>JASAOG010000102.1:1147500-1747500 GCA_030265305.1 Biomphalaria pfeifferi
AGCAGCATGCTTGTCCTTTGTGTCGATGAAGTCAATAAAAGACTCACGAACCTGCACCCCGTAATTATCAATGACAACGCACCGTAAAATTTGGGAAATTTGATCTAGCTTTAAGATGTCAGGTGTACTGTCAAAAATAATAGAGAAATATTTGGCTTGTTTTACTTGCTGTATGATTTGTTTTTTAGGGTGATCCCCCAATATTGTAATAAATTCATTTTGTATTTGTGGAGACATGTATGAATTCGGTCTGGAACAAAGCTTAGTTCGAAGCTCATGCTCCCTCAAGAGTGGATCGTACTTTGATAGTAATTTTACTAACTCTCGAGGTTTTCGTCTTTTGTATAATCAAATCTTGGGCCTTGTTGTCCATATAGTTTCCTACTCTCAGGCGAACTATAAGTTCAAGGGAGCGATGACTGAATGTGAGCTCTGCTGGTCTCATGTTTTTCTATTTTCGGGGATAACCTCCACCACTCATTGAATCCATCTTTGGATTTAAATGAAGATGATGAGATCTTTACAAACGTGGCCCCTTTACATTTAAAGAGGGAAAGGGCGGTACTTACGGCCTACGAGCGCTACAAAAGGGGCGACTCTAGGCTACCCACCACAATCTTAGTGCAACAGTGGAGAGAGAGGAACCGCATAAAAATGCGATCATTCCTCCACATTGCGGCCAATTTGTCAAAATCATCTAGGCTTTCCACTGATAGAATTCCTATTAGAAGAATTAGTACTTGCCCTCCGTGGAGGACATAGCCGGCCCCACAAATAAGCATGTCCCGTATAGGGCAAGAGCCACCAAGAGGCGATTAACACCTGCCATACTCCAAAACGTGGCATCAGCTACACTAAAGTCCTACCCATCAGATGCTATTTTCTGCTACACCGATGGGTCGGTAATGAGGGACCCCGATAGATCTGGTTATGGGGCCCTTATAGACTACACAGACTGGACAGAACCAGAGATGCCGATTTCTCCGTCTGAGCTTAAAAAGGGTTTTTGAGGCGCCAGCCAGACTAGTCAGTCTTGAGCACTGTTCATCATTTTGTTTACGTTACAGTATTACAATTAACTAGTTAGTTAAAAAAAACTCGTAGAAAACAAAGGTTAGCTTATTTAAAAATATTGACATTACAATAGAATTATTTCAAAAATTAAAACTATTAAGAATCATAAAGAAATGAATAAACTAAGATAATTGTTTAGAGCTAGAGTTTAGAAATATATTTGTAAACTCAATATTTAGATTAAACCAAAGGACTAAACAATGAAGTAAAAAAAGGTTGGCCTAGCTTCTTCTTCATCTTTATATTACAGAGCATCGATCAGTGTAGTAACAACATGTACCGTGTGTCCGAAATAAATGTAGTAAATTAGATTCAAACTGTTCTATAGCTTACATTTTATTGAAGAAATAGTAAAGGAGATGCAACAAAATAGCGACATGACTAGTTTATAAATCGTTAGTTCATGTTTAAAATACAGTAGTTTATATTTGTTCGTGTCCATACAATTAGTCGTTTTTACTGAAATGCTCAGGGAAATAGGAAATTAATTCACGCTGGGAGAAGATGGTGCCCCTCTCCACTTGGTGCCCTGTGCAGCCCGCACCACCCACACATTGGTAGCTACGCCACTGCTTTGTCTCTTCCAAGCAGCCCAACTGTCAGTCTATCTCTGTCTCTTCCAAGCAGCCCAATTGTCAGTCTCTCTCTGTCTCTTCCAAGCAGCCCAACTATTAGTCTATCTCTGTCTCTTCCACGCAGCCCTACTGTCAGTCTATTTCTGTCTTTTCTACCTTCGTCACTTGCTAGTGCCAACACTGACACATCTCGCCATCTTCGTGGCTAACGCCATTCCAGTCACGTCCAAGTCCAGCCTCGGCATTTTCATTGTCTGTCCTAATCGATCACCACTTAAGCGAGTGGGGGGGGGGGGGGGGGGGGGGGGGGGGGGAGAAGGTAAAATGGGTGGGTGTGACTAAATGATATTTTAACTGTTTTTTGTTTATCGAGGGGAAATAACTCACCTTCTAACCGTTTGTCTATATTGGTTGTTCAACAAAATATAATTCTCTTCTTGAACTTTGTTGAAACAATCAATGGTAGTGACACAATTACATAATTACTAATTATTATAATTAAAGTTGTGCTGCGAATCGGTGTTGAAACTTTAAAAGATATTACAAAGATAAAAAAAAAAGGCAAAGCGGTTGTCTACCCCTTCACAAAGTAGTGTAAAAATAGATAAAAAAAATAATTTCTGGTTTCACGCAAGGGCGGGTAACTCTCTGATGTGGCACTGCTATATAATAATAAGGAATTCAATGTCTGCTTTTTGCGAGTGCTATCGAAATATAATGACCAGGATGACTTCTGCTGGAAAAGATAACAGACAATTTTATTATCGAAGCCAGACAGAAAGCAAAAACAAACATTTCTTTCTTATTTCCTAAATTCTCTCATTGTTAAGTGAGACACTCTCACATCTAACACTGTTTCACCAGGTCATCTTCATATTAACCAGAAAATTATTAAACAGAGGTCAAAGGCTAACCTCATATGTGAATGCATTATTAAACTAACGTCCAAGGTCTACTTCAGGTGTCAATAGATTATTAAACACTTGTAGAAGGTTAACTTAATATATGTTAATACATTATTAAGCGAATTTCGAAAGTTAACCTCATGTGACAGTGCATTATTAGGTAAATCTCGAAGATTAAATTCATTTGTCAATACACTATTAGATAAACGTCGAAGTTGCATTTAGTTATTGTGGTATTGTTAAACAAAAATCCAAGTTTGACTTTATATGTACCAATGCATTGTTTAAAAAAGGTCTTCGGTAGATTTCACATATATCGTACAGTATTAAACAAAGGTCAAAGGTCAGAATAAAATATTTTATGTCTACATCATTTAAAAAGATTGAAGGTCAGCTTCATACATCAATACACCATTAAACAAAGATCAAAGGTCATCATCGTATTTGACCTCATTATGCAGCTTTATGTATCAATATTTATGGCAAGTGTACCTTTTTGTTAAAAAATAAAGTTTACATGTTTTATGCACACATCCGAAAACCATATTTTAAGCAAGATTAAAAAGGTAGCTCTGTAGTGAATATCTCTGCAGAACAACAATGCAACATTAAATTCAAGGTAATTTCTATGAATGCTAATTAAATATGAATCAATCTGTAATGCAGTGTGTAAGTACGACTGAACTCCAAGGGGCCGCCTACGAGTTTATGTGTTAAACTAGACCTCATTGTCCTCTTTCTTTTCCGCTGTGAACTTTGTTATTGTAAATATAAGCGTTAAAATTACAACAACAATGCAGTTATGAGCTTGAAACGATTCATAGGCCCCGCCCACACAAGCCACGTGGCATGTTGCAAAAAGTACATATCGACACTCTTCAATGGTGTTTGCTGTATAGCAAAGTGTAGCCGGCATAAACGATAATAGGATGCGTTGTTTTTCTGATTTTCTTCCCATACGTCTTGAAGAGTTCTCGTTATCTCAATAAACCTTCTTTTTACATAGCTTACTCTGTATGGCACACATTTAGTCTCCCACTTCCCATTCTCTTATCAAATTGACACTTTGCACAATTGTTCATTGCTCCTAACCCAACATGAATCACTAATTAAAAAAATATTCAGCCAATTAGTTAATTAAATAGTGGTAATCAAATAATATTGGGTTGTTATTGAAAAAAGGGAAATACCTCTTACAATATTGATATATGTGCTGTAAATTAGCCAATAAGTTAATTGAATAGTGGTAATGAAATAATTTCGGTTGTTACCAAAAAGGGAAATAACTCTTACAATATTGGCATATGTGATGTAAATTAACCGATTTGTTAATTAGGCAGTGGTAATAAAATAATTTCGGTTGTTATCGAAAAAGGGAAACAGCTTACAATATTGAGATATGTGATGTAAATGTAGAGTTCTCCCCCTTGTTAAGTCTTTTTTTACATTTCGCTTGTTATATGTGCACTACCCACACCATAACACAAATATCCGAAATACCGAAATTTCTTTGACATTTCTACATTAGGGATAGCCGCCTGGTCGTATTGTACGCGCTCTGGGCTGTGGTTTGGTGGTCTCGATGGTCCTAGGTTTGAAACCCTGTCCACTACCATCCCCCGCCCCTTCACCAAGAGGTTTGGGCCAGGATGTAATTCATCTTCAAATCTGAAATAAAATCCGAACCATGTGAACCAGATTAACACTGTAACTAGATCTATCAATCTTCTCACCAATTGACGCAGGACTACCCTCTCCCCCTTTCCTCCCCTTGCATGTGATGCGACGTCACTTTGAGAAAAACTGATACATCACTAGACTGCAAGGAAATGTCAAGGTCCAACCGAAAGCTTGCAAACAATTGAACCCGTGTCATTACAAACTTTGCTTGGTAATTCTTGGGGAATAAAATACAACAACAATACAAATCATAACAATTACGTAAGCTATAACAAAAAAAAGATAATATAAGGCATTGTCTTCGATTCCCAAGGTCAAGGATGAGTACACTATTTCACGTGACCATGCAAAGCAAGTTGCGATCTCCACATTGAATGCAGACAACGCCGTTGTCCACCGGTGGTAAAAATAATAATTTAAAACCATATCATCGAGCTGGATTTTCGTCGTCGTGATAAAATGTCTTGACGACAATGTCTTATTAGAGATTATCATGATAAACTAAACAATGTCAAGGTCGCTAAATTCAACTTTAGTGTTGCCAACTGAAAGAGAGAAAAATTGAAATGAAGTGTAATTTTTGTTATTGAATACGGTATCCCATAATGGACCTCATTCACCAATCGAAAATAAACACATTTAGCCACGTCATGATATTGATAAAACAATGAAAAATACGTATCACGTGACAGCCTTTATCCATTAAATAATTTGTATAGAAGATATATAGAATCACGTGGCTAAATGTTGTTTGTATGCAATTGGTTAATGAGGTCCATTTTAAAATGCACAATTATATCCCAGAGTTTGTTTTTAAATAGCTTCTAAGTTGCGTCACTGTCAAAGACAGAACCCCATTGAGGTGCTTAAGGACCATTTTTCTTTGCACTGTCGGGAATAGAAGAAAGTCCGCAAAACCATGACATAAAAACTATGGGGAGTAGTTCTCCTTCAGTCTAGCCCATGCGTCATCCGACACGGCCGTCGGAAATAGGAATGAAACACATTTAAAATGTTTGTATAAGGTTTTACATGTTTCGGGTGTTCCTTAACCGTTGATGAAAGTCTACTTCCTAGTGCAAACCTTCCACAGGACAATGGGGGAACCCAGGACCATGAAGACAACCAGACGACAGTTCAGCGCGCATGCCGAACGACCAGGCATCCATAAATATATTGGAGTTATCTTTTCTTTACTGGCCAGTGTAAGGCTTTATTTGAATTAGTGCTTCTTGTATTATTTTGAATACCTCTTCTGGTATTACTGGTATGTTTGCAGTATTAATTAAATGCTCTACTTCACGGCCAATTTGTTGTTGCGTATGTTTACTAGATCTGCTGAGTAATATGACCACAACACATGTATATTTAGAAACAAACTCTGTCTCGGCAGACGAAATATTTAATCATCATAATAAGATAGTTCACAATAAATTGGCAACTTCAGCCATCAATAAATTGAATAAATCACATATAATCCAGTTCACATTAGTCATTTGTAAACCCAAGAAAATATCAAATACACTATTAGTAAAGCATTCTATTCTACAGACCTAACACGTCTGTCTGCTATAATGCTCATGGCGTCGACTGTCCCCTGACCATATGGTCAAATCTCAGAACGAGATTTTCTTTTTCCCACAATGCAACTGTGGCCCCTTGATTCTCGATTAGGTTTCACTTTCACGTGGAACACAACAAAAAGTGATTCCCACTAATTCATGTTACAAACAATGATGTGACAGCCAAAATTGTCCACAGCAGCACTTGCAAAGCTTAGCAAAAGGATGTTGAAAGTCCTCCACACTATAGTCAGACTGATGCGCTCCTTGGTCATGGTCACATTCTTGTATTCTTGTGAATCTTTGACACTGACTGCAGAACTAGAGAGGAGGATCCTTGCAATGGAATTGAGATTCTATAAAAGGATTCTAGGCATCCCATAGAAAGACTTATCACACATGAATAGATTAGAAACATGATTAATACAGCAATCGGGCCTGCTGACAATTGTAAAAAAAAAATACGTCAACTAAAATTTTATGGCCATATTACAAGATCCTTGGGACTCACAAAGACCTTCCTTCAGGGAACAGTACCAGGAAAAGAAGAAGAGGCAGACAAAGAAAACGATGGAAAAGAGTGGACTGGCGTGTCACTGGAAGAAACTCGACTTAAGGCAAAAGACAGAGAGGAATGGAGAAAAACGGTCGACAGTTCATGTGTGGTGCCCCAGCTGGTGCGACAGACTATGTTACTAACGGATAGGTGAAGATAAAAATAACTGAAGTCTTTGCAATCATCTAACAGAAATCAACAACAAACAACCGAAATCAACAACAAACATCTACAAACAACAGAAATCAACAACAATCAACAGAAATCAACAACAAACAACTACAAACAACTACAAACAACAGAAATCAACAACAAACAACTACAAACAACAGAAATCAACAACAAACAACAGAAATCAACAACAAACAACAGAAATCAACAACAAACAACTACAAACAACAGAAATCAACAACAAACAACTACAAACAACAGAAATCAACAACAAACAACAGAAATCAACAACAAACAACTACAAACAACAGAAATCAACAACAAACAACAGAAATCAACAACAAACAACTACAAACAACAACAAACAACAGAAATCAACAACAAACAACAGAAATCAACAACAAACTACAAGCAACAGAAATCAACAACAAACAACAGAAATCAACAACAAACTACAAGCAACAGAAATCAACAACAAACAACAGAAATCAACAACAAACAACTACAAACAACAGAAATCAACAACAAACAACAGAAATCAACAACAAACAACTACAAACAACAACAAACAACAGAAATCAACAACAAACAACAGAAATCAACAACAAACAACAACAAACAACAGAAATCAACAATAAACAACAGAAATCAACAACAAACAACTACAAACAACAGAAATCAACAACAAACAACTACAAACAACAGAAATCAACAACAAACAACAACAAACAACAGAAATCAACAGCAAACAACAACAATAACTAGGACAATTGTAACAACAACTACAAGAAACACACTCAGACACACACACACACTCAGACACACACACACTGACTCACACACACATCCTTTTTCTTTCAATTAAAAAAAACCTTGAAGGGCGAAATAAAACCCAGAATGTGTTCGCAATAATAGGTGTGAGCGTGTTGTTATATTTGTGTCTGTGTGGTTGTGTTTATTTCACCAGTATTAACATAAGTGTGTGTTTCTGTGAGGCGTTGCGTCAAGTAAAAGGGTAAGGACTCGGCTCTAATGATATCCTATGAGAGACATTACGCCCCCAGGCATGTGATGGCGTCTGTGACATTTCTGTCGTGTTTCACATGACGTCATAGCAATGTTTGAATGACTGTTTCAGGAACTAATTAAGTACTTCCTTAATCAGGACATAACAATCAAACACCAGACTGGGAATGTCTCCTCTTTCATATCTTTAAAATAAGTTCCTTCAAAAAAGAAGATAATTACGGGTTACGGGTATGTATCTGTCAATCTAGTAGTGTATGATAATTACAAATTGTTAACTCTGTTAAGTCATTGGTTTTCCTGGCTGGTTCAGGCCGCACGTTCTATGCTGTAATGGCACTAGGGAAGAAGGTGCTCCAGCACGAACTAGTCCTAGCGAGTAGCAATGGTTTAAATAAAGTCAAAAGTCTATGTCGGAGAAATTAGGAAGCGCAGGTTAAAAGAAAAAAAGTTCCAGAGAGCGAAGAAAGAGAGACAGAAAAAAAAATTGAGAGAGCGGGCCGTTAAATTTCATTGCAACAGATACACAAATTCAAGGGCTAAAAAAGCAAAATATAAAAAAAAATCCCTTTAAAAAAAAACAAAGCTTATCTAAAGGGGAAGAACTCCGCCCTTAAAACTATATCAGTAATGTTCACGTTATTTCTTAATTAATTGATAACTGATATTGATAATAATTGTTTAAGGTATCAGCTTGCTAGGAGAATGCGCGAGGAGGAAATAGCGTTAGCAATTATTTAAGGGGACTAAACCCAACAAATTTAGCCACATATGTGAATACTGAATAATTAGTTTTCCTTGGCGGTATCAAACAAAATAATTAATTACCAGGGATTAATTGATTAAATGGTTACTTTTCTTTATATTAATTTTCATGTCTTGTCTATGTCAATGACTAATTGTAGGAAGTTTCAACTTGATCCGAGAATGAGCGTGGGTGAAATAACGTGTACACACTTTTTAACAGACAGAGAGAGCTGATATAAGTTTTGTAAAAAGTATGTTAGGTTGATCACTAAAATATATCCTGTTTACTTCAGTACAAAAATAAAAGAGTGTTGCGGCCATTATTATCAATATAAAGCCTGGGAACAAATCAACGGGCGTAGCCGATGTGTACTGCTAGTGGTTAATAAAAGTAATAGCAAACAAATATCATGCACCCGGGGCGCCATTTTCCTGGAGGTGTGTCAAGTTGGGAAGAACTGGAAAATGTATGTTTTCAGTATGAAAATAAAAAGTAGCAGTTTACAATGTAACGATAAAGTAGTCTCCTCCTTGTGTCTAGTTTCTTAACGGGATATTTCCATAAATGGGGGTGAATCTAAGACTAAGACTAAGACTAAGACTGCTTTATTGATCCTTACGGAAATTTGTTGTGATTACAAGGACTCTTTTATCATATAAAGACAACACAACAGAAAAATACACACAAATACAACAGACAACATAAAGAGTTCATTCAGCGACTACACACAGGTATCTTGGTGCATTTCATGTTCCCTGATCAATGAGTGGCGGTGATAGAGTCTGACCGAGTGAGGTGCGAACGAGTTTTTGTACCGCTCTGTTCTTGTTTTGATTGACAGCAGTCGCCCACTTCGCGACGACCTGTCGTAGTTCTGATGGAGCGGGTGGCCGTTGTCTTCCAAGATTTTTCCGATTTTTCTTAGGCACTTTTGTTCAAAAAGCTCCTTTAAATGTGGCAATGTTGTAAGTGTTATTTTAGATGCTTTTTTAATGATTTTTTCTAGACGTCGCAACAGTTTAGATGAGGCGTTGCCTTGCCAACAAGTTATTCCGTATGTTAGCAGACTCTGCATAGTCGCGCGGTAAAATGTCTCAAGGATCTTCTTGCTTGCTTGCATTTTATTTTCGGTGTTTCGGTGTACAGAATATAGAAGCACTTATTTAGATCAACGCATCGTCAATGTCGTTTAGCACTTTCTTAGGGTCTCCGATTGGAGGACAAATTGGTTATTTAGATGACTTAGGTTTAGTGGTCTTTCAATAAAACGACACTGTTTTATAGGTTTAGTTTCATCGGGAATTACATTGGAGTGTAGAGACTATAAATAGACTATTTTAGACGGAACTAGGGAATTATGGGATATTAACAAAATAAGGAATTATGGGATAACACGACGGTTTAAAAAAAAACGAACGAACGACTTACTCTTATGGCGTAGCAAGACGTGAACATATTAGGACGACATATGGACTGTGCCCTTTCAATTTATGGATTAAATTCTATATTCAAGTTTTAGAAGTCTTATCAAGCTATTTCATTAATATGTATGTATGTTCGGACCGCAATCCAGATTGTGAGTTAATAATAATTATTTAGAATAGTTATAATGCTATGTCCTGACAAACTGTTTCTTATAGACATTCTAGTTATAATGTTTTTTGTTTGGTGTAATGCACAAATTGTAAGACAAATTTCCATACGGACAATAAAGATTATTATTATTATTATTATTCTACATCATTCAAGAATCAAGTAATTACACACATAACAACTGGCACTGACTTTTAAAATCTGTCCCAATGTTCCTTTTTTTTTTTCACTTTATTTGTATTTTTCTTCGGTTCAGTTACGCCGCCCCTCCCTCTTTCCCACTTATCACTTACTTTTGATTGTGTCCCTTTGCTGTATTTGTATAAGTTTAGAACAGAAATCTCTTGAATGTAGTCTCGTTCTCATAAATTGCCTTTTAAAACAGTGAACTCAGGGAGGCCCTAAAAAACGCGAAATTCAAAATCTCAGTCTTCACCGAGTTTCGAACCCAGGACTCGGAAGCCAAGCATTTAAACCACTCAGCTCTCGCGCTACATTTGGATTCATAAAATTATCTTGTTAAATTTTATTCTTGAAAACTCCTTAACTCGTTCATGGCATGTATCTCTTCCAGTTCAAGAGTGTACATTATATATAGTAACAATTCAAGGGAGACTACCAAGTCGAAAGTATTCATCCGCTATAAAGTCATTAAGAGTGTCATAATAATATAAAAAGATTAGATCAATAATTTAATTAAAAAGTAAAAACATTCTCTCCGAAGCCTGGGTGGTCTGATTTACACGGTTGGAACTGATTACCAAACTTTGAAGAGACTTTTTCTTAATGACCCACGTGGTGAACGAATGTGTTACGTTCACCTTGCTGCTTAGATTGGTACACATGTGTATACGGTACTTGCATCCATCAATTATATTTACACAACATAGAACAACGCTATGCACCTCTGTAATAATGCAGAGGGTACTGAGTCACATTTCACTTTAGACTTAGACTTAACTTAGGCATTGTAAACCTTACACTAGATTTAGACTAGACCTTTAAAAACTAAAATCAACAACAGTCATCATGAAATTGCTCTGGCTATTTATCCTAATAATTACTAAATACACACTAGCTGAACATAGAACTAGATCTACCTTAGTCAACACTAAACTTAAAAAGGAAACAGCAGTCATAATCAATCATCACACTCTAGATCAATGCAACTTAAAAAATAACCTAACATACACATCCATAACATTAAAGAAGATCACCCATCACAAATGAAAGTTCTCAATCAGACACAGCAGAAATAAATACCTATCACTGTTAATATTAATAGCAGGAGATATAGAGTCAAATCCAGGGCCTAGATCTAAAGATAGATGCAACATCTGCAAAAAAGTATGCACCATGAAACAGAAAGCCATTCAATGTGACACCTGCGATGAATGGTACCATGCATCATGTCTCCATATGAATACACCTGTGTATTATGCCTTAGGCAACAAAGACGCATCATGGCACTGTGTACCGTGTGGGTTACCTCAGTTTACATCAGGACTGTTTGATTCCTTTGATGCAGACACTTCTAACCCATACAATATCCTAAACACCATCCCAAACCAAACTCACCAACCACTAGCCAGATCCACTCCTGTTAAACCTAAATCTACTAAAATTAATACAACAGCCTCACTAAACAAACCTACTAAAGAAGTAATACCAAAATACCTTAAAACCTTAGTAATAGTTTTTCAAAGCATTAGGAACAAAACAGCAGACTTAGAAATTTTATTAGAATGTGAAAAACCAGACATAATTGCAGGAACAGAAACTTGGCTACATCCTGAAATTTATAATGCAGAAATTTTCAATAGTAATTATGAAATTTTTAGAAAAGATAGGGCTGATAATCATGGAGGAGTTCTTTTAGCAAAAAAAAAACAACACTCTTATAGCACAAGAAATTACCTTACCTAACTCAAAAAATATAGAATCAACATTTTGTAAAATTAATACCACCTGAACATCCCTAATAATAGGCAGCATTTACAGACCACCAAATTCTAGTTTAGAATACATGCAGGAACTATGTAATCAGATTACTACACTTAAAGATACAAATAAAAATGCAGTTTTTTGGATTATGGGTGATTTCAACCTACCTGATATAAATTGGAAAACACTAACCATAGATAAACACCAAAACCTTAAGGACATTAATGAGCTTTCATAGAAACTTTACACAACCTAAGTTTAGATCAAATCATTAAAAAGCCAACTAGATTAAACAACACATTAGATCTCTTCTTAACCAACAGACCTGGATTAGTAGTTGATTATGATATTATCCCTGGTCTATCAGACCATGAGATCATAAAAATACACAGTCAGATAAAAGCAGTAGGCAATTCAAAACCCAAAAGAAAAATCTTACTCTGGAATAAATGTAACCTAACACAACTACACCAAACTGCATTAAACTTTTAACAAACATTCTTATTAGAAAAAGACATTAACCAACCAGTCGATGACCTCTGGAATTTCATTAAAAACCATCTTAAAAGCATTATAGAAAATCATATAACAAACTAAATACACATCAAACAAAATAAATAAATGCTGGTTTAATAATAGACTAAAGAAGCTTTGTAAACAGAAAGAAAACCTATATAGAAAATTTAAAGAAACTAAGGCAGAAAGAGTTTACAAAAAGTATATAAAAATTAAACACTTAACCCAAAAAGTAAGCAGACAGCTGCAGAGTGAATACATAAACAATGTAATATCTAAAGATAACAACAAAAACCTATGGGTATAGCGCCATTAAAAGATGAACATAACATAATACATAATGATAATGAAACTAAAGCAAACATCCTAAACAAATACTTTGCATCAGCATTCTCAGCCTCAGGAGACAAAGACATATTACTGAATTTGAACCAAGTAGACAACATAGAAGATATAGTAGTACAAGAAAATGGAATTCAAAAACTATTAGCCAACACAAAACCAAATAAAGCGTCTGGACCTGATGGTATTCCAGCTAGATTACCCAAAGAACTAAGCAATGAGCTAGCCCCAGTGTTCAAAATACTCTTTCAGGCTTCACTTAACCAGGGCAGAGTACCAAAGGACTGGAAAGAAGCTAATGTCACCCCCCCCCCCCCCTATTTAAAAAAGGAGAAAAATCTGACCCAGGAAACTACAGACAAGTATCACTAACCAGCATCACATGTAAAATCCTAGAACACATAATATGTAGTAACATCATAAACCACTTAATAAAAATGTCCTCACACCATACCAACATGGCTTTAGGAAATATAGATCATGTGAAACACAACTAATAGGACTAATTGATGATTTTTCTAAAGGTTTAGATAATAGTGAACAAATAGATGCTATCTTACTAGATTTTTCTAAGGCTTTTGACAAAGTTCACCACCATAGTTTGCTTAAAAAATTAAAATATTTTGGCATTAATGGTCCACTGCATCAGTGGATTAAAGATTTTCTGATAGGGAGAGAACAAACTGTAATAATAAATGGCTCTAAATCATCACCGATAACAGTAAACTCATGTGTACCTCAAGGAACAGTGTTGGGTCCACTACTATTTTTAATTTACATAAATGATTTACCAAATTGCATTACTTCAGGAACAAAAGTCAGATTATTTGCAGACGATTGCATAATATATAGAACAATAAAAACAACACAAGACACAGATATTTATTTTACAAAGAGAATTAGATGAATTACAGAAATGGGAATCAAATTGGAGCATGTCTTTCCACCCAGAAAAATGTCAGTTGTCAAGAGTAACAAAAAAACTAAAACAAATTATTTCCACTTATCTTATTCATGGCAAACCAGTAACACAGACTAAAAACGCAAAATACCTAGGTGTTATAATAGATGAAAACTGTCATGGAATCCACATATTGATGAAACTATAAAAAAAATCAAACAAAGCATTAGGATTTATTAAAAGAAATTTCTATAAATCAAATAAGAACATCAAACTAAAATGTTATTTAACCTTGGTTAGGCCAATAATAGAATATGCATCCTCCATTTGGGACCCCTCAACTCAAGAAAACATAAAGAAACTGGAACAGACACAAAATAGAGCAGTGAGATTCATAACAAATGAATATTCACATTTGACTAGAGTAACATCTATAGTAAAATCACTAAATTTAGAAAACCTTCAGGACAGAAGACTCAAAAGTAAAGTAGCAATTATACATAAAACACTGAACCATAATCTTCAAATACAAAAACAAAATTTAATAAAATACTCTGAAAGACACAAAGATAAAGGCACATTCCTCGCCCCATATGCTAGGACAAATTTGTACAAATACTCCTTCTTCCCTAGTGCTATTAGAGCATGGAATGGGTTGCCTGAGCTAGCTAGGAAAACCAGTGACTTGGCAGAATTTAAGTCATTGATTAATATGCATGACGCGTAGGACGTAATCATCTTCTTTTTTGAAGTAACGTCTGTATTATATAAGATAAGATAAGGTGTGACTGGCAACACTATTGCAGACTCCTTGGCCCACAGGGAAGGGCAACTTCCACCCACTGAACAGGCTGTAAGTGTTCATCATGCTCTGGCTATAATAAAAAAAAAAACAGAAATGGAAAAGTGGTTTGAGTGCTGGGACAAGTCCCAAAAAAGCCCGTGGAGTCTGAGAGCCCATGTGGCGTCCTGACCGCACTTCCCCGTGGTGGAGGCTGTCCATGCCTGAGAAAGCTATTATAGCACAGTGCAGGACAGGCCATTGTCCTGTTGGGTCATATTTCTCACGGTTATGGCTAGATTTCGATTCACGGTGCCCCCGCTGTGGGGAAGAAGAGGAAACCGTGCCTCATATTCTGTATGACTGCCCCAGACTTGCTGATCTCCGTCTCGGCAGGTCTGGGAAACCCAAAATTCTCGACCTGTATGGCGACATTTATGCACTACGCAAGACAGCAGGGTTTCTGTCCAGGGCTTTTGCAAGAGAAGATTTGAGCCTCTCGAGCCCTCACTCAAATGGAATTTGATGATGATGATGATAATGATCAATTATATTTCACTAATGTTATAAACTACCGGGGTGAGTATTTCTGTAACATGGGTCTGTACTGGAGTAGGTGAGCATCAAGGCTAAATATTGGATTATAATGTACTTGTGTTTCATTACCACTGCACTATATAAGATTGAGTGTAACAGCTGGGAAATGTTGGTTCGGAAGTTTTTTGTGTCGCTGAGATCACCGCTCCTGTGTGTTCTTGTTAAGAGCCAGGAAAGCTAGATGACTGGGTTGTTGTGTTGACCACATGGCATCCTAGTTAGCTGTTGACCACAGAGATCTGCCTTGTAGTCTGAAAAAAAAAGAATTATTTTTCAGACTTTACCAGCTATTGGTCAGATCATGTAATGTTCATTTGTTGTAATAGAAGATAAGATAAGATATTTTTTTGGTCCAATCAAATGGAAATTCAGTTTGACTACAATTGGCCACCTCAGCGTAACTACTGTAACAATAACAATATAGATGCAAATACGAACAACATTCACACACGAAACACATGCACTCTCACAACCAGCGCTTTATGAATAAGACTTCTATGTACTTCTCGATGACGACAGATAATTTTGTAACACTCTGACCGAAAGTGGGATAAAATAGTTTTTAAATCTTTCTGTTTTAGTCCTAATGGAAAGGAGACGACCACTTCGTTCAGATCTAATGTAACAGTGGTTTAATGGGTACAGGTTGTCTTTAAGAATCGTGAGTGTTTTGGAAAGACATCTTTCATGAAAACGTTCTTCAAGAGTTGGCAGAATTAGGTAGAAACTTTGATAGACTTAGGTAGAGACTTAGTAAGGACATACTGAAAATCTAGAAGGTTAAAATCCCAGTCTTCACTGGGACTCGAACTCAGACCACTCGGTTCTGAAACTAAATGTCCATATTCTGGTGTTCTAAGCAAGATGTACTTTTTACTTTAATATATTTCGTCCGTTACAGGTAAAACTACGAGTTTCGTCACATCCCTGCACCCCCCCCCCCTCACCCTTCAGAAATAAAACAAGTATACGTACTCTCTAAACGTACATTGCTTTATTTGTATGAAATATTGATACAAAACTTGATTAAAATTATACAACTTTACCATGGAAGAGATAGGGAAACGCATACAGTTAATCTTTCAGAATCTCTTCTGATCCATTTAATGGTCGTTTATTTTGTAACTTTTCTACTCGCTATTTTGCAGGTGCAGAAAGAAAACATTGAAATGTATAAATAGCAGACCGTTTCTCATTACCATCTGCGTCCTGGTTGTTGTGGAGTGCGCATGCGTATTGGCAGAACTGATGGTAGATCTTCAGGGCATTAAATGTAAGTAACATTTTCAGAACATGATTATAATAGAGCTGCGTCAGCGGGGCCCAATCTTTTAAGCTCTGGGCTCATATAAACTGCCACAGTGGAGCCCAATATTTTAAGCTCTTGGGTCATATAAACTCTCTCAATGGGGCCCAATCTTTTATGCTCTGGGTTCATATAAACTATTTCATTGGGGCCCAATCTTTTATGCTATTAGGCTCGTATAAAGATCCTAAATTGTGTCACGGGCCGCATCACAAGGCCAGAAAAATAGAGTTTGTGTTTAATCACAAACTCAGAAATGGCCCCCGAAGTGGTCCCCTCAGGCAGGTAAAATTTCGGATTACTATAATTTCTACATAAATATCAGAAGCTATTAACTACCACAACCGTACCTTCGTCCATATAAAACAAGAGACGTCTGCGTGTCAAAAGTGTTGTCGATATTATAATATAAATACAAAATTGTCATTACGGGGTGTCATTCAATTTGGAAAAAGACCAATCCTGCTCGCAATTTAAAAAAAAAACGATTTTGCCAGATATCATTTTATAAAATAAGGTTAGTTTTAACCATGGTTTAAACCAAAACAGGAAGTTTGAATACTTAATTTACTTTAATAGTCACTGGCATATATATAAAGATCTAAATCTATCTCGACCTCTTAAAAAAAAATCAAAAGCGATATTTTTGCTAGTCGATAGTAAATCTAAAAGGCAGATCTGAATGTGTATCGGCTTTTTGTTGGACAACTTCTATCTCCTGGAGATGGCTCGTCAAGTGAATTATTTGACCGAGATCTTGTTCTTTGTAAAGATGAATAAAATGCAAAGACGAATTTATTTTCTAATATAAAATCTTAATTTTCACTAACTATCGTTATCCACACCCAGACTGGGCCCCGCGCTATCAGTTTCGCATAGGTCCCCGCAATATCTAAAACAGCAGATTTATTAATGGTATTAATATTATTACATCATTAACATTCAATGACTTGATTGTATTGATGATAGGTTTTAGTGTGAATCTGGCCTAACAGATGTTTTTGAATGATCATTTACTGTGAATCTGGCCTAACAGATGTTTTTGAATGATCATCTAGTGCGAATCTGGCCTAACAGATATTTTTGAATGATCATCTAATTGATGATTTTATTAAAGGTTGTCACAATTTCCTATTCTATTTATACTTATTAACTCGATAGAATCCACCTTAGGTCTCGACACGTCTAGATGTCCCTGGTTCAGTTCTATTTAACGAAATACAACAATGAAACCATTAGATCAAACACATAAACTTTAATCAGCTTTACTGCATATCACACACGCTGGTCTCTGTCTGACAACAAAACACACTTCCGGTCATTCGCGCAGATTGTAAAAATAGATTATACATACATACACACATTCATCCGTGACAAAGGTCAATCTCGCATTCAAGGCCTTAAGTCCCTAAAGGAAGAAGCCTTTCCCTTCGGCTAAGTGTGTATTAAGATTGCATTCCACTTGTAATATTATAATCATATATTATATAAGAACACTGCTTTTGAATTCTTGCTATATATTTGATAAATATAAAAAAATTAAATGCATTCTTTTCCTGTTAAAACAAAAATAAACACTTTCTTTAATTATCAGTAACATGCATAACAGAAAACACTTTAATTATAGATTTGATGGCACATCGGCACAATTTAGGCCGTGTCGTGCCCACTTTAGTTATACAAAATAGCAAAACCATTTGCATTAATGTTTCAAAAATATACAGAACATTATATACTTTTATTACTATACCTCGCCTTTCTCTTTTGTGTGTGTTTTTTTTTTTACTATGAATAGTGAATAGTTTTTAAAATGATATATTTCTATTGAAGAAGTATACCTATATGTAAGTTTCAAAATTAAAATGTTCGCTTTCTTAAAAAGTAGCCGTTGCACAAGAACTCTAAAAGATTCAAAATATCATGATATCGGATTTTCAACATCCTTTGTAGTTCATGTATTTGAAATCTTAACGGGACGATCGGACGGACACACAGACAACACAAAAGTATTTGTGGATTTTCTTTTTATGGGAGCAGTTAAAAACGTCGAGTTTAATTGGAAGTAAGTCTTTCTGTGGCTTGATTATGCTGTGAGACGAATAAAACCACATCAGAGAGACCTCATTATACCACATCATGACGGGCCTGATAACATCAGGGGCCTGAAATGAGCCAGAGATCGGGTCTCACTGATCTAGATCTACACATCCAGGAAGAAACATGTTTGTGATGATTTAAGATTTCATACAAATAAGTCACGACAAACCCAGTAAAATGTTGTGAGATGGACTTCTGTATCTCTCGACATTTTTCTCATACACTTTACAGGGCACACGTTTCATCATTCAAGTTGCTGTGGATTGCCCTCCCCCCACCTTTTTGCATATTAAATTACGCTGGATTCTCTCCCCTCTGAGAAGGAATATTGTTCAATTTGTTACCCATCATTGGCAGTCCTATCCGGGCATCTCCTGGGGTTTTCCCCCAACATTTAACTAAATTGTTATTAAGCAGAGCACTGGGATATAGATCTTGGAGAGAGTTAAACAGAAAAGGTTCATAAACATAGTCTCATTCTAGAATAACTGCCACTACATCAAAGTATTTGGAGATCCAGAACATTATCTTAAAATAGTGGGGCCATAGTAGTCTTATTACGGAAGGCAGGCACCACCCCACTCGGTCAGAGCTGTGTTTACTGAGCGCCTAAAGGCAGCACGGAAAACCAACTCCTAGATACCCCCTCCCACTGGTCCGCAATTGAGATTGGACCAAAAGCGCTCTGAACATGACAAGACAAACAAGCGATAGGGCTTGTGTGTTGAGTGGTCTGGCTAGAAAATACAGACTGCCGTGGTTAGTCAAGCATGTAAATCTACTTATAATACGCATTTTTCTTTGCTTACAAGATCCTAGATATAACTGCATAGACCAAGATATATGTCTTTTACGAGAATGTAAACTTTGCTGTATGGTCTCCTATTATACAATAAGTCAATAGATTAAAGAAAAGAATTATATAATCATTATCTGTAAATCAGAACACATATTATATTGAAAATTGTCAAAACCATCGGAGTTTCCCTTTAATTATAATAATCTGCCAACCTAGGTCGCCATAACCAAGTTGCAAAGTTAATACTACAGCACTTGGCTTTGACACATAATTTGATCGGTAAGGATACTCCTCTTTATTACAAATATTCGCCACAAGAGGTTCTTGAGTCTTATGATCATCTGCTGTAAAAAAAAAAAGGTAGATTTTAATAGCCCTGATCTGCTGTTCATTGATAAAAAAGAGAAAAAAAAAACGCTACCATTATTGATATCGCTGTAACACTCATAATTTAAGAAAAAAATGAAACAGAAAAACAAAGAAAATATGGAAACCTAGGCTTGGAAATTAAGCGTTTATGGAAGTCATCCAAACTAACAATATACCCCATTGTTATATCAACCGATGGAATTATGACAACTGACCTCACAAATACCTTCGATGTCCTTAACATTCCTAAGAAGATCCTCGTTGTATGTCAGAGGGCTGCAGATCACCATTAGAAATTGTCATGTAGAGTTTTGAATCGGACTTGGAACCATAGGCCAGCAAAAGCGAACCAGAGCTACCTCTTACCGGCCTGCATGAACTGTGCACACCTCGCATACGCCGTTCTGTCTGACGGGGGGTGAGACCCGGGGTTAAACTCGAAGTTTACGCGGACTAGATCACCAGAAAATTCCTCAGTGTACATTGTTAAAGGGCCTTTAAAGAAGGTCGACCCCCTGGCAGTGCCAGAGAATTAATATTCGTTCATTCAAAAAAAAAAAAATAGTAATAATAATAATCTTTATTATCCATAAGGAATTTGTCTTACAATTTGTGCATTACATCAAACAAAATTTTATAACTATTGAAAACCAAACATTACATTCACACCAGACTCACTCAAAGCGACAATTAGGCATATAATGAAGCAACCCTCCCCCCACCCAACTCCCCGCTGGTGATTAAGGACCGAGTCCATTGCACTAGCGGGGATGGAAGAAAGCCCCAAAAAAACATGTCACTATCTACACATCGTTCCTCAAGGGATCATTTTTAAGGTAAACACTTGCACTGCTGGTGTGGAACAGAGAATGGCATCCGGGGAGTTACTTTGAAGTGCTCGGCCTTTGGCCTCAACTTTAGCCCGAGTGTTTTAGCCACGAGCCATCTGTTTTAGGGCTGTAAAACATTAACATATGCATGGTTCTTTTCTAGGCAGAACAGTCTCTTCTGACAGGCCGATGGAGGCGATCTTCCCTGGGCTTATAGCTCCAATAGTTTTGAACTCAACTATACGACAAATACGAAGAAGAGGCGACTGATATGTCAGTATAAACATGGCAGTGGTCCTATGCATGTTCGTCACGAGACGCGAGTAATGCGCTACAACAATGTAAATAAGGAGGCCGTGTGGCTGAGCGGTAGAGCGATTGGCTTCTAAACCGGAGTCCCAGGTTCGAATCCTGGTGAAGACCGAGATTTTTAATTTTCTGGATTTTTGGGACCTCTGAGTCCACCCAGCTCTATTGGGTACCTAACATTAGTTGGGAAAAAGTAAAGGCGGTTGTTCGTTGTGCTGGCCACATGACACCCTCGTTAACCCTGTGACACAGAAACAGATGACCTTTACATCATCTGCTCTATAGATCGCAAAGTCTGAAAGGAGAACTTAACCTTAATGTAAAAAAAAACTCGAAAAACATATTAAAAAATAACAACAAATATAATATAAATATAATAATAATAAGTGCAACGCTATCAGTTTGGAATCGTCATGTGATTAAATGTGTGATTAAATTTGTAATCGATCTAAACGAGTAATACTAAATTTATGCGATTAGAAATATTTTTACCAATTGTTTTTGCTTATCGCAATTGCAGACTTTTAGCTTCATCAGTGCACTGTGACCCTATCACGTATCTGTACCAGTTTGGGAAGGATGGGAGTGGGATAAAAAAAGATATCATGGTGTATTACCATATGATCGCCGTTTAAATGTATAATCATGAAAATTAACAAAAATGTTTTTAAAAAAACAAGAACAAAGCTTATAGTAAGAATAGTTGTATCAATTTGTTTGGATCAATCTTGTAATTAAATTTGTAATAGATCTAGACTAACAATAAAAAAAAAAGCATTTGTTAAATAAAACAAACAAGGTGACAAAAACGGTTTGAGTGGAGACACAAACTCAAAATGGGCCCCGAAGTGGTCCACCCGGACAGGTAAAAAGGCTGGTTTCAATATTTTCAGTAAGAACATCAGAATGAAATTCTATCAAAGACAAATGACAGAGAAGAAGGGTCTCGGATTGCAGATGCCTTACACAACAGCAGCAGAAAGAAGGGTGAAAATGCAACGGCGCCTGGTGATTACATATGCCCAACCTGCGATCGCAGCTGTGTATCAAGGATTGGGCTCTTTAGTCACACAAGAAGTTGCAAAGAGAAAAGATCGCCTCTCGAGACCTACAATGCCTAAGAACAAGAACAACATTTAACCCTTTAGACGCGTGTGGTAGTTAAGCCTCTAAACCAGGGGTTCTCAACCTGTGGGTTGCGACCCCCTTGGGGATCGATTGACCATTTGCCAGGGGTCGCCTAAGATCGAAAATATGGATTGTTTTTTTTATTATTATAGCTTTTATATAGCGCTACTTTCATGCTTATAGCATGCTCAGAGCGCTTTTTGGTCCAATCTCATTTGCGGACCAGTGGGGGGGAGGGGGTATCTAGGAGTTGGTTTTCCGTGCTGCCTTTAGGCGCTCAATAAACACAACTCTGCCCGAGTCGGATGTCGAACCTCGAGCCCTCTTCTAGGTAGCCAAGCCAAGCCAAGTTCAAGCGCACTTGGCCTCTCGACCTCGCTTCTATTCTTCTATTGCTGTATGTGTGTGTGTGGGGGGGGGGGGTCGCGTAAGAGTGGAAATTGTAAAAAGGGGTCGCCGAACTTAAAAGGTTGAGAACCGCTGCTAAACACAAGAGAATTCTATTTTATATGCAATCTTGTTAAAATACTTCGCACTTTAAGGGTTAAATTCTTGATATTTTACGCAACGTATAGAGCGTATGTTTTTCTCTTAAAAACTTAATAAATGTTAGATTAAAAAACAATCGACCATTTTTTAACCCCATCCTCTCCCCCCTTCTTCCCTTGAAAGAATTCTGGCGAAGTGAAGGTATAGATCTAGTATACTTTATAATAGCCCAATGATAGCCATTTAGATCTAGACTTAGAAAACGATGGGCAAAATTTTCCTGAACATTAATTTATTAACTATTTCTCTCCTAACTGACGAGACCAGAGTTGATTCCACCAGAATGTGGTAAATAATTACGGAGAGAAATAGTTAAACTCTTTAGTCAAAAGAGGACAACTGTCAAACTAGAGTTTTCCCCGCTAGTAATTTTTTTCTTACTGATATACATCAACTGTTACATTTCTAAAAAAATGGTTTCTGCTGTTTTGAGATCAGCGTCCAGGTTCCGCCCTCTATGAAGTTATGACTTGAATAGAGGTATGTATAAAAGAAAACAACTCAATGCACTAAAAACCTTCCTGTATCTATATCTAAATCAACAAATAAGTTAAACATATGAAGCTCTGATATCACGAATATGCTTCGTGGACGATTCATGATCACCATACTAGAAATAACGTTTAGATATTTCACCAAAAGAAAGAAACAAAAGGTCTTCTAACATAATAGTCTAACAAGTAGAGCTAAACATTTGTGGATAAACCTTGAATCAAAGTAGAGACTTAGAGCTAGACTAGTTGGTATAGTGCCACAGGGCTCTTCTTCGTTTCAAATTTGATTCATGTTTAAATAAGTTTTCTCTAAAAACAACATGAGTCAAATGTGAGGCCCCCACCAATCGGAGCCGTAGGCGGCTGTCAAGTTTGCCTATGCCTAAGGCCGTCCCGATGGAATACTAAACCAAATAAAGTTAATAAATTTAAATTCTTAAAGCCAACACATAAAACAAATATGCATGATAATTAATGCGGCCTACATGTCAAGTGCTCATATCGATAATGGGCCTTGGCGAAAATAGACCATTTGCGCCATTGTTACCACACCACTGTTACTAGAGGGAGGGGTTTGGCACCATTAGCTTTCCAAACTGTGAGACATCGACCCTAGAGACTCCTCTGATGATGAGTACTCTGAAAACTCTCTCTCTCTCTCAGAATAAATTTGTTTAGGAGGACACTTACCTCTTGTAAATGCGCTGTGTATACAGAAATCTATATCCAACCCACATGGCTGTCTTTTTTCTGGTCTGAAATATGTCCAAGGAAAGAAGTGACGTCACACTGGGGATGTTAAGCACATGGCTCATGGTCAGAAAACCGCCTATTTGTTTTGGTCAGATGGGACAATGTGGCGTGACCATCCTGACCAGTGTGATACTAGTGTGGACACTTCTAGTGTGGACATCATCATTCAACTAATTGATCCAAAGTACTCGACGATCAAAAGCCGTTTTTTTTAATGGCTCTAGCACGAACATTCCCCAAAGCTTTGGAGGCTTTTACAAAGCGATAGACTAATTTTAAAAAATACTCTAATTTGGCTGGCCAGGACAAACAAAAGGTCACAATACTGTCCATGACTCTTCATGTGGGCATAATATTTCCGTGGAGTTAGCAAGACTATATCCCCTCGTTATATATCTCCATGGGGGCGCGGTGGCTGAAGCGTTTGGAGGTTTTGAACCCTGGTGAAGACTGGGATATTTTAATTGCTGGATCATTGGGCGCCTTTGAGTCGATCCAGCGCTCTAATGGGTACCTGACATAAGTAAGGGAAAAGTAAAGGCGGTCGGTCTTTGTGCTGGACACATCACATGACACCCTCTTTAACGGTGGGCCACAGAAAAAGATAATTTTTACATCATCTGCCGCATAGATCGTAACTTTAATTAATTAATTTTTTATTTATCTCAATGATGCGTGTCGCAGTTTTGATCGCTAATGTGTGGATGTATGTTTTAAAATTACAGGAGATTTCCACGAGGCCCCGGAATACCAGGAGACCTCGGAAACCCTGTAATTATATATAAAAGTTATAACGGCTTAATTTAATAATTTACACCTAGAATTAGCGCGGGGCCTATGAAAGTGCGGGGCCCAATTCGACTGCATAGGCTGCAGTGGCCTAAGTCCGGTCCTGCAACCAACAAACCAACTATACTAAATAACAAAATTTCAAAATTAACTCTATACACGCGGTTATTTACAATCTATATTCCCCTATCCCAGTTGTTAGGAGTTTCCGCGCTAACGAAATCCAATAACACAGGCGAAGGCCAACAATGTAAGTTAGTCAAAGCTGATAGTGAATGTTGAACAAGAAGTTTAAAAATAACGAAACTAATTCCTCATATACTGTCAAGTTGCATCTGTATCTCTATAATATAAAACAGATGGTAAGGCGTATGTATGTATGTATGTAACAATTTTGA
The DNA here is from genome assembly GCA_030265305.1 of Biomphalaria pfeifferi. Classification (NCBI taxonomy): domain Eukaryota; kingdom Metazoa; phylum Mollusca; class Gastropoda; family Planorbidae; genus Biomphalaria; species Biomphalaria pfeifferi. Next base: position 1,172,293 of record JASAOG010000102.1, read on the forward strand.
TAAAACTTGGCATAAGTGTTCCTTAGATCATGATGAAAACCGTAGCGTGTTTACTTTTTTTTTGTGGCAAAATAAAAAAAAAATGAAAGAAACATTCTCCATGCTTGACTTGTATCTCAATTCAATCTAGTAGATCAGTAATACCCAAACAAAGGCCCACAGGCCGCGGGTTATAACCGGCTAGTATATTTATAGATACTTTAGTACATTCTATTCAGTTTTGTTTTATAAGAAGCTTTGTATATTTGGATCTTAATACGCCAACTTCGGTTTTGATTTTTTTTTAACATACTTACAACTGTAGAGTAACGATCTGGTATCAACAGCACGTCCCGTCCCCCCCACACACACACATCTTAAATCTATTATTTGTTTGAAGACTCCCCAAAAAGGTTTTCAGATAATTATCATCTGCACAAAAAAAAGAAAATAATAATAAACCAGCACTATGGTCAAAGCTCTGCCACCATTATGATTGGAGTGACCATATACTAAATGGCCGACCTCATAGATTAGCATTCTGATCTATAACAGTTATCTCTCCCCCCCCCCCCCCCCTCAGACACTTGGCCTTTCTCCAGTGGCCACAGGCCGCCAGTAGTCCACTGAGCCACCAAAGTTTGTTTGTCCTTCCTAAAGGCTGAGCTATGGATTTTGGGGCTAAATAGATTTAACGCTTTGTCAAGTCCGCTTTGTAAGGAAATGAAGTTTGGGTTTAATGGGCTCTTCTGGAATGAGAAAATTATGGGAAATGGGAGTTTAGAAAAAATCCTTAGTTCTGGGAACTGTTTACATGGTTTTTGGGATCATTCATTTATAGCGTCCAAGTGGAAATAGAAAAGACGTTGGCAGTAAATAGAATAGTGAATATAGACATGACAGTCCAACCCCACTATATGTTTGTACATAGTACTGATTTTTCACGATAAATTTTAATGCTGTTTTGGTTTTCGGTTTTTACGATCTGGTCTACATTACTTTACGTTATACAGCACAGAGACATAGAAAAAAATTACTTAAAAAAAACAACAAAGCTTACACCAAGAGTTATCAATTAGTTATCAGTCATGTAACAACAATAAATCTGTGCGATTACTTTGTATGGTATCTAGAACAAGGGAAAGAAATTGTACTTGACCGAAGTGGTGGCATAAGCTTTATAGGTCGCTTCTCTAAATTAAAACCTCAATATATAACTACACAATCTTCTGTAGTCATAAGTATAGGATATCTTCTTTTTTTGAAGTAACATCTGTATTATATAAGATAAGATTAATTATTTTTACTCTTGTTTTTGTTTAGCTCTCTTTCATGTTATTAGCTTTCTCAATACGATATGATCCTATCAATTATCTGGAAACATTGTGGAGGGGAGAAAGAAGAAAGAAAGGAAGGTCCGGGTGGATCTTACCGTAACTGGTGTTTAAAAACATTTACAGAAAAAAAAAGGGGCATCGTCCTGAATTCGAACTCAAGGCTAACGCCTTCTGAGCAGACATGCTAACCACTCTGCTTGTCAGATATTTATGAGAAAAGAAGATTATATAGTTATATATTGATGTTTTAATTTAGAGCGGCGACCCATAAAGTTTACACCACCACCGTCTCTAAGTTAGGGAAAAGTAAAGGTGGGGTGGTAGTTGTGCTGGCCACATGACACCCTCGACAACCGTGTGCCACAGAAACAGAGGATATTTTATATATTTGCGTGGGCTGAAAGGGAAGCTTGAGTTGTTTTTTTTCAACTTTTAGTCACTATAACGCAAACATTGCTTATTTCGTCCATATATTTCAATATCTCTCCCAAACTTCTTTTGATTTTCTAAAAAGTTTTTCTTTAGCTTATAATTACATTACCCTCACATTTCTTCGCATCTCTTTAAATTTCTCTTTTACAATTTCTTTCTTACTATTTCTTTTATTATCTTACAAGCTCTTCATGGGTCAAGGGTGGCTGGACATAAATCTAGGAAACGGCTCTTACAATTTTTCAAGAATTTGACAGTTTATTCTTATTTATGGGGGAAAATACTAGCAAGAAAAACTCGGATTTGACTATTATAATTATTCAAAATATAATCTTATTTAAATTAAATTTGGTCTTGAGATCTACCATCTTGAACACGCGTCAGTGGAAATTTCCGCAAAGAGCTAATTAAACAGTTAGGCGTTCAGGAACATTTTGCGCACCGTCTTATATAGAAATCAGTTTATAATACAGTCTTTTTAATGTTTCTAACGTTTGATCTATATCACCAAACTAGAATCTTCAGTGCCATATTTCTAACTTGATTTAGTATTCTAGTCTAGGCTACTGATCTATATCACCAAACTAGAGTCTTCAGTACCATATTTCTAACTTGATTTAGTATTCTAGTCTAGGCTACTGATCTATATCACCAAACTAGAGTCTTCAGTACCATATTTCTAACTTGATTTAGTATTCTAGTCTAGGCTACTGATCTATATCACCAAACTAGAGTCTTCAGTACCATATTTCTAACTTGATTTAGTATTCTAGTCTAGACTACTGTCTCTTTAATGTTTCTAAGTTTGGAACTATATCTCCAAACTTAAATCTTTTATTAGTTCTATAAAAAAAATCTCTTAGTATTCGAGGATTTTGTTCCGGAATGGGGGAATTGGCCGGGTTTTTATAAATCTTTCATCAGTTATTGAGCGCTAACTAATCACTTCGTAAAAGAGGAATCTTTAAAAAAAAAAAATTTTTTTTGTTACTTGTTTCTATCTAATTACAATAAACCTATTGCTTAAGAAATTGAAACAACGTATTTAATCCTTAAAGTGCTGAGCTGTTTTACAATGAGTGCATACGAAATGGAATTACAATTATGTTTAGAGGCTAATCTACCACACGCGTTTAAATGGTTTCAAAAAGTATCTAGTCATTTAATGTCAGTCACTTAAACCACGAAACTTAATCGTCTGGTCTAGAGAAAATTATGAAATCGGACGAAGCAGTTTTATTTCAATAATAATCTTTATATAAACATAATATGTTGGAAACTTATTTGAGGCAGAGAAAAATTATACTTAGAAAAATCATTTTTGTAATAAAACAATTAAAGTGAAAGTTTCCAATCCACATTTTAACGTCATTCCTTCATCTGTATGACATAAGCATGTCCTTTAAGTACTCGTAATGAAGTTTTGTAGGTCGATACGACAGGTATTCTAGTGTTAGTAGGTAAAGAGTCGATCCATTTGCTCATATCGCTACAGAAGTTTTGTAAATCGATACGACAGGTACTCTAATGTTAGTAGATAAAGAGTCGATCCATTTGCTCATATCGATACAGAATCAATAGTGGTGGGAACAATTAAGAGCGATGGATTAATGAAATAAGAGATGGTCAAGGGACGTAATCTGCAACAAAATTTATTTGATTTTTCTCGAGTTATCTCTCTTTGTCTCGACTTGTATACTTTTGTAAACAACCCCTCCTTGTATTTTCTCCGTGTTATATTTACTCAATACGCCACGTTTAATTATAGATTGAAGAGGAGGCGACATATTAAATGTGTATTCCTGAAGTATGCATTCCTGCAGTGTTTATTCCTAAAGTGTGTATTCCTGAAACGTGTATTCCTAAGTTATGTATTCCTGAAATTTGTATTCATAAACCGTGTATTCTTGAAATATATATTCCTAAATTCTGTATTCTTGAAATTTGTATTCATAAATTGTGTATTCTTGAAATATATATATTATTAAAATGTGCATTCCTAAAATGTGATTCCTAAAGCATGTATTCCTTAAATATGTAGTCCTAAAGTGTGAATTCCTGAACTGTGCATTTCTGAAGTGTGTATTCCTTAAGTGTGTATTCCTGAAAGGGATTTCTCCATTATGTTAGGTAATAGTATTTCCCATTTCTGTTCACCTAACACTTTCATTGATCCTCTCTAGACTTAACGTTTTAGTTTTGGTGTCTGACAATGAGACTGTACAGACAGACTAACAAAACAAAACACTTCAGCAGGAGTGGGGATGGAAGGGAGGTGTTGCTATGGATGGATGGTTGAATGGAGAGACAGAGAGAGTTGATGGAGATGTCTGGTTGATTGGGGACTGGGTCGAGAATGGATGAGGTCTGGAAAGGTAGTAGAAAAAAAAAGGGAGCCGTGAAGTTGTATATTCTGGTTTAAATTACTTCTAAACTGATCTTCTTAACATTTTTTAAAAAAGTAATCGACATTTGATATGCACAAGAAATGAAACTCGATGTAAAACTATCACAGATATAATAAAAAAGGGTGTACAACTCTCATTTATAAGTGTACCAGGCCGCAGATATCCATATATACATAACGAAATCTTAATTAATTTGAAACTTATTTATTAATAGATCCAACACAACTTAAATAATTTACCAGTTTTGTTATCGATTTTTTGTAAAACTTAGGTTCGATTACAAATATATTTATAGCTTTTATATAGCGCTACTTTCATGCTTATAGCATGCTCGGAGCGCTTTTGTCCAATCTCATTTGAGGGGGGGGGGAAGGGGGTATCTAGGAGTTGGTTTTCCGTGCTTCCTTTAGGCGCTCAGTAAATACAACTTTGCCCGAGTCGGGTGTCGAATCTTCTAGGTAGCCAAGCCAAGCCAAGTTCAAGCGCATTTGGCCTCTCGACCACGCTTCCCACAAATAAAGTAAAGTGAAGTTCCTCTTTCAGACCTTGCGATCTATAAGAAGATTATGCAAAGGTTATCTGTTTCTGTGGACTACAATTAACGAGAGTGTCGTGTGGCCAGCACAACGTCCAAGCGACGTTTACTTTTCCCCTACTCAGAGGCGCCCAAAAATCCCGAAATTAAAAGTGCCAGTCTTCACCAAGATTTGAACCCTGGACCCCTCCCCCCGTTCGGAAGCCACGCGCTTTAACACTCAGCCTCCGCGCCTCCCGATTCCTAATCTCTAATTAGGGAGTCGTATTTGGCTTTGTTTTAAATGGACATATCTAAATCGATTCCAATATTTCAGAAATACATCACCACCAATTGGTGTGTCAGTCAAATTGGACTTGTACTTAAGTGAAAAGTATTGGCAAGTTTCCTTTAACTTTCTGTTCACTTCTAAAGTTATCTCAGACCAAAATGTCCTCTCTCTCTGGAACTATTAGCTTCACTTTGCTTTCTTTGCGCCTCTTTTATGTCTGAACATTTATTTTAGCAAATCAGGACCTCGGCTGGCCGAAGGGAGAGAGAAAAACTTGATCAGTGATAAATTTGATTTATTTATTACGCTGTTTGACATTATCCTCTTCTATTTTTGTCGGGACATGAAAGATTACGCCGGCAGGGCCAGGCACCAACACGGAAGTGCTGGGAGTGACCCGTTGACTCGACCTAAGGGAGATTACTAGCGTTTGGTGTTGTCTGGTACTTGTGTTTGGCCGCTTTGATTTATCAATATATCATTTACGTGCCTTTCTGATTTATCAGTAAATATTGGTTTCGTTAGAACGACGGATGATGAAATATGCGAACCCTTTCTATAGAATATGCTCCTTTTTTTTTTTTTCAAAAGAGATAGAGAAAGAAATCAGATTTTGACAGAAAATGAGCTCAGCTAAGGGCTTACTTCTTTTCGACATTCACTTGCCATACAATGCGTAACATCAGGGTCGGATTTACGATAGTGCAAGACTCTGCATCAGCACAGGGTCACCTCATTTCAATATTTTTTTTTCCAAAATTTATGCATATGCATATTAACTATAAGAAAATACGGAAAAAGAGATTAAATAAAAATTTATTTTTGTTTAAGTTCGAAGATAATATCAGAGTATCATAGAGTGCGTCTATATCGAAGCTTGAAAGCTGCACAAAAATCCTGCATAGGGCCTCCACTAACTGAACTTTGGCACTTCATAACAAAACTTGAATTTCAATGGTGTCGTTGGTTAAAAGCTTACAATGTCAATGGATGTTTTCAAATCAGACATGAGACGCGGCCTGGTCATTAAACTTATAACGAAGTAACTTGTGGTAGCTTAGTACTCAGAAAGACACAAAGATAAAGGCACATTCCTCGTTCCATATGCTAGGACAAATTTATACAAATACTCCTTCTTCCCTAGTGCTATTAGAGCATGGAATGAGTTGCCTAAGCAAGCCAGGAAAACCAGTGACAAGGCGGAGCTTAGGTTATACGATAACCTGCATGACCAAATGCACGACGCGTAGGACGTAACCATCTTCTTTTTGGACGAAACGTCTGTATTTTATAAGATAAGATAACTTATAGTTCCTCCATCGTGATACTGTAATGGCCACTTAATCATTCAGAGAGGGGGTGATAATTTATCACTACAATTTTGTGCCTCCTCGTGTGGCTGGTGAGACCTATGTGAGCCCGGAATGTTCGCCTACAGGTCAGGTTATTATAGCTGGAGTTTGTGTCAGTTGCCTTGATTTTTTTTCTCTGTTTTCTTGCCCTCTACAATTTGTGCGCCAGTTTTTACAGCGCGACGCTAGGATGCTCTGTATTGTGTTTCCGTCACAGGCGGCAGAGTCCAAGTTGAATTCACTCAGGGACGCTTTGAGGGTGTCCCTAAAATGTTTTCTTTGTCCGCCTTGCATGACCTCCCAGGACCTCTAAAGACCATTCCATGCACGATATGAGTTTTTTGACATTTTTCTTATGTATCAATATGAAATATGTCAGTTCTTCTCAATAATATAATAAATGATTATTTAGTACGACTATTATTAGTGGAGTAGCAAGTTGATCGTGGGGCTGGTTCAAGAATATGATATTTTAGCCCCCTCCCTAAGATTATGATAAAAAATAAAGGGGGTCTGGGAGGACGCACCAAGCTCATAATAACATTATGAATAGTAAGTAGAAATATATAAGAATTGAATACATTTAAATGAATTACATTCGACACATTTTGTTTTCGATTGTTGGTCATTGAACCCCTTCGCGCCGTGGATGCTACGCCACTGACTATTAGTAAAAAAGATTTCTTAAAATTTTATTTTTTTTCTGTATTCTTCAGTTCGCTTTGAAAACGAAGAAACTGAAATCAACAGATTTGTCAACCACTTGTACGAAAAATACCCAGAAGCTTTCGCTGATATGGATATGAAGTCGATGTCCGGTGTAATCAGCGTCCTAGAGCAGTCCTTCGTCTTTAGGACCAAGGAGGACCTTTTATCACAGCAATCCGGTTGTGAGTGTTCCTGCTCTTGCGATTCGACCACAACAACGTCATCGCCTGCTACGACCAGGGCCTCGACTGCAGCCGCTTCCTCTGTTGAAGCTCTAAGAGCGCTGTTGCCCATATTGAAATTAGTAGCGGAGACATCCAACAATTTGACCGCGCCCGATGATGTGCTTTTCACGCCCCTGTCTTTCAGCAACGTGAGTGATCACTCCGCCCCTGACTCAGCCAATGTTTCAGCAAACCCTTTAGCATCGTTGTTTTTACCCTCGCCATCTTTACCGTTATCGACGGCGACCTCTTCAACGTTCTTCAACTCACTTGCCAACGCAATGTCTCGTTTGCCTCCCGACTCGTCACATTCGTCATCGTTTTTATCTATTTCTAATTCATCGAACGATGTTTCATCAACATTATCATCGTCGCATCCCACATCGTCATCTTTATTCTTATCATCACCCCCGTCGTTAAACTCAACGTCCGCTTCAATGCCGCAATCCACATCTACTAGCCTTAGCTTCAACATTTCATCTCCACAAAGAGGGCGCAGGAAGCGGAACTCGTTTTCATATAATCATTTGCACTACGGGATAGATGAAGTGCAGTTAAACAACCTTGACCCTACAAAAGGGCTATCGGGCGTCGAGAATCTAGTTAATGTTTTTAAAACGCAAGGGCGGGAAAGTAGGAGTACTGAGATTAGTGTGACTGGTGGAGGTCCGGTCACAGATTCTAGTGGTTTAACGCCTGTCTCACTTGCGAACCATGATAGACTAGTCAGTCACGTGACGCGAGCAGCTCTGCCCTTGCAGGATACCTCTCGCTACAACCAGTTGGATAAGCAAGGGATTGGAGGCTCCGGTTCTCCCCAAGAGGGGGATCTTGTAAATAATGACCTCATCGCCACCCATTTCAAAGAGATTTACACGAAGACGTCTGCAGTGCCTCTCGGATTAGCCTCCTCAATTCGAAACGACCCGCCTCGTTTGAGTCCAAGTAAGCCTCTCACTTCCGGTTCCTGGAACACGGAAGAAAATTTACATAGCCTAGAGTTCATGCGAAGACAAAAAAGACAAGTGAACAGACTAGGAACCGAAACTCTCATGACGCAGGGCAGCAGCGGAGGCGCTGGACCAACCACTTCGACGTCACAGACACTATACTCTCGGTCAGAAACATCGTCGAAGGCGCCAACTAGCGTACCCTCTTATACTGTCCCCCAAAATACAAAAGATGAGATGCCCATGCTTGCAACCACTGTGAGTTTTGTAAATAATAATTCTTTACCAACAAAAACGTCTAATGAAGCTCTTAATGTGCTCGCTGGGAATCAAACAGCGGCCTTCCCCTCAATTCCATCCACACTAACCCTAACAGAAAAAATCCATTCCAACTCTTCGTCGCAGTGGCCTCAAATCGATAAGGCGGCATCCTCGGTAATCGGCGCCACGGTGGCCAGCTCCACCGTGGCCAATTCGACGACGAGAAAGCCGGTGGCCCTGGAAGACATCTTCGTGCTGGAGATCAACAACATCATGGACAGTTTCTACTTGGTGGCCGAGTTCGTCCCGAACAGAGTGGGCAGTAACGACACCAAGAATGTCCAGTACAATGAGGAGTACTCCAAGGTGTACAAGTCCAGTAAAGCCTTGCATTTCATCAGCTTGTCCATTCTCTCCGTCATGGTATTGGAGGTGAGTAGCTCTTACACATCAAATGTTTAATAATATTCACATTATTAGAGTTTATTCAGATTTGTCACCACCAAAATAATCATAATAATTATAATAATAATAGTAATAATAAAAGTAATTATATTGCTAACGATAGTGGTAATCAGGAAAATATGAAAACCTTGGCTTGGAGATTAAACGTTTATGGAAATTATCTAAAACAACAATATACCCCATTGTTATATCAACCGAAGGGATAATAACAACTGACCTCACAGATACATTCAAGGGCCTTGGGTTTGCTGAAACATTCTCGTCGCCTGTCAGAGGGCGGTACTACTGCGGACTTGCCTCATCACCAGAAAATTCCTCAGTGGAAACTGATAAAGGAACTACAATGAATTTTGTTTCCCTTTAACAAAACTCGACCCTGGCTTCGCCAGAGAATGAATACTCGCTCTTTTATAATAATAATAATGGTTATAATAATAATAATAATAATAGTGATGATGATAATGATGAAAACAGTAATAGTAAGAACAACTATAATGATGATAGCTATAATGCTACAGCCAAAAGCCTACAGCTATATATTATGATGTCGATGATAAGGCCTCCCTGCAGTCCAGCGATCAATATTAATATCACATAAACACATGACTACGAAGTCCCAGCTGTGATCTACATATTTTGCCACATCCATCGCAGACATTTCATTTTTCGCGGACGGTCGATTTACATTTTTTTTCGACGTCTAAGTCTGTCCTCGGAAGTGGATTTTCTTTTGGTCTCAAATGTGTATCCAGCTACCATTATATATTACTCATACAATACACACAATATATGTGTAAACAATTATTGTACGATAAAATTATATATGTGTGTATATCTTTACCTTTATCTTATGTCATACAGACGTTACTTCAGAAAAGATGAGTACGTCCTACGCGTCATGCATTTAGTCATGCATATTAACCAATGACCTAAACTTCGCCAAGTCACTGGTTTTCCTGGCCAGCTCAGGCAACCCATTCCATGCTCTAATAGCACTAGGGAAGAAGGAGCTTTTGTACAAATTTATCCTAGCATATGGGATGAGGAATGTGCCTTTATCTTTGTGTCTTTCTGAGTATTTTATTAAATTTTGTTTTTGTATTTGAAAATTATGGTTCTGTGTTTTATGTATAATTGCTACTTTACTATCCCTGAAGGCTTTCTAAATTTTGTGATTTCGCTAAAGGTGTTATTCTAGTCAAATGTGAATATTCGTTTGTTATGAATCTCACTGCTCTATTTTATGTCTGTTCCAGTTTCTTAATGTTTTCTTCAGTTGAGAGGTCCCAATAAGAGGATGCATATTCCATTATTGGCTTAACCAATTTTAAATAACATTTATGTTCTTATTTGATTTGTAGAAATTTTTTCTTATAAACCCTAATGCAATGTTTGATTTTTTTTTATAGTTTCATCAAAATGGGGATTCCATGACAGCTTTTCATTTATTATAACACCTAGGTATTTTGCGTTTTTAGTCTGTGTTACTGGTTTACCATGAATAAGATAAGTGGAATTAATTTGTTTTAGTTTTTTTGTTACTCTAAATAACTGACATTTTTATGGGTGGAAAGACATGGTCCAATTTGATTCCCATTTCTGTAATTCATCTAATTCTCTTTGTAAAATTTCTGTGTCTTGTGTTGTTTTTATTGTTCTATATATTATGCAATCGACTGCAAATAATCTGCCTTTTGTTCCTGAACTAATCCAATTTGGTAAATCATTTATGTAAATTAAAAATAGTAGTGGACCTAAGACTGTTACTTGTGGTACACCTGAGTTTACTGTTATTGGTGTTGATTTAGAGCCATTTATTACAAGCGAACCCCAATACATATATTGTTATTATTACAAACATTTGTAAGGGTTAGAAAATTTTTTATCTTGAAAATCAAAATTTAAGTTCAGGAATTAATGTCAGCCAGTTCTTCTGTCTTTGTTACAGAGTAGATCTAGTTGTACAAGAGTACGGTTGTGTACCATGAGGAGAAGCATTCAACACGGGAGGTTCTCCAGCAACTGACTTGAGTTATTCTCACGCTTAATTCAAAAGTTCAAGGAGGATTTTGACTGATGAACTCACTAATGACAGGAAAGTGAAGTGCCCCTTCCTCCCCAATGGCTTACCGTGAGACAATGTCCACACAAAGTATAATCTCGGGATACACAACACACACACCTACACGCACACACACCTACACGCACACATACAAGTGTATACTTGAATAATAAAGCTTCACCGAAAGGACTATTCGAAAAATTCAATACGTCTAGATTCACAGCATTTCATTTACTATCATAGTGGTGGCTAAGAGCTCGGCTTCAGAACCTGGGGTCCTGGATCCGAATCTCGGATTTTGAATTTAGGAATTTTCCAAGGGCGCCTCTGAGTCCACTCAACTCGAATGGGTACCTGAGTTTCGTTGGGAAAAGTAAAGGCGGCTGGTCGTTGTGCTGGCCACATGTCACCCTGCTCGTTAACCGTTGGCCATAGAAACATACGGCCTTAACATCATCTGCCTTATAGATCGCAAGGTCTGAAACGGAAATTTACTTACTACAACGAAAGTCTTGTTGGCAAAATGGATAAGAAAATTAACAACAAGGGAGATTGTATTCATCTATTGCAACTGAAATAGAAGGTAATACTTTGTTTTATCGTGACGACCGAGGGACAGGATGCGCGAGCAAGCGGCCATCTTATATCTGCTTATGTGGATCTTCTTTTTTGCCTTTTCTTTAGCCCTTTCATTGGGTAGGGAGGGGGGGGGTGTGGTAGCACTGCACCACGGCCTCGGCTTTTGGATCGACTAGCTCTGCTGAATATACAATGAGAGAATTTTTAAAATTATCTTCAGCTTTCACTTTATTTATTTTAATGAGTTTTGATATGCAGGAATCTTTGGCGTACCTTCTGACATACAAATCGTATTGATTGAACTAAGCAAAATGTATGTAAGGTATTTTCTATGGCCTAAAGTCACGAAGGGACTATGGATCATCTCATGTACGATATATTTGAATATATACTCGATATGGTGCACATTTGCCTGCAGTGAATATATGATCGTGTTATTTTTTTTTTGTTTAGCCAGAATATATATTGATTTTAAAAAGGTGATGATCTATTTACATACTCAAAACTGTCACCGGAAGCCACATAGCAGTGTTGGCTGTGTGATGTGCTATTAGTAGCCAGATTGCCTTCACATTTATAAAACAACATCATGCCGTTGTCACAAAGTCAATGTAGCTCTCTCGCATGCACACACGTACACGGACACAGCACCACACACACACACCACCACACACACAACTAAAGACACACATAGCCAATGGAAACATCCACATATACCAAAGTGAACAGTCACGAAACATTTGGTTGCTCAATGATGAGTTAAACTGGAGACATGACACAGTTATTGGATATATATGTTCTGTGTGTATTCAACACAAGATTTTGTTAATATCAATCAATAAATAGAGTTCAGAAATGCTTCAATTAAAAAAGTTTTATCTATCTATCTATCTATCTTCTATCTATCTATCTATCTATCTATTTATCTATCTATCTATCTACCAATCAATAATTCAATCAATCTACCAATCAATCAATCACTCTTTTTATCTATTTTTCTATCTATCTACTTATCTATCTATTTCAAAATACTGGATAGATCCACATGGAACGCGAGCATTTAAAGAAGGGTAGCGTATTTCAGATGTCATACACAACAGTAGTAGAAAGAAGGGTGAAAATGCAACGGCGCCTGGGAAATACAGATTCTCAATCTGTGACCGCAGCTGTGCATCAAGGATTGGCCTCTTTAGTCACACAAGAAGTTGCATAGGAAACTGATAATTTCTCTAGACGTAAAATGCCACAGACATTTCAAAATAATATCGGTCGATTAGTGTTGAACAAGTTCATTAGAAATAAAAAAAAAGAAAGTCAGAAACATATCTATTAACCCTTTCTCTCCTAACTGACGATACCAACGTTGATTATACCAGATTGTGGTAAATAATTACGGAGAGAAAGAGTTAATGCTAGTTGGGCTTCATCAGCTCACCTGGAACGTAGTTAATACACAAATATAAAACAAGTCAAATATAAAAAAAAACACTTTTTAAAAACCTCGCTTATATTACGTGAAATAGTATCAATTATTTTAATTCAAATATGTCATTAGTGACTCAAAATCTAATCCAGATACATATAGGTTTGTCGGGGTGTGACTGTGCGTGATTGCTGTCACGGGTAGTCTGCCGCCGATTTTGTTCATTTTCCATATAACATGCTTACAGCATGCTCACTGTGCTATGGTCCGATCTCTTTCATTGACCTTTGGGTAAAGGGAGGGTGGAGAAAAGTATCTGGGAGAAGACTTCAGTGCTGCCTTTTAGAAGCAAAAAAAAAAATGGCTCTGCTCTGAATTCGAGCTTAAGCCTCTATGATGATAGGCCGTCGTGTTTTGCTACTGATTCAAGTTCTATAAAGGTTTTGTTTGTCTATTTTTGGTTTTAAACTTCTTACTTGCTTGTAGGGCTCCTACTGTGCGTGATTATTGTCGCAAAATTTCCCGCCGCCAATTTAGTAATTTTTTCATATAAAACAAGACTAATTATTACTCATTGATTAACTAATCTTTTTTTTTATTTATATGTTGTCATCGCAAATGAATAGTTGTGCTAAGTTTCCACTTGATCCGAGACTGGGAAGTGGGAGAAGTAGCGTATACAATATTTTGTACAGACAAACAAACAAACGGACAAAGTAAGCTGAGATAAGCTCGGCAACAAAATAGTCTGACAAACAAATTGTGTTACTTCAGACTATTACACTGAACTTGTCGAACAGACTATTTCATTGTCGTCGTTACTCAATGTCATCTCTCTCTCTCTCTCTCTCTCTCTCTCTCATGTCTGTCCACCCCTAATCCCCTCCTCCCCCTACTTATGGTGTGGCCATCCTAATAGGAAAGATAAATCTCACATCCCATCTCATTTTCTACTTGGCTGCTTCATGAATATATGGCCGGGTTGAACCTTGTTAGAAAGTTGGAAATATTTTTATTTTTTATAGACGCTTCTGTTCAGTTCTGGAAACAACATAGAGAAAAGTGTGTGTGTGAGAGGAGGGTGTTATGTAGTGTGTGTGTGTGTGTGTGTGTGTTTAGAGCAATGAGATATATAACAAACGAATATTCAAATTTGATTCGAATAACAGTGGAATACCATTAATAAAATCACTAAATTTAGCGATATTTTAGGACAGAAGAATACAAAAGTATACTAGCTATACAGTAGAACGTCGTTTATCCGAACGTTTATTATCCGGAGCGTCAAATATCCGGACCAGTTTTTTTTTTTTTTTTTTTTATCAACCACATGTACATGTATTCGTATAGTGTCCGGTTGCATATACTGCATGGATCGCTTCGGTTCTCGGTTATCCGAACAATCGCGTATCCGAACGGTGTCCGGTCCCAATTGAGTCGGATAAACGACGTTCTACTGTAATACATACAATACTGAACCATAATTTACAACTAGAAAAACAAAACCTAATGAAATACTCAGAAAGACACAAAGATAGAGGCACATTTCTTATTCCATACACATACAGAATAGTGACAGTGGGAAGAAGTTAGTGATTTGTTGTGAATGATGCAAGATAGGTGGCGTTGTCGTCATTTGTCTTAGTTTGGACAGACACCTCCAGAACGTGAGACTGAAAGGTTGCAGTGAGTTAGACTTTGCTAAAAAATATTATTACTAAAGTCTAGCTAGTAGATTTATTTTATCTCATATCAAATTGACTTTGTTTATATTGTAATAAAAGTTATATTGAGTATTGTTCAGTTTGGTTCTACACGTCAATGACGGTCCACAACACGGAGCAATATTTTCACATTTTCTTGCAGACAACTAAGTTTGTCACTACCATACTTTTACCTTTACCGATCCCTTAGTCTGTTGGACCGTTGGGGCACCATGAGAGATTTTTCCACCATCTTTCCCCATTCCTCTCTGCCTTTTTTCTTAGTTAAAACCTCATTTAATAGCATGCCGTCCATTCTTTTATGTTTTCCTCCCATCGCTTTCTCTATCTTCCTCTTCTTCTTTTTCCTGGTACTGTTCCCTGAAGGAATGTCTTTTCGAGCCCCGATTTTTACGTTACGTTTTTTTTTTTTACGATAGTTAGCATAAGGTCCAATCGCTGCAGTAACCCTGTCTCTAATCTCTTGGTTTGTGATGCGGACTTTAAATGAGATAACTAGGATCCTTCTGTAGCATCTCAATTTCATTGCTAGGACCCTCATCTCTAGCTCTGCAGTCAGCGTCCAAGACTCACAAGCATATAAAAATGTGGCCATGACTAGGGAGTGCACCAGTCTGATTTTAGTGCCGAGGAGCTAAGCCTTTGTCTTTCGATATAATAAAAACTTCCATACTAATCGTTAAAAAAAAATCAGTTAATTAATTAATTACTGGTAATAAATATTTTATTTGATATAGAAATAAAGGGAATAAATGTAAATAAGAGAAATGGATGTTTATATTAATTTACTCCCCTTTTTACGTTTTTCCTCGTTTTTTCCACTTCTTATTCTCGGATCAAGTTCAATTTTTATTTAATTATTCATAGTCTATGACAATACTGGAGTTAATCCTAAAATTAGCCAGTTAGTTAATCATTTAGTACTATTATATAGCAGAAAGGGGGTTAAACTCTGTAATTTTTAGTAAATGGTAGTAATTAGCGGTTCTTTCCTTTACATTAGCTTTTTTCTTTTTTCATAGTATTCATTTTTCTAATGTTCGTTATGACAAGCCTGAATCCATATAGACGCTAGCCGTCCTGCTGTCCACATGGCATCTTCACATGGCTCCCTAGTTAGCTCACAGGCTTACATACCAGTGATATCCATTACAAAAACAGTCTCAATACAAAATGATGGCTGATAACTCATATCTATGGTAACTAAGTTTCAGAGGCGTAGCGAGCAAAACGTGCTCCCGAGATAAGCAACTTTATTGGCGCCCCAATCCTCATATTTCCCTGAACATCACATAGAAATAAAAGCTTAGAAATAAAAAGTATTTAATAATAATAAAATAAAAATAACCAAAGAATGTATTACCTAAATAAAATATCTACTATAATTTTTTTAGCGCCTCTTTGCGTGTGGCGGGGGGGGGGCGCCCGGGGCATCGTGCCCCCATCTCATTACGCCTCTGCCATGTTTAAACAACTTTGCTAAGGCATAGATACAGTTTTAACAATTCTAATTCAAAACAAACAGACGTTGTGCAATAGATTTCACCCGCTCTGTTGTTTATAAGCTGGTCAATATTTATCTCACAAACATTGTGCACCCACACTGTAAGCATATCAAAGGGCTGTAACTTGGCAAGATGACAACAGAACACATTGATCATTCAACTTCAACGTAAAACGTATCAAGCAGAATACAATCTTTAAAATTGCTTCAATATTATCATTTCATTGAAAACAGCTGATGTTTATCGTTATAGACTAACAAAGTTATATAAAAATAAATGCATCCTATATACATGTTACACCCTATAGCCTTGTTATCATAAATTTACATATCTAAACACTACATCTATAAAGGTACAAATATTGCCACAATAGACAACGTTATCAGTACTTTCAAGCCATACACGGGTCCAGTATTTGACCGAATCAACTACATTTTAGTAGTGCATTTTTATTTACATATTATTATTATTGACATACAGTGGCAAGACCGCGCTACAAACAGAGATGTGCTTACGAGTGCGTATGGACAGTATAGAGGGATTTCTTATAATCCGACAATATGGCTGGGCACTGCACGTATCCCGTATGGGAGACGAACGTATGCCAAAGTTGTTGTTTTTTTTCTCTTTGTGAGCTGAAAGGTGGTCGGTGTGTGTAACAGAGGTGCACCACTGAAACGCTTTAAAGAGAAAGCGGGCAGATAGTTTTAAGGTCGCCTTGACCCCGTACAAAGACAGCCCTAATGCCGCACACGAACCAGCTCACTCTCTCTCTTTCAAACCGTTGTCCAGATTGTTCTTCATTCAGAATGCGACATTCATGAAAAAAAAGTAGTGAATTGTTTCTACGTCCTCGACACAGTGGCGACACCTTGTGTCGTAATTCTCTCTGAACCGTCCGAAGCAAGCACCAATTGGACAGTGACCGACTCGGAACTGGGCTAGGACGGCCCACATTCCTAATCCCATATGCTAGGACAAATTTGTACAAATACTCCTTCTTCCCTAGTGCTATTAAAGTATGCAATGGGTTGCCTAAGCAAGCCAGGAAAACCAGTGACTTGGCAGAATTTAAGTCATTGGTTAACATGCATGACCGAATGCATGACGCGTAGGACGTAATCATCTTCTTTTTTGAAGTAACGTCTGTATTATATAAGATAAGATAAGATTAAGTTGTCACTACGCGTCCTTTCGGTCTGGTCTACTCAGCTGCCTATACAGCTTTGTCGGAAGAATCCCATCTAAGTGCTAACAATCGGAGTCGGCTAGGGATAGTACACTCTCGTAAGTGCACGGTTCGTCAAGTAGGATTGCTGTTAGCGCCGCGGACTGCTTTAAAGACCAGTTTAGGCGCCAACTTGCTTTAACTAAGATAGAAGAGAGCACCTGGTGGCAGGCGGCTTAGGAGCGTGAAAGCTGGAGATCACTTACAAAGGCCTGGGATACACATTTGAGACCAATAGAAAATCCAATGCCTAGGACAGACGTAGACGGCTAAAAGATAAAAATCAACCAGCGGTGGATAATGGTTCTGTCTGTGCGGGATGTAGCAAAATATGTAGGTCGCACCTGGGACTACGTATCCACGTGAAATACTGCACTCCTCCGCCTTATATGTATTATTATTTACAAAGACAAGTGTATGATTATAAAACACATTTTTTTTAAATTATAAAAACAAATGCTTTCATATTCAGACTAAAAATCAAGCAAAATATAGAAAATTCTTTTATAAAAAAAAACAAAGCTTCCCTAGGGTAAGAACTCCGCACTTACAGCTATATCTTTCAATAATGCAGAAGCAATTCTCTTATTTGATATTAAACAAAATAATCGAATATCAATACTTAATTATTGAATTGGCTAATTTCTTTAATTGATTCCTGTCTTGTCTATGCCAATGAATAATTGTACAAAGTTTCAACTTGATTAAAAAATGGGTTCGGGAGAAATAACGTGTACAAACTTTTTACCAGACAGAGTGAGTTGAAACAAGGCCTGTAAAAAAATGTAGCCTTTGCTTCTATTGAAATCGTATTTCTATTAGCTTTCTTTTGTCGGACCTGGCAGAATGGAAGCACTAAACCTATAGCAGCTTTTACCTACGAGGGCCGCTGAGAAAAAGCCTCAATGAAGAAGTGATGTTAATTGTTTACTGTACATCGATCAGAAAAAAACACTAAAATTTTAATTTTTTTTATCTTTGCGTCTTCCACAGACTGCCATTAAACTTTTCTGTACCGGATGTGCTTTCTTCAAAAAGAAGTTTGAGGTAAATGTTTTTTAATCCATACAAGATTTTGATCTAATGAGAGACTTTATTTCATTGACTTTCTTGCCCCTTTAGTTAACTTGACCTTCTTTTATTTCACTTACTTGTACTTAATTATCACTTTGCCTTTGTGTATTTCGCTGGGCTCTTGACCATAGGAGGGTCTTTTTTTTGCCGCTGGACCTGATGGAAGGACATTACCCAGAAGCTAGGCACATTCCTCGTCCTTTGTACAAATACTCCTTCTTCCCTAGTGCTATTAGAGCATGGAATGGGTTGCCCGAGCCAGCCAGGAAAACCAGTGACTTGGCAGAATTTAAGTCATTGGTTAATATGCATGACTAAACGCATGACGCGTAGGACGTAATCATCTTCTTTTTTGAAGTAACATCTGTATTATATAAGATAAGATAGGCTGATATGAGAGATTAGCTCTCCACTCTGCCCGGATATGTCATTAAGTAGTCCCATGATCAGGCAATTACTTCCCTTTGTTGTGAGACACGGCTCCCTGAGCCACACAGTGGTCCCGCTTCCCAAGAAGGCCGGAGGCCGATCCCACGAGAGATTCCTCCGTGTTGCTAAAATGTAACGCCACAAACCGTGAGAGGATAGTCATGGCAGCGTACAGCCCCCCGTGAGATACTGCGTGGGGGAGAGAACGGTCTTCTCTCATCGTGCCATGCTATTTCGCTAGAAAGTGCTGTGGATGCCTACTGGTGTGGATGCCTACTGGTGGCCATGTTCCGATTCCCTGTTGACCTGTCTCTCTTAAAAGACGTTTCCACCAAGATGCCACACTGAAACCTGGAAAAGATGCCCAAACGTCTGAATCCTGGATCGACTAGTCATGATCCCCCCCCTCCCCGGCTTTCACCCTGACGCTGTGTCTGACCGAGACCAATCTTATTGCCACGTCACAGTCATAACGGCACACCTGTGACGTGGCAGCGAGCTATTGGCCTTCACCGATCTAAAGGCCTACTCAAACGATTAGTCTTCGTCCGCCACGTTTTGCAGAGAAAAACTGTTTTTTTCCCCTCTTGCCGCCTGCCCCTGTAACTCTGTTACGACAAGTCTTAGAAACACAGTCGCTATTTTTGTTTTTAAATTTAAATTTGCGTTACCCTTCTTCTTGTGGGTTTACGTAAGCCATGCGACTGCGTGACAACCTGGCGATAACTACAGAACCGCTAAACACTATTGATCTAAAATCTTTTTATTTTATAAGGGGCAGGGGAAAGCAGGAATATCATATGACCCGTTAACTTTGAGTTTCTGATATGCTTGTGTCCAAGTTTCGTATCTTGGTCGAAAGAAGAATTGATTAGATTGAAGCTTCTTCATCAATTTCTTCCGTATTTGGGCTGGGCAGTTTTCACGCTGAAGTAATCTGCCCTTTGCAGATATTCTGGTTGTTAACTATTTTTAAATTCAAGTTAATATTTATTTAAGCAAGAAAGTAAGAATAATCGTAATTAAGACACCTAAAGAAACATATAAATAATATAAAGAGCAGGACTGGGAGAAATTTTAATATAAACAAGCAAAATATGTAAAAAAAAAAAAAAAAAAAAAAAAAAAGAATAATAGTATATTAGGGGAAGAACTGCACATATAAAACTGCATATCACGATAATGTTGAATTTATTTCTTTGTTTCAATATCAAACAAAATAATGAATTACCAATAATAAAAAGACTAATGGGTTAATTTTTAATTTGATTCATGTTTTGGTAGGCGCTACTGCCACAGCACTTGGCAGAATTTAGGTCATTGGTTAATATGCATGACTGAATGCATGAAGCGTAGGACAAAATCATCTTCTTTTTTGAAGTAACGTTTTTATTATATAAGATAAGAAGATAAGCACCTCTACGACGAAAGTCAAGGGACAGATGACGAGTTAATGAGCTTATCAAATTGGATTCTGCAATGCTAAAGAGTGAGGACCAATTATCATTAACCTTTAAAAAAAAAACACCTAGTTTATCAACAGTTCCTTTCATTTGTACACCGGATACACCAAAAAGACAGCTACTATAGTTATTCCGCCATGTATAAAAATATCTCAAATGGTCTTATAAAATCAATCCGGCTTATCCATACTTTCCCTTTTTTTGTACACCGGATACACCAAAAACTCCATTTAAGAAAATCCAATATAAATCTATCGACACGAAGCAGATCAATACAAAGAAAGTTCTAGACTATTGAGCTGATTGAACGTGTCAAACTAGAGAGTGATAAATGATTGCCTGCCCAGCACCACCTCATCAGACCCCACAACTTTCCGTAAAGTTGTAACGTCTAATCACACAAACATGTTTCTGCCAGGAATGAAGGATAAAAAAGAATTCCACTTGGCCTGAAAACGAAAAGAAATTGCTGAAAATTCTGAAAGTTTACGTCTGCTAATGATTAAATAATGAGTTTGTTGTCATCGATTTTCAGGTAAATGTGAAGAGGAGCGTGGTCAGGTCTATGTTTTTTTTAAAAATGCTATGCTATACTGTTAATCTCTACTTTTACGCCCTTTTTTATTTTAGTTATTATCATCAACACCATCATCATTAGTCTTATCAGTCCTAATCAGTCATCATCATCTGTCATACCATCATCATCAACTATATCTTCTAAACTGCCATTAACATAATTAGCATCATTATAATTATCACCAGTACCATCATCATCATCAGTTATCACCATCGTCATCAATAACAACACTATAAGCATCAGCATTAATATCATCTTCAACATAATATTCTTCATTATCACCTTGATCATTAATATAACCATCAACATCATGATATTGATAGCTATCACTACCATCATCATCATCTTTTACACTGTCATCATCGAACTCTTGATTTGCGCTGTGGTTGTGAAAGTGTGTCGGGAGAGTGGTTGTGACGGTTGTTCCTAGTGTTCAACCAACTGTAAGCCCCATGCACTAAGGCGCCGTACTGGGATCAATCCCTTATAGCACGGTCCAGGTATCTGGCAGTGTTCTGATGGGTTTGCTTGGCAAGCCCCCCGCATGCACCAGTTCTATCTGTTCCAAGACCAGTCTTATCTTCGATTCTGTTTCTCAGAACCCTGCAGTCGTTGAGGATAATGTCCAACTAGTTTTTCTTCTGGTGGCCATGTCAGCCTATTACTTTCATCGCATCGCGAAGGTCATATTGACCCAGTCTGCCAACCTGTTCACGTGTAACACAAGGATCACGTTTCTCAGTGGAAAATGTTACTTTCTCTGTAGAAAGCTTCCCTTTGCTGGACTATCGGGCCTGTTATCTACATTTCTTGAAGTTGATGTGTTTACTGATAGTCAGTCTACTTAGTTGAGATTTGGGTCGAAGTAGGAGTATAAAACATCCCATTAAAATTATTGGGAACTAGAAATTTCTAGACCAATAGAAATTTTAAAAGACCCACAGAGTTCCCCTGAAAACTGTTGAAAGATCATTTAAATTTTGTCTGTCACATTTTCTATGTTGTCTCTCTGTCACATTTACTTTGTTGTCTTTCTGTCACATTTACTATGTTGTCTCTCTGTCACATTTACTTTGTTGTCTCTCTGTCACATTGACTTTGTTGTCTCTGACACACTTACGCTGATAGCGTCCTGTCAAATTTTGGCTATTTCTTCAGATTTGAAGATAATTACATCCTAGCCCAAACCTTCCGCAGAACGACGGGGGCGTGGCAGAGGTCAGGGTTAGAACTGGGTACCATCGAGATCACCCAGCGGCAGTCCAGAGCGCATACCACACGACCAGGCATCTACACATTTGTCAACTAATAAGAAAGAAACTATCCTGTCATACCATGTCTTATAAATCAATTTATTTATATATTCGTTAACACTCTAGCTATAACATATAACTGTAAAATCAGAATATAAAAAAGTATTGAAAAGCGATATTTGAATGTAGTAGGGATAAAGAAATGTCACAGTATAAAACTTGAACAAATAAAAAAGTATGTCATTCCTGTACCATTGGGGAGCACGAACCAGCTAAGCTATTACCATTGAGTTACCGTGGGATGGGGAAAATAACACCCTGATCATTATCCTGGGTGCTTCCGAATATTAACGTACAAAATAGTTATGTACTGAAACACTTCCTACTGAATATGTAAAGTTGAATCAGTTTAACAGTTGTGAAAAACAAAACAAGTCGTTGACAATATTGTCTTCGGTTTACCACCATCCCCCGTCCTCAAATTGATTGCCTGCGATAAATAATCTTATCAAAATGTGGTTAATATCTCATTAAAAGTGGTAATTTTACCACGAGAACTTCACATTGGAATATGTCCAAACGGTAAAACGTGCTTGTGATGTTAGCTTATGGAAATGAATGAGACAATACATTTTTAAGTTATCATTTCAACATCTCATCAACATCAACATCCTTTCAACATCTCATCAACTTCTCTGTCATGTATATGTTTTGCCAATATAGCGTCTTGAGCCTACATTGTGTTTGTTAAAATCGCTTTATAAGTTCAATTATCATTATTATTATCTCGGATCCATTCACAACAATTAACTGCTAACATTGTCAGTAGAGATAAGCAGGCATTTGTCTTAAAAAACATTTAGTGTCGCATCATTAATGGCCAACGTGCAGCTAGTCCGTCTATTTGTCTGTCATTTGTAAATATTTACTCCACACTGGGATTCAACTTGGGAAGTTGTGTGAGAGAGAGAGAGAGAAAGAGAGAGAGAGAGAAGGGGGGATAGGAAGTGAAACAAAATGAAGGAGGTACATATATTTACATAATTAAACACTTTATGCAGGGCCGGCCTTAGATGATTGGAGGCCCTAGGCAAAGTGACTTAGGTGGCCCCCAAATGAAATAGAAAACTAGAAAATAAACAGCGAAAAAATAAAATTACACAATTTATTAAAAAACCTAGTCAGTCTAGTGTACTCCAACAAAAAAAAATTGGACATAAGGTTCGCTATTTCTTCTCTAAAAAATTCTTTTAAGTCCTTTGCAAAGCCCCCACCAATCAAAGGCCCTAGGCGGCTGTCTACTTTGCCTATGAATAAGACCGGCCCTGCATTATGGGGCGATCACGTTTTCGCCCGCCACTTGCGCCGCCACCGACGTTTTTATAACAAAAAGATGAACTCCAATGAATTCGCTACGCCTCTAATGGGCTCTAGTAAGGTAATAAGGTGCGGGTCCTGGACATCAGCTGGACGTATTGTTCATAGTTGAATAACACCTCGTCACCCTCAAGGCCAGCATCCAGCATCCATTTCAACTCCAGTTCTGTTAGGGGTTCTCCTGAAACAGAGTCCATCAGTACAAAAGTAAAAACATCCGTTAAGGGTTCTCCTGAAACAGAGTCAATCACTAAATCTACAGACACTTCGAGACTGAAGATTAAAAAGTAAAATAGTACATAAAATACTGGACCATAATTTACATGTATAAAACACAAGCTAATAAAATAGTCATAAAGACACTCGGATAAAGGCACATTTCTTATTCCATATTTCAAGGACTAATTCGTACAAGTGCCCCATTTTCCATAGTGCTATTAGAGCGTGGAATGGTTTGCCTAAATCAACCAGGAAAACCAACGATTTAGCAGAGTTAAGTCTCTAATTAGCATACATGACTAGATTGACTCATGGACGTTGGAAGTAATTATTTTTACTTTTGAGGTAACATCTATAATTTGTAAGATAAGAAAGTAAGAATGCTGCCTTACATGACATCGACTTCATGTACATTAGTAATGGTCTACGAACTAACAATATTTAACTGTTTCAACTTCCAAGAGAACACATAATTATATGGTCGAATCTGTTTAATTTGACCACATCAAGAAACACCTCTTTGGTCCTAATAAGCGGCTTATCTGATTAACCAGTGGTCCAATAAACCGGATTAGAATGTAGTTTAGTTGTAAAGGACTTAAAGAAGTTACAGCTACAACACTTCCAGGCATGCCGCATGAGTTCCAACGTGGACATTATCTGGTATGTCGCAACAATGTGAAGTATTTTGGCTGTAATACTCTAAAGCAGTGGTGCCCGATCTTCGGCCCGCGGGTTTAATCTGGCACTTGACACGTTGCTACTCGGCTCCCCAAAATCTCTTGCTAGTGAAGACTTACCTTCCTGCATCAAGGCCTCTCTGAGCTCGGCTTCACTGAAAGTACCGTGTTGATTGGTGTCCAGGGTTTTAAATGCCAACAAAAGCTCGCTTTCACTTGCAGGCCGGTAGCTGTAACGAAACAGTGACACAGAGGGAAGCTTTTAAATTGCATAGGTCAGTGATGCCCAACATGTCGTTGCCCACATCGCCAAGGAATGGAGACAAATGGATCCGAACCCCGCAGCTTCATTGTACAATGTGGGAAGAAATTTTGAAGAGCATCTTATCTTATCTTATATAATACAGACGTTACTTCAAAATATAAGATGATTACATCCTACGCGTCATGCATTTAGTTATGCATATTAACCAATGACCTAAATTCTTCTAAGTCGCTGGTTTTCCTGGCTGGCTCAGGCAACCCGTTCTATATATGATAGAGCCGTGTCTCTGGCCGGATAATCACGCGTGGCGTACTTTGGGGTCGCCTAATATAGGAATATAGAGTTTGGGAAATGTACACTAAAAGAATCTTTCTCACGAAAATAGAAGAAAAACAATCAAAATAAAAGAATACCTATTTTTAAAAGAATAAAAAAGCTTATCTAAGGGAAAGAACCACATCTTTAAAACAGTTCTCTCACTACTGTAGGATTTATTTCCCATTTTTCGATATCAAACTAAATATATAATTACCACTAATTAATGGATTGTTAAATTTTGAATGATTAATGTTTTGTTAGGCACTGTGAATGATTGTTTTAAAATTTCAACGTGATTCGAGAATGGGAAGAGGACGAAATAACGTGTACGAAAATAATACCCGGACAGACAGACAGACCGACAGACAGACAGACAGAGTTGATATAAACTTTGTAAAAACAAAACAACAACAAAAAACTAGACTTGGTCTTAAGCTTGTACAACCGTTTTTTGGAATGTTTAAATTTTCACAGCGGCTTAAAAGACAAGCCAAAACACTCCACAGGATGGGACAGACATTTACATTTCTGTGAGAGTTCCACAGTCTTAAGGCTATTGAACATTTGGTAAAGAAGGAAGGTTTCAAGCAGCAATAAAAGAGATTCACATTAGCTTCGTGTCTTGAAGGTAGAATCCTACAAAAAAAAGATATGAAGAGGAAAAGAGCAAAGAGAGAGAGAGAGATGAAGGTAGGGAGAATAGAGAAAGATAACAGAATCACAAAGAGATAAAGACTCTGAGCAAGACAGAAAGAAGGGAGGTAAGCAAAAGAGAGTGAGAAACTGATAGAAAGAAAGAAATGGAAAAGGGGGAAATAAACTGACACAGAAAGTTCGAGACAGAGAAACCAAGATAGAAACACAGAATCAATAAGCAGACAAGAAAACGAAATGTAGGCTTTGAGATGTGCAGTTCTACATTTAGCTGCTTTCTTCAGCTCGCCCTAACAGGTTCAAGGTGGCGCCATTGGGCTTGCACACAAAAAAATTTATTATTTTTTTCTTTTTTTTCCCTTCCATATCATCAAACTCTATAACTATAGGACTCACGGTGAAAACAACATAGTGTCTAACCAAGACCTTAGATCTACACAGAGCGCGATACTTTCTTCTTTGATCAAGTCTGTTGGAGAACGGTGGCCGAGTGGTTAAGCGCTTTGCTTGGGTCATGGGATTGAATCTCAGTGAAGACTGGGATTCTGAATTTCGAGATTTTTAAAGCGGTGTGAGTTCACCCAGTCCTAATGGGGACCTGACTTTAGTTGGGGGGAAAGTCAAGGCGGTTAGGTCGTTGTGCTGCTCGTTCACCGTTGGCCGAAGAAACAAATGACCTTAACATCGTCTGCCCTGTAGCTCTGAAAGCTTTGACTGTGACCTATAAATCAGAGTTCAATCAATTCCACGGATTCGGTAACTTGGTAAACTTTAACACCGGGTATTTAGAGACATTTAACACCGGGTATTTAGAGACATTTAACACCGGGTATTTAGAGACATTTAACACCGGATATTTAGAGACATTTAACATCGGGTATTTACAGACATTTAACACCGTGTAATTATCTAAAAGGTTTATATAAGAAAAAGGTATGAAAAATAATCGTAGAACTCTGATATATCACTCCACAATAGAGAAACACACCTTAATATTTGAATGTAATGACACACTCTTTCTTTATAATCCACGCACACATATTAAATTATGGCTTTTGTATAGCACTACTTTCATGCTTATAGCATGCTCAGAGCGCTGTGGTCCAATCTCATTTGTAGACCAGTGGGGAGAGGGGGTATCTGGGAGAAGGTTTTCCATGCTGCCTTTAGACGCTAAGCAAACACAACTCTGCTCGAGTCGGGCGTCGAACCTCGGGCCCTCATAGGTAGCCAAGCCAAGTTCAAGCGTACTTAGCCTTTCGTCCATTCTTCCCACATATTCACTCATAACCCCCCCCCCCATACATGCTAATTCACACACACATTCAAACTCACACAACGCACAATCCCACACATTGCTCAGCATGACGTCATTGTGCTTACGAGTTGGCCAAGGTGATGTGCGTCATCACGTCAATGAACGTTTGCAGACCGATCATCAAATCCTCCACCTCCATCTGACGCTCCACCATCTTGAAGCGAAAGAAAACATACAATAACAAATAGTAATCGAGTGTTAAACACTGGCCCCTCAGTGTCGGGAAGAATGAATTATTAATATCAATATTTCTTCTCTACTGGGCGGCACGTTTGAATATCACATCATGGTTTCAAAAACACGATGTTACAGTCTGTCAAACCAGGTGTTAAAAGTCGGTAACTACTCGGTGATCAGTGGCGTAGTTAGGAATATGTCATCATTGGGGCGGCCCGGAGGGGGGGGGGCCTTGACCTCTTTTATTTAACATTTAATGTAAAAAAAAATCCGAGCACTCATTTTGGGACCCTTCATAAGTGGGGGCCCGGGGGGATTTTTACATTCTTCTCCCTCCCCACCCCACCCAAGCTACGCCACAGTCGGTGATAGAAGTTTGTAACTAGCCGGTGTTAAATGTGTGTAAATACCCGGTATAAAAAAAAAAAGAATGTAATTAGCTGGTGTTAAAAGTCAATAACTGTATGGTTTTAACAGTCTGTAACTATCCGGTGTTATAGTTTACCAAGCGTCGGAATCCCTGGATTTGATTGAACTCTGATTAATAGCTCAAGGTCAAATTTATGCATCAACTCACAATATAGTGAAAGTAGACGATGTGGTGCGCGTGTGTAAGTTAATATTTTGAAGTTCGCATGTCCATCAACTCCAGACACAAGTATGTGATTCAACAAAGTCTGAACCTTAGTCAATGCCATTATTCCCAGAATCCCTTACACTGGACCTCCAAATAATAATTTTTTAAAATTTGCAATTCAATAAGTCGAATCAAAGACTAGGTATTTTTATAGATATTTACCTTATCTTCAATCTCTGTCAATTCTTTCTCTGTTGGGTAAAATCCAAGGGCTCGCACTGCCACTCTGACCTGACTGAATGATGGAAATAGAGTAGTGATTACGTGAGCATCTTAATTGCTGTGCGCTTCACTTATAAGGACACCCTAATAATATTTATGTATGCATTAATGACGTACTAGAACACTTAGAAATATGCACGATCTCTGTAACTTATTTATAATCCTTAAATTTGTTTTAAAGTCGAATCCACAGCAACTACGGCTCCATGTTAGAGGCACCGAAAGGCGGCGTACCTTGAAATATATATAGATCTTGGCCCTTAAAAGACCATGCGCAAAATGTTCCTGAACATTAATTTATTAAACTATTGAATCAATAATGCCTTACAGTCGGAAATTCCCGAACGCGATAGTCCTTTTAAGAACGCGATAGCCGTTTCGAAACCGATGTTGACCCTAGATTCAAGTCTAATAATCAAGCCTAAATCACCTTTATTTATTTTTTACTTTGGAAAAAAATTAAACGATAAAACTAGAGTTGTTCCCCCGTGTGGCCAACGAGCTAGTAAATCTTTTCTCAGCGATAAATACATCAACTGTAAAAGTTCTTAGAAAAAATAGTTAGATTGATTTTGATTGATTTTTGATTTTGGGCACATCGGCACAATTTAGGCCATGTCGTGCCTGCAGTCCGTCAAGGGCCACTCTCCCTCCACACAAGGGCCAAATTCCATACAGTCAAATCATTAAAATCAAGGTCTATTCACAGTTAAAATAGTAGAGGTAGTAAAAATTTGATAATTTGGTAAAAATTTAATGTAATGCGGGTTTCATGCAGATTCCATGAAGTTCTGACTTCAATAGAGATATGTATAGAAAACAAAAAGTTCAAATGCTACGTTAGATGTTTGTTGTGATTTGGTTCAAATGTAGCTCGTCAAGTGAACGCACAAGATCAAACTGGATACATTCTTCCTTGACTGGAGATGAAGAAGAAGGTTTTGTTTTTTTAAACAAAGCTTATAAGAACTCACAACTCTTTGTCTGGTAAAAGCATTTATACGTTGTTTCTCCCACACCCAATCTCGGATCATCTGAAATTCGACACAATTATTATTTTTTTACCCGACAACACAAGAATCGATAAAAAAATTACCAATTTAATAATTAACTAATTAATTAATGGTAATTAATTTTTTTATTATTATATTTAATTTTTGTGTTTGGTATCGAACAAGGGAAAGAAGTGGTATGATTAACTAGACCTAAATGTTTTGGATGACGTCTGGATGACGTCTGCATAAATGACGTTTCGCTTGGCGGCATAGTATTTGAATCGCTTGTCTCTTCTACAATTTTGGTTCTCCAAATATGCATATTTCATATATGCACAAATTGTCAAATGATTGACAAACTGAAATGTATGATTGCTTAGAGAATGTGTAAACGTTATACATGAGAAGGCCCACCTCCATGTTATAGAAGTGACCTACACATGGAGAAATATAAAGAAGATTCATTTCTATCACAAAAATGTGAAAAAAAAATAAAAAAATAAAAGACATTTAGAATGCCTGAGTCTCAACTGACACAACTCTTACCCAATGTGGATTTTCCCCGTACGTTCAAAGTCAAGGACATCAAAGATTTTGATGATTTCCTTGTGAATAACTTTGATAGACTCTGTAGGAAATACGGAAATAAAGTTTTTCACTCTGTAAATAACACAGACATATAGGCCTGCTATTTGACTCGGTAGACATTTAGGCCGGCAATACTTTCCACGCGTACATTGTTGATTGCAGTTGTCGGTAGTCTGGGTTTCATAGCGTCTAATATTCTAGCTGAAAGTATTGAAACCTGCCGTTTTACCTGCCTAGATTACCAACTCAGGGGGGCCACTTCTGAGTTTGTGTTTCCACATGAATTCTCTTTGTAAATTTTGTTTTAAAATTTCATTTTGCGAATAGAAATAGTCCAAACTGGTTGTTGAAGACTCTGGAGGAGATAATGGAATTGC
The DNA here is from genome assembly GCA_030265305.1 of Biomphalaria pfeifferi. Classification (NCBI taxonomy): domain Eukaryota; kingdom Metazoa; phylum Mollusca; class Gastropoda; family Planorbidae; genus Biomphalaria; species Biomphalaria pfeifferi. Next base: position 1,202,359 of record JASAOG010000102.1, read on the forward strand.
AAAAGTTACTTCCCCTGATTCTTACGCTCAAGGCAACTATTAAAATCCAAGTGTAAAATTTAATCTAAATAAACCCAGCCAGAAATAAAACAGGATATACTCTCAAACACTCGAACTTTTGTCTTCGTTTTCTTTATACAAAAGCGTCAATTAACTCACTCCGTCTGTCTGTCTCTCTGCCTGTCTGTGTGGTACAGATTTTGTACCCGTTTTTATTCCCACTTTCCATTCTCGGATCAGGTTGAAATTTCGCCTATTTATAGTTGATGGCTAAACATCAAACAATGAAAGGGTTAACCAGTTAGTTAATCAATTAGCAGCAAATAATTAATTTTGTTTTCTACAGAAAAAAGGAGTTAAACCTTGCAGTTTTTAGAGTGTTGACAGTTATTGTGCGGTTATTCCTCTGAGCTAAGCTTTTTTTTTTAAAGCAGTATTTAATATTATTTTGTTTGTTTCTTTTTGTCTATCTGTCTTTCTTTCTTTCATTCTTTCTATCTCTTTACCCACTTTCTAGTACATTGCCTGCATATACTTTAATTGCGTTTTCCCTTTTAAACAATTGCATGCACAGATTTTTATTTATATACTATCACGTGACATTTACTGACCTTTCAGTTCAAATCTGCTTATTGATTCTCCCAAATCCACGATTGAATGCTTAATAAAACGTCCTGTCAGAATGGGCTTTAGTTTCTTTTTAGACTTTTTTGATTTTTTCTTGCCACTCCCTGACTTTTTTTTCTCCTGTTCGCCTGTTGTTGCTTGACCCCTACCTTCGTCTGCTTCTTTAGTCACGGTGTTAGAAGCGGGTGGTTTCCCCTTTTTTCCTTTCTTGCCCTTTTTGCCCCCTTTGCGCCCCAACTTTGTTTCCTTCGCGTTGCCCCAGCTTGAGATCTCCACAGCCACGTAGTCTTTATCTTCGATGCTGTTGTTGTTGAAATTGCTGCTTTGCGTTTGGAGCTCCATTTTACCGCGGAGGGACCCATCGTAAATGACACCTCTGCACAAAGATTTGGTGTCTGCGTCAAGAGAGTTTGAATTGATCATTGGATGCTTCTCAATGTGCATGCTCCGCTCGTTCAAAGATTTGGTGTTTTCTGTTATTCGTCTCCAGGGGCTTGCACCTGACTGTTCGCTGCTCGCTTCAATATTATTTGAATTTGAAATGTTGCATTCACAAACGATCGGATAGTGGGATTCTAGCAAAGACGACTCATTTTTACAGTTAGACTCTGCAGAACTATGATTCTTCTGCGACTTTTTGACTGGAGAATACACCACTTGTCTTGTTTCCCCACTAGACATGTTAAGTCTATTTCTATGTGGATTTGTTCGCGTCTTTGAAAGATCTTCGTCGGAGTTTTCGTCAAGATTGGTTACTACCTGATTAGGCTTCTTTCCAGATTTCGTTATAGCAAATAAGTTACTGGATTGCGAGGACATATTGGTTCCAGAAGTTTCTTCTTCGTTTGCTATTTATAAAACGTACGCAAAACAAGTTTCAGTTTAATCCTTCGGCAGTCACATTTCTTTTCAGCAGACGTCAGTTTCTACGGAAATAAAAAAAACAAAATTAGCTCTAGATCAGGGGTTCTCAGCCTGTGGGTCGCGACCCCCTTGGGGGGGGGGTCGATTGACGATTTGCCAGGGGTCGCCAAAGACCATTGAAAAAATGGATTGTTATTGTCTATTCTTCTATTGCTGTGTGTGTGTGTGCGGTGGGGGGGGGTCGCGGCTAAGTGGGGGATTGTAAGAAGGGGGTCGCCGAGCATAAAAGGTTGAGAACCGCTGCTCTAGATCAGTACTTTAAAAAAAAAAAGATAAAGTGACTATGGACTGGGTGTTTTTTCCCCAACGTTGGGTCAAGTCAGTCCGACACAGTAGCGGACAAGGCAGAGTTAAGAACTTGATTAAAGTACAAGCTGTATATCGATGATATATTCAGACATTGACTACTGCCAATTGTACAGTTTTGGTGTCTTTACTTTCATTATTTAATACACTCATTAAAGTGTCACGTTGTTTGGAGACCAAGTTATCAGGTTCTTGACTTAGCCATTTTGTTCTGTCGAGGGTTTTAGAGAATCGTAACATAATCTGATACGTTACGGACGTTTACTTCACGTCAGAAGATAATTACGTCCTTTGTGTCAATATAATCCTACATATTAGGCTAATATGAGTCTTAATCTCTGCTGTGGTTGGTTTTCCTGACAGATTTAGCCAACCCTTCTCATGCTCTAATGGCACTACATTAATGACACTAGATTAAAATAGATCTAGATTTGTCTACAATATAGAGTAGGCCTCATCTATACTGTCTAGTCTATACTATTAGATCTAAATCTAGACATACTAGTCTTACTTGAATTAGTAACTAGATTATTCTTATATTATAAATACTGTCCATACCGACTTCTTTTGGTGCGACAGTTGCGCTGGGTAGGCCACGTATCCCGTATGGGAGACGAATGTATGCCAAAGGCAGTCTTTTTTTTTTGGTGAGCTAAAAGGTGGTCGACGTAACAGAGACGCCCCACAGAAACGCTTCAAAGTCCAGCTTAGGCGTCAACTTTTCTTGGCTGACATAGAAGAGAGCACCTGGTTGCATGCGGCCTCAGAACGAGACAGCTGGAGGTCACTCACGAAGGCCGCGGGATACACATTTGAGACCAAAAGAAAATCTACTGCCGAGGACAAACGAGACGGCGAAATGACAATCTAAATCCGACCACCTGCGGACAATGGTTATATGCTTGCCCTGGATGTGGCAAAATATGTAGGTAACAGCTGGGACTGCGCAGCCACAGGAAATACTGCATTCCTCACTAATCTTCGGACTTCAAGACTAGCCTTATTAGATCTAGATCTAGACTTAGACCTACTAGTCTTACTTGAATCAGTAACTAGATTATACTTATCTTATATATTACAGACGTTTATTAGATGTAGTTCAAGAATATTGTCCTGAATCACCCAGGAAAACGAATAACTTAAGTCTTAAAATATTTGAAGTCAATGATTAACAGGCAAGACTAGATTGACACATAATATAATGATAAAATGCGTAGAACGTAGTGTACTAATTATCTTTTTTTTTTAAGTATCGTCAAGAATCTACAAGATAAGATAATCCTACGTCTGTAAGGATATATTTCAATTCATCAGGGACGCTTCAGTATTACACACTTTCGGTGGTCGCTAATTTATACTTACTTATATTATTCGATCTGCATACACCAACCGCAGACATTAACTTTGTTTAGAGATTGAAAATGTCTACAGAAAAAAAAAGAACAATCCCAAACTGCACCGGTGCGCAAAACAAGCCTAAGCTTCGAACGCATAACAATGAATAGTTAAATGACGTAATAATTGTTTGCGTGCTTTGGTGCGTAATTTTCTTGTAGGGAGACGGACACTTTCTATTTAGAGTTTCACAACAATGTTTTAGTCGCTAAACGCACAAATCGTGTGTGATTAGATTAACACATGGATTCCCGTGGGGTTTAATCATCTGTAAAAAAAAGTGTCGCAATGCTATCCAGCTCCTAGAAAATACAGACCATTGATGCGGCCCGCGACAAGTTTTGATTTAGCGCGTGGCTTGTTTTGATGTGGCCCGTGGCATGCTTTACTGTGGCCCGTGGCATGCTATAATGCGGCCCAAGGTAGTTTTATTCTGGCCCTTGAAAGGTTTAGATGCGGCCCGTGGTAGTTTTGAAGGGACATCTGTAATTCATAAGAAAAGATCGATCTCTCGCTTGTTTTCTGTTCTATTCGCAGGTCTTCGATGCATTCATTGTGGTTTCATCGTTTGCGCTGGACTTTGTTTTCCTGGACAGCCGATGGTACGAGACTGGCAAAGACGCTACAACCATTCTAGTCCTGCTGCTTCCCTGGCGAGTGGTGCGAATTGTCAACAGTAAGTATGTTGTCCACTTGTTGAGCAGTATCACTAAATCGTTGCAATGTGTTGGTTTCATAGGTATTGTTACAAAGCTTATATCAACTCACTCAGTTAGCCTGCCTGATAAAAAGTTTGTACACGTTATTTCTACCACACATCAGCTCGGATCAAGTTGAAATTTTGCACAATTATTTCCTGTTACCGGACAAAACATGGGATTGAGCCCTCGAGATCAAGTTCCGTACATTGTTTCTTTTAATGCATTTATGCATGGTAATATTCACCTAGATCCAGATAGCGCATTGATAATTATAATCTAAAAACATGAAATTTCGCTAAAAACAAAATTATTGGGCATACTCGTTTATATTTTTACCAATAACTGACTAGAAACTTCCTTAAGTCTCGATACGTCTAGGTGTCCCTGTTTCAGCTGTATTTACAAATAAACAAGTAACACCCGATCAAACACATAAACTTTAAATCAACATTTCGGCAATTCACGCATTGCACTCTCTACTTTTGACAACTAGAATATAACTAACTTATTTCCGGTGATTCGCTCTTTTGTAAAAATAGATTATACATACACACATTATTATTGTTAGTCTAGATCAGTGTTTCCCAAAGTGGGGTACGCGTACTCCCAGGGCTACTGGAAGACTTCGGAGTGGATACGCGTTGCACCTCATTAACCATGCTGATTTTATTTGTAAATACCCATTTATTATGTTCATTCTCCTTATAGATGCAAGGCGATGGGTACTCAGCGTTTCAAAAATAATACAAGGGTACACTTTTGTCAAATGTTTGGGAAACACTGGTCTTGATCTATTTCAACTGTAATTACATGACTGATCCAATCTAATTGATACAATTTACACCTATTCAGGTTTCAAGGAACACTATTGTTTTGTGGAACACCTATTCAGGCCTCAATGACCACTAGTATTTCGTGACTTTTATTCAGGCCTAGATGACCACTAGTATTTTGTGGAACACAGTTTGTGAAACATTGACCTAAAGAATTTAACAGTGGACTCTTAACCTTTTTCAGTTTCCGCTATTACCTCTACTTTCGTTTTATAAAAAAAAATGTGTATCCTCTATCTTGACAACTTTTCATCGCCCTACCACACTGAAAGCTTTTTTTCATTATCCTATCGGAAGATTTGATTGATTTTAATAACTTTCATTTTTATGGAAGAAATGACCTACTAGTGGACTTTTCGCAGGCCAATGTACTGAAGTTATTTCAGGACACGACCCCTTCATACTCTTATCAATTTGTCACCATTCGTTATACAGCAGACGTCGAATTGACCGCCTTCCGATTCATAATGTATGACATGTCGTCTGCTAAGGCAATATGGCGGCTATTCTTCGGTTTAGATCTTTGTCAAATTCACTTTTCTTTCTTGTCTTCTTCTTTCCGTTTTATTTAGCTGTCACATCGGGGGCGGAATCTGACTAGTCGTAGGGCGGAATGTGTCTATGATCCAGCAATTCTATGGAAATTTCTCCAAAATTGTTGGACTGTACTAGGTTTATGTCTGCCCCTGATAAGCCGATTCTGATGTGGTACGTAAGGTGATCTCAATAAATAGTAAAATGTCGGATAAGTAACCGTTCGTAATTTAAGGAATCGAATACATCCCTAGTCATTATTGGCTAGAGGTTTTCTCCTACTAAGAAGGGTTACATCCTCCTCCCCACTGTCTTGCTTATGACAATGATTTTATCTGGGTGTATGGGTCATTCGGTTCTCTATGGTCTCAAGGTTGTTCTTTGTTATTGATCCAGACAGCTCGTCCAACGAAACCAATTTTACTCGTAGAAATTGTTTGATACAAAACTCTTGAAAAAAGCTCGAAAATTTTTTTTTTTAAACAACCTAAACTTGCTTTCTTATTGCTCAATATATACCACTTTCAATTTCAAACTAGATATAAGTAGAAAAACATATGAAATGACAATATGGTCAACGGTATAGAACGTGCTTCAACTTCCCTCAAAAGCTGCCATCAACTCGACTCCAGCTTTCACTCGTTCACCGCTACTTAAGTATTCGTCAGCGTCAAGCCAACTTGAAAGTTACATCAGAAATCCTAAGCCAATGCGTACACACACTCTTTAAGATGGTCTTAAAGAAAAAAGTATTTATTTTTTATGCTAGCGAATGGGGACAGTCGCAATTTATCCGCGGTTCCAATAATAAAAAAAAATGTAGGCAGACTTTGAATTGATAAGGAAATGAACATTCAACGGAATCTAAAGCAGAAAAGAGAAAGCAGCAAACCTTGTAAATCAAAGACCGCTTTTAGTTTTTGTTTCCATGTATTGGAGCCTTGTGCTTATCTTTTCATTGTAATACTGTATTTATCCTTGCATTATAATACTGAATTTATCCTTGCAATAAAACATCGTGTTTATCCTTAAAATTGACTGAAACACATAAAGCATTTGATGAGGTGAGCTTAGAGGATGGCGGTGTAACAGAGGTGCCCTCCGTTAGCGCTATTAAGATCAACTCAGTCGCCATTTTGCCCTCACTGGCATAAAGGAAAGTACCTGTCAGCAGATGGCCTCTGAAAGAGTCAGATAACTGTCACAAAGGCTGCAGGACACAATTTTTAGACCCAAATGAAAGCCTTTACCGAAGACAGCTGCAGAAGATGGAAAACTTAAATAGACCGCCGGCGGACAACGGTTTAGTCTACAAGAGACGTGGAAAAATATGCAGGTCAAAACTGGGTTTACTAGTCATGTGAAATACTGCACCTAATCTTAATCTTCGGAATCGAAGACATTGCTATTATTTCTAGACCAATTATCATGTCTATTCAGTACAGAATATTGATTGGGGTAGCCATGGCATGGTGCGTAAACAAATCTCGGTAGTTACTGAACTCTGGACTCGTATTTTGGTCCTACAGTTTTTCTATTTGAAATTTAATACTTACACATATTAGCCATTTTTTTTATTTATTTAATGCAAGAAAAACGTATTTAAAAAAAAAATACTCTTTAAAAATACTTCCTTTATACAACTTATCGAACAATTGTTTTTCTTTTTATTACCTAATGAATGTTTGATTAAAAAATAAAAGGAAAATTTTTTTGACCCCAGGATTCTTTCTGTGAGGAGATGTGCAAAATTGTATAGTCTTTTTAAAAATTATTCTTAATATTTTTTTCTTGTTTGTTCTGTTGAAAGCTTACTGGGTTTTTTGTTGTTGTTTTTAAATATATATATATATATATATATATATATATATATATATATATATATATATAAGGCTTGTCTTCGAGTCCGTAGATTAGTGAGGGACGCAGTATTTCCCGTGGCTGCGCAGCCCCAGCGTTGACCTACATATTTTGTCATTCCAGGGCAAGTATAACCATTGTCCGCAGGTGATCGATTTAGATTTTCTTTTCGCCGTCTGCGTCTGTCCTCGGCAGCGGATTTTTCTTTGTAAGTGACCTCCAGCTGTCTCGTTCCGAGGCCGCATGCAAGCAGGTGCTCTCTTAAATATAATCATATTGTTTATTATATGTACACATATTATTACGTGACCCACATTCTTAAACTGAGTGGATGTCTCATTGGCCAGGTTTCTTGATGACCATGAAACACAAGCACCATATCCAAATGATGAACATGAAGAGGGCCAGGAAAAAGGCAGAACTAAAAGCAGCCAAACTTCAAACTCTCTTGTCAGAAGTCAGGGTAAGCAGTTCACAGTTCTTTGTATTAGCCAGTTTTGTTTTTTTTTCGGGGGGGGGGGGGGGCGGTGGCTGAGGTGGATAGGCGCTTATATTCTGAACCTTCGAATCTTAGTTGATATTTTTTTTTTTTTTTAGGGCACCCCTGAGCCAACCCAACCCTAAGTGGACAGTAAAGGCGGTTAGTCGTTGTGCTGGCCACATGGATGGCACCTTTCTCGTTAACCGTTGACGAAAGAAACAGATAACTTTAACATCATCAGCCCCATAGATCAATGTCTGAAAGGGGAACTTTACTTTACTTAACGGGGGGGAGGGTGGAAGGATTTTGGCGGGAAGAAAAGTTGTTGTTTTTTTTTGTTTTGTTTTTTTTTAACTCAGAATTTGCGCTATTCAATTTTAGCTTTATCATCATAGGAATCCTTAGACCTTAGGCCTCTTTTCTTTTCTTTGCCTCTTTTTTGGACTTAATGTGCCTCTTGTATGGGCCATCTTGCCTCTTTTGTGGGCTTTCTTTTTTTTTTTCCAATATGTTTTTATTTGTAAGTTCTCATAATTCACAAGTATTAAATCATAAACAATTGAAAATTGATTAACCTAAAAATACAACAATAGTAACAGAAACAATATTTAATATCAAAGACATACTACCTAACCATCCTAGCCATTGAATCCATAAAAGACAGAACAATGATACAAGTATCCTTTACCCCAGAACAATCAACACAATATCAAATATCCCTGACCCCAAACACCCCATTTCTGGAAAACTACCTGAGCATTGTACAAGTATATGAAAATCAAACTAGATAATTCTCTACCCTAAAATCCATTATTTTTCTAAATGTCAATTCTAAGTGATTAGGATGAAAAACCTTATTATTATGTAGAGCTTTGAGCCAGCTAGCCCAAACAAGGTTCCTGTATTCGGAAACAATAATTTATGTTAAAGTTATGTATCATTTTATTTTTTAGTTCTGGCAGCTTGTATAATATATGCATTCATGACCGATAAACGAATCGCTCTTTAAGTTTTATAAAGGAGGTATTTTTGTTGTTTGTTTGGTTTTGTATTATTTACATATTTCGTGTTTAGGTTGTTTAGTAATTTTGTTACTATGGCTTCCATCTCCTCATAGAAATGCTTGGGCATTATTTCACGCAGACAATGAGCTCATCTAATGTTGTCCGCAGGTTCTTCTAGGGTGTATCACTGTGTGCTGCAAGATGCCTAAGGGTCAGCTACTCATAATTTTTCCACAGGGTTGACTTTCGAAGCCTTTCTCGTTTTTGGGTAGAGCTGCAAGGCAGCAGAAGTTTTGGAGTTTCCTAAATGGGTATCTAGCCAAGACTAATTAGCCCCTCTTGCCCGAATCTTACTGATTTAGGCGCCAGTCGCTAATGTTTGCCCTTTCTTCTGTCAATGATAACAGTTCCACCGGATCCATGTCTGAGCCAGGCCAGGAGTTGGACTGGTTGTCAGAGGTTATTTGAGAAGTATTTTGTAAGAAGTGGGGCTTTTATCCATTTTCACTTCCGGCAATAGCAACCTTATTTGTATTCGAAATTGAAAATTATAATGCCGCTAAAATCAAATAACAAAAAATTAAAAGTTCAATGATTACTTTAACAATTTTTTCTTTTTTTCAGAAAGATGTTCAGCTTCTTGTGGCCTTGTGTCGGTCTAATGAGATAGAAGAGAAGGATATAACAGCCTGTCTTTGTAAGTAGTTGGTAGATGTCACGGACAATCAAGTTTAATTAGGATAAAACATTACTGGCAGAATTATCCGTCAGAATAACGAAACGGAAAAATATTAGATATTCTATGTTTCTTGTTTAATTCAGTTATTTACTTTTGGTGTTTGTGTCGTGTTTATAACTGTCAAAAGCCGCTATTAGTTTTATGCGAGACTCCACCCACACTGGTTATAGATAAAGGGGGAACACCCATAACCAACCACTAAAACTGGTTAAATTTACTTTTACACCCAGTCATGACAGACATTAAATTAAACATTAAATATACGTAGCCTTAGGAATAAGCAAAAATACATTGTTCACCTATCAAGAAAATACAAGCCAGACTTCATATTCATTCAAGAAACAAATATAGACACACATTATAAATCACGCAAATACACATCCGACATAGGGCTAAAAGAGGGCTGGTTTAGCTAAGGGTTTGGGTGTTTTTCTCTCTGGTATCCTGAACTAGCATGGAAAACCCAAGACAGCTTACGACAGTGCCGAACGGCGCAGGAGGATCTAAGTCTTATTCTAAGTAAGTCTATGATTAATGTACGCTCGTTTCTCTCTATGAGGTATCATGTCGTCAGTCGGCCTAACAATGTGTACGCACATGTAATAGACTAAAACAACATGAGCTTCAATAAACACAATGATTCTTGTAGTGTCTATTTATGTTCTTTACTCCAGCCACTTGTTCTCTAAAAAAAACTGCTTCCCTTTTACACACAGTCCTGACACACTGCTGTTCACTCAACCATGTACACTCAAGGTCCACTGGTTATTTCATACACAGGCACACACACTGCACTACCAGCCACGCAAAACACATATCTTATCTTATATAATACAGACGTTACTTAAAAAAAGAAGATGATTACGTCCTACGCGTCATGCATTTAGTCATGCATATTAACCAATGACTTAAATTCTGCCAAGTCACTGGTTTTCCTGGCTAGCTCAGGCAGCCCATTCCATGCTCTAATAGCACTAGGGAAGAAGGAATATTTGTACAAATTTGTCCTAGCGTATGGGACGAGGAATGTGCCTTTAATATACATACATACACTTACTATCACAGTGCACGTGTGTTCTCTTTGTATTGTCGTAGATAGGGTTGTGGTTATTAATAGGTTTTAGACTGTAGCTTCTTAATATTCTAGCTGAAAATATTGAAACCTGCATTTTTAACTGCATGAGTGGACGGACCACTTTGGGGGCCGATATTGAGTTTGTGTTTTCACACAAACTATCTTAGTAACGTTGATTTAAATTTAGTTTTTATTAAAATTTTAATGATGGAATTAGAAAATCTGAGACATTTTTTAGCATAAATTTTGGACAGACCTTACGATTGTTCGTCCCTGACCTTGAATGTTATTTTAGTTAGGTCTACAAATCAATTTTTTTTCATAGTTTAGGTGAATCTGGAGCCAATTAGAAACATATTCAAGGTCAAATATGAAACAAAACTTTGCTTCTTATAACTACTTTACAAAACAACGCCTTGTTTCATCTTTTTAAAAAGTTTTCAAGACATTGTTTGTAGTGTTAAAAGTTCTTCATGTCCAGTCTAGATATAATATATATAGGTCTGTGCATCTACTTTAAAAAAAAAACAGACATGAAAAAGTGTAAAATCTCATTATTAAAAGTATAAATATCTTCATTAAAGTTTGTCACCAAATGTTTTACATAAAATTCAAACTGTTTGTCACCCAAAAGACAGCATAAAATAAATCGCATATGTAAAAACAAGATTTACTGTTCCATATTACAAGTACAATTTTGTCAAATCTTGTTGGGGCTAATTGGCTCAAAGATCTACATAATAATAAAGTGTTTGATCCTAATCACTTAGAATTTACATTAAGTAATTTTATTGATTTTAGGGTAGAGAATTACCTAGTTTGATTTTCATATGCTTGTACAATACTCAGGCAGTATTCCAGAAATGGGGTGTTGGGGTAAGGGATATTTGATATTGTGTTGATTGTTCTGGGGTAGAGGGTCCTTGTATCATTATTCTGTCTCTGGTGGTTTCAGTAGTTAGGTAGTATGGCTTTGCTATTAAATAATATTTCTATTACTATTAATATATTTTTAGGTTAATCACTTTTCAATTGTTTATGATTTAATACTTGTGAATTATGAGAACTTACAAAAAAAGCCCACAAAAGAGGCAAGAGGGTCCATAAAAGAGGCATATAAAGCCCAAAAAAGAATCAAAGAAGAGAGGCCTAAGCCCAAGAGCTCCTATGACGACAAAGCTTAAATTGCATAGCGCAAAGTCTGAGAATATATATATATATATATATATATATATATATATATATATATATATATATATAAATATATATATAATTAAACTGTATCAGCACACAGGTTCTACAATCTACACTATTTCGTAGAGCTGTATTGATAAATAGTTTGGTCATTCCAAAGGTTGTCTATTTAGCTAACATTACAGAGCCACCTCCTAAATTCATAAACAAGCTGAACACATTAATTAGAGGCTTTATATTCAATAACATTATTAGGAGCATTAGGCACACTACACTCATTCAAAACAAAGAGGATGGGGGGATAAACTTGCAAGGCTAAAATTTGTAGGTCAAGTAGTTAGAAACCCAACAAACTTTCCCTTGACAATTTACTATTATGGTTTAAGATTAAGTAGTCTTCTTCCAATACACAATGACACTCCTCACTATTTTGGTACAGTCACTCATCCATTTTACAGATCTATCTCAAGAATTTTACCTTGTAATGAACATTTAATACACAACAAAATCAAAGAATCATACACAACGCTTAAAAGGCTGTTACAAGGAAGCCCAGTGAATAGGATTAAGTGGGGGAGAGTTCTTGGGGTGACAGAATTCAAGGACACATTAAGAAACCTACACAGCGAACATGCCACACCAAAAGCTAGAGCAATAACCTATTGACATATCTTTGGGATGACCCTTATAATTAAAAAACGGACAAATGTCCATGATTGTAAATTGTCATCTAGTCAATGTTGATAACGAGAAGCATATATATTTGGAATGTCCATTATTCCTTAAAGTTAAAAATACTGTAAGAGACTTGTTAGAAGCTAACTGTGGCCACTAGGTGAATCCAAACTTGTCTATTGTTTTAAACAAGTTGCCAAAACTGAAACATAAAATGGTTCATAATTTCAATTTGATTATTGTTTCTGAATATCGGAATCTTGTTTGGACTATCAGGCTCAAAGTTTTACATAATAATAAGGTGATTGATTCTAATTACTTAGAATTGACATTTAGGAAAATTATTGATTTTAGGGTAGATAATTAATGAGTTTGATTTTTAAATGGTTTTACAATACTCAAGCAGTATTCAAGAAATGGGGTTGGTGATATTTAATATTCTAGGGTATAAATATAGGTAGATGAAAAGAAATGTGTGTTTATTTGTGTTTATATATGTATGAAGAGTAGGTGTATATGGTTATGCATGTACTAATTAATGTGTAAATATATTTGTGTACTTACCTTTATTCCCGGTTAGCTATTTATTAGTTTTTAATATGCTATTCTTATATCATATTAGTGGCTCTGAATAATCCATCACATCTGATGGTTTCAATACCTAATTGGTGTGTGGGTGCGGTCATGCATGTGTTAGTGTGTACGTGTTGGTTTACATGCATGTGTTAGTGTGTACGTTTATTTGCTTTTATTTTTGGTTGGTTATCCTTTAGTTCAGTGATTCCCAAAGTGGTCTATATAGACCTTCAAGGGTCTACGAAGACTTCCAAGGGGTCTACGAAAGATAAAAAAAAATTGGGGGTCTATTATTATATTATTATTATTATAGCATTTTTATATAGCGCTACTTTCATGCTTATAGCGCTTTTGGACCAATCTCATTTGTGGACCAGTGGGGGGGAGGGGGTATCTAGGAGTTATTTTTCCGTGCTCTGCCCGTGTCGAACCTCGAGCCCCCTATTAGGTAGCCAAGCCAAGCCAAGTTCAAGCGCACTTGGCCTCTCGACCACGCTTCTATGAGATGTCCACGGGGTCTACGATAATAAATTTCATTTAATCAGGTCGCGACTTTAATTTTCACATCCCATTAATGTAATTATTTCCTAAACTAATCTATGATTTGTACCTTAGTTAATCTTTTAAATATGTATCATGCTTTTCAAACGAAAAATTGTTGCATTTAATTTCAATACTTATTTCAACAGCTTGATTTTGTCTACATGTAACACATTTTTCATGTTGTGTTCACTAAGCCTCAGACTAATTTAGCTTATACAACCACTTCAGTCAAGTACAATTTCTTTCCCTTGTTCGTGATACCCAACAAAACAATTAATTACCAAAAGTTAATTACCTAATGGGTTAATTTTTAAATTGATTCTTGTATTGTCAGCTATGAACAAACAAAAAAAACTCATTAAGAGTTGTACATATAAGCATTTAGTAAATGTGTTATTAATGTGCACATTCTTGGGATTTTATCGCTTAGTCTATATCCATCTATTGTGTATCCATACAAGTTAAAATTGACGACTATATTTTGAAAATGCATCGCATGTTCTGGCCACATGACACCCTCGTTAACCGTTGGCCAAGGATTTATTCACTATTTCCCAAATATGATGTGGTCAAAAACATACAAGACAAACAGAAAGGATTCAAGGCCTCACAACAAGAAATGTCAAATTCGTTCAGAAACTGTTCAAAGTTCATTTGGTAGTCCTATTTTCCCGCAGCACACATGATAAGGGTCCTCCTACATCTAACATGTGCTTGCATCTGACAAGATACGCAATGCTTGACCTTACATCAGACAAGATATGCAATGCATGGCCTTACATCTGACAAGATACGCAATGCTTGTCCTTACATCTGAAAAGATATGCAATGCATGTCCTTACATCTGACAAGATACGCAATGCATGTCCTTACAACTGACAAGATACGCAATGCATGGCCTTACATCTGACAAGATACGCAATGCTTGGGCTTACATCTGACAAGATACGCAATGCATGGCCTTACATCTGACAAGATACGATACGCAACGCATGGCCTTACATCTGACTAGATACGCAATGCATGGCCTTACATCTAACAAGATACGCAATGCATGGCCGTACATCTGACAAGATACGCAATGCATGTCCTTACATCTGACAAGATACGCAATGCATGGCCTTACATCTGACAAGATACGCAATGCATGTCCTTACATCTGACAAGATACGCAATGCATGTCCTTACATCTGACAAGATACGCAATGCATGGCCGTACATCTGACAAGATACGCAATGCATGGCCTTACATCTGACAAGATACGCAATGCATGTCCTTACATCTGACAAGATACGCAATGCATGTCCTTACATCTGACAAGATACGCAATGCATGTCCTTACATCTGACAAGATACGAATGCTTGGGCTTACATCTGTCAAGATACGCAATGCATGTCCTTACATCTGACAAGATACGCAATGCATGTCCTTACATCTGACAAGATACGCAATGCATGGCCTTACATCTGACAAGATACGCAATGCATGGCCTTACATCTGACAAGATACGCAATGCATGGCCTTACATCTGACAAGATACGCAATGCATGTCCTTACATCTGACAAGATACACAATGCATGGCCGTACATCTGACAAGATACGCAATGCATGGCCTTGCATCTGACAAGATACGCAATGCATGTCCTTACATCTGACAAGATACGCAATGCATGGCCTTACATCTGACAAGATACGCAATGCATGGCCTTACATCTGACAAGATACGCATTGCTTGGGCTTTATGAAGGTCTATGCTTTTAGTTACAATTAAAGTCCAACATGTCTACCAAACATATTACAAGGGGTTAATGTGGATGGTGTACTCAGGTATTATCCAACTGTAGGTGAAGCTTGCTTTCCGCACCATTGAATACAGGCTACGGGTGTCCAGAGGACTTATTACTATGACTTTTATTTTCCGTCAGAATTAAGGAAGCCTCTACAAGTTGACAGAACGGGTTCCGTTTTTCAGATGGCCATGACTGTTCATTGTCATCTATTTTTTTTTTCTCTTTTAAAAGGAAACCTCAGAATTTGCGCTATTCAATTTTACTTTATCATCATAGGAATCCTTGGACCTTAGGCCTCTTTTCTTTGATTCTTTTTGGGCTTAATGTGCCTCTTTTATTGGCCTTTTTTTTTATAGGTTTTTATTTGTAAGTTCTCATAATTCACAAGTATTAAATCATAAACAATTGAAATGTGATTAACCTAAAAATATAATAATAGTAATAGAAATATTTAATATCAAAGATATCTAACTAAGATTAAGGTTATCAGACTTTAAAAATATCTGAACTACACATAAAACCCTAACTTTAATTTACTTTATTATTGCTTTTAATGTATTTAAATGAGGTCTAGAAGTATGTTCATAATGTGAACATCAGATATATTTAGGAATATTGAATTGTATCAATTTTTTTTGACACAAAGGTGACACATCCGCCTTGCTAACCGCATCATAGCCTTCTTAAAAATAAATGTTTTTATTCGCAGACGGTAAAGGCAGACGGAGCGTGACATTGAGTGCCATGTCGACTTGCACCTCCTTGATGCTGATCTCAACGCTGGGCAAAGATGCTGTTCAGGAAGATGACATCTATGGAAAGTAGGTTCACTTTAATCATAGAAACTTTAAAAAGATAAGCAAAATGAGCTAATTATAAAATAATACTTTAAAAAAAAAAAAAAAAAAAAGAAGCTTATATAAGGGAAACAGCTGTACATTTAAAACCATATTTATCAGCACAATAAGATATATTACCCTTAATGATTATCGAACTAAATTAATTAATTTTTAAATTGATTCGCGTTTTGTTATGTACAATAAATAATTGTGTAAAGTTTCAAGATGATCCGAGAATGGGTGCGGGAGAAATAACTTCAACAAAACTTGGCGCAGAGTGAGTTGATATAATCTATGCAAAATAAAAAGTGTACCCCAGTTTTCTCTTTACGAGAATCATTGGTATCGAAGACTAAGAAAATCATTGTTGAAGTAGTCACATCTGTTATCAGTTCTTCAAAACTAGAAATTCTGCAAAGTATTTTGTGCCAGTGAGATGAATGGAAAATTATTAATAGCTGGCTATTTTGGTGTATCCGGTGTACAGAGCACAGGAAGTGTTGATTTACCTTCATCTTTACCTTTAGCTTTACCTTCATCTTTACCTATCCCTTAGTCTGTTGAACCGTTGGGGCACCAAGCAAGATTTGTCGACCGTCTTTCTCCATTCCTCCCTGTCTTTTGCCTTGTTTAAAACCTCCATTCTTTGATTGTTGATTAGCTATGTAATTAAAATGGTATATGATAAATTGTGTGCATTTTTTAAAGCAAAGTAAAACCAAATGTGTAAGTTATTTTCTCAATATTTAGTTGGTAACTGAAGCCTTTTATTTTAGCGTCCTTGACATTATTCATAATTGTAAAGATATGAACATTTCCAATAGCTTGCGCAATGTGGTCTGATCCAATCTCTCTTAGACACATTGAGGGGAGGAGGGTATCTAGAAAAAAATGTTTCAGTGTCTTTGAGCAGCTCAGTAAACAAAACTCAGCTTGACTCAAACTTTCTAATCTACATCAAGATTTGAACTCGATCCTCCTCGGGTAACCATTTGAAGTAGGGCACTCGGCCAGCATTCCATATTTAGTGAAAGTAAATTATGAATGAAAAACTCGATAACATTTGCTGCTTTTATCTTCAGGGTTTTCAAAGAAGCTCTGAATGAAGGCGACAATGCCGAGATGAACTCAGAGATCCAGCAAGCTGAAGAAGCTGCAATCGATGCTGCCATTGAGCTTGATGAGAAGATCAAAGCTAGAAGGAAGTCCAGGAAGTACAAGTCAGTGCATCAATGGCTCTTTTCACGTTCTGCAATGACGTAATTAGTTTATGTGTAGTGTTTATTGAACTCTAATCCTCTACCGTTAGTGATGACGTAGCTTCCTTCACCTCTCCCCTAGTCTTATGGACAGTTGGGGCATTGACATGGTCTGTCTACAGTCTGTCTTCATTCCTCTCTGTCATTTGCCTTGGCTTGAATCTATTTTAATGACAGGCCCGCCCAATTTCTTGATGCTGTCTTCCCATCATTTTTTCTTGTCTGTTTAGAATTTCCACATTTGTGGCGCTCTCTTGTGGCTCTATTCTCTTATTCTCACTTTCCAAAGTATTTCATTCATTGATAAGTATCTGTTACATATGATGTTAGTCTCTATTTGACTTCATCCAATGTTAACTGTTTCTGGCTAGAAGCAAGAAGACGCGAGTCAAACGAAGCTACACAGTACCCAGGAGGACGGCCAGTGTGGACATCCCTGAGCCGGACATCAATGAGAACGATAGCAACATTTTTTACATCAACGACAGTTATTTGCGAGGTCAGTCCATGGTCAAACTAAGACTTTAGAAGAATCAAGCTCGCGATAGTCCATTCAAGAACGCGCTATTCCTTAAAAACTTAGACCTAGTCGAATCAAGTTCGCGACAGTCCATTCAAGAACGCGATATTACTTTCCAAACAGATATTGGCTCTAGATCTAGTACTCAAGCCAAATTTACATTTATATTTTGTACTTGAAAAACTATAACGGTCCAACAAGGGCTTTCGTCATGTGGCCAATGAGCTAGTAATTCTTTTCTAAGCAATATACATATACTGTTCAATTTCTAAGAAAATCGTTAGAGCCGTTTTTGAGATCAACAGCCTTGCAGCTTCCAACTTTTTGTTTCCAAGTTCTATGAAGTTCTGATAAATGCTCAAAATGTGCGAAGTGTTCCTTTAATAAATAAAAAATTGGGGAAGCATTGCTTATTAAGATGATATAAATACGAAGTTACCTAGTTTACTATATTAATAGTAATTTTAATTTTTGATGTTGTGTTTTTGTAAGGCAAGGGAAGTAACTAATTTTATTTTTCTATATATAAAGCTGCTGCTCAGGCTACCTCCCCTAGCGGCAGCGGCGATTTTCCTCCTGTACCCGGAGGACTGACCAATTGCAACATGGTCAGCGAGGAGGACGAACATCATTGCAACCATACTGGACACACAACAGCGGTGGCACAGACGTCAGCGCGATCAAAGTACCAGAGCACCGCGTCACTCCGGAGCCTGCCGGTGCGGAAAGGCAGTCGATCCAATAGCATGGTGGTAGGTGTCTGGTTCGAATCTTAAACGTTAAATTTGATTTCATGTTAAATTAACTTGCTTCATCTAACACTTCATATCTTCATATTTCTTCAGTACCTATATGGCCAGTATCTTTTTTTTTTTTTTTTTTTTTTTAGCTTTCTTTGATTCGCCCATTTTTATTGTATAGATTTGAAATGCATAATCTATAACAGTGTTTCCCAATCTTTGTTCCGCGGAACCCTAGTGTTTCACCAGGCCTGAATAGGTTGTCCACGAACTATTGTAATTATTAGCTCGTAGGCCACGATGTGAATTAATGTCTATTAAAAAAAATAAGTAAAGTGTTCCGATTAATACTAATTAATTAATAATTAATAGGATGGCTGCCTGGTCGTGCGGTTTGCGCGCTGGACTGTCGTTTGGATTTATCGATGGTCCCGGGTTCAAACCCTGCCCACTCCCATCCCCCGTCGTCCTGCGGGAGGTTTGGACTAGGAAGTAAACTACCTTCAACTCTGAAGGAACATCCGAAACATGTAAAACATTTTACAAAACATAATACTGTAGCCGGAATGTGCAAAGTGTTCCGTTAAGGGAAAAAAAGGTTAGGGAAAATATAGAGTTCAATTTTACCAGTGTCATGGTTTTTTTCACTCTGATTTTCGTTTGACATTTCTTTACATAGATATTTGATATTTCTTTCTATAGATATTTGCATGAAGGTACGAGCACAGTTGTTTTTAGTAAATGTTTCTAGCATAAATTTTAGGTTATTTTGTACATTAAATGAGCCTTTTGTTGTATTGAATGAGACACGTTAAAATTTTAGGGCATGGTGGCTGTGTGGTAAGGCACTTGGCTTTCAAACCGAGGGGTCTTGAGTTTGAGTCATGTTGAACAGTGGCGTAGCTAGGGATTTGGGGGCCCAGTTGAGGCGGGGCTTGGCCTCTTTAAGGACCCCATGCGTTTTGATATTCGACATCTTGACATAAGATAATGGCGTAATATTTAATGTACAAACAAATTTTGAACACTCATTTGGAGGCCCCCTCAAGTGGGTGCCTGGAGGGGGATTTTTAAATTTGGACCCACCCTAGATACGCCACTACTGTTGAAGTCAGGTATTCTTCTTCATGATTTTAGGATGCTCTTTGAGTCCACCAAATTTTAATAGGTACATGTACCTAACGTACGTAAAGGCGCTTGGTCGTTGTGCTGGCCGTATAACACTCTCGTTAACCGTCGGCCATAGAAACCAATATCATCAGCCCCACATATTGCAAAGGTTTGAAATGGGGGCTAACTCTTTTTAAAATGCCAAAATTTGAAGACTTATTTATTCTTTTTTGGAAGATCGAAATACGGTAACTTTAACAAACACTCACACTGATCCATGGTCTTTTGGGTCGTTGGGACACCACGCGTGCTCTGCTGTCTCTTTCCATTCCTCTCATTCTTTTGCCAGGATTTAGAGTCTCTACCATTGATAGAAACAATAATAACTTTGGCTTCTAACAATAAAGATTAATCTACATTTTCAAGCAAAGATGCACTAACAGCATTTTATATACATGTAATAGGAAACTATATGTTGCTATGAGTTGGAGGGGCCGATATTACAAAGTAATGTTAATAGTTAAGTAATACAATTTCCATATATAGAGATTTCCCAGCTGGCAAGGTGACCACTTTCCAAAACGATCACGTGGTTTGGGAGGGGGAGGGACTTGTGGATAAAATCGTTTGTACTTACTCTGTCCTGAACTCTTCACCGGGGACAAATAATCATCCTCAGTAGCATTGCTAATAATAATGAGTAACTAGGCCAAACTAACAAGAGTAATAAGTTGGCTGCGACCTTAAGAATAGCCCTCTGCCCTTTGAAAAGATGGCATCTACAAGCCGAGATCTGTTGACAGTCATGACAGATCTACTTGAGGAAGAAAAAACTACGTTGACCTGTACGCTGACCTCGACCTTTGACCGTGTTTCTATGTTGTTCTACAGATCTATGTTCCTGAGTTTGATGAGCCGATCGAGATCCCAATCAAAAAGCAAAGAAAACGGAAGACCTCTGTGCATTTTGACTCTAGTAAGAAGCTTTGCTTGCCACTGCGCATGTCTAGATATTAGCATAGAACTTCCCCCATGTATTTGTGTGCTGTCGTCTACTGGGTGAAGGCCGAACACACTATCTTATGCACAGCGTTATATATCCACGACACTATCCACTGTTATGCACGCTTACTAGCATGCTTAGATATCGAAATGATGGTGTTCGAACTCACTGCATGATTACTGATAGTAATGTTATGTCTAATTTATTATTTTAATCCCACCATTGCATGATTCAATGTTGCCAATATCACGGCTTTTCTATAGTGGAGAGAGGAGAGACCTGGGGTGGACTGGCTATATGGGCAGTTGGGTAAATGCCCGGTGGGCCGGTAGTACTACAGTAGTCTTCTTTTTGACGTTACGTCTGTGATTTATAAGATAAGGGCCGCTTGGATGCCACTATGGCACGTTAAAATTGTTAAAGGTTTTATAGTAGCCTATTCTCTTCGGAGCGACGTAATTGAAAAATATTTTTACAGACTCTAGAGCAGCGGTTCTCAACCTTTTTAGCGCCTCGACCCCCTAATACGATTCTCCAGTAGACAGCGACCCCCAACCGTAGGCCTAGGTAAATGTATATTTGCTAATGTTCTAAAATCGTTATCGTAAAGTCTATATCTGATGATTCTGATCTAGGACGTATGTATTTTCATTTATAGAACTGGAACACAGAAAAAAGCTTTATGTCATTGTAAATATTATAAAATAAATGTGTTATCATTAAATTGCTAACAAAAAGTGTATCTTTAAAAGTTACATTAACTTTTCTATTGTGTATTCACCATATTTATGGGCACAGACTTGTGTGACAATTTGAAAAGTATGGCGAAGCATGGAGGATGATATTAAATAAGGTCAACTACATTGCTACACAGTTGTAAATACGCCAACGTTGGTGCGAAGGTTGGATTCTTGTTGGAGTCTTTGTAAAAGCACAATGAATGCCATCTTCAGTATCAAGTCAACTTCTTTATTTAGAATTGATAGCTAACAGGCTGGAAAACCCTGCTTCGTCTACTGTTAGAAATGGATAAAGAAGGCGCAACACAATCTCAAAATGGGATATGGCTGCATTTTTAGCTGCATCGCTTTTGATGAGCTTTATAAACGTTTTCGGTTTCTGAATCATCTTCAACTTTGACTTCTAGAAAGTGTAAACATGATGTCTTCTAGATTTGGAAGTTAAGTGAAGTTTCACTCTCACGCTAGTGCACATGTTCTTTGACATAAATTATCATTGTAATCAGTCTGTCAAACTCAATGCTTTTTTTCCCTCATAGATAGCAGATAAAGTTGGCAAGATTTACGTTTTATTTTCATCCAGTTTTTGTTTGCCAAAGTTGAAGATTAATTTGGACGAACGGATCTTTTCAGACAAAGTGAAAGTGTAATGCATTTGATCCTTGCATTAAAAAACATTAAATTATTCACGGTGACAAAGATGTCTAACAGGTCGACTTATTTTATATTTTTGCTTTCTGATAAAAAAAAAAAAAACAGAAAACTTCACAAAGATTTGAAAACAACACTTGCTAAAAGTTTGCCTCTCAGGAACCTTGTCACATCAGTGTAAAATAGCAGGAACGCGTTGAACGCATCTAAGTGACTAATAAACATTGTTTCTCTTCAAACAGTGATATTACACTAACTCAATGGTTCTAGGCGACCCCTGACAAATGGTCATTTAACTCCTAAATGGGTAGCGAACCACAGGTTGAGAACCCCTGCTCTAGAGTGTAATAGGGCCCACTAATTTAATCTAACATATTTTCCGAAATAATGTAATAGCTTACATTCGTAGACAGTGCTACAAGTAGGCTTCATCCTTTTAGGACCTACACACTTTGCGATTAACAAGCAACATAAGGCCTGTATTTCTTATAACGATAATATAGTTCACAGTATGCATGTGTACATTTATCGATACATTATCAAACATAAGGACTTTGATGACAGGTAGACCTATAATTGGATGTCCGTACAATTTGTGGGCCGGATGTTATAGAAACGCTCGGACCACTTGTTGACCCCATCCGCCCTTGATAGGGACTCTCGTGTTGTTAGGAAATGTAAAAGAAATGAATAGTAGGTATGTTGTCACGTTCATGGACTGAGGAATGTTTATGGATCAGACTGTCCACGTCATCAACTAAACGAGTTCCCAATCAGCAGAAGATTAATGACAAAAAATGAATTGTTCATTTCCTTGAACAATTTTCCAGGCTTAAGTTTCGAATTGATAAATATCAAAATAATGTATTTGTCAACTAAAGCACGGCGAAATCGAGATAATTGAAGTTTAAATTATATAACTGTTTGTACAAATATATGAGTCAAGGTCTTCATATTAGCTAATGACAGGAACAGGGCTCAGATATATGT
This sequence comes from Biomphalaria pfeifferi, assembly GCA_030265305.1. NCBI lineage: Eukaryota > Metazoa > Mollusca > Gastropoda > Planorbidae > Biomphalaria > Biomphalaria pfeifferi. The sequence continues at coordinate 1,225,471 of JASAOG010000102.1, forward strand.
AGGTCTGTGGTTCAGACTTATAAATCAAGTTTATAGAATTGATAAGATATACGCAAATTGTTTGTGCAGTTTGAAAACGAAACATAGGTCTACATTTCCTGAACCAGCAATATAACTGCTCAGACAGATCTATATAGGTCTAAATGTTTGTATGTGTATATATATATTGTGATACATTTGTTTCCAAATATACTTTTATTTACATTGCTAATGTCACATGACACCCTTACAGTGGGCCATATACATTTTCTTATCTTTTTTTAAAATACAGTTCTACCCTTCAGCTGGTGTTAATTTCAAGTATAGTGTTATTTATTATGAATTTTTTGCTAAAGAATAACAATTACCACTATTTGTAGTGATAATCATAAGATTTGCTTTCATTATTCTAAAGATACCAAGGCACAATCAATGAGATGTATTAATCTTTGGGTCATATTATTAAAATGTAATTATATGTTATTAATTTAAGTGCTGAGATTTTTAAAAAATTCTGCAGTGTAAAATATTTTACTAATTCCAGAATTTAAAAATAAACTCAATTACATGTAGAAGAGATTGTGAACGCTATTATATTGATATACGTAGCATCTCCACAAAAACTAAAGGGCGCTAATTTCACATAGAAAAAGTAGAGATTGATGTCTAGATCTGGAGCTGTTTTGAGTGCGAAGAGAAACAACTGAGAATCAGAAATTGTTAAACAAAACATAATTTGCCATCACTTACTTCCCTTGATGACTTATTTTGTTCATTGCTAAGGAAACAGAAGACTTATATCTCTAGCTACCACTATAAATAATAAAACTGTATACAAGTGTAAGACCAACATCTGGTTTTTTTCCCCCAATACTTAGTGTGTATATTTAAATTTTAAACAGTTCTTCCTCCATGAGACATAGTTAATAGAAATAGTAAACTTGTTTTAATGTTGATGCTAGATGACCATAGTATGTTGATTTGAATTATAAACTGTTATTGTGAAATGTAGAACAAATGTTAACTCACAGATACGTAAAAAATAATTGAAATCATTTATTATTTTAAACAATTTAATACATTGAAATATGTCTGACCATTGAACATTCTCAGACTTCTTGTGTGACTATAATGTCATCACCTTTTAAAGCTACTGGTGCTTTTTAGTATTAGTTAAAGTTTTTTTGGTTCAAGTTGCAAAAGATGAAGTCTACATGCAACAATAAATACTGAATCAATGAAAGCTATAATAATAATTTTAAAAAAATTTTTTTTTACTTCCACAGACGTTTGAAGTAACAACACAAGTGACCTATCTTTGAAATAGCGGTACACTGGCACTCTACAAATGACCAATCACTGAAATAGTCTACAATTGACCTGTCACTGAGATAATATCTACAAATATACTGGGTAGTCTACAAATGACCTATCCCTCAATCAATGTGGTTTAAAAGTATTTGATGCATATGCAATTATAAAATTAATCAGAAAGAATTTTTATCAGGAACAGCTACTTGTGTGATCAAAATGGTTAGGTTGAGAATCAAAATATAGTTCAAAATAAATGCATTATTATAGATCAATGTTTCCCAAACTGTGTTCCATGGAACCTTAGAATTCCCCAAGACCTGAACAGCTGTGAACTACTGGAATAATTAACTAGTAGACTACTATGTCAATTAACCACTCTAAAAAAAATAAAGCGTTCCACTAAATTCTCAGAATGTGCAAAGTGTTCCGTATGAGAAAAAGTTTGAGAAACACTGCTGTAGATGATAATGGTTTAGTAAATCCATTTTGGACATGAAACTGATCTAGCAGGGAAAAGTGTACAAGCATAAGATTGTAGTTTTAATTTTTAAAAAGTACTTTGTATGCTTATGTAAGACTGTGTGTGAGTATCCTTATGTCATTATATTGATTAGATGTAAGGTGCTTCTATTTATTCATACAAATTTTACAATAATTATTTACACTGACTGTTGAGAGCCAATAAGATTTTTTTCTGAATTTTAGTTATATTATTTTTATATTATTACCTATATCAGGGCCTGAATGGCTATATGGGCATTCTGGCAATGCCCAGTGGGTTGGTAGGGCCACCAAAAGGGATGTATGCATGCCATTATGGTATATATTAAATTGTCAAAGGTTTTACAATATTCTTTTATAAAAGTGACCCTTTAGCATTGTGTTTAAAATAATAACTTTTACAGATTGTGCGGTGTAATAGCAATTTAAGCTAACACATTTTCTGAAATTATTTTATAGCCTACAACTATGGACATTGCTACTTCTTCTTCTAGCCAGCTTTATTGCTGCTAAGCTGTGAGCTCTTTTGACTGTGCCAAGGAAAAAAGTGTGCTGTTTTCTTCAGTTGTTCAGCACTGCCGTACAGGGTGTTGGTTATTTTGGGTTGTAGTGTAAGTAGGGTCTGCCTAAGGTGGATTAGGGAGGGGTATTCAAAGAGGATATGGTTTATGGTTTCAAAGGGGTGGGTGCAGTGTCTGCAAAGGGGGAGTTGTGGGGAATTAAACATAAGGCAGTCTAATAAATAGTAAGGATCTCTTTTTTCTGGGATTAAATTATTTCATTATTTCCTGTCAATTTTTTAAAAATATTCCTGATCAGGTTCAATTATAATTTCTTTAACTTATTACTGAAAATTCCATTTAGCATCATCAACATTTTTATTTGAATTTTTTTTAATGAATTGTGATTGTTTACAATTTTAGTTTATTTTTTTAATGTTGGTAACTCACGCCCTCTAGGGAGACTGTTTTGGCATAAGGCTATAGTTCTAATGTGTGTAGGCCTAATATGTTGAAACAGTCATTGGAAGTACACTGATCTAGCATTTGTACCATTTTTATAGTTTGTAATTTTTGCAATTTAGTTTGAGAAAGAGATCAATTACTAGTACTTTTGATTACTATTTATTACTTTTGAAAAAACTAACATCTTTGTCAAAGAATAATTGTTGTCATAATATTTTTAAACATGTCTACATGAGCTCAGTGGCTGCCTAGTCTTAACAATTGTAAGTTCCAAACCTGGTCTGTCTTTGATTAGCATATTAACGGAATAATAGAAAGCAATGTAGTGCAAAGTATAGAATTTAAGGCTTCTTAAAATGATTTAAAATAAATGCTACCTGACCAATTTGCCCATACAACTTGTTGATCCCATGATGGTTTAGCATTCAAGATTTACAAAACAGTGTGTCAAATATGAAGTTTAATGGAGCTAGTGATAGTGTCTAAATATAAATCCATATGTAAGTCAATAAATCATAATAAGAAACTAGTAGACAATCTGCTGTTGTTTATTTATGAATGTTCAAATCATCACGCACAAACTTTTGATTCATTACCTTTTTTTTAAGCATATTTTTAGTTTACACATTTTTTTTTTTTGGATAACAAATAAAGTAACATTGTTCATTAAACTTTTGTTTTAATTTTGGCCATAAACTTGAGAAGGTTTGAAAACATGTATGCCAGGTTGGACTGATGGAGTCTGCTTCATCTCTGGCATAGTATTTGTGTTATTGTGTATACTTTTTCAATATTTTCTTGCACCAGTGTTAAATAGATCTATAGCTCCAATGCTAGAATCTATTTTTAGAATGCTTGTCTGTATACAAGAGAGAGTTCATGTCTGAAGGAGAAGTTATAAAGAAATCTGTAATAAAGTTACTAAGAAACTGTAACCCTTGATATTTTTCCCTTCCTTGTTACACAAATTAGTCTAGTATATATGTCAATGTTCTGATATCTTGGTGAATTTCATGTCTATATATAGTTTATTGTTGCTCTTATGACAGCATTAATGATCATTATTTATATATTAAATCTATTACATTATGTCCACTATGTATATATACATATATACACTGAAAAAGCTAAATCAATTTAATATTTCCTGTGAACATTGCATTGTTGGATTGTGTTCATATTATCTTTACCCATTTTTTTTTTTCTTTAATAGATGTTTTTTTTTTACATATTTCTTAAATAGTTATATTATAATTATATAGCAACTTTAAAAAAAAAAAAGAAGGGGGCAGACAAGATTTTAACTCCTAAAGAAGGATTGATGAAGAAAAGTGAGTTGTGGATATTGGTCTCATCTTATGTTAACTTATATGTTACAGACGTTATTTCTATGGCAGAAATATATAATATAATATTGGGAGGTGTGGTGGATGAACGGTTATGCGCTTTGCTTCTGAACCCGGGTCTTGGGTTCAAATCCTGATGAAGACTGGGATTTTTTATTTTGGGATCTTCTGGCACCTCTGACTACACCCAGCTCTATGGGTATCTGACATTAGTTGGGGAAAAGTAAAAGCGGTTGGTCATTGTGCTTGCCACATGGCACCCTCGTTAACTGTAGGCCACAGAAACAGATAACCGTTATCTGCCCTAGAGACTACAAGGTCTGAAATAATATAACATAAAATATAATATATATATAGGCCTATATATTTAATATATTGGGGCTAAGTTTTGCATTTGGCATAATTAGCCTTTTTGTTGTCAAGGATTTATCCATTATGATGTGATCCAAAGCAAAGAAGTAATGTCTCATATATATAAGATAAGAAGATAAGGTTTCTGTAAGTGTTTCTAGATTTAAGATATAGTGTTTTTTTTTAAAAAGAGGAATAATTGGTTGAAAGATAACAAGGAAGAGGCTGCTGAGAGCAGAGTGGGGAGGAAGAACTGTTTTTAGTGTTTTGGTCAGCTAGATAATTATTCATTTGTAAAAGAATTTATTATAGAGAGTAATGATTTGCATTTGTTCTTATGCTAAATTAATATTGGTATCAAATGATTGAAATCAACTATGACATTATGTTATTGCTATGCGATATCACATTTTATTTTCTTCTATATAATATATGTGTTACAATAATGGTCAAGAGTTTTAACTCTTTCTCTCCATAATTATTTTCCATGTTCCGATGAAATTATTCATTTTGTTCATCGGTAGTTCACTTCTCTGTTATGATTAAACTTCTATAACTTTGTTCTAAGACAATGTTTTATTTAGTATAGAATTGAAGGGGAGTGCATGCTTTCTTTATATGACACAAATTAGTGTTTATAAAAAAACACAAATTATTTTTATGGGGTCAAATCAACGATGGTATCGTCAAATAGGAGAGAAAGAATTAAAATACCTCAATTAATCAATCTTAGTCTTTGTCTTAGTTTAAATCCTGTTTTTACAAAGAAAAACTTTCTCTTAGATATAATGATTATCATATCATTTTACAGTATTAAAGATTTACTGTCTCTCTGACTGGATTTAAATATGTTATAATTTTGATACTTAGTTTTAGCTAGAAAGTCTATGTTTAAGCTTTTAGTCTCAAGCCAAATAAAAAAAAGAATAAATACAGAAGCATTAAAGAGTAAAATGACTGACTAGGCTTATGTTGAGACTTACAGTCATTGCTCCAACTAGAAATTTTTATTCATGATTAATTGTTATCATATTTAAAATAACTAAATTTTTATCTGGGCAAAAGTTGTTACCTTGATATCACTTTCTAGACACTATAAATGTGTAGATCCTGCTATAGGCTATTTAAAAACTGTGAATCACTTAGGGCTGTCAATGAATATTGTCAAATTACCAGTATTGGACAAAACAAAGTTTGTCCCCAACTTTAACAAATACTAAATGGCTTGAGTTACATTGCAACTGATAATAGAAGTAAGGACTCTAACATAGCTTCTTTGTGTTTACAAATAGGCCTATAATGTATACTGGATTTGATTTTTATGTAAAAGCTATATATCTGTATAATTTTATCATGATAGTTATTCTAGCTATTTGTTATATCAAAATAGTTTTATCCCTATAGTTGTATATAAAAATCTATATCATAGTTGTTTCTCCTGTAAACAAATTTTGGTCTATGCAAAAAAAAAAGAAACAAACAAATAAACTTTTTTTTAAAAACAGTTACTCAGCGGTATTTTGCTTGATAAGTTTTTATTAGTTTATGTTCTGTATGTTTTTAAGTGGTTGGTTTTTTTTAATTACTTTTTATCTAAGCTATATTGTTGTTTTGTTATATTTTTTAAAAAAAGGTCTTGAGGGTCTTGCTAACAGAATGAAGCAAAGAAATTAAAGAAGAATGGCTTTGCTTATTGTAACAGCTTTTGTTTTTTTGAGCGAAGTCTCCGCAAGCAATGACTATAATGTACCTAGGTGAGCCAAAAAAACTGCTCACAACTTGAAACATAGAACAAGAATAGTGATTCTTAGACTGACTTATAGCAGAGAACCATGCAGGATTCGAATAATTCTTTGACTGCTTATAGAAGAGAACCAGGGGTGATTCTTAAACTGGTTATAGCAGAGAACCTGGAGTGATTCTTAAACTGCTTATAGCAGAGAACTAGGAATGATTCTTAACCCTTAAAGCGCTGGGTTGTTTTAAAATGATATAAGCAGTTTAACCCTTAAAACGCGTGTGGTAGTTTAGTCTCTAAACATCAGAATTGTAATTCCATTTTGTTTCATTCTATACATAAATCGTACTATAAATAAACTGTCAATATACGCCACTACCTCGTTTGTTTTCATTCATCTTCATCATAGACATACCCCCCAAAAGCCATATTTACGCATGCGCACTGAAACGAAACACGTTTTCGAAAGAGACGTTTGAGGTAACATAGCATGGCGTTGTGAGATCACCTAGTGCATCAGCAAGATATTGGTTGTAACTTTGTTTTTGACAAGGGAAACAATCAAATAAATGCTGACGCATGAAAATGGGTTACACAATTTAAAATAAATATTGTTATAGAACCTTCTCACAAAAACACAATAATGGGTTAAGGTCAAAGATATACTCTCTTTTTTTTTTCCAGAAAAAAATTCTTAAATCAAAGCTGTGAGCTGGCCACGGTTTAAAAACAAAAAGCCCTATGATTTAAATCAAATTTCTTTTTAGAATATTTTTTCTATGGTTAAAAATCGCATCATTTCACTATATAATCTTATATTCCTAGTTTAACCTCAGCGGACCATTCAGTGATATTCTCCAGTTGTATCAATAATCATAGAATAAAGACAGATGAATACGACCTAAGTATTTCATGAGTCAATCTAGTCATGGATAAAAACCCAGAAGATTTCCATGTATCTGGACAAAAACCCAGAAGATTTCCATGTATATCTACTTGAGGTCGCATGACCCTTTCCATGGATATAGTCTGACCAAGGAGCGAACGGGGTCTGTACCGTTGGTTTCTAGATCATGTTTTGTAGTTTAAAGCCGTTTAGTTTGTAGCGGAACAATAAATATGTGCTGTGTGATTTTCTTTGCCAGAATTTCAAGATGTTCTTCCCATGAAAGCTTGTTGTCTAAACAGCATGTATGTATTTTAGAAGATTAGAAACATGATCACAATGGCAATTGAGCCCCATGATGACCTGCTGACCAATGTAAAAAAAAACGCAAACTAAAACTTTATGGCCATAACACACGGTCGTCAGGGCTAACAAATGACCTTCCTGCATGAAACAGTACCAGGGAAAAGAAGAGGATGACGAAAAAAGCGATGGGAAGATAACATCCAAGTGGCAGGCCTGTCACTGAAAGAGATTCTACTTATGGCGAAAGAAAAAGGAAGAAAAATTCTTACAATTTAAATCCTTACTAGAAACACTTTTTTTTTTATTTAGTTGTTTTTTTATCTGTCGACCCCTGTTGGTCGTGGGCCCGGGCTCATTGAACCGATTCGAGCCATGAATGCTATATCACTGTATATTTTAGACCAGGAGTGGGAAACCTTTTTGTATCGAGGGCCGCATTAAAAAAAAAAGTTTGGCAATGGCGGGCCGCATATATTGTATATATCTTAGAAAGATACGCTAGCTAAGTGTTTAGAATATTTTAAATTCATATTTACACTGTATTATAGTCACGTTTCTTTCTTTTTTTCACACTCCACGTTCAAAAATTACAACAAGAGTTTGCAATTTTTGAAACCAAATTTACGATTCTTTTAAAATCGCTGTTGTCTTTTTATATCACAATATCCCCACAAATATACAGTTGTACTTAATGTGCAGTATTTTACGTTTTACACTCGTGCATAATGTTCCGAAACTGTGAAACTAGCTTACTAGTTGCTAAACATGTGATAGCTGTCAAATTACAGCCAGTTAACATTGACCCGTGATTATACTTGTTTAGTTTTCACAAATAAATGTTTGCTCACTGAATGAGACAATAATATATGTTCCGGAAGTTGAATGTCGGGACGAGCGAAACCTGCCCTTGTGGAGCATCACTAGAGAATGCTGATCATGTCCTTCAATGGTGCATACTAAAGCAAGAGACCCGAAAAAGACTCTACAAAGACTATTCGGAGAACTGCCTGATCCCGAAACCACTGCGCGGTTAATCTCAAATATAGAATTACTGATCTGAACTCTCCAACATGTAAAATGAGAACGAAGAAGAAGAAGAACTGATGTAAAGAAGAAGAAGAAGAAGAACTGATGTATGTGTACCCAAATAGTGTGAACAGCAGCAAAGTGTTGTACTTTTAATTATTTCACTAAAAATAGTTTCACCTTTCAGCAAAGGAAAATGACCAAAAACGCAAGACAGCAGGGTTTCTGACCAGGGCTTTTGCTAAACAGGATTTGAGCCTCTCAAGCCCTCACTCAAATGGAGTTTGATGATGATGATGATGATTTTCTTTTGCTTGACTGTAGAAATGGGGAAGCCTTGTTTGAAAAGATTTAACATGCATTTATATTTCATATGTTAACAACCAACTGTAATAATGGAAAACATGAAATCTGTCTTCCACTTTTCATTAGAAATAATGGTAACAAAGTTACAGTCAATGTCCTTCAAGTAACATAACAATTTCTTCCTTGAGATTTTATATCTCATTTGCCTTGCCCTTGCTAAGCTAGCAGATACATTGTATTATTTTGTTCATAAATCGGATCTCCCTGTTGTTAACACCCCCCAGCTCTACTAAGTTTGATTATTATGAATGCTTCATGCATATATATTGTTAACATTTTATGCCGTTTTGTACAAACTTTCCTGTTTAGAATTTCTGGTTGGGATATTTATAATTAAAAAAAAATATTTTTCTCAGTCAAAGATCGAGCTCCATCAGTTGTTACACTTGCCATCTTGTTCCAAGCCTACTCAACACTCAGAGATTGTGTCTTGGAACGAGTGTACTGATGTATAGCCAATAAGCATAATCTTCGTTTACTTAAAACTTTTAGAATGAGACATTTTCAATAATTTATATACATATTATTTTTAATATTTGCATTTTTATATGTATATACTGTGGGCACACCTAATTTTTATAGGTGTCGGCGGGCCGCATAAAACACTTCGGCGGGCCGCATGTGGCCCGCGGGTCGTAATTTGCCCACCCATTTTTTAGACCATTGGACGAATCTATTTTCAGGAGTTGTTAATTTTTGTGTGTTGTCTGTTGGATGCTATTTCACTATTCTAAACGCGAGTCCGAACACATCAAAGGGACACCACAATTAAATATACTTAAACTTGTGAAGACTTCAACTGATGTTTATTATATCTATCCGTCGTTTCAATGAGCTGTCTATTCAATATCCATCTTTCTACAGGCCCTAGCAATATTCTTCTCCCATCATGTACCCGTATTCTGCAACGTCATTCGTCTGACTACGTCACTACTTTTACTTTCGCTAAAGAAAAAAAAAATCCACACTATATTTATTTATAAAACTAACATAATCTCTAAACTAAACTAGGTCACTAAATTATGTTGTTGTTTGTCAGCAATGTAGTATGTGATGATAATAACATGTATTAATAAATTAATCTTGGTCATCATCAATGTCAACAGGATTTGGTAACTTGAACATATTTTCGTTGACAGAGACACTATTTGTAAGATTCTTGCCTTGCTTCGAAGTTGCTCTATAAGAAGCAGACTTGGAGCTGAAGATTTGGTAGAAAGTCTTTCTGAAAGTCTTGTTCAGACCAACATAGATGATAAAGTTACAGGAGCTGTTGATGCAGATGGCTAGATTCATGACCTGGTACATGACGATAGCGATGTTGGACGGGTGGACCTCAGAGAATGGACCATACGAGATGACCGGTATGTTGATGGGGATGGTCAGTATAGCGCACGTGACCGTGTACACCGCGCAGACGGCGAGGAGCATCTTCGTCGTTCGATTGGTGGACACTTCCTTTGAGGTCATCTGCTTCCTCTTCATGGACACAATTTTAACTTTGATAAATATAATGATGCAACCGACTACTGTAAATAGAGGTGGCACCACAACAATGGAGTATATACTGATTTCGTCAATAGTTGATACGATGTGGCCATCTCTAGCGCGCAGTGAAGAGAACTCCCGATATCCGATAGTCCTGTTATACTTCGGATCCCAAACATAATGCAATTCAAACCAAGCCATTGGATACACAAACAGTGACAGCGAATACAGGACCAGGATAATGACGACGCACCAAGTTCTCTTTGGAGTTACGATGCGAAATGCGTGCAGAGGAAGAAAGATAACGATGAGTCTCTCCAGAGTGATGCACATCGGCATCAGGAGCGACACCAGGGAGGAGGAGAAATCTAGGGACATAAAAATAGAGTAAAATACAATGAGGACCCAAGATTCCTCTTCTGAGAACCCGTCGTAACCTCGGACGTAGGAGGTCTCGTAGATGATCTTTGGGATGCTATTGAAAGCCACAAGGAAGACGATGTCCGCTATGGCCAAGCTGAGGAGAAGAACGTTGGAGCACTTCTTGAAGCCGTGCTTCTTGATGATGAGGATGCTCAGAGTGTTGCCAACCACGCCAAGTATACCAATGGCTGGTGTGACACCGTACATTAAGATCTTCATAATGAGCCTGGCTGTGGAAGTATCCAGCAGGTCTGCTTGGACCACCTCACAGCTAGCATTGGAAGTTTCTAGGAAGTTCTGATCCCCTTCATGGCATGACATGTTGCATTGATCCATGACAGGAGACAATTGCTTTAGCGACAATACAGAACAATGAAATTACAATTGTGTTATGTCGTCAGTCCTCTGGGTGCTTCCATAGTCTTCCGAGATAGAAGGAGCCTTATATATAAGGCTCTGGGTGCTTCCATAGTCTTCCGAGATAGAAGGAGCCTTATATATAAGGCTCTGGGTGCTTCCATAGTCTTCCGAGATAGAAGGAGCCTTATATATAAGACTATGGAAGACTATGGAAGCACCCAGAGGACTGACGACATAACATATATATATATATATATATATATATATATATATATATATATGTATGTATGTATGTATGTATAAGCAACTTTTATTTACTTTTTGGGTTTTGTCGCAAAATTTGTTTGTTTTCGTAGAAAATAGGCACTTTAAAAAAACGTATCTTACAGTACATTTGAGTGCATTTTAGTGTAAGTAAATAAAAATGTAAATATTTTATATCCAGGTAGGCTACACTGTTAACAAAACTGTGCTGTGAAACATTTAATAAGCTAAATCCGTTGTAGTGCCTCTGATATCTCTTAAAAGACAGTTTTTAATTTTAAAATCTCTTTGTATTTCACTCTGTTAGCTAAGTATCTGAATAAGAGACGGACAGTAACGTTTTGTTTAATGAAAATGTTATCAATGTAAAATCTTCTAAATCAGTGATATTTAGCTGCCGAGAGGGGAAAAGACGCTATTAGTTTTGTGTGGAATGTCTGTCCGTCCGTCCCGTTTTGATCTCGTGAACTAGAAAAGATAGTGAAAATCCGACATCATAATATTTTAGAACATTCAAAGTTCTGATGCAACGAAAGCAAAAAATCTTATTTTTAAATCTCTATGCAAGCAGTTTTTTTCCATAAAAAAAAACACCACATTACAACTATTCACTATTAATAGTAACAAACACAGGAGGCTTCTTATTAGGGGAAATGACTATTTACTATATTTTTAACACATCTGTGAAGACGGTTTTAGATTATTTGTAAAAAAAAAAATAATATACATTTGTATTGCTAAGTTAAGTTAGTTCTGTCATACTAACTACTAGATTTACACACAAAAAATGTTTTTTTTTAAGAAAAAAAAATTATTTAGTATGCATATAAGTTGGACTGAATTTAAAACAACAATTAATAAGTAGTTTTTCATATTATCGCTTGAACTGCAACGCCACATCGAGAGCACAAAACACTAAACTAAAGGAACTTTTTTTTTTTTTGGAAAATGTTTTTTTCTAGGGGAATAAGAGATTGTACCTTTACAAAACAATTAGAGCAATTATACATTCATTATAAGACATTAGTTAGGCCAGGTTCACATCTAACGTGACATTCACTTTCACCTATCCATTGGTCTGTGAACTGCTGGGGCACCACACAGGATCCTTCAACCTTCTTTCTCCATTCTTCTCTGTCATTTGTCTTTGATAGAATTGAGGCCTGCCTTTTTACCTTCCTAGGTGGACCACTTCGGGGGCCGATTTTGAGTTTGTGTCTCCACACAAACAGTCTTTGTAATATTTCCTGGCCACGTGACAGCCAAGTAAACCATTATCTGCCCCTTAGATCGCAATTTACTTACATACATTCGTATTTGCTACTTGAAGGTTTCTTCCTTTTAAAAATGAAAAAGATCTATATTATCGTATATATTATTTTATCTTATAGTATTATGATATACAATTTATGTTATTGTTAAAGTAATGATTTTGACACCCGTCCCCCACTGATTAGATTAAATATTCAACTTATTTAAATGCAGTCTTTAAAAAAATTCTATGTTCTTTCTGCACTCTGTGAGTGAGTTGCTTGTTATATTAGCTACATACTACTTAGATCTCACGTGTAAAAACACTCAAATCGAAATGTCGTGAAAGAACAATATGCGCTAAATTATACAGTGGCAAATGCGAGCAGTTTCTTGGGGAGTATTTATTGTCTTTTTGTAATCTATAATTCTACATGTTAGTTTTTTTTTTCTTTTGAGAGTTTGTGTGTGTGTATGTGTGTGTCTTGCTTTATTTTATATAGAAAAAGGCCAATACAATAAAACGTCTTCTAAATAGTACAAATTATGACATATCCTGATTTGACCTACCTGGGATGTTCAGTCATCAGATGCGGCTGACAAAAAAAAAAATAATAATGATAGCGCTTAGTCACAGTGACATTGTTTATTTCTTTTTTTTTTTTTCGAAATTTTTTTATTGTAAATGTTGAACGCTTGTTGTTAAAAAATGACTCGTTTACAAACACACATACATATGCACACACTTCCATGTATACACGCAGACATATAAAAACATCGTCACACTGACAAATACGCATACATATTTTTTTTAAGTAAAAACAGGTAGATCTATAGACTCAACAATTGCACATTTTATTTTTAGTTTATTCATTTTTATGTTTACCAGAATAGTTCATCTACATTTTGTCGTTATTAATAGCCCACAATTAATTTGTTTTATCGATCCCTTGTTACAAATTTGATATAACTTTTCTAAGTTTCTAAGCACTTAATGATTGACAAAAAATCTTCATAAGAGAGAAAGACAAGAACAAAGGAGATCCCTAATATTTGACTAATTATACACTCAATCGAAATGATTTATAAATGACATTTCTGTTTTCTTTAAATAATTTTGACATAATAAATTGTGACAAAAGTTACTTTTCTAAAAGGTTTTCCTAGTTTTTATTCTTCTCCGGGTTCTGGGGTGATAATATTGACTAAAGTTTATGTTTTAAGTTCCTGGTGATTTTTTTTTTTTTAAAGCAACATACAAACTTTTATGCTCGACTTGAGCCTGCTATTTTTACGATCATTAAGTGTCTGCATATGCGATTTAAGCGCTGCGTAAAATGAGAACAAATCCTTTCGTTACGATATTGCGGTCTGCGGTTTAATCACTTAGCGAGACCAGATGATTACAGAGGAGATAAAAACTAGTCCATTCAGATTGCAGGTAAACTCTTTTTTTAGATGGCTGTTGTTGTTTTTTTCCATTCTTTGCCGTCATTGATTCTTATTCATCATTGTGATCAATTATATTTAGAATAATTGACTGTAGTAGAGAAAGAATTTCCCCATTTACCTTCACCTGCAACTATCCCTTAGTCTGTTGGACCGTTAGGGCACCACGCAGGATTTGTCGACCGTCTTTCTCCGTTCATCTCTGTCTTTTGCCTTAGATAGAATCTCTTTCAATGGGCAGGCACGTCCATTCTTTTATGTTGTCTTCCCATCCCTTTCTCTGTCTGGTTCTTCTTCTTTTTCCTGGTACAGTTCCACAAAGGAAGGTCTTGGCGAGCTCCGAAGACCTTGTAATATGGCCATAGAGTTTTAGTTTGCGTTTTGTTCTTTACACTAGTTAGCAGGTCATCATGGGGCACAGTCACCGTAGTTAACCTGTCTCTAATCTCTTCGTTTGTGATGCGGTCTTTAAATGTGATTCTTAGGATCCTTCTGTAGCATTATCTATTCCAATTCACCATTATTTTGTTTTTTTAAACCCTTAGTCGAAACTAGTTTCAGGAAATTTCCCCTTATTGGGGAAATTATTTTTAAAAAAATAAAATAAAACATTAGGGTTTTTATTAAAGGAATTGTTAGGAATCCTTCAATTCAAGAAAACATAAAGAAACTAGAACAAATTGACCAGAGAGATGTATTACAAACGAATGCTTAAATTTGATTAGAGTGACATTATAAGTAAAATCACTAAAAAATTATAGACTAGACACTTAAAGACAGAAGAATAAAAAGTAAAATAACCAATCATGGGCGTAGTCAGAATTTTTTCCGCCCCCCCCCCCCCCCATCGAAAAACAAATATATTTATATATATATATATATCAATAATCATCCTCTTTCCTTTGCGTTCCTTACTGGACATAGGCCCTCAGTAAAAACACGCCACTCTCCACGCTAGTTCTTTAATGGCTTCCCAGATCTTTCCTGTCCTTCGGCTTCATTTAGGTATACTGCGTCACCACAGGTTGAGAACCCCTGCTTTATATGATCTTCATCCATTCTTTTGTACCATACATTTTGGGTTTTGATGGGTATTTTGAGACACCGTCAAATGTGTCAGTTTATCGTTTATTTAAAAAAAAAAAAGATTGAATTTGAATAACATTTTGTTCCGCTGCTGATTATTAAACTGGTGAGTGTAATTTATAAGTCTTCGTGCAAATGTTTGTTACAATAAAGAAAAATACACATGTTTCGGTACACGGTGGCAAAAATAGATCCCGAAAGGGGAAATAATAAAGTTAGCATTATACATGCTTGAGAAGTTAACTACCTTGATGTCAAGATGTACTATAAATAGCTTTAAAAAAAATATTTTAAAAAGTATTTTGTAAAAATCTACAAGTATTTAGTATATTTTTAATTAATCTATTTTTTAATTATATATTTTTAAGTGGAAAATTAAAAAAGAACCCACTAATTTGTTTTCTTTACTGGGTCTAACCGAATCATGTTCGCTTAGGCTACTTTCTTCCTGCATAGGTACCTTTGCATTTATTGGTAACTAACATTTCCCTATAAGTTGTAGCATCTTAAGAAACAACATGTCAATAAGTTACACAAACAGAAGCTAAATTTCCCCTACAAAGGAAAGTCTCCCCGCCAATATATCCGTTTGACTCTGATGAATGTCTAGCGCACTCTGATGAATGTCTAGCGCACAAAGCCATCTTGATAGCTCAAGACACAAAACGCCGAAAGGCAAAAAACCTAACATTTAGGGAAGAAAACATTTTGCTTGGACATCAAACAAAACTGAACAGATTGCCGTCGTGCTTAGACACGCCACGAACTTGTGAAATATATTCCATTAAACCAAAAGTAATTGCGTAATGAATAGATCAATCGTTTGCTTCTGTAATTAACGTTCCCAACGAACTGATAGAATGATAATGGTTTCAACTGTCTGATGCTATGTTTCTTTATATTTACAGATTCGCATAATAAATTAAAGAAAACAGAACTATAAGATAGATAGTTTATTTGCATTTCGACTTAAAGATCGGGCTTACATTCGATAAGGAAAAAAAAAATACTTACATAGAAAAAGAAGAGAAAGAACCTTGAAGAAATGTAGGGGGCAACATAAGGTAACCTAAATTAGGTGTCGCCACATGCGAAAGAACTTACAGGTGCTAACAAGTACACAGAAAAATAATAACGCTTAAATGTCCGTCAACTGTATAACTTGTTGATTTTTTTTTTCATAAAAACAAAGAAGTGACCAGAGCGTATATGGAAGAGCAATTTGCCTCACAATGGTTTGTGTCTAGTACTTCGGGAGAGCTTGTCCTTCTTAACAGTAGTATGCTTGGGATTTTTTAAAAATTGACCCCAGATAATACTACGGCTTGTCTTCGCGTCCGAAGATAAATAAGGAGTGCAGTATTTCCCGTGGCTACGCAGCCCCAAATATCGCTAAAGATACTGCTTCAGTCAATCAGTATTAATTCATGAAGGTTTATTGCACAAAATAATTTGCAAATGAACTTAATGTAAATTGTATTGTACGAGGAGTTCGGTGTTGGGGGTTACAGTTCAACCACATGGTTTTGTTTACTACTTTATTAGTTTATAAAGACATTGAACCACGACTTCAAATTGAAAAACATAAGCTAAAAATATATTTAGAAAGACGCAAAGATAAAGAAACATTTCTTATACCATATCTTATCTTATCTTATATATAATACAGACGTTACTTCAAAAAAGAAGATGATTACGTCCTACGCGTCATGCATTTAGTCATGCATATTAACCAATGACTTAAATTCTGCCAAGTCACTGGTTTTTCTGGCTAGCTCAGGCAACCCATTCCATGCTCTAATAGCACTAGGGAAGAAGGAGTATTTGTACAAATTTCCAGTTTCTTAATGTTTTCTTGAGTAGAGGGGTCCCAAACGATGGATGCATATTCTATTATTGGCCTAACCAAGGTTAACATTTTAGTTTTATGTTCTTATTTGATTTATAGAAATTTCTTTTAATAAACCCTAATGCTTTGTTGGATTTTTTTGATAGTTTCATCAATATGTGGATTCCATGACAGTTTTTCATTATAACACCTAGGTATTTTGCGTTTTTAGTCTGTGTTACTGGTTTGCCATGAATAAGATAAGTGGAATTAATTTGTTTTAGTTTTTGTTACTCTTAACAACTGACATTTTATGGGTGGAAAGACATGCTCCAATTGGATTCCCATTTCTGTAATTCATCTAATTCTCTTTGTAAAATATCTGTGTCTTGTGTTGTTTTTATTGTTCTATATATTATGCAATCGTCTGCAAATAATCTGACTTTTGTTCCTGAAGTAATGCAGTTTGGTAAATCATATATGTAAATTAAAAATAGTAGTGGACCCAAGACTGTTCCTTGAGGTACACCTGAGTTTACTGTTATTGGTGTTGATTTAGAGCCATTTATTATTACAGTTTGTTCTCTCCCTATCAGAAAATCTTTAATCCACTGATGCAGTGGACCACTAATGCCAAAATATTTTAATTTTTTAAGCAAACTATGGTGGTGAACTTTGTCAAAAGCCTTAGAAAAATCTAGTAAGATAGCATCTATTTGTTCACTATTATCTAAACCTTTTGAAAAATCATCAATTAGTCCTATTAGTTGTGTTTCACATGATCTATATTTCCTAAAGCCATGTTGGTATGGGGTGAGGACATTATGTTTGTCTAAGTGGTTTATGATGTTGCTACATATTATGTGTTCTAGGATTTTACATGTGATGCTGGTAAGTGGTACTGGTCTGTAGTTTCCTGGGTCAGATTTTTCTCCTTTTTTAAATAGGGGGGGTGACATTAGCTTCTTTCCAGTCCTTTGTTCTCTGCCCTGGTTAAGCGATGCCTGAAAGAGTATTTTGAACACTGGGGCTAGCTCATTGCTTAGTTCTTTGAGTAATCTAGCTGGAATACCATCAGGTCCAGACACTTTATTTGGTTTGGTGTTGGCTAATAGTTTTTGAATTCCATTTTCTTGTACTACTATATCTTCTATGTTGTCTACTTGGTTCAAATTCAGTAATATGTCTTTGTCTCCTGGCCCTGAGAATGCTGATGCAAAGTATTTGTTTAGGATGTTTGCTTTAGTTTCATTGTCATTATGTATTATGTTATGTTCATCTTTTAATGGCGCTATGCCTGTTTTTTTCCATTTTCTTAGACTCAATGTATGACCATAGGTTTTTGTTGTTATCTTTAGATGTGTCATTATGTATTATGTTATGTTCATCTTTTAATGGCGCTATGCCTGTTGTTTCCATTTTCTTAGACTTAATGTATGACCATAGGTTTTTGTTGTTATCTTTAGATATTACATTGTTTATGTATTCACTCTGCAGCTGACTGCTTACTTTTTGGGTTAAGTGTTTAATTTTTATATACTTTTGTAAACTCTTTCTACCTTAGTTTCTTTAAATTTTCTATATAGGTTTTCCTTCTGTTTACAAAGCTTCTTTAGTCTATTATTAAACCAGCATTTATTTATTTTGTCTGATGTGTATTTAGTTGGTATATGATTTTCTATAATGCTTTTAAGATGGTTTTTAATGAAATTCCAGAGGTCATCGACTGGTTGGTTAATGTCTTTTTCTAATAAGAATGTTTTTGAAAGTTTAATGCAGCTTGGTGTAGTTGTGTTAGGTTACATTTATTCGAGAGTAAGATTTCTCTTTTGGGTTTTGAATTGGCTACTGCTTTTATCTGACTATGTATTTTTATGATCTCATGGTCTGATAGACCAGGGATAATATCATAATCTACTAATACTACTACTAATTTTGGTCTTCCTCTGCGTCTTGTGGCCTGGAATTCCACTCTAAGGACTGTCTGTTGTTTGTCTCACTGGTGTCAATGGGAGAACAATATTGTCTCGCCTTAAGTTTTTTTTTGTTAGCCAAGGGAGCTTATCATTGAGATAGAAAGAGAGATTACTCGTGTCGAAGGCTGCTTCACAAGTAAGGAAAGTGTGTCCCAGTGATTCTTGACCAGATGTTCACATGGGGCAGGGGGGGGGGGCATGGTAAGTTTGCAAGTTACAATGCTGGAGGGGTGGGATATAGACTGAATGAAATGTTAATGTAATATACCAGTGATGCCCAGCCTAATTCGACCTGCGGGCCTTTTTAATTTCCGACACTCGAGTCGCGGGCCACATGACCGAAAAGATACAAAAACGTAATGAAGCGGAACTGCAACTATTTGATTAGAAACCCATGGATCTAGTAATTACATTAATTAGTGAGATGTTTGAAGTGTGTCTTCTTTTCTACCCTTCGGAACAATGGCTTCAATTCTCTACTTACAATGTAAGCAACATTCTATCTAGCTTAACCACCGACTCATTTTCTTATCTCTTTTTGGCAACTATTCAATTCTTCAATCTCTAGGCGTAGTTTAACAATATTTTATTCGCGGCTCAAATTAAGAATGCTGCCACATTTGTTTGTTGTACTTTTTTATAACAACCACACTTTCTTTACATATCAAATACATTGGCTTATTATCATGCTCCACAAAAAAAGTAAAGATCAGTTCTCTTTTCCTGTTAGATTATACATCTTGTCCCAATTCGTAAACACAATGTTAAAGGTCATGGTACCAATCCATCAGAGAATAAGTTAGGGTAACGTAGGTTAAAATAACTTTATCTACCTTTTTGGAGAGGGGATTTTCTACATTTTGTGCAGTCGTTTCGCCGGGCCGGATGGAACCACTTCGAGGGCCTGATTTGGCCCGCGGGCCGTATCTTGGGCATCACTGTAGTACACTAATTAGAAGCATAATTGTGAGATTCGCTTTTGTGTGTGTGTGTGTGTGCGTGTGTGTGTGTGTGTGTTCTGTTGTCACAGAGAAATACATAAAATACTGTAGGCATTAATAATAATTAAAGAACAGAGACTTTGTGTTGATATAAGTAGACATTGAAGACTATCATTGTATTACGTCACATCCTTTTTAAGTACTTTCTCTCAAAAGCATTCACAACAATGAAATAATAAAAACATATTAAAACAGTGTGTGCATATATGGTAGCGGAGTCTGCGAGAGAGAGAGATGGAGAGAGATAGATGGAGAGAGAGAGATGGAGAGAGAGAGAGAGATGGAGAGAGAGATGGAGAGAGAGAGAGATGAAGAGAGAGAGATGGAGAGAGAGAGATGGAGAGAGAGAGATGGAGAGAGAGGGAGATGGAGAGAGAGAGATGGAGAGAGAGGGAGATGGAGAGAGAGATGGAGAGAGAGATAGAGAGAGAGATGGAGAGAGAGAGAGATGGAGAGAGAGAGATGGAGAGAGAGAGAGAGATGAAGAGAGAGAGATGGAGAGAGAGATGGAGAGAGAGAGATGGAGAAAGAGAGAGATGGAGAGAGAGAGATGGAGAGAGAGATGGAGAGAGAGAGATGGAGAGAGAGAGATGGAGAGAGAGAGAGAGATGGAGAGAGAGAGAGAGATGGAGAGAGAGAGAGAGATGAAGAGAGAGAGATGGAGAGAGAGAGATGGAGAGAGAGAGATGGAGAGAGAGAGATGGAGAGAGAGAGATGGAGAGAGAGAGAGAGAGATGTAGAGAGAGAGAGAGATGAAGAGAGAGAGATGGAGAGAGAGAGAGATGGAGAGAGAGAGAGAGATGGAGAGAGAGAGAGAGATGGAGAGAGAGATGGAGAGAGAGAGATGGAGAGAGAGAGATGGAGAGAGAGAGAGATGGAGAGAGAGAGAGATGGAGAGAGAGAGATGAAGAGAGAGAGATTGTAAGAGAGAAGAAGAGAGAGAGATGGAGAGAGAGAGATGGAGAGAGAGAGAGATGGAGAGAGAGAGAGTCGGAGAGAGAGAGAGATGGATAGAGAGAGAGATGAAGAGAGAGATGGAGAGAGAGATGAAGAGAGAGAGATGGAGAGAGAGAGATGGAGAGAGAGAGATGGAGAGAGAGATGAAGAGAGAGAGATGGAGAGAGATGGAGAGAGAGAGAGATGGAGAGAGAGATGGAGAGAGAGATGAAGAGAGAGAGAGAGATGGAGAGATAGAGAGAGATGGAGAGAGAGAGATGGAGAGAGAGATGAAGAGAGAGAGATGGAGAGAGAGAGATGAAGAGAGAGAGATGAAGAGAGAGAAAGAGATACTGAGCACGAGGAACAGAGAAATAGAATGAGAGAAAAAGGAGCGAGAAAGGGGCACACGCCAAGGATTGTTGATGTGTGTTTTATATAGGTTGTACCACTCCGTGTTTGGGAGTAACATCCCTTGTAACAGTTGTTGTCAACCAAGATGGCGTAAGATTAAACAGCTATTTTGGTGTCTAGAGTTTGTACCTAGAGTTTTGTTTGTATTCGTTCATGTTAATCAACAAGGAAGGATGACATAGCTTACATGAACAGACAACTTGCTTTATAGAATAATGAAAAGTTGTCCAGGTGGCGGAGATAGTTCAATGGCTTAGTCATTTTTAGCGCATCTCTTCGTTTGCACTTTTGGTCACTGGGAAACAGCCAAAGTCCAGTTGGCCAGTTTCTTTCATTTCACTCCGTCTGTATTTAGTTGCTTATCCATGCGGCGTGGTGGTCGAGTAGTCAAGTGCTTGGCTTTCAAACCTACGGTCTTGAGTTCAAATCCCAGTAAATCTTTGGATTTTGACATTTGAGATAATTAGCCCCCCCCCTCCCGACTCCACCCAACATGACGTACATTGGGGAAATAATAGCGGTTCATCGTTGTGATGATCACGTGATACCCTCTTCGACCATAAATAGAGACGAGGCTTACAACGTCTGCCACAATAAATCACAAGATCTGATAAAGGTACCTTTACAATTGTCTTTACTATAGAGTGTCATCCAGTAAGCGCTAGTCAGTTTCTCTCAACTCTGATCACCTTTGACCTTAAGTAAGATTCAGTCACGTGCTCGTTCGTTTAAAATACGTATTAGTGTTGATCCTAGTGGCTTCTCGTCTCCATGGATACGACTTTAAAAAAAAAAAAATTACCATTTGTAGTCGTAGCGAACCTTGAGCTATTGTTTTAAATATGCAGGTTTAGTCGACTCGCAGTCTTAGTTTACCAAACATGGGACAGGCTGTTTCGATCTGTGTTTATATGGCAGTCAGTTCCAAACTGGGTTTATCTAGTAAGCTGTTTCGATCTGGGTAAAAAACAAAAAAAGCTACTATTCCGCTCTCTGTTCCTATCTGGGTTTATCTAGACGCTTGTTCACTGCATTCGTCGACTACTTTCATGTTTTGCAACTCGAGATAGTTTCTCGCTGGTTTCCAATTCTATATCGTTGGTCCATCGTTCGTGAAATGAAAGTTCTTATAGCTCTAAGATAAGAACCAAACTTACGTGACAATTACATAGGCCTACAATGAAAAAATTGTTTAAAAACTAAATGCTGAATCTTATGTAACTTTGGTCGCTGATTTCAGTAAAAATAAGTAAAAAATTCCATCACCCTCAGATTTTTGCCAAAATCAGCATTTGTC
The DNA here is from genome assembly GCA_030265305.1 of Biomphalaria pfeifferi. Classification (NCBI taxonomy): domain Eukaryota; kingdom Metazoa; phylum Mollusca; class Gastropoda; family Planorbidae; genus Biomphalaria; species Biomphalaria pfeifferi. Next base: position 1,248,022 of record JASAOG010000102.1, read on the forward strand.
TTCTAAAAGGAGAAAATTGTCTTATACCGCTTCGCTAATAAAAAAATATTTTTTTTTGCATGCCATTATATCATATTCATTATTTTTCATTTTATTATTATAATTTAGAAATATATTAAACACTAAGCAGTATAAAAAGTTAAAAATTCATGCGAAAAAATTTGCCAAGTTGACATTGACCTCAACGTATTACATCATGCGTAACACAATTTTGATGTTGTACATTTTTCAAGTCTGATATCATCTGAGTCTGATGTCATCTTAGTTGATGATATCATACTTGTAATAAGTATTTAAAAGACAGCTTATAAACAAATCTAAGTTAATATAAGTTTAGCAAAAGTCATAAGTACATATCGAGGAATAGTTTTTAAATTTCTTAGTCAAAATGGCTGCTAGGCTGCTAGAGGTTGTCGTGTTTCGCCTGATAGTTTCTTCTATATATGTGGCAGTTTTGTAGTGAAAAAACAACAGCGAAATATTACAGATTTTGTAAAGAAAGTATATTCTGCTTATTTTGGTGTTAAATTAGGTGACCAAGACAAGTCATGGGCACCGCATAGAGTGTGTTCTATTTGTGTAGAAGAACTTCGTCAATGGTTTCAAGGTAAAAAGAATTTTTTTCGTTTTGGTATTCCTATGATCTGGAGAGAAGCACGAAATCATTCTGATGATTGTTATTTTTGTACATGCAATGTGGATGGTTACAATTTAAAAAACAAAAAAGAAATTTTCTATCCAAGTCTTCCAAGTGCTATTCGTCCTGTGCCTCATGGTCCAGATGTTCCTATACCTTCTGTTCCAGAATCACTAGACAACATTGTCATATCAGGTGCATCAGATGAAGAAAATAATATATCTGAAGAAGAGTTTAGTAATCCTAGCAATGAGCCTCAACAATTTTCACAACAGGAGTTAAATTATTTAGTCAGGGATTTAAATTTATCAAAAGAATCTGCCGAGTTGCTGGGTTCTAGACTGAAAGAGAAAAATCTTCTGGCTGCAAACACATCTTTCTGTTGGTACAGAAACCGCGAAAAAGACTTCACTTCATTTTTTAGTCAGGATAAGGAATTAGTTTACTGTAACGATGTAGCAAAGTTGATGAACATGTTTAATATTGAATAAGATTGCAGCAGCCGGCGGTTGTTTATTGATGCATCAAAAAGGAGTTTGAAGGGAGTGCTTCTTCATAATGGTAACAAGTTTGCATCACTACCAGTTGCCCACTCAGTCCGCTTAAAAGAACGTTATGAAAATTTGGACAAGATATTGTCTAAAATCAAATACAATGAACATCAATGGACCGTTTGCGGAGATTTGAAAGTAATGTCAATGCTATTAGGGCAACAAGGAGGCTACACAAAATATCCATGTTTTTTATGTGAGTGGGACAGTAGAGATAAAAACCAACATTGGGTTAAAAAAGAATGGCCAAGAAGAGAACTAGTGCCTGGTGTAAAAAATATTCTAAATGAAAATCTCATAGATCCGAAAAAAGTTCTTTTACCTCCACTTCACATTAAACTTGGAATTATGAAGCAGTTTGTTAAGGCATTGCCAAAAGATGGTCCTTGTTTTCAATACTTGGTAAAAAAAACTTCCCTAACTTATCTGAAGCAAAATTGAAAGAAGGAGTTTTTGTAGGTCCAGATATTCGCAAGATGATGAAAGATACTACATTTGAAGCAACAATGAATGTTGCAGAAAAAGAGGCTTGGTTATCATTTAAAGAAGTGGTAGCAAAATTTCTTGGGAATTATAAGGATCCAAATTTCAAAGACATTGTTGAAAGCATGCTCAGAAAACTAAAAACATTGGGTTGCTCAATGAGTTTGAAACTCCATTTTCTCAACTCCCACATTGATTTCTTTCCAGAAAACCTCGGAGCAGTAAGTGAAGAACAGGGTGAAAGGTTTCACCAGGATGTCAAGGAAATGGAAAGAAGATATCAAGGGCGTTGGAATGTCAACATGATTGCTGACTACTGCTGGATGTTGAAAAGGGAATTAACAGAAAAAGTTTATAAACGGAAATGTCAAAAAAGAAGTTTTGACAAAAAGAGAACAAGACATCATGGACAAGAATAAAATAAATTTGAATTTTATTACATTTATTAATTGTTAAATCTATATTGTGTGATTTTTATACAGATTGAATGACGTGAAAACTATGATAAAATGCATATATTTTTCATGACAATTTTTTAAATTTCTCATTTTCGTATCATTTTTTTTTCGTGTTTTGCAAAAAAATCTTACGTGATAGAAAAAAACGGGTCTCAATTTTGAAATCAGCACATTAAACTACATAATATTCAGCATTCAAAATTAAAACAATTTTCCAAAAGTTCTTAAAATGTTCATGAATTTATTGTTTAAATAGTACATATACTTCACATACTAAAGTTTGTTGTTGTTTTTATTAGGCCAAGACAGTACAATTGTTGTCTTTTTTTAAATATCGTTTTAGAAATACATTTTTAAATAGAGTTTAAGAGCTTTGTAAATAGATAGGCAGACAGATAGATAGATCGGGCCCATGATGATCTGATAACCACTGTATAAAAATCTTTACTGAAACTGGCCCATCATAATCAAAAGATTTTTTTTTTAAACTCGTGTTATGAATTGCGAATGTATTTGGTACACACCATTTGGTACACACCATTGCTCTGCTTACTTAGTAACAGAGTGTTCATGTTTCCGAAGTATCTTCTGTCCTGTCATTAAATAAAAGCACGGTAAGAAACAGGGGAAAGTTTCCTCACCAACAAAGTACAAAGTACGCACTTTGAAAGGCTTTGAAAGGCACCGGGATAGGGCTAAAAAGAGGAAAAACATAATTCTTTTTTTTTTTTTAAAGGCATTATCTCCTTCGTACAACTTTAAGAGCGATGATTTTGTTCTAAATAACTAATGAGTGGGACCTTTCCCCCCCCCCCCTTTCAGTGTAGAATCCTGGTTAAGCGAATGAATAAATCTATTTCACTTTATAATATTTTAATGATCGGTCTTTAAATCTAAATATAGAAGACGGTAGGCAAAATGTTCCTCTTTATATGAATGGGAAAATACCCTACTCTGTTAAAGATCAATATTTCCTAGTACACTAGCCAAATTTTAATTTATTTTTTTTGTGTATACTTTGAAAAATTATAACAGTCAAACTAGAGTTTTCCCAGTGTGGCCACAAGCTAGTAATTCTTTTCCCAACGATGTATATCAACTATCAAATGCCCAGGTTTTGACCACTCCGAATGTGTGAGTTAAATAGAGGTATTATAAAAAGTTTTTTAAAAGTGGAAACACTAAAAAAGGACTTTTAATCGTGAATGGCGCAGCGAAAACCGATTCTAATAATAAGGTCCATGAAGTGTGTTTTATAGCAACATGAATGTATCTGGCCATCATCGACACAGCGGTAGTTGAGGTGGAACCAATTTTAACTTAAATAATCTTTAAAAAAAAACATTGTGTAATAACATAGCTAGACGTAAATACCGTTGAAAGCGCTTATTGCTCATACACATCAGAGCAGACCCCCCCCCACACACACACACATATATACGCTTTTGTTTTTTGTCACAAGATCGCGCGCGATCTCTCCGAAAGCATTTTGTCCCCTTAGAATAAACAGTAATCAATGTAAATACTAATTGCCTAGAGCTCATCATCGTCGTCCATATCGACAGACGTCATTTGAGAGGACTTTGATGCCACTGCAGATGTCGAGAGATTGCTGGCCGTGTACTTGCCTTGCATTGAAAACGACTTATCCAAAGCAGACTTGGAGCAGAAGATTTGGTTGTATGTCTTTCTGAAAGTCTTGTTCAGACCCACGTAAATGATAAAGTTACAGGAGCTGTTGATGCAGATGGCTAGATTCATGACCTGGTACATGACGATAGCGATGTTGGACGGGTGGACCTCAGAGAATGGACCATACGAGATTACTGGAATGTTGATGGGAATGGTCAGTATGGCGCACGTGACCGTGTACATCGCGCAGACGGCGAGGAGCATCTTTGTCGTTCGATTGGTGGACACTTCCTTTGAGGTCATCTGAGTCCTTTTCAAAGAAACAATCTTTATCTTGATGAATATAATGACACAGCCGACGACTGTAAATAGAGGTGGCACCACAACTATGGAGTACACGCTGATTTCGTCAATAACTTTGACAATGTTAGCATCTCGATCTCGTAATGAAGAAAACTCCCGATATCCGATAGTCCTGTTATACTTCGGATCCCAAACATAATGCAATTCAAACCAAGCCATTGGATACACGAACAGTGACAGCGAATACAGGACCAGGATAATGACGACGCACCAAGTTCTCTTTGGAGTTACGATGCGAAATGCGTGCAGAGGAAGAAAGATAACGATGAGTCTCTCCAGAGTGATGCACATCGGCATCAGGAGCGACACCAGGGAGGAGGAGAAATCTAGGGACATAAAAATAGAGTAAAATACAATGAGGACCCAAGATTCCTCTTCTGAGAACCCGTCGTAACCTCGGACGTAGGAGGTCTCGTAGATGATCTTTGGGATGCTATTGAAAGCCACAAGGAAGACGATGTCCGCTATGGCCAAGCTGAGGAGAAGAACGTTGGAGCACTTCTTGAAGCCGTGCTTCTTGATGATGAGGATGCTCAGAGTGTTTCCGACGATCCCTAGGACCCCAATGCCCGGAGTGACTGCAAACATGAGGATCTTCATGATTAGTCTGGTTGTTGGGATATCCAAAATCTCGGCATATTCCAAAATATCCTTCTCAGTGCTGTTGAGGATGGAATGACTAGAGTTTTGACCGAGCCTCGATATGGATGTCTGGCAAGACGATGAGCAACTCATTATTTCAATTAGTTATGCCATTCACCAACCTGTAGAACTAATACAATACAAGAGACAGAAAAATATATGTAAATTCATTTTATTTTTATGAAGAGTGTAATTCGCTGTACGCTACTTTCAAGGGTTTACAGTACAATTTAGTGAAACCTTGTTTAGACCTAAAATTAAGAGAACTGTTTTTTCTGCTTATTCTTTCAACTTCTGATTGCTAGAAATTAGTACAACCTGAAATATAGTGAAAATGTGGTTTATATTATTTATTTAATGAAGCTTCCAGCACATTTATGTAAATCATAAAAACCATAATTTTTAAGGGTTATAATTTTTATATTTTGATGGCACCATATGGTCACAGAGGGTAACAGATGCAGCTTGAGATTCGTGTCTTGGCTACTACAAGGGTCGGCAACCTTTTCACTCAAAAGAGCCAAAAATTACAATTTACAAAATTTTAAAGAGCCACAAAGTTTTTCTTGCCAACAATAATTAATACTCGCACAATTAATTTTTTAATGAAAAAAAACGAATCCATTCATATATGTGCGTTTCACAAAAAATTAGATGCTCTATATATTTAGCATTATTAGATAATCATTTTTTATTTGGTAATAACTAAAGCAATTCAACATTTACTTACAACACTAACTTGTACTTCAAAACAAATAATTGAACAAACAAATTCAATGGGAGCGATGGCTTTGGTTTTAGAAAGTTTGGAGACATTTGGCTCATCACTTGTTTTTAGTTTCAAACACGACTCTACAATTTCATTTGTTAGTTGGCTTCTTACTTTATTGTCAGTTCTACTCCTGCAAAAGAACTCTTGCTTGCACGAATATGTCGATCCGAACATAGTCAGTACTCCAAATGCCAAATTTTTCACCTAACTGTAGCAATCTGAAAGATTATTCCATGCGTCGAACATACGTGCCTCATCTCGCGGCATTTGTTTTTTAGTTGTCACTTTTGTTGCGTTACATAATTTCTGGGGCCTTCAACTCTTCCAACTTGAATTTTAACTCTGTAAATTTTCTACCACACAAGACTTTACTTTTTAAATCCATCAATTGCATTTCTAGAGATCCAGTATCAATTCCAAACGGATGTGATTTCGTTACTATTCGTGTTGAGAGGATTTACTTTAAATGCTAAAATGGTTTTGTTGGTTTTGAACTGCTCATATCTGTCAAGAATTTCATCTTTGATTTTTGTTATATCTGTGCTGAAGTAATTCGCGTCAAAAGTTGCACTGATTTTATCGTGATACTGCGTTAGACATTAAAAATGAAGTAACTTACCGCTCTGAATAGCTTCTGCTAAAAAAATAAAATGTCTCTTCCAAACAAACAAATTCTACAACCAAAACATAGGATGAGTTATCCTTTACTTGCAGTTTTACATTGAACTCATTTCATTTCGCTTATATTTCCACCATAAAGTTTAATTTTTGCAACCATTTGTCGTTCTCTAATTCAGAGTGATTAATGCCTTCTCCAATTTAGGAATGTATTTATTTCATTCCAAAACAAAGCAAAACGTTTCAAACCTTTGGACAGCCATTGCACTTTAAAGGGCAGAAGGAGTTCGCGTGGTGAAGACGCCAATTCGTCTTGCGTCGAAAGCGAATTAAAGTCTACATAGAAACACCCGACGAAGGCGTCATTCGTCATTTGGACCGACCACAGTGACGACGGGTGTATGGGGGGGGGGGGTTAAGGCTGAGAGATAGAATCGGTGCCTATTCCTCGTTAAGCGATTCAGAACTCTTTTAAAAAGTGTTTCGATAAAACAAATAATATATTCGTATGGAACTAAAGAGCCGCAGCTTCACATCCAAAGAGCCGCATGTGGCTCGCGTTCCGCAGGTGGCCGACCCGGGGGCTACTAGATACACTTTTGAGACCAAAAAGTAATCTAATGCAGGAGAGAAGCGTGAGACGAAACGAGAGGTTAAGTAGATCACCGGCGCATAACAGCCTTGTCTGCAACAGGAGTGACAAAAAATGTATGTCACAGCTGAGTCCTATAGATCGCAAGGTCTGAAAAGCAAAATGTATTTTAGTTTACTGAGTTTGTGGGAAGGAACCAAATTATCTATTCCTAAACTGAAGACAGTACTTTATAATTTACTATTTAAAATAAAAATATCCCTTTCTTACTTTCTTGTTTAGGAGGCGCTGTGGCTGAGTGGATAAAGCGCTCATTCCCATGTTCGGATCCTGGTGAAGATTAAAATTTTAAAATTCAGTATCTTTAGGGTACCTATGAGTCCATCCAGCTCTAATGAGCACCTGACATTAGTTGGTGAAAAGTGAAAGCGGTTGGTCATTGCGCTGGCCACATGATACCCTCGTCGGCCACAAAAACAGATGACACATCACTTGCCTTATAGATTGCAAAATTTGAAAGGTTTTTTTTTTCACGTCCATGTTTAATTATTAAGTTTTTAGAATGTTCTTAAATAGTTTGTTGCTTTCTCTCTGAACCTTGTTGATGGCGTCCAATGCTTCACATTACATTTGGCACCACCTCGGTTGCAGAAGCTGTCGGAGGCAATATCATGCTTAATGTCCCAATGAATAAGAGGCTCCACTAATGACTTTTCTGCGATGCCGTCTCCTGAAGCTTTACTGCCACAAGGCAGCGGAGGTTTGAAGTCAGAGTAACCGTCTCCTAGATGAACTATTTAACTAATGTTGCCGAACTCCATTTTGTCCGAATGTCTCGGTTTTGAGACGCCAGTCATCCACCTTCACCCCTTCACCTGTTGGTATGAGCGTTTTTCCCCTGCTTAGTGTTTAAGCCACACAAGCAGGTCAGGTGTTAAGACATACGAGAGTTGGTACACGATAGATGGTTGAAATCATGGGATGAATCCGAAACTGCCAGGGGAGTCTGGAAGCACATGCGCCACCCTAACCGAGAGGACCCGTGGTGGAAGCTAAAACGGTCGGAACAATCGATAGTGGCGTACGGGGCGCTGACCCATTGGTGCGTACTTTGGCCGGTTCCAGCCCAATTTTGATGCTCATTGCCAACATTGCGGGGAGTCAGAAGAAACGGTGGTGCACGTCTTGCAAGAGTGTCCGCAGCTCCGCGAGCTGCGGGAGACGTATCCAATGGTCAACTAGATCTGTGTGGAGGCTATGAGGCACTACGCCGCACAGCAGAGTTCCTTTGTCACCAATCACCATTTGAGAACAACGTGAATAGCTAATCCTCTTGAAACTGCGCTGCTCATTTTGTATTTATCGCTAAGCATAGTTTTGCTACGCTACTCATTGCATTGGTTGCTAAGCATAGTTTTGCTACGCTGCTCATTGCATTGATCGCTAAGCATAGTTTTCCTGCGCTACTTATTGCATTTGTCGCTAAGCATAGTTTTCCTGCGCTACTTGATGCATTGGTCGATAAGCATAGTTTTCCTGCGCTACTTATTGCATTGGTCGATAAGCATAGTTTTGCTGCGCTACTCATTGCATTTATCGATAAGCATTGTTTAGCTTCTCGACTCATTACATTTATCACTAAGCATAGTTTGGCTACGCTACTAATTGCATTAATCGCTAAGCATAATTTCGCTACACTACTAATAGCATTTATCGCTAGACATAGTTTTGGAGAAGGAAAACTCTGAACTCAAAACTCAGCTAAATGGAATAGGTTTCGGGAGTCAACCCCGAGGAAAAATCAGTAGAAGGCGACCTTTAGCCAGCTTACAGCACAAAGTGTGACACCCTGGCAGTACTTGCGATGCAGCTGACCCCAAACTGTATCATCTTCTTCCGTTCCTTTTGACACATCATCTTCGTGGAGAGGGTGGACCTGCTGTGTGGGCGACATCGCTCTGACCATAGCTCATCCCCAGAGATTCGTCGCGAGTAAAGGAGGCTATAGAATAGATCGATTGTTTTGGCCCATTCATCACAGTGCTGCACTTCTAAAGGCATTTATCTTTAAGCGTGGTTTTGCTGCTCTCATCTATGTATTGCTTCACAACTAATTGCGTTACTCGCTTAGAGTCATGTTGTGGAAATGTTTGGCTTCAACGTGTATTTCATCGCCGCTGCATAGGCGTGTCGCTTCTGCAGGGGGCGTTTTATTGGCAGCGGTTTCACAGAATTCAATTTGTCTATGCTCTGAACATTGAAATCTGATCAGCTTTTCATCTCCCCTAACTACTTCAATGATTGGTTAGCTGCTAATCCTGGGGAGAAAATCGCATTGGGGTAGAGTTATCTTACACTACAAAATCGCTACGATGAAACGGTGGCTATTCAAAAACCTCGATTCTGCCAGAAATCGCGTGCACGTAAATGTTGAGTATAAATTGTCAACAATTGGTCTGTACTAAAAAAACACTATATATTTGGACACAAAGCTTTTTAAAATTTTCTTTGTTATTTCCCCTTGATCAAAGAGCCTTTTTCAAAACAATGCTCTGATGAACTGAACCCACTTCTTATTTAGGCCTACCTCAAAATGTTTTCCGAGCGATTGTTCAAAGTTTACCTTTTTTTTCCCCTATATCTAGAGCTCTCTATTTAAGCGCTTGTTCAAAGTGTACCCTTTTTCTATATCAAGAGCACTCCGTTAAAGCGCTTGTTCAAACTTTACCATTAATTTACTATATCTATTTTATGTGCAAACATTAAAAAGACATTGTCGTCAGATGTTCATTGCTCTGTTGTAAATAAGTTGAATATTAATACAGTGCTTGCATGCTATGTTTGGAGTACACCGTGTATTTAGTACCTGGCACTGTATCCAATACTTAGTGATATCTTGGTTGCTGTTTTTGTTTTCTCTTTCGACAGTTCTGCATAGATTATTATTGTTCTTGTGCATGGAAAGACGATATAACTTGTATTAGATAATATTTATTCTGTATGAAAGTCTTTCCAGCTTTATTTATTAAACAAATTAATAAAGATACCTAAGACTGACACATTTGAATGTGACGCCATACTTACTTCCCCCGTGAAGGTGCAGAGTTGTCTCCCCTAAGGACAATCTCCGACATTTTATAGCTCATGGATGTTGGTTTTTGTTTGGTTTGATTTTTTTGTTTTTACAGCTCGATTAAATGAGTCATGGACGAAACATTTGACCTCACTACCTGTTACCTGCACAGCCCCCACGCTCCTTCCCTGCTGCTTTTTTTTAAAACCAGTCGAATGTATTATTTGGCCAATTGACATTTTCTTTTGCGTCGATTTTTGTGGCTACATTTTGTTAACTCCACAAAGCTTCAACGATTAATGGATAGATAGATTGATATGTATGTAAAAAAAAATATAACAATACCTCGTAATTTAACTTTGTGTGTGTGTGTGTGTTTAAGTTAAGAATGTTATTGTATTTTATTTGTACACTGCCATTTTTGTTGTTGTTAGAACTGCATGAAGTATAATATAAATTAGGGATAAAGACGCTTTTATGCAAATGAGTATATACCACAAGATGCTCAGACAAACTCAATTATCTCTCGATATGCAAAAATGATCGCATTCATTGATGACAACTATAAATTAGCTTATCATTTTTTTTTTAATTTTTATTTTAGGTTTCAAAATGTATGCAAAAAATCTTATTTTAAGGCTTTTAAAAACAACAATATATGGAGAAAATTCGCAGAAAAAGAGTTTCAAGTGTCTTTTGCATTCATAAATTGCGTCCCCTTGTTGGACTATTTTAATGTACTTTAAAAAGCTCTTCCGATAATTGGCTTCCATTAACATGAATCTCAATTGACTATTTTGATTGATCTCGTATTTTTTGCTTGTTTGTTTTTTTTTATGAGCAAATTGATAGATTTAAAATCAAAAATTCAAGAACTCAACTATTTGAAAATGTAAATTTACGTTTAAATTGTTTTTAAAGTGTTTATCTTGACTTTTTAAAAAAAACATTGAATCTCTTTGTACACCATTGATTGACAATTTAGACTCATGGGCATACGGATGGCTGTTAGCGTCGATTTCGGTCAAGCACTCAGAAAGGATATTTTCTGAGATTTGCGGTGATAATGACAAAAATGATATGCCGCAACGATAACGGAACTTTTTAATGTTGCTTTTATTTATTTTGTTGTTTTATTGTTTAATATTTTTTGTTTTTTTTCCCGTTTTTTATGTGCATAAAATCATAACACGTATGGTTTGTATATGAAAAATAAACCTGTGTTTTGGTATAATATATTTACCATGATAAGGCTAACATTGACAAAGCTTTTCGGATATATAGAAAAATCACTGTGAAAATAACATCAATGACTGACAAAGATTTATGAGTAGAAATGTTTTCTTCGTTCATGCATTCTTCTATTCAACAGATCTTTATTGAGGGGAACGTGACTATTGTTATGCACCTAGTTTATAGTATTAGTTATTTAGCGACGCACCATAGAAGACGTATATTGAACGGGACTTGTGACGTTTGGGATATTTTGGGTTAGAGACTGGAAAATTAGCAATAGGATTCTCTTGGGTAAAGACGTGTTTTATTTGACGAGACTCTGACTGTGGCCTTCTATTGGATTAAACGTATTACTCATTGTTCATCAGTGTTGACCACATCTTTTCACTAGTTAAAAATCGATGTGTGTTATCTTTGTGCTGTTGTTTCACTACATTGAATACCCCCCGAACAAGAAACCCAAACGCTTTAAGTCATTGGTTAATATGCATGACTAAATGCATGACGCGTAGGACGTAATCATCTTCTTTTTTTGAAGTAACGTCTGTATTATATAAGAAAGATAAGATAAGATAATTGATTGAAAGCTACAGTTGGCTTCAGTACAGGATAAACATACATCACACTATCAAATACGAGACTTCTGTCTCGGTGTTGGCGGTCGTTGACTTATAGCACCAGATTGCTAGTAAACAATTAGGCATATAGTATTTTAAAACTATAGATCTTGAAATAACTTTCATGCTGGGAATAAAACTAAAAATTAAATTTTTATGACACTTTATAATCTCCTATTTAAACTTGAGATAAATGAAATAAATCTAGTAGTAATAATATAAAGACGTATTTTAAATAAAATCTAACTCACTACAAAGAAGGTGACAAAGACAGTTTGTGTGGAAACACAAAACTCAAAATCGGCCCCCCCCCCCCCCCCCCCGAAGTGGTCCAGTTTTCAAATAGAATAATTTAACCTATTTTAAACATAAAACATTGGCGAAGTCTCGTTACGAAATCTCGCTGGTATGTAAAGAAGAACTTTCCTGAGTTTGAGTGAGTTGCCACAAGATATAAAGTATTCCAATGTTCAACTTTGAATGACGGCATTTTCAGATGAGATTAGGAAACCAAGTCGGCTTCACGAACTTATAGCAATATCCAAAAATAATTGAAGAAAATTCATGAACAATTATAAAAATCTACTATTCAAACAATAGTAAAAACAAAAAACGGTAAAGCAGGATTTTTTTTATTGGCCTCTTAGAAAAATGCATAGCTTTTTTGTAAGTCGTATGATATTGCTTGAAAATTGATTAAAACTAAAATTTAATTTTTTCAAGACTTTTTTTTTGTTAGTGATGAAATATTTTTTCAATTTGTCTAGTTATGTAACCATCAGTGGTTGGACGCTACAATGGCTTCATAATTAATAAAGATTAAAGAACAGATCTGTTCACTATTCACCTTGTAATTTATGATACACAGCCAACATTTTGTTAAAATCTTAGCCCGCAATTTCATTTCTATTTCAATCTTATTATAAAGATTGTAAATAAAATATAAACCCATGACGAAAATAAGCTCATCTTTCAACAGTTTTGTGAAACAAATGATGAGCAACATGTTAAACTCTTGTAAACTGAATTTCGCTGGATTTCGAAAAGGGTTTGTTATTTTTCGTTTTATTAAGCTCTTAAAAAAAGCTCTTTTTTTTTGACATGGTAGGCATCTAATGCAAATAAATGAAACCAACCGCCAACCGCAAGCAGAGAAATTGACTTTCATTGATTTCATAATTTTCTCCTTTATCGAAATATTATATTTATTTTAAAGAGTTTTACAATCTCACATAACTTGTTTGTTGATAAATGAATTACTGCCTTAGGACGTCGATATCTAATATCTATATAATTCACCTAACAATTCTCTATGAAGAAATGACGATTAGCTTCTGGGATGTAAATAAAAAATAAATAAATAAATATAAATGACAATTAATAAACATCTGTTAACTTATGTCCAAATTGAGTTGCAGGAAAAAATGGGTATAAAAAATTAAGTCTTCAGTAAAAAGAATGTTAACATAGCGGCACAACTGAGATATGGCTGCACATAAATGTTTCAATAAAATTTCAAAACTGTGGTCGAAAATGGAATTATGTTTTAGCTTTTCCATCAACATACATGGTTAACCTAGATTTAGTGCGTAACAACCTAATGAATAAGCCAAAAAAAAAATAGACTGTATGTAGCCACTAGAGGAGACCTTCGCCTTGCTTTGGCTAATTTAACGCTTGAAATTTCTAATATTGTCAGACTGAAGGAGGCACAATGTTGCCATTAGCTTAATTTCATGTTGTAGTGAATTTAGCAATAATAATGTTTATATTAAAAATAAAAATTAATTTACAATTAAACCTAAAAACACAGAGGCATAGCTAGGGAGGAGGGGGGAGAATTTAAAAAATACCCGGGCCCCCAATTGAGAGGGGCGCAACAAATTAGTGTTTTTTACATTAAATATTAAATATTACGCAAAATGCAGGGTCTTCCAAAGAGGTAAAGCCCCCCGAGCCCCCGAATGATGGCAAATTCTTAGTTACGCCCCTGTAAAAACAGTATGCCCTAATATACAATAATTTAAAAACGAACTATTCTCAGGCTTTCAAAGAAAGTCACGACAATGAGATTAATTTTGTGTGCAATCACTGCAAATTATTTCACGTAATAATGACAATGTCTTCGATTCCAAAGATAAAGTGCAGTGTTTCACATAACTACGCAAACCCAGTTGCGACCTGCATATTTTCCCGAATTTAGTGCAGACAACGCTGTTGTCCGCTGGAGTCTATTTAAGTTTTCTTTCCGTCTTCTGCGCTTGTCTTCAATAATGGCTTTTCTTTGAGTCTCAAATGTTTGACCCGCAGCTTTTGTGAGAGCTCTCCAACGGTTTCTCTCATAAGTCATCTGCTGCCAGGTACTTTCCTCTATGCCAGTGAGGGTGAAATGGCGCCTGAGTGGATCTTTATGGCGCTTACGGGGGGCACCTCTGTAAAGCCGTCCTTCTCTAAGCTCGCCAAAGAAGAACGCCTTTAGCATGCGGTCGTCTCCCATGCGGGATAAGTGTTATTGACAGCATAAAAATCAATAAATAAATGATATTTTGTTCAAATTTACCTCTCACGCTTCTTTATAAGTGTTTTTTCTTAGTTGGGGGGGCGCTGGCGGATTTTTTTTAAAAGAAAAAATACGAAAAGGTGGCGGTAAGTCAAAAAAGGTTGAAGACCACTGGTCTAGACTGTGAAGTTTCAGAGAGAAAGTCTGGACACTGAAGTTTTAGAAAGAAAGTCAAGACTCTGAAGTTTTAGAAAGACAATGTAGACACATAAGTTTTAGAAACACAGTCTGGACACTGAAGTTTTGGAAAGACGGTCTGGAAACTGAAGTTTTAGAAAAACAGTCTTGTTCAGCCTGATAATGGCGTTTTTCGGGTTGGTTTTATACCCTTTAAATGAAGTTTATATTTATTTATATTTATATATAAACTTACCTAAAATATGTAAGGAATACGTATTTGTGTACTTTTCCATATTAGAAATTATATTAGTATAGTTCCTTGTATTTGCGCTTTAACAAGCAATCGACCCTTTGCTATAAGTCTGTAAAGTAGTTAATGCTTATTTTTAATTACTGTTGATTGGAAAAATTGGCCCACAGATTGGCAACACTGTCAAGCTCTTGAAATATTTAAGCAAACTTTAGCCATTTTTCGTTTTAGATTTACTCAGTACCCCATCAACTGTCGTTCAGCTGTAAAAAAAAAAATATAAAAAGGTTATCTGTGCTCATTAAAGATTTACAGACCAGCAAACGTTTCTTTACAGTTAATGGACTTGTCTAAATCTAATCTAATTAAATCTTCTATACTGAGCTTTCATTAATGATTCACAATCTTAGGGATTTTTGTATGATAACTTCTGTTTGCTCGGACTTAATTAATGGTTCACATCAAAGGACTGGTCAGATCTAATACAGCACGGAATGAAATCGATAAAAACACTGGCCATCTTTGTTGCCGGTTAAGGGAAGGAAAAACTGAAAACTGTTAATTTTTAGGGGGGTAAATCTATTTTTAGTTTATACATGTTTTTAATAGATAAAACGTGTTCTGGGGGTATTTTATTTAATTATAATATTTAAAAAATATTATTTATTAGGTAAAAAAAAAAATTCAATAATGGTCACTTTGCTGAAAATGACAAAAATGGCCATTTGTTTAACTTGATTTTTATAAACAAAGATTGAATGGAGCCCGGCTTGTTTGGCCTCAGTGTTAAGATTGTCCTTTTTTTCTGTAAGGTCGTGTTATAAAAATACATCCAATGCAAAAAAAAAAAAATTGCTTCAATTTTCTTCCCTCCTATATAAATGCGTTTCTTGACTAAAATACTAAGAAATACTGTGACCTATATTTCTTTTACGTGACTTCATTTCTTTAATCCGATTGGTCGTCATATCTAATGTAAACATCTCTACAGACTAGTCCTATGTCGATTACAAGATTCCATGATTTAAAATGGGACCAAAACATTAATATCCTGTACTGTAATTCAAACTATTCTTCTATATAAGTATATATATATTTACATTAGTAAGAAAAAGTAGGCCTTTTGGCATTCTTCACCTACACCTATCCCTTAGTCTGGACCTTTGGGGCATCATATCCTATCATAGTTCGTCCATCGTGGTTCGATGATAACCTCTTTTGTCATCCAGGGGACTGAGGGCTTTGCTGTTATGAATGACCTGCGCTGAAAATTTTGATTAAAGTGATGAGGGTTCGAGCAACACGTCGACCTCACTCTCCCGCCTTAAAGCCCATCCTTTTCCTGAAGCAAGATTTTGTCCAGACGTCCAGGGACGAGTTTGGGTGTAGTGGATGACGAGAGACTTTCTGTGTGTCTTGTCCTGCTCTATAGTTTCTTCAGCACTGTGCTGGTAGTTGCCTTTCAGTCCGACTTGTCTAGTTTTGTGACGCTACGCACAGGCCGCCAAGTCCAGACTTCTTACGCTAGGTTTGACAGAACCTCAGTGTACTGAGCACCACACAAGATTTGTCGAACTTCTTTCTTCATTCCTCTATCTTTTGCATTGGATAGAATCTCTTCCGAAGGCAGTCCGGTGCATTCTTTTATGTTGTCTTTTCATTGCTTTCTCTGTCTGCCTCTTCTTTTTTTTCTGGTACTGCTCCCTGAAGGAAGGTGATTGCGATACACAGAATATTTCTGTAGCATCTAAATTCCATTGCTAGGACGCTTCTCTCTAGTTCTGCAGTCAGCGTCCAAGACAAAATAAGAATGTGGCCATGAGGGGAGCGCTTCAGTCTGATTTTAGTTTCGAAGGCTATGTCTTTGTCTTTCCATATTGTTTTCAAATTTGCATGTTCTGCTGTGGACTGTGCAATTCGGACCAGTGGTTCAGGTTTGGTGCCCTCATCTGAGAAGATCGGATAGCTCCGAGGTATTTAAAAACTAATGACACTTGTCAGATGTTCCCCTTGTTGTAGACTATTACTCACTTTTAGGAATGATTGCTAATCAACAATTAAACCGCTGTAGGCGTATTATATCTTAACTTCTGAAACTTCACATAACTCGAATAACTTCTTTTGTGAACAAAACTAAATAGAACTTTTTATTACAATATAAACAAATTTAACTCGAGCTAAAATGAAATCAATGTAGTACTGTAGACGTTAATAATAACATAAAATAGTATTCTGAACATGATCATAGTCACACTTCTTTTCACTTTGGCAATATGGAGTCGTCTCCCCTACCCAAGACAGCTGTCAAAAATGCCGCTTATCTTATATCACTCACACTGCATAGCTAACCTCTTCCCCACGTCACAATGGAAACACACAAACACACCCCTCCATAACACACCTACAATATGCTTCTTTTAAAGCCCTGTTGGCTTTTGGTCGATTGTAGTTTTTTCTTCGGCCTTTATCTTCTGAACATATGCTGTTGCTGCGGCAGCTTTTTCGCCAAATCTGGAAAACTGGAGGTTGACTGTTAAATTGGCTTTAAAACCTTAAATTATCATAAAATTAATGTTGGTTGCAAATTTTTTATGAATGAAAGTGTTCCGAATGACGTCAATGAAAAAAAAATTGACACCGCCGTCTTTTCTCTGACGTCACATGCTTACAGCACTAGACTAAAATATTTTTTTTTTTAAACATGAGAGAGTTTTAATAAATCTATAGGCCTAATTAACACTTTTTTTTTTTCACCTATCCTTTAGTCTGTTTGATCGTTCAAGATTTGTCAACCGTCTTTCTCCATTCCTCTGTCTTTTTTTTTTTTGGAAAGAGCTTCTTTCGGTGGCAGGCCCGTCCATTCTTTTATGTTGTCTTCCCATCGCTTTCTCTGTCTACCTCCTCTTCTTTTTCCTGGTACTGTTCCCTGAAGGAAGGTCTTGCGAGCCCCGAATGCATCTATAATAAATCTCTAGGTCTAATTAAACTAATTAGGACTAATTATTGCGCACCAATATGATGTAAGCTCTACAAGCCTTTTACTATGAAATCAAAGATCCTCTACACAGATCACAGCAATTAAATTGTAAACAATTTGTTTTAAAAAGTTCGCCTAAAACAATAACTAAACGGATCTCAGCAAATTTTATTTCATTTTTTCTTCTTCAATAATAAATCAATCTACATATATGTTTTTAAGTGTGGAGCTCATTTAACAGAACCAAAACCTCAACGCTCAGAGCGGAAAAAAAGTACAACTAAATATATAAGTAGATTTTAGAAACACGATTTCAATATAATTTTAGACAATGGTATAAAGTA
The DNA here is from genome assembly GCA_030265305.1 of Biomphalaria pfeifferi. Taxonomy (NCBI): domain Eukaryota; kingdom Metazoa; phylum Mollusca; class Gastropoda; family Planorbidae; genus Biomphalaria; species Biomphalaria pfeifferi. The sequence continues at coordinate 1,265,947 of JASAOG010000102.1, forward strand.
CATATTGAAAAGCAAACAATATGTATGAATCGTGAATAATTTTCTTATAGAACTCTCATGCTACCAGGATAAAATTTCACTGTCACTGAGATTTTGAATTTCGGGATTTTTAGGGCGCCTCTGAGTACACCCAACTCTACATGGGTACCTGACTTTAGTTGGGGAAAGTAAAGGCAGTTGGTAGTTATACTGGCCACATGACACCCTGCTCGTTAACCGTTGGCCTTAGAAACAGATGACCTTAACATCAGCCTCCCCATAGCTCGTAAGGTCTGAAAGAGAACATTAAGTTTTAATAATTATGGTAAAGATGGTAAACATTTATACCAAGCGTTGTCACATTAACGTCTGGCTGAAGATGCCAGAGAACATTTTGTGGTAAAACGTTGAAAATCGAACGAGAAGGAGATCGATGTGCGGAAAGGAGAGAAAGATCACAGCGCTGAAAGAGATAGAAACTGAGAGACAAGGGAGTCTAGCTGATGGATGGGGGATTGCTGAGATTAACTCCCCTATTACCATAACACTATTCTAAAAATAACTATAACTACCACAATTTTGCAGTTTACAAATCGAAATGAAGTATTTGCGACATTAGAAATGTGTTTATAGTTACACTTAAATACGCAATGTTGATTATACAGGCAATCCTCCCGCGAAATTTCTGTCAAGTACAGTGTCCTGCATAAACAAATCAGGTCGTTAACCTCCGATGTATTAAAGGGTAAAAAAGTATTTTTATTGGTCATTTCATTCCTAAGTTGGATGTATGGACACCATCGAATGAATGGTAGACTCGGCTGTGTTGTGTTGCGTGTGTAATTTTCAAACCACTGTTGCCAGGCCATAGAGAAATTAAATGTTTCCTGTTGGGTCTGGTTCAGCCTGATGGCAACCATTTCTCTGACGTCACTGGCCAAAACGGACAACTCTTGACTATATCTTAGGAGGAGGAAGTCTTCAGGCGCTGAGGAATTAAAGTCGAGAAAGAATGTTGACATGGAGAAATTTTGTTTCAGCTCTAGATTATATAAAGTCATAAGTGGTTCCACTTTTAAAGCAGTCTCCATATTTAGCTCATGAACTAAATAATGCGCCATAAAATCTAAGATTTCACCGCTTTCGTCTCGATTTATCCGCCATCCGTCACCTGGCAACGCGACATAAAAAATGGTGAACTTTCTGCAGCTGCCATCTTGGTGAAGATAAAAACCTAAATGAGTTGAGCAGTTGACCAAATGACACGTCAGGCCGCTTAATGTGACATTTGTGGACATTTGACATTGGGCTTCAGACCAAGGAAGACTCTCGGCAGACACTACCAGGTCACCAGATACTATAGCTTCTGGTCCAGACACATCACGGTTGAGTGATATTAAAACTTCTCGTCCAAGGAACAGATCAAATGGCTCACTGACACACAAAGTCCCAAAGTTAAAATGGCAAACCTTGCACGCGTTCGTATTGCATCGCAGACGTAGAGCTGAAGTCCAGGTTATCGGGTTTAGGCACCGCACCCTCTCGGCCTGGTCACACCATTTGGGACTCCCGTAAATGCATGGATCTGCTGGAAGTTCTATTTCAGAATAAAACGGTGAATGGAACGAATAGTGTTCGATTCTTGAAATAACGTCGTCAGGTTGTAGTGTTTCCATTCGTGAGTAGATCGGCGAGCTTATCAGACTGTCCGTTGTTCCATTAGGAACATTACACTTATAAATCTCGAGATTAGCATACACTATATCTGTAATTGGATCATGGACGGGAGAGTTTGCAATTATATCGTAAACAGAGTCTTTATTAATGGTTCTTCGTGAGTAGTTTCTTTCTCCTGGGCAGCTAGCGATCGCTAGGAAGTAGCCCATTTCCAGACATTCCACTTTTAAGTCAAGCATGTGCCCATATCTCTCTAGCCCTTGCTGCACCACAAGCGGGCATGTTAGCTCAATGTCCACACAGCAGTTTTTGTAAGCGAAGCAGGTCTCCACGCAGGAGCAACGGAGCTGAAAGATATGCAAACTCGTTGCTTGGCAACGATCACGGCATGACAAATAGGTTTCACTTTTAGCATCCAAAGCACGATTAAAACCTGCCCATGATTTCTGTAAAAAGGCATCTATATTTAGATATGCCTGTGTTAAATGGACTAAGAGGAAGTATTCTATAAAGTGTATATTCCAATTGAACATTAAATGACCCAACATTACTTTAGACAATTCCGCTCTGGTATCCACAATGACTTTTGTATCTCAGTGACTAGCACCAATAGAAAGGAAGCTCCTGAAAATAAATGAACCTAAGAATTAATAATAATAATTACATTTTTGTTGTCATCGACGTTACATGGGGAGTCAGGAAAGGGGGCTTAACTCTCCCCCACACCCACACAAATTAGGTGACTAGAATTTGCGTATCTGGGGGAATGTTACTGTGATGCTGGCCGCTTTTTTAAATGCATTTTTTTTAAAAGTTATATACCTTGAACTCCTACTCGAGCGATCAAGCCTCCCTTGAGCAGATGTACTAACCACTGTGCCAGCGAATTGCTTATGAAAATAGAAGTTTTATAGTAAGCTATTGTTAATTTCAATCTTCAACCTCATTCTCTGCTCAAAGTATATATGGGACTGACAAAACCTGTGCCCCCAACATCTGTCAATTAAAATTTCTTTCCCTGGTTCGGTATCAAACACAATAATTCATTCATTTTATTATTACCTTTTTTTTTTGCTTTTTTATTTATCTTTATTATTGCAAAGCTTATATCAACTCACGCTGTCTGTCTAGTAAAAGGTTTGTAGGCTACACGTTATTTCTTTAACCGGACAACACAAGAATCAATTTTTTAAAAAAAATTAGTTAATTAACTATTGGTAATTATGTTGTTGTTTTTTTTTTTTTTTTTTTTTTTTGGTATCTCGAACAAGGGAAAGAAATTGTAGTTGTCTGAAGTGGTGGTATAAGCTGAATTAGTCCCCGTTTATAGGTCGCAGCTTTAAAGTAAATATGAAACAAACAATACATAACTATACAATTTTCTCTAGTCATAAGCACCTCACTAGCAGAGTGGCTTGAGGAGACGTGACCCATGAGTTCGAATTCATGTCGTTGCTCCTTTTTTTTTTTTTTTTTTTTAGAAATGTTTAAAAGTATTTTTTTACGTTTTTCTTTTTTTTTTTTTTCTATTTCATTTGAGGCCACTGAATTCACTTTGCAATAGGGCCTTTAAGTATCTAAGGCCGGCCCCTGCAGTGAGAGAGATCGTTTTACAGAGAGTCAGAGAGGTTGAGATAGAGAGGGAAAGAGATAGTATAAGAGAGATAGAGAGAGTAAGATAAAGAGGAAATGTATGTGGCAGAGAGACGGAATGATACAGAGTTAAAAAGCATTTCTTCCAAAGGACCTCATTCACCAATCGTAAACAAACAAAAATTGAGTCACGTGCTTCTCTATCTCTTTAATGCAAATTACGATTTAATGTTAATCAACAATCGTCATCACGTGACAGCTTTTTTTGTTGTTTTATCAATATTTATCACGTGACCGTTCGTTTTGGTGAATGAGGCCCATTAATACTTACCCCGGGACAATTTTGAAAAGGAACATAATTATAAGAATTTCAATGACAGCATATCGAAGTGACTTCCTTGTTACTGACTCTTTACCAGAAAGGCTGAACATACTCTGGTGGCTGTATTTACATTCAAATGTACAATACTGCAAAGACAGACAATCTTCAGTCACATTGCCATTTGTATAAAAATATGTATAAAATAATCTACATAAACAAAATACAATCGCAGACTCCGAGGTGTTTACGAAAGACGATTTCATACGTCTATTAAAATCATTTGTCGACAAGAAACTTTACCGACACGAACGATAAGATAGTTGGCTGGAAAGTGTTGTGTTACGTGTAACTGTTTTTAGCCATTGTTGCCAAGCCAAAGATAAGTTATGAAACTCGTTTTGGCCTCTTTTTAAGGCAACCAGTGCTTTTACATCACTGGCCAGAATAGACAACTCGCGACTATAAGTTAAGAGGTAGAAGTCTTCAGTCGCTGAGGATTGAAAGTCAAGGAAGATGGTTGATAGAGAGAAATTTTGATTGAGCTGTACGCTATGTACGAAAAGCATGGGCTCCACGCTAGAAATATTCTCCATATCTAGCACACGGGTTAAATAGTATGTCACAAATTTTAAGATGTCACCGCTTTCTTCAGGGTCTATTCAGGGTTGACTGAATCGTCAACTGGCAATGCGATATAAAAAAGACTGAACCTCCTGCAGCTGCCATCTTGATGGAGATAATATCCTAAATATGTCGAGCACTTTATAAAATGACAATCCAAGGTGCTTAATGTGACATCTTTGGACACGTGACATTTGGCTTTTGACCAAGGTTGTTGAGTCGCAGATAGCAGCAGGTCATGGTCCAGAGATATCATGACAGCAGGTTGGTCTGAAAACAACTCGTTCGGCTCGTCGACGCACAGAGTAAATCTGCTCAGACGACAGAATTTACAAGGACCTTTCGTGCATTGAACATGTTCATGAGACGTCCAGAAAATTCTAGAGCGGCATTGTTCCCTCTCCGATTGGTTACACCACTGGAAACTTTCTGAGATGCAAGGATCAAACGAATTTGGTATATAGGATAGTGAATAAAACGAATAGTGTTTAAATTTGGAAATAATTTTGTTAGAACTAACTTCATCTACTCGTGATCTAGTCTCCCATTTGATCATATTTCTTGGTCCATTAGGAACATTACAGTTATAAATGTCTTGGTTGGCGTAAACAAGTCCAGTAATGGCATCCTTGATCGGAGCATTAGCAATTATGTCGACCAGCGAGTCTTTTTTAAACAGTTGTATAGAAGAGTTCGATTCTCCTGGACAACTAGCTATGGCTAAAATGTTGCCAAATTGAAGACATTCCACTTGTAAGTCAACCATGTGTCCGAATCTCTCCAGGCTTCGCTTGACCACGAATAGACATTCAATAGCAATATCATGGCAGCAGTTTTTATATATAAAGAAAGTGTCCAGGCAAGAGCAATGAAGCTGTCGGAGATACACTTCCTTTGCAAGGCAGCGGTCACGACACGTGTTATACTCAGCGCTAACGGTATCTATTAGATCTATCCTTGCTTTCTTTGATGTCTGTAAATAGATGTCGGTAGATTAGATGAAAATAGAGGCACAAAATATGTAAACTCCAGTTTACCATTTCTATTTCATATAGTTACTTTTTGGCTTCCTTACATATCTCACTATTCAATGCATGCAACGGACGTTAGAGGTCATCCCCGAAAATAAATTCCAAGCATTAATTGTATATCCTTAGGATAAATGATGTATATATGAATTGGAAATGCTAATACAATACAGTATTACAAGAAATTTAAAATTGTACAAAGTATTAGACAATGCATTTTTTGAAGAAATAGAAACGCCTCAGTCCTTTGGCTCTCTGTGAAGACAAAGCCAGCATGCAAAATGTGCGTGTATGTGTGTGTGTGTACGAGTAATGAGATGAAAGTCTGGACATTGGCTTTGTTGACTAGCCCATGTGTCCGTTTAGCCGCAAGGCAGCGGAGGTTTTGATTCAGGGTTTTTCTTTTAATTGGCAGCCAACCAAGGTTCTCGGGCCCCTCTTGCCCGAACCTACACCTTTAATTTATAGGCTAGTATAAAAATACATAGTTCTCTACACATTTATTAAAATATCTTATCCTTGTTATTACAGATGTAATCGCGGGGCCCTGGGCGAGAGTCATATGCGGGACCCTTAGCCTATATATATTTACCGTTCAACGTTACGCTATTGGTCTCGTCTACCTTATTTTTGCTACTAAACATAGTACCTTAAGTAGGTACTGTACTATTAGCCTTTCACTAATTACATACTGTATTGTAATTGTTATGCATGAAAGATTTCGCCTTTTAAGGTTAATAAACGTAACTAATGGTTCATAAACATTTTGCATGAAAAATCAACACACTAGATTATAAGAAGGCGGAAAGTAACTATTAATTACTGAGGAGAACCAAAGCACTTGCAGTAACCAAATAGTTACTTAGTTGGTCACAGAAGGATTCAGTCACGGAACTTTCCTGACTTGTCGCTTTGCACTAATAATAATATTATATATCTTCTGGCCCGATGCGCGGTCGGAATGTCGAAGCCAAATTGATGTTCTTTAAGAACAAAGCGTGCGGTAGGAGCTAGAGTTGTCCCTTGACGTTCGCATGTCGTGCTCTCGCCGAAGGGCTATACCACGGGTTTTCAAAATAAATATTGAAAAAAATACTCCTGCTTTCCCCGCCCCCCCCCCCCCCAGAAGCCTATTGGAAAAAAAATGAATACGTCGCCAAACTTTCTGGATGCTGATTGACCGAAATAACAGTTAACACTTTAACTGGTTCAATCGAGACCAATCTTTATAGGCCTCAACAATAACCTGCGAAGTTGCAACCTATGTTGACCAATATATCGTTGCCAGGTCGTGACGTCAGAAACAGTTGGCATGTAAAGGTTATTAAATAAATGTGAAATAGTTATTTAGAAGATTAAAGTGTTAGGGGATGTCTAGGGATACTGTTCGTATATAAGTCATGTGACCTTGATCCCATTCCAACTTCCTTGCTCCTTGAATGTTTAGATGAGCTTGTACCTACAATTACTAACATTGTGAACTCTTCACTGACATTGTACCACAGCAATTTAAGCATGCACTAGCCGGGCCTTTATTAAAGAAATCCAGTCTTGACCCGGAATGCCCAAAAAAAAACAACTATCGCCCGGTATCAAATCTTCCCTTCCAGTCAAAGCTTCTGGAGCGCATCGTGTTAGCGCAAATTCTTTCTCATCTTGAACAGCACTGTCTCTTGGAATAATTTTAATCTGCATATAGGAAGTGCCGTAGCACAGAGACAGCAGTGGTCAGGGTACTAAACGACTTACTTCACAATTCCGACAAACGCCACGTATCAATACTTTCCATGCTGGACTTGTCCGCAGCCTTTAATACGCTAGACCAGTGATGCCCATCCGGCCCACCGAAACGTCGGCACAAAGTGTAGAAAGTCCCCCCCCCCCCCCTTTCCCTCCACCAAATCACTTTTTCTCTGATGGATTAGTACAATAACCTTTAACAATTGTGCGGTTGATGAGTTAATGAAATAAGATTCTGAATGTAGTCTACCAGGAAAAGTGAACAGATCTTTTTTGAGGAACATGATAATAAGCCAATATATTTGTTTTATTAAGAAAGTCAGGCTGTTTAAAAAAACAACAATTTACTAACGGCATTCTAAAAAAATATGACGCATTTGTGCTTTGAGACGCAAATAAAAGATTGTTAAACTTTGCCTAGAGATTAGAGGATCGATGGGAATATTAACCCAAAAGAGACAAGAAAATAAGTTGGGGGTAAAGCTAGTTACAATGTTGCATACGTTTTAAGTAGAGAAATGAAGCCATTTTCTGACGCTTTAAAAAAACAAACTTTAAATATCCCATTAATTAATGTAAGTTAATTAATGTAGTCCCACGTGTTGCTAATCAAATTCTTTCAGGTTTATTTCATTTAATTTTTCGTACCTTTTTGTTGATGTGGCCCGCGACACGAGTGACGGAATATAAAATGGCCCGCAGGACCAATTAGGTTGAGCACCACTGCGCTAGACCATGAGATTATGATGGCCAGATTCTCTGCCACTTTTGGTTTAGCAGGAATCGTCCTAAAGTGGCTTGGATCCTGGCATTTCTATACCATCCGGCCCTTAAGTTGTATTTTATATGATGGACATCCATTTCTAGGTCTACCTCTCGCCAAAGTCATTCTGTTAAGTTTGATAATGTATCGATAACTGAACCCATGCATACAATGAACTCGGTATCTTTATAAGAAATATAGGCTTTAAGTTGCTTTTTAATCGCTAAAATTGTGAGCCCTAAAAGGATGAAGCCTACTAGTAGCACTGTCTACGGATGCAGATTATTACATTATTTCGGAAAATGTGTTAGATTAAATTAGCATTATACTCTAGAGCAGCGGTTCTCAACCATTTATGCTCGGCGACCCCTTTTTACAATCCACCACTCTGCCGCTACCCCTCCCCCCCCCCCCACACACATACAGCAATAGAAGAGTAGACAATTTTCGATGGTCTTAGGCGACCCCTGGCAAATCGTCATTCGACCCCGAAGGGGGTTGCGCCCCACAGGTTGAGAACCCCTGCTCTAGAGTCTGTAAAGATTTTTTAAAAAAAAGCACGACGCTCAGAGGGCCACTTTTACAAGAAAATATTATTGTCATTAAAAGTAAGACGTACAATAATGGCATTCATGAGGCCTTTAGGTGGCCCAACTGGCCCATTTGGGTACCGGCCGACCGGGCAATTGCCGAAGGTCCATATAACCAATCTGCCCCTGGTTCGAGAGGCTTTGTACAAAATTACCCAACTGTATATACAGTTTTTGGTGAGATTAAATGTTATCGACGCTGTTAAGAACTAACGATGACACACTGTTTCAACTACAATTATATATCTTGTATTTTTAGTGTTGCTTTATAAAGAATTTCTTGCACATTATACCTAAATCAGGGGTTCTCAACCTCTGGTCTGCGACCCCTTTGGGGGGTGGTATAGCCATTTTTCAGGGGTCGCCTAAGACCATCGGAAATTTGGTTTTTAAAAACTTTTCATGTATCATATAATTTTTTTAACAAGCATAGTTGGTATACATTTTTATTTCATATAACAAAACAAAGAGACATTACCCGAATTGATTTTTGGCTAGACTGATTATGAAACCATAGTCAAAGTTTGACTTTTACAGTCAAACAAAAATTTAATAAAAAATGAGGGTGACTTATTTAATTAGACGGCTATTTTGCTAGAGGATAAAGATGGCACTTTCAGTTGGTCAGTGTAACATCACTGCTTGAAGGGCGACATGTCTTTTTTCATTGATAGTCACTTCTTTGTACTGAGCTTGATGGCTTCAACGTGTCCTGCCATCTGGCACTGATGTGACGTGGCTGTTTTTTAATTTTGTGAAGAAGTTGTTGTTTTTTTTATTAGAAAGAAAAACACAGAAAATAGCATCTGGTAGACATCTTTGTCACCTTGAATAATAAAATGTTACAATGCAAGGATTCAAATACATTACAGGCCAACCTCAATTTGTCTGAAAAGATCCGTTCGTCCAAATGAAACTTCAAATTTGGCTAACAAAACTAGATGAAAATATAACATAAATCTTGCCAACTTTATCTGCTTCCTATTAGGAAAAAAGGGCATTGAATCTGACACCGACTACAATGGCAATTTATGTCAAAGAACACACAAGCACTAGCGTGCGAGTAAAATTTCACCCATCTTCCATATCTAGAAGACATCGTGTTTACACTTTCTAGAGGTCAAAGCTGAAGATGTTCCTCAGACAAAAAAAGTTTTCGGAGCTCATCATAAACGATGCAGCTAAAAATGATGGCTTTTGATTGTCAGTTGCACAATTCTGGATCACGTGTTTGCAGCCATATCCCATTTTGAGATTGTGTTGCTCCTTTTTCGTCCATTTCTTACAGTGAGCATTTGTTTTTGAGAATCAGGTCTTTCCAGCCTGTTAGTTATCAAGTCTAAATAAAGAAGTTGACTTGATGCTGACGATGGCATTCATTGTGCTCTTACAAAGATTCCCACAAGAGTCCAACCGGGCCTTATAACACCGGCCGTTCCATTGAACAATGAATAATAAAAAGTCAAATTAAGCAAAAGTGTTTCTTCCTTAAATACTTAATAAATCCAAGAGCCGTTTGAGGATTCAAAGGGGAAAAAAGGTATGCGATATGTGTAAGCTTTATAATTTTTACCTATCCATTGGAGGAGGAAAAAGGGAAAAACTATTCTGGCAAAATGTGTGATTGAGAGGGAGAACCAGTTATGTTGCTGAACGTTTCATTGAAAAGTGTAATACAGGCATGTCAAACACGGCGTTCGGGGGCCGCATGCGTCCCAACACCACTTTGCGTGTGGCCCGCTTAGCCACCTAAAAATTTTCAAAATAATGTTAAACTGTTACGCTGGAAAATAAGAGATGACAAGCTACTTGAATCAAAAATAGTATTTGTTAAACTGAACAACAAGAGTGAGTTTGTAGTGAAAGCAAGCTACATTTTAAAATAGCCAACTGTGCTACACCCGTTACATCAGTATTGAAAACCGTTAAAGCAGAAGTTTTTATTAATAATCGCCTGTGACAGGAATTTTGAAATACATGAGGAACTACTTGAGCTTTGTTCTATGCATAACACCACAACAAGCGAGAATGTTTTTGAGAAATTAGAGGAGGTGATATTGCAGTACAATTTATCTTTGGTAAAGCTGGCTAGTCTAACAACGGATGGCGCACCAACCATAAAATGAAATGGTTTTGATGCAAAGCTACTTGCAAAAATAAGAGAGACTTGCTAATTTTAAATTTCCTAATTTTCAGTGCATCATTCACCAAGAAACATTCTGCGCAAAGCGATTACAGTTCCAATATGTCATAAGACCAGTTTCAGTCGCTCTCAATTTTATTCGTGCCAGTGTTTAAATCATTGCCCATTTTCAATGTTTCTGGATGACATTGGACACGAATCTGATTGTGTTCCCTACTACACATAAGTCCGCTGGCTCTCATGTCACAAAGTATTGAAAAGATTTTTGGCACTGCGTGAGGAAATTGTATTGTTTCTGAACTAAAAAGATTAAATACTGCTACAACATTTGGTTAATATGTCTTACACCTGGAATCGTTAGTAGATGCTTTCAATGGCCGTTTTCGTGACTTTGTTCCGTACGAGCAAAAGTTTTCGTTGTTTGTATCTCCATTCTCATTTGCTTCTAAAAATATTGCAGGTAATGTGCAACTAGAGCTGATAGAATAACAGTCATATTTTCTGTTGAAATCAAAGTATATAAAATTGGCTGTGCCAAAATTTTACAGTTATTGACCCTGAACGGTACGTTCAATTGCGGAAATTTGCAGCCAGAATACTTGCTGCTTGCAAGCACTTATCTTAAACAAACTTTAAGATGACATTAATAAACTTGTATCCCAGAAAAGATGTTAGGCATCAAAACAAAGAATGTAACGCGTAATAATATTAATTTATAATTACCAAATAGTACTAAAAATTTACCTAACTTAGGGACAGGAATGTCATTACTTATTGTATTCTATTGTATTGTTTCTAATTTTTATAAAACTAGTAGGCTGTTTTGCCACTGATTTTTGGCTGCGGCCCCTCAGGTCATAGTAAGTTTTTATGCGGCCCATACGCCTGGTGTAATACAAAGGGGTATCAGATTTGATCTGTAGCTTAGATATATACTGGCAAAGCCGAAAAATGGTCAGAAATTGTAATTTGGATTTTTGTCTATCGGCGTAGCTAGGAATTTCCCATCGTTTGTGGTTCCGGGGGGGCTTGACCTCTTTGAGGGCCCTGCATTTTACCTAATATTTAATGTAAACAAAAACCCACTCATTTAGGGGACCCTCAAGTGGGGGCCCGGATTTTCACATTCTCCTCCCACCACTCTAGCTACGCCACTGTTTTTATCTGAATGGATTAATAATGGATGCTTCATTGTACCGCCCATAGCCCGTGTGTGGGAATAGAGCCGGCCTTAGATAATTGGAGGCCCTAAGCAACGTGAATAAGGTTGCCCTAATTTAAATAGAATTTTAAAAAAAATAACAGTGAAAAAAAAAAGTAAAAGTTCGCAATTTATTAAAAACTTAGTGGTCCAACAATAACATTGAGTACAAGTTTCGCTATTTCTTCTATATAAAAAATTGTTTAGAGTCCTCTGCGAGGCCCCCACCAATCGGAGGCTCTAGGCAGTTGCCTAGTTTGCTTATGCTTAAGGCCGGCCCTGGTGGGAAGATGCATGTCGTTCCAAAGGAGTGTGCATTAAAAAGGGGAGGGGGAGTGTCAGGTCAAAATCGAAATAGTATATCAACCATTTCAGCGTAAACAAAGCACGAGTCTCATCAATGATTGGATGTACTTTCTCATGTGAGAATCTTACAAGAACTGTATATGAGGCTTTTTTTTTGGGAATTTTCAAACCAACACTAAATTTGTGATTATATAAAGGAGCCTAACTGGTGTGTAGCCTACTTATATAAATCAATTTCAAACAAAAAAAAAACAAACACCAACAACAAATATCATAATATCAACAACATTCGTTTGTACAATAGACATTTACAAGTGTATTACACTTTTTTTTTCTGTAGTAACTTAAATATAAAGACCTAGATCTACTGAAAAAAAAAAGATTTATGAAAAATTAAGTGAAAAAAAAATTATAATATAAATACGAAAAATTATCAAATACAAAATAAACATCAATCTTTTTCTATTCCTTCTAGCTGTTCACATCTTTATGGTCAATAGATGGATGGTGGACTTTGGACATATGAGAAACATTGCATCATTTATTTCAAGCTAAAATAATTTTTAAACTAGTAGTGTGTTTGGTTAGCTAAGTTGATAGAGCGTTTAGCTAATAACGCAAATTTGTTTAGTTCGATCCCAGTACTGATTAATTTTTATTTATTTATTTATTTTTTTTTGCTCTTAATTATCTCAAAGACAAACAAAATACTGCAGTTTATTATTATATTATTTAAACAAACTAGAAATTGATTTTGTTAATAGATTTTTAAAATTTTCTTTTTATCTTTAAGTTTTCAATAAAAATAATTGTACAACTTTAAGCATACCACTTTAAGTCCATTAAAATGTTGATAAAGCTGTATAAGTATAGTGAAATATGTTTACCTTTAAGAATGCAAAGAGTGCTATGAAATACATGAAACAAAAGATCAGATTCCAACTTCACAGGTAGACATTATATATATAAGACCCGTTTTAAAAGTGCAAATAGCGTCTGTTACAGGACGCTTTATTACACCCAAAGGCTCTAGAGTCTCGAAATTTTGTCACGTTGACAAAGCGGGTGCCTCAGACAAAAAACATAGAGAAACGTCAGACAAGAAAGTTCTGGGCTTACTCTTTGGTATTGGTTTTGTAATTACAGACGTGAATTTGATGTCGTTCTGAGAGCCAAAGGCCACAGAAGGTGGACATGTTACACCGCGCTCATGTTTCAATGAATAAACAATGTTAGCTTAAGTTTCGTAGAACTATTTTTTGTGTACTAGCTCTGAAGTTCAGCCTATCAGACACACCACACACGCTCAGTAATACCTAGGTGTTATAATAAAGGAAAAATTGTCATGGAAGTCCCTGTGCAAGCCCTCAGCTCCCTGAATGACAAAACATTGGGCATAATCAAACCACGATGGACGAACTATAGTGAAATGTTAGCTTGAAATAATTGTTCAAAATTTCAGCTTAATGGGGTGTCCGAGAAATAACGTGTACAAACTTTTGGTCAGACAGACAGACAGAGTGAGTTGAAAGAAGCTTTTATCGACTCAGATTTATGACCATGTTAGCAAAATTGGTGCGTTTACTGTAAATGAGAAAATTGTCTGTTCAAAAAAGAAAATAAAACTAATAATAGAATATGCATCCTCTGTTCGGGACCCCTCAACTCAACTCAAGAAAACATTTTTTTACTTCAATTGCTATGTTGTCAGGTATAAAAAATAATTGTGCAAAATTTCAGCTTGATGTGATGTCGGAGAAATAACGTGTACAAACTTTTGGCCAGACTGACACACAGACAGAATGACAGAGTGAGTTGAAAGAAGCTTTGTAATAAAATGTGCTTTATATTGCTTTTACCGACTTAGATTTATTGCCATGTAAGCAAAAGTGGTCTGTTTCCCTTAATTTAGAAAAATGTCTGTTCAAATAAGCTACGATAACTAATGTTAGCTTTTTATGAAAACATACAGGGCACTGTACAGTTTGACAAGTTTGGCCAGTCTCCATCAAGTTCGGGATAAAAGAAGAAAATGTTCTGGCCCTAACATTATTCGGCATCTTCTTTTCGGTTGTAATCGCCAGCGCCTTTAAAATCCCTGGAAGATGAGATAGATATCCACAGTAGATTCGATGCAAGCCTTATTAATCTGGCTCGTCTTAAGGCCAAATCCTGTTGGAGGTTTGGACTAGGAAGTAAACTATCTTCAACTCTGAAGGAACATCCGAAACATGGAAAACATTTTACAAAAGGAACGACACATATCCGATACAATTTGGAATCAATAGCATCGATAGCATCGCAGGTTCTACCAGGTTGTAGCATTGTGTGCCGCAAGCTGCCTAAAGGTCTCTAGCTTCTTATTTTTCCTCAGGGTTGTCTTCCGAAGACTTTCTCAAGGCAGCGGAAATTTGGATTCAGAGTTTTCCTTCTCTTCGTTGGGTAGCCAGTCAAGGTTAACGATCCTCTTCTGCTCGAAGCTTAATGGATTGGGCGCCAGCTACTCGCCTTTGACACTTCTCCTGTTAGTTATAACAGTTCCTCTGCGCTCAGTATCGGAGCCAAATGTTAGGGCCGGAAGATGGACTGGTTGTCAGAGGCTATTTTATACGCATGCCATAGGAAACATTTTATAGGTAATGGGGCGCTTGAAGCCATTGCCACTTCCGGCTATGCCAACCTAATAACCTCATAATCGGGAAGATCTTAAATAATTATTGGTGAAATTTGATTCGTTATCAAATAGCAACGCTAAAAGATATACAAAAAAAAAAAAAATTTTCAGGACACTTCCTATCAATGATGTTAACCCTATAATGTCATTATCGGGAAAATCTTAAATAATTCATTGTAAGTTATCTCTCGAACTGTGATTTTTTTTTCCGCTATCGAATAGTAAAGCTACTAAAAAAATTAATCCATTTTTTTTTCCTGAAAACTATTTTTTTTATCATACAACGTCAGTATTGGGAAGATCAGAAAAAAAGTCATCTTGATTAATTAATATCTAGAACATTTTTGTCATGCTATCGTCAATGTTGTGTCCAGCTCAGCTAGAGATGGTTTGGGAGTTGCCAGCGTAACCTCCTTTTCCCGAGCTTATTTCAAGAAATTTCGTCAGTCTGGTCAAAATCTTGTGCACGTTATATCTCCCACCTCCCATTCTCAGATCAAGTTGAAACTTTTCACAATTATTCATTGTGGGTGACAACATGTAAATCGATCAGGAAAAAAAATAAATTAGTTAATCAATTAGTCGTAAATAGTTAATTTTTTTTATAAGGAAAATGTACTAAATCGGCCGCGGGCGACCCATGACAATAATCACAATAGTGTAGAAAATTGAGTCGTTCGTTAATCATTTTCAGTTGGCAATGGAGTAATAAAACCTTCTATTTTTTATAAATAATTGAATAGCTCAGTGGCTAAACACGTCGGTCTTACATCATGAAGGCTCGAGTTCAAATTCAGACAGAGCAACTTTTTATTTGTTTATTGGCAGCACTGAAACCTTCTTCCAGATAAACCATCCCTCCCCCTCCCCGTTAATCCACAAAGGTTATTGGAATATAGAAGCATTGAGAATGCTAAAAGCAACTCCATCCGAGAATGAGAAGCAGAGAAAAACGTGTACTAGACAGAGAGACAGAGTTAACACTAAATGCCAAGGAATTAAACGAAAAATCCATAGACGAAGAATATCAGCTTTGTAAAAAGAGGTGAGTCTAAGGCTCTTTGCCCACAAAAAGTGTGACAAAAGCTCGTTGCATCGGCCTGTCTAAAAAAAAAATTGTCTGGAAAAGATTCAAGTAGATATAAATATTTACATCCTGTTACGGGTGTCGTACCCCAAGACGCTTACGTTAGAAGCGAGGCCAAAGGCCGATGACTCCTGGGAAACTTCCTCCATTTTCCTATAAAAATCGCCCCCTTGAGCAGAGGCGGCGCAAGGTGAAGGCGACGTGGGGGACTACCCAGGGCCTCGCGGTTAGAGAGGGCCTCTAGACTGGAAAGGTTTTCCATAACCTAAAAGAGATTCATCTGATAGCACATAATCAACAAATTCCAAAATTTCAACTTCTATTCAAAACAATTGACAACGCAGATATCAAACACAGTTAATAATGGGTACATGACATTAGGTGGGAAAAGTAAAGGCGGTTGGTCATTGTGTTGACCACAGGACATCCTCGTAAACCGTTGGCCACATAAATAGATGACCTTTACATATTGATCGCAAGGTACGAATGGGGAACTTTGCTTTCATCATTTTTTTGTTTGTTTCAAACTTTTAAGCGACAATGTATAAAGGGAACTTATTCAACTTATACCGTCAAGTACAATTTCTTTCCCTTGTTCGATACCAAACAAAATAATTAACTACCAATAATTATTTAGCTAATTGGTTATATTTTTTTTATTCTTGTTTTGTAGGATACAAGAAATAATTATGCAAAGTTTCAACTTGATCCGAGATTGGGTGTGGTCGGTATATTGTGACTAAACGTGTACAAACTTTTACCAGAGAGACAGGGTTGATATAAGCTTTGTAAAAACTTGTCTCCTTCATACTTATTTAATTTTGATTTTTTTTTCCCTTATGTTAACACTTCTTTCAATTAATTTAGCTATGGCTGAATGTAAAGAAGACATTGATCTAGCACTATATGACATGGAAATGGAAAAAAAGCACTTCAGGAAATATGATTTGGGAGCGCAATTTATTTGCAAGTCACGCCTCCTGCACCAAATGCTGCACCCTGGAGTGCGTCCAATTCTTCCTTAAAGATCGGGCTTTTTTTTTAAATCACGTGTTATAGACACTTCAGGGCTGATGGACACAGAGGACTCTCAGGCAGACATTTTATGTAGAATCTGCGAAGCTCTATAGTTACTGTCATATACCTTAATTATTAGTCAAGATATTCACACAAGTTACAGATTTGCGTTTGTCTGAGTTTTACAAGTACACTTCTCTTGCCAATACTTTTTTTTTTAATGTAAAAATACTACTTACTTAAATTTACAAAACTACTGCAAGCTAAAGATCAGGTAACGTCTGGTTGAAGATTTTCACATAGAATTGAATCTGGGAGATCGAGTTTTCTAGCCAGATTGTTATCTTGAATAACGTAATTAAATTACCAAACGGTGTAAATTACCAAACGGTGTAAATTTAACACCATCGCATTGTGAATTCCTTTAGGCAGTTGTCATTGTACACTTTACAGTGATTTTCAATTATGACGTCATCATTAATGTGTCTAGAATGTGTTGAGCGTTTTGAAAGCCTCTAACAAGCACTCTTAACTCCTGAACATTCATTTGCTGCCCGGGTGGCGGGCCCGGAGAAATTGTTTGCACTGACAGGAGAAGAGTTGTAGGTGACTAACAAGCATAGTAAAAAGAAAGCTTATTGCGGTTGAACCCAAGCACGGTAAATATATTTTTAAATCTTCTCTAGTGAAAAATCAGGAGCCCCTGCCCTTTGGGCACATTGCAGCTCACCGTTCCACATTCTGTCAGTGCCTGCTCTTTGCTAATCCCAAACTGTCATTTGCTGTTCTTTTGAGCCCAACAGCTTTGTAGAGCTAGGGGAACTGTATGTGTGGCAGACGTTCTGACTATGGCTAATGATCTCTAAATGATGAATAATTGTCCTTATACAACTCAAGTCTTCCAGCAATAACAATCTATATTTGTTTTACAAAGCTTATAGCAACTCACTCTGTCTTACAGTAAAAAGTTTGTACACGTTATTTCTCCCACACCCAATCTCGGATACGGGTGAAATTTTGCACACTTATTTATTTTGCCCGACAAGACAAAAATCAATAAAAATTAATTAACTTTTGGTAATTAATTATTTTGTATTCTATCTTGAACAAGGGAAAGAAATGGTCCTTGATAGATGTGGTGGTATAAGCTGAATTAGTCCCCTTGAGGACTCTAGCCCTAAGTAAGAAAAATATTTAATGCATTTAAAAAAAAGATCATGTAAACATTCACAACGATACCCCCCCCCCCCTTTTTCAACTCATCTGGTCCAGACAAGCGATAGGATCATGGCGCACTGAGAGCTGTAAAAGCTAAACAAAAATAATTGGTAAAAGTTTTTCTATCGCACAGATTAATATCTCTAGGTCAGGGGTGGCCAACTTTTTGGTTTACCTTACATTTTTTTACCTATCCCTTAGTCTGTTGGACCGTCGTTAAGTTTCATCAAGCCGAGGCGTCCGTGTTTTTTTTTCTACCAAAGTTGAATAACAACTTTGAAGCGTATACATGCATCTCCCCTGCCATAACCGATGGAGAGCTATGGCTCCGAGATTAAAATATTACCAGCTACATTGCTTCTGTGAAGAAACGCTTCCCTTACAGAAACTGCTGTTAAGACTTTGCCACTGAGTGTCCACTAGTGGCCGTGAAAGGGCTTAAGAAATTCGGACACAAGCTGGACTTTCAGTTTAAATGCTTGAAGATGACATACGTGTTAGCTATAGCCATCTGCCCGCATAAAAAAAAACTGCACATACCGTCTAGTTAACAAACTCCATAGCTGATATTGTCATAAATATTCCAATGATGGATTCTTTGATTCACTTAGTGTATGTGAATATAAACGTCGGCCATTTGCTATAAATAAGCTCTTAGTCCGTGAAAACAAAAATTATATAACAAGATGTCAAATATCTTAATGTAAAAACATTATTTCTCCATTCACTTCTAGTCCACTTTCTCCATAGTCTTTCAGTCTCCTCTGTCTCTCTTGTACTTCTCTTTAAAACACTTACAACATGCGTCAATCCTGATTTTAACAAAATTATTACACTAGCCATCGCACACAAGCTGGGGGCGCCTTTGAGTCCACCCAACTCTAATGAGTACCTGACATTAGTTGGGGAAAAGTAAAGGCGATTGGTCGATCTGCACTATAGATCGCTAGCTGTGAACCGGTGAACTTTATTTTTTTACTTAATTTCTGAATTCGCGCCTTTTGTTAAAAATAGATATCATTCAGCGTATTGGACAGACTACTTTGGGAAAATGGCATTCTGTTTGTGTGTTTGTAAAATGTTTGACATGTTTCAAATGTTCCTTCAGAGTTGAAGATAATTACTTCCTAGTCCAAACCTACAGCAGGACGACAGGGGATGGGAGCGGGCAGGGTTTGAACCTGGGACCATCGATAAGTCCAAAAGACAGTCCAGTAAGCAAACCGCACGACCAGGCAGGAAGGAATGCCTAAATAGGAAGGAATGCCTATAATTTCTAAGATTAGATGCTCCTAGTGTCATTAGAGCATTGAACGGGGTGTCTGAACCAGCCAGGAAAACAAGTGACTTAGCAGTCTTTAAGTCTATAATGATTAACATGCACGACTAGATTAAAACACATTTTAGCTAAGTATTTGGTTTAACTATGTATAACACGATCCATTCTTGTCTAATTATAATGTCTTCTCTCTTTACCTTATGACTACACCCCAGCCATGGTGTATGAACTTTGGACTTTAATAATAATAGAATATGCATCCTCTGTTTGGGACCCCTCAACTCAAGAAATCATTAAGAAACTAGAACAGACACAAAAATAGAGGAGTGAGATTCATTACATACGAATATTCACATTTGACTAGAGTAACACCTTTAGTAAAATCACTAAATATAGAAAGCCTTCAGGAAAGAAGACTCAAGTAAAGTAGCAATTATATATAACACACTGAATCATAATCTTCAAATTAAAAAAATAATAAAATACTCAGAAAGACACAAAGATAAAGGCACAAATGTCGCTCTATATGCTAGTGCTATTAGAGCATGGAATGGGTTGCCTGAGCTAGCCAGAAAAACCAGTGACTTGGCAGAATTTAAGTCATTGGTTAATATGCATGACTAAATGCATGACGCGTAGGACGTAATCATCTTCTTTTTTGAAGTAACGTCTGTATTATATAAGATAAGATAAGATAGGACAAATTTGAACAAACGCTCCTTCTTCCCTAGTGCTATTAGAGCATGGAATGGGTTGCCTGACCTAGCCAGGAAAACCAGTGATTTAGCATTGGTTAATATGCATGAATAAATGCATGACGCGTATGACGTAATCATCTTTTTTTTTAAAGTAACATCTGTATTATATAAAATAAGATAAGGCAGTGGCGTCACTAGGGTGGGTGTCACCCGGTGCGGTCAACTCAGGGTGTCGCCCCCCCCCCCCCCGAAAAAATATTTGCTGTTTTGTTTGTTTGTTTGTTGGGCCATAATACACATACTTTATTATTAACTACATTAATTGATTGTTAAACAACTATAAAAAATATGTGTAAATTAAATCCTAAAACTCAGTTGTTACAATATATCAATAGTTAAATTTTGCAACAACCTTATAAGCAAATTTAAAAATTATTTTTTTTCTTTTCTGGATTTCAAAATTAGAAGACGTATCAATCACTTGAAAGTAATGTCTTTAATGATTTCATTTTTAATAAATTAGCCCGATGTGAAAGTGTCTTCTGTTCCTTTGTCGAGCATGTTATGCTTTTCTTAAAGACAAAGTTGGATCTGCCACCACTTTTTCAATAGTTCAAAGGAATGCCTACTCTTATGTATCATTGACCTTCTAGTAGACCTACCCCGCAAAAAAATAGAAATTAAGAGTTAAAATAAAAGACATCTGGCAACAGATCTTAAGCTGCGCATCCAAGGGCTATAATTTTAGAACGAGAAAAAGTATTTCAATTGTACGAAAAATTTTAAGCAAGAAACATTTCCACATAGATTAATTGAATGTTATACACGTCTATTAAATAGCTTTACTGTTGCTTCTTAAAATTTCCTGTACTCCTCCAAGGCTCCAGACATTGAAGATGCATTCTTTTTATATCCCTGAGCTCGACATATCCTAAATTCAAGCTCACTCCTTTCTAGACATTTTAAGATATTAAGTAGATCTTATACGCTTTTATTCTCCTATTTGAATCTCAAAACTTATGAATCAGGTCAGTGTGTGCTATGTCAGGCGTGCTGTCAAACAAAATACAAAGGTGCTAATAGTAATTCTGACTCTTACAAGTATATGTTTTGCGTAGTGTTCTAAAACATTTATAAACTTTTCAACATTATAGATACAGTTTTAGTTATGGGTTTTATCCGAACATTTCCTTTATTTTATGAAAAGATTGCGTATTGCCCGTGGGTAGCATAATTAACTCATAGCTCTACATCTTGATCTTGTTATTTTTGAGCTGTGAACGCAAATAAAAGCCAAGAATCATAGTGTAGGGGGAATAACTCGCCTAATCTTGACAGAAATGAAAGGTAAAACTAATTTTTTCCCTTTAAAGCAACAAAATTGGTCTTTACAGTGACAATCCAAATAAAATCGTACTTTTTAAATCATATTTAGCCCTATGATAATTTAGATTTATAAATTTAAATATTTTTTCCTGACAAGAGTCTATCTCAATACTCTATTTCTTACTATTCAAGGAATACGATCATGAACAATATATGCCGGTGTCAAATTTACCCCTTCACCGTACAGTCCTTCAACTTTCAAAGTAAATACCCAACCATTGCAAATGAACACCCTAACATCGACCTACTTCCTTTGTAAACACTCCAGAGAGGAAGGCGAACCGAGAGACCTGTGGATTAACATTTACAAGGACTGCACTCAAATTTTGAGATATTCGCTGCTATTAATGTCTCACAAACAATTTTTAACATGAAGACTGCGGCGGTGGCCGTATCATTTTTGGCTTTTTTGCAAGGTGGGTTAAATAAATCGATTAGATTATTTAGATCTTAAGAAAGACTTAACTATAGATATTGATAGAGTAAGTATAGATATCCGTCATGATATCTAGATTATTACTATAAGTAGATTCTAGATCTATAGAAGTATATTCTATAGACTATTAGGTCTAGATCATAATCATATTTTTATAATCTAATGTGAATGCTTAACTTTGGCATTATCATTATCCTAGGCTACTAAAGCCTTTAGGCCTTTTTAGGTTTGGCTGATATAGTCAGATCAGGCTTCATTTGCAGATTAACTGATACTGGCTTATACTTATTTTATAGATCTATGTCTAAATACTTTAAATAGATCTATACTTCTATAGATAATCTAGATCTAGACTAAGAATCTAGATTTCTTGTCTAATTTAGTCTAACACTTGGCTTAAATATAGAATTGTAAATTAACCAGATTCTAAATCTAGAGTTTAGATATTTATATATATCTAAATCTAGAATAGATCTACTAGTGACAATCTTGATCTAAATCTAGAATATAGACATAGAAAATAAAGATCTATATAGTGATTAGTTCTTGTCTTGGTTATCTTTCTAGATATCTAATAATCTGATTCAGTGAATAAATGAATATCTCTGTAAGACAGAATACTGAGTCATTTGATTGACTCAATCATCAACAAATCAAGTCAAATGCACTGATATTTGGACTAGATCTAGATCTAACTGATCTGATTCACTTAAATTGTGTTAGTGTAAATAAATCTAAATCTAGACTCTACTATATTACATACTTCTAGGGTAGTATCTAAACTAGATTAGTGATCTATAAATTATACTATAGATTTAGATCTATTTAATTAATCGTACAAGTTTATCTATATTACTATTAGTATTATTATAAATTACTATTTCTAAACTGTTAAACATGTTTTGGATGTTCCTTCAGAGTTGAAGATAAGATAGATCTACAGCTTAGCATAGATCTAGACTAGTGTCAGTGGTGATAAGATATATAGACTAGATCTGCATCAAGTGCTTGTCATAACATTTAAACATGTTTACTTGTTCATGTCTATTAGACTTAAAATTAATTTCATCCACTTCTGCATGATTTTGAGAACAACATCAGTTTGGACAAGATAACTTATGGTTAAAAACTGCAGTAGGAAAACTACCACTTCAGGTGTCTAGCAAATATTGATCTGTTCCTGAAAATCCATTTTCTGTTTAAACTCTCAACTAAAGAAAATGATAAAAAAATTTTAAAAAAAGATATAGAATAGAAGTAAAATAGGGTGGCTGCCTGGTCGTATGGTCTGTGATCTGGTCCATTAATCTGTGGTCTCAAAACGGTGAGATTTATAACAAACATATGTTCACATTTGACTGAGCGATGTGGTAAAATAAAAGTCTATTCAATTATTATTTTCGTAGTCCAAATTCCTACATATAGTAGTGTTGAATCGGGTGCTTTAGCATCAATAAAGAAAGATCTAGTAAAGCCAGTGTGATGTTCTCCTTTGTGTTAGGTCAACAAAATTAAAGGTATGCATATAAACATTCCATACTGTAAGGAATAGACCAATGAAAGAGGTCTAAAATGTCTCTTAAAATATTTGTCTTACATGAGATGGATGTGTTTGAAAACATCTAGATCGATATAGTACATCTATCATGTTCTTCTTAATATATTCATGGCATATGTTTTAGTGATCACAAAATGTGGAGAGCTCACTTTAATCTTAGATTTAGGTAAAAAAAAATGGTCAGGCCAGGAGTATTTCTTTAAGGTACCATCCATCCCAGTGGCATACAGCCCATAGAAGACCCTAAGCCTGCTCTAGAACATCTTTCCATTCTGATCTATCTTGGGTTATACATCTCCATGTCTGAATTCTTGGCTGTTGTAGATGTTTTAAGTGCCAGGTATTCTTAAAATGCAACTGCCAGTTAGATTACTTCCAGCCTTGTTAACAATGCTTTATTTGAAAGGACATCTAGTTGACTTGGTTAACTTTGTCTTCATCTTGTCTCTTTAAGAATTAACATCAATGTGTCTTCATCTTGTCTCTTTAAGAATTAACATCAATGTTCTTCATGTTGTCTCTTTAAGTCTTCACATTAATGTGTCTCCATGTTGTCTCTTTTTGACTTGTTACCAATGTGTCTTCATGTTGTCTCTTTAAGTCTTCACATTAATGTGTCTCTGTGTTGTCTCTTTTTGACTTGATATCAATGCGTCTTCATGTTGTCTCTCTAAGAATTAACATCAATGTGTCTTCATGTTCTCTTAAAGAATTAACATCAATGTGTCTTCATGTTGTCTCTTAAAGAATTAACATCAATGTGTCTTCATGTTGTCTCTCTAAGAATTAATTTCAATGTGTCTTCATGTGCGTCTTTCAGACTTGATATCAATGCATCTTCATGTGGCACATATGATCTTCCAGGATTGATATCAATGTGTCTTCATGTTGTATCTTTCAGACTTGATATCGATGAATCTTCATGTGGCGCATATGATTTTTCAGGCTTGATATCATTGTGTCTTCATGTTGCAACTTTCAGACTTGATATCAATGTGTCTTCATGTGGCACATATGATCTTCCAGGCTTGATATCATTGTGTCTTCATGTGGCACTTATGATCTTCCAGGCTTGATATCAATGTGTCTTCATGTTGTCTGTAACGTGTCTGGTTTCGAAAGATCTGCTCCAAGTCTGATGACAAAACTACTCATCTTCTCTTAGTCCATCTGAACTTCAATGAAGGAACAAATGTCTCGATTTTCTCCTTCAGTTTGTTGGCTTTGAGTAAATAACAACACCAGCTTATCAGTGTTCTATTTGCACAGCCCTGTACGAAATGATCTAATTAACTGTCATAGCTTTCAGCTTAAGGGATAACAAATGATAGCAGAGCTGTTTGATCCCGGCAGACTGGTTGAACTATCAACAAAGATAGGTCGTTCTCTGTATCGCGTCGAAGCTTAGGCGGAGTCAGGAAGCAAAGCTAGAACTCTAGCTTTGTCTACGTTCAGATTACAGTACCCTTTTGTCTTTACTTTTGAGTTGTCGTCATTAGAAGCAGTTTACAAGTGAGACGGCTAGTGATTGTTTTAAAACTAATATTTGTAAAATGTTTTACATGTTTCGGATGTTCCTTCAGAGTTGAAGATAGTTTACTTCCTAGTCCAAACCTCCCGCAGGACGACGGGGGATGGGCGGCAGGGTTTGAACCCTCGACCGTCGATAAATCCGAACGACAGTCCAGCGCGCAAACCGCACGACCAGGCAGGCATCCATTTCCGGCCTGTCAGTCGTTTAGAACTTTAACTTTTAAAAAAAAAATGCTTTCTTGCTATTTTGCTTTTATTTTCTATACGTCGTTAACTCTTTCACTCCTGTGCGATACTTTCTGGAGGATGATTTTAACTCATGCACTCCTGTGTGATCCTTTCAGAATGAGGATGTTAACTCTTTCACTCCTGTGCGATACTCTCTGGAGGATGATTTTAACTCATGCACTCCTGTGTGATCCTTTCAGAATGAGGATATTAACTCTTTCGCCGCTTTTTAATACTTTTTAGAAGCACCTTTTATTACAATTCCTCCTATGAGCTTGCAAACTTTTCATGGACTCTGGGTGGACTGGTAGTTGGAACAACGGCTGTAACGATTTTCCTAGAAAGTTTAGTTTCTTTATATTTTTGGAAAGAAAAAAACTCTGGTTTGATTTTTCCAAATATAATCATCGTAAAATTAAAATTGGCTTACTAAACATCTTTTTATTATGAAGACGGTATCAGAGGGAATAGTGTTTGCACTGGAATGTTTCTCTGCATGCTGTAAAGAGTTAAAGATATACTTAGTCTTAAAACAGGCGAGCCTGAACATTTAGTGCACGGTCTTATGTAGAGATCATTCGCTTGACTGTTACTAGAAGTCTTTGATTAAGCTGAACTCACGTTGAGACTAAACAAACATCAAAAGATAAATAGAATGAGAAATTCTAGGTCACCATCAACTACAAAAAGGAGGTATTGGGTTAAAAACAAATTGGTGGTGCTGGCTGTACTGTCCTTGTTTTAGCGATGTAATGATTATGGTTTCTATTGTCTTCATCTTATCTTCATTGAATTTCTTTAGTCCTCATTCTTTCAGTGATAACTGTATCTAGTAAGTTGAATAGTGGCTTCCCTTGCAACTGGATACGCTTCCATCGTTCTGCCCTCGACTGACCCTTTGCAATGATTGACTCACGGACACGGCTAGACTCGTTGGCACTGGCGGGAAAATTCGACACCTCGCAGACGGCAAGCGGCCACATCTGAATCTGAAAGTACGAAAGGCAAGAAGTGTGTGTGTTTGATGATTCGAAGGAAGGGGAAAGTGATCAAATGCCAACTGTAACAAGAAAACGTATTTCAGGAGCTTAGGACTATAATTAAACAAATTTGGCTTCTTCCGGCATTCAAACGTTTTTGACCCCCTTTGTTGTCGTCTGCGATGTCGTTTTTTTTTTTCATTGCGTTTACCTGCATGTAGCATTATTCAAAGGTCGATTTTTGTCTTCCGTCTAAGATACGGGCAGTCACGCACTGTTAGAAATCTTCGTGATACGAAATATACATCGAAAAAGCTGGCACCAAAGTCCTACAAACCATAAGGCCTAAATATCGACTGAACATGCATATAGATACAGTCGGCGCCGATTAATCGGACCAAATTGATTGCGTTTCGATTTGAACCGATTAAGCGGATTTGACTGTATATATGCATTTACTGGTTCTGTTCCGGGGTGTGTTGGATCGTTAGAGCATCAAAAGCGATTTCCAAACAGCAATCTTCATATCTCCTTGGCGCCTTACCCATCGTAAATCCCGTCCATTCCTTGACTCTCTTCCTCTTGTCCGGGTACTGTTCCTTGCATTGAGAAATCACGAAACATGGCCGTAGCTCTAGAGTACTCTAGACGCTTTAGTGACTATAGAATTATAAAAAAAAAAACTGTCCCTTTCAGACCTTGCGATCTAAAGGGTGTAAAGTTGACATGTTTCTGTCTCACGGTTAACGTAGGTATCACGTGGTCAGCACAATTTTAGAGATGGGTGGACTCAGTGCCCTAATAATCCCGAAACCTCAGTCTTCACAGAGGATACGAAATATAGACCTCCCCCCCCCCCATCTGTTCGGAAGCCACTTCGAAACCACTCCAGCCTTTATTCTTCTGAGGCCAAGTCGCTTTTCATAAAGGTGTTTATTACATAATTTTAAGTCTTGCTTGAAACTATTCTTTTTTTTTTTTTTAGTAAAAATTTTTGGTGTGAAAAAATGTTACGGCATTAGATCACCTTAATTCTGAACTATTCAAACATCTACGCTATACTGTAAGTCCAAATTACTTGTTTATTTATGAAAGTATTGCTCAACTATTTAGACTTTAGATTGTGTTGATCTTTCTCGACAAAAAAAAAATTCCAACTCAAAACTGTTTGGAACACTTGAGACTGTTGGGCTATTAACTCTCTATTTCATGGCATGCCACCAAACGTAGACATCTTGCTCTCCCAGGAACTCGCCATAAAGACTGCGTCACTCTATGTGTTTACCACACACGCCCTACCCCCCACCACCCCTTCACGCTCCCACTTTCTACTACATTGTTCCAAATTTTTTTTTTCTTTTCTACCTCACCCCGCCCCCCCCCCCCCCAGTGTAGATGAAAAGGAAGAAAGCCGGGAGGGGGGGGTTGTCTGATCTCAGTATCTTCTGGAGTACTTGCCGGTGTCTACATCTACACCTGATGGTACAGGTTAGCGGCTTGTATGTGAGTGTGCGCGCTCAAAGGTCATCTGCGTCTGGGAATGGCAGTAGGCCAAGGATACCCCTTTGAATAAGAAGAGGGTGCCGTGTATTTAGAACATTGCTTCTGTGGAATGCAAATAGTCGCTCTTCTATTTGGCTTTCATCACTTATGTCTTTCGTCGCTCATTCATTAGCGTTGAATTGTATTATTAGTTTTTGTAGTTAACTGGCGAGTTTGACTTGTGAACTTTTAACTTAATTTGAATACTCAACCCTGCAGTGGCGTAGCTAGGGTGAGTGAAGGGGAGTTCTAAATTTGAAATCCCCCCCCCCGGGGGCCATCACTTGAGGGCCCCTCCCAATGAGTGTCCGAAATTTGTTTTTACGTTAAACATCACGCTATTATCTCATGTCGAATGCCAAAATGCAGGGGCCCTAAGAAGGTCAAGCCCCCGGGCCACCAAATCCCTAGCTACGCCACTGCAACCCTGTGACAATGGACCTCATTCGCCAGTCGTAAACAAACAACATTTAGCCACGGTGATTCTTTATCTCTTCAAGACAAATTACGATCTAATTTTAAATGCACAATGGCTATCACGTGACAGTTTTTTTTCCCGTTGTTTTATCAATATTATCACGTGACTAAATGTTGTTTGTTTACGATTGGTGGATGAGGTCCATTACAAAGTGTTCATCGTATGAAAGATTGATGATTCAGTTATTGAACAGTCTTTCACTATGCATCACACTTCAAAACCCCACCATTACCGTTGTTTTTAATTAATAAATCTTTTGCAAGACCCCACGTTTTTCAACAAATCTTCTTAATGTTTTGGTTAGCTTCATAAAATCATTTTGTTGTCTGACACTAAGGTTGTTTGTCTTAACTATTAACGTGATTATTAACACTGGCCGCTACCCGTTATAGGGTGAGATAAAAGCCTGGTGCTTTCGCCACAACGCATCGAAGGCAGAGGCGTAGCTAAGGTGGGGAAGGGAGGAGAGAATTTGAAAATCCCCCCCGGGCACCCATTTAATGGGGCCCCCAATTGAGTGTTGTTGTTTTTTACATTAAGTATTTCGCAAAATGCAGGGACAGAGGCCCCCAAATGATGGCCATTTCCTAGCTACGCCACTGATCGAATGTTAGGACTATTTTCCTTCTCGTTGGGTTGCCAACCAAGGCTAACCTAACAGTAGATACACTGTCGTTATGTTCGGTAACTCCAGACATGTAGTATAGCCAAACATTTGCAGGCGTATTCATTTCTTAATACAGAGCTCCTGGATAAAACTTTAACAAGCTTCTTTTTAAACAAAAAAAATGAACTAAACTTTTATGGACAGTAGATACAGAAATTGACCTCAGTGAAGATTAATATAAAATCATAAATGGAATATTAGATCTCTAAGGAATATTAACACACAACTCACTTAATGCTACACTAAAGTTTTCTTTCACTCGCTTCGCGTCTCAGCTCTGACTCCCCTATTTATAACCTTCAACTGCATTGGATTTTTTCGTGGTTACAGCTGAGTATATTCAGATAATAAAAACCAATTATCCGACATAGTTTTGTTAATGGTTACCTCAGAACTGCGCACTCCAAAATAATGCAACACGCCACATACAAAGGAATTATGATATCCTGTTTCTTTCTTGTGGTTATATGGGTTGTATTGTTTTTAAAATGAATATAAATTGAGGTTAGGTTTCAGGGTTCTTTGCCTAGTTAATGGGAAGCCTGGCAATAGCGTTCATCAATTGATTTTGGATACGACAGTTTTAAATCTGAGGTCGACATTTGAAATCAGCAACTGTACTTCAAGCAATGGAATGTGTTTATGTTGTTTCATATGTAGTGAATGAATTTATTATGTGTCATAAGTAGTGAATGAATACTGATTTCTTTAAAATGTTGTGTTTGTTTTTTTTAAAACGTAGCACACATTTCCACTAACATACGGATTATTTGTTTGTACAAAGGAAGTTGTAATCCCCCCCCCCCCCTTCTGATAGGACCGACCGTGATTAGCTGATGGTTTGTTGAATAGTATGTCCATACATGTAAACACTGTTGCGGAGTGCTGCCCTTTCACGTGATTACACCACCCCCCTGCTGCAGTCTATGGGATAATGATTTGCCTCCCATTACAAGTTTTTTTTTTCTTCTTTAATATTCTGAAAAAAATGGGGTGCATGGTTCTGTCTATATGTTCCACTGTAGTGACTTTAGCAACAAGCTTAACTAGTAGGAAAATCAGTTGTGAAAATGGTGATAATGTTTATTAACAAATCAATTACAAAGTTGTTCTTTATAATGATTATCTCCCCTTAGATAAGTGAATGTTTTCTATATATTCTTTATTTTTAAAAATCAAAATTAATCAATTACAGCTAATTGATTAATTGGTTGATTTTATTGTTTGATATATCTGTTGTCATCGAGCATGAGCTTGTATGCAAAATTTGATAACGATTGGATGAGTACAAGTGGTCTAAGAAAACAATATTTTCTATGTATTCTATTGTTGTGGGCTAATATTTTACCGACTTCACTTCTATCTCAATTATTAGTCCACATTAGCCACAGAACATTATAAGTTAAAAATATACTTGATAACAATTTTCACTGTTATAGAATGACACTTTTATTTATCACTGGGAAGTCCGTCTAGTCTTCATAAATTTCACTATTTCTAACTAACATCCAAAACAAACTACTTCTATAGGCCTACTATCGCCATGTTGCGTTAGTCTACTACGTCACTATATATATATATATATATATAGTTCGTCCATCGTGGCTCTATGATGACCACTTTTGTCATCCAGGGGGCTGAGGGCTTTGGATTGGGGTTGTGTGGCTGGTGAGACCTATGTGACTACTTTCACCTTCGCTAAAACAGTACACAATAACAGTAACAAAACTAACCTACTCTCTAAACTAGTACATAACACTATATTAAGACTAAATTAATGAATTACGACTAATTGATTAATTAATTGGTTTAATTTTATTTTTATTGATTCATGTGTTGTCATCGAACATCAGCTTGTATGAATATATCTGAATTTGTATGATTAGATCTGAATTTGTATGATTAGTTCTGAGTTTGTATGATTAGATCTGAGTTTGTATGATTAGATCTGAGTTTGTATGATTAGATCTGAATTTGTATGATTAGTTCTGAGTTTGTATGATTAGATCAGGGTTTGTATGATTAGATTTGACTTTTAAAAAAATGATTGTAAAAAATCTAAACAACTTGTTAGAAACCTACAGAGCGAGTTAATAGAAGCTTTGTGAAAAATTTCTCTGCCTGTTGGGCTGCATTAGAGAGCACTGTTCTTTGACTATAATTTACTACAAATGCGAAGTGTGAGTGATTTACTCATTCTTACACACACACAAAAATATATACTTCGAAAAAAAATTGAATGTTGACTTCTCAAAAAAAATAATTCCTTATCTGACTCAATGTCACGTCTCATGGGGTCAAATGTCGGGAATTTTGTTCTTTCGGAGTCTCTTGAGACGCCAATCTTCCTCTGTCTTGGTTTTTTTTTTTTCAAAGCCGTGTGCTGAGAATCATTGATAGCCAGTCTTGTGTTTCATGATGTCTCCAACACATTGGGGTGGGGAGGGGGGGATTTTTTGTGTTTGTTTTTACTGAAGAATCAAAAAAACTTCTGGAACAAGAATTTAATGGAGACTAGTATTTAAAAAAAAATAATTTTCCCAGTTGTTATCTTTTGGTTTCTTACCCGCGCAGAGGCGGAAACGAGCAGATATCTAAACGGAGGTAGATCTATTGAGGAAGTATGTTATAAATTCTTCACGTAGAGACACCTGGGACGGAGAATAGAGGCAGCGAAAACTTTTTTTTATTCCTCATTCTCCCCCCCCCCCCCCTCCTCTGTTATTTACACTTTATATTCCAATAATGAGGCGCGGTGGCTAAATGGTAAAGCGCTTGGCTTCCGAATCAGCAGTCCCGGGTTCGAAGAATGATATTTTTATTTTCGGGATCTTTCGGTGCCTCTGAGTCCACCCAGTTCTAGTGGATACCTGTCATTAGTTGGTGAAACGTAAAGGCGGTTGGACGTGTGCTGGCCACATGACACCCTCGTTAATCGTGGGCCACAGAAACAGATGACCTTTACATCATCTGCCCTATAGATCGCAATGTCTGAAAGGGTAACTATACTACTTTACTTTGTATTCGAATAAGCTTATTATTCCCATTTTTTTTTTGTCTGGAGCTACAATCCAAAGCTCTAAGTAAAACATTTACAATAATAACTTCGACTAGCTGTCTGGAGCTACAACCCAAAAGCCGAAGCCCATCAAGAATCGATCATAAGTTTGTTACATATCGTAATATTTCGCTGTCTGTTTGTCACATTCAAAGTAGTTATGCGTGAGTAGCAATCACCACATCTACAACTCACTCCGGGCGACGAATAGATTTAGTTGTATTTTTTTTTTCTTTGCTATCCCGCTGAGCAGCGTGATTATCGTCTGTTATCTTTTTTTTTTTTTTTTTTTTACTGTCACGTGATGACTTTGTCCGCCACAAGCGCGTGCCTGTTCCCGCCATTAATCTGAAAATTGCAGTTTTAGATTTGTGCTTGTTGAAGACTGCATTCTGGGTTAGCTTTGTGAGCATACGCGTGACGAATGTGATAGATGAACAAAGTAGAGAGAAAAGTCCAATTGTGGGTTTGTTTATGTTTAAAAAACAAAGACACTGTTCCATTAATTTGTGTTTCTATTCACTGACTAGCTAGTAAAACAAGAGATTGGCTTAGAAATAAGTTGTTTCATTTGAACAATGTTTCCCAAACCTTTTCCTTAACGGAACACTTTCGCACATTCGGGGTATTTATCGGAACGCTTCGTACCTTCTGAGAATTTAGCGGAACACTTCGTACATTCTGAGAATTTAACGGAACACTTTGCTTATTATTTTATAGAGATTAATTCACGTGGTGGCGTACTATTTAAATTACTCCAGTAGTTCCTGAAACACCTATTCAGGTCTCAAGGAACACTGGGGTTCCAAGGAACACAGTTTGGGAAACTTTGCATCAGAAGAAATATATCATTGAACGTGCTAGACTAGGTCACTAGGGCTGAATCTGCACATTTATCATGACCGTTTAGATAATTTAGACGTTTGTGGATAATTTTAAGTACCAACTGAAATAGACTGAAAGATATTGAAAACGATTTGAAATGACATGTACAAGTCAGTTGTAAGGGGCGTTTGATTAATGCTTTTTTTCCCCCACCAACACCGTGTTCTAGATTTTTAATTAAAGATCCATTCTTTTGTGGGACTTTTTTTTTTTTTTTTGGAGGGGACTCAAAAACTTCACTTTTAATTTTCATAAACCATTTTAAAGAAAAATGTTACAACTTTGACAAAGTTCAAAACTGCTCACTTACGTGTTGATTAAGATTGAAGCAAATTTTATATTTTACAGTTTGCCTTAATATCCTTTTGATTGTAGAAGAAAGTAACTCCACACTTTTTGATCTGGTTAATAACTCGTCAAATTGTCTTCCGATCTGGAAAGATCATTTTGTGTCGGTCGGTATTTTTATAAATATTGAGAGTCTGTACGATCTGGCCTACACCCAAATCAGACATATCCGGCCCTTCCATTCTTTTGTAAAAATGTAAAATGTTTTACATATTTCGGATGTTCCTTCAGAGTTGAAGATAGTTTACTTCCTAGTCCAAACCTCCCGCAGGACGACGGGGGATGGGAGCGGGCAGGGTTTGAACCCTCGACCGTCGATAAATCCGAACGACAGTCCAGCGCGCAAACCGCACGACCAGGCTATGTCTCTGCTGCTTCTTCTTTTTTCCTGGTACTGTTCCCTGAAGAAAGGTTTTTGCTGGCCCTGAAGAACTTGTATGGCATGGCCATAGAGTTTTAGTTTGCATTTTTGTTTTACAGTAGTTAGCACATCATAGTATGGTCCGATCACTGGATTGATCCTGTCTTGAAACTCTTCGTTTGGGATGTCTTCTTAAAAGACCTCAAATCCGTGGGCGCAGCTGGAAAGAGGTTATGGGGATAGCCTATGTCTGAATCTCTGTGGAAAGAGCTTGCCTCTCTAAGCGCCGAACAGCGCGGGAAGACCTAAGTCGGTTGGTATGGGTGTAAGTTACAAAGCGAATTCCATTGGCTGCTGTTTGACAAAAAGTGTCTTAACGTTCAGTTGTAAACGTTCTTCTGATTGGGTTAGGACACTCACGTCAAATCTGTTTGGAAACGAGATCTGCACGTGCGCGCCCTTGAAGATCTACTCATTTGTCTAGTATTACGAGGAGCGAATATTGAGAACTTACGAGACAGTAGGTGCTGTATTTAAACAAAAATACATTCGCTTTCCAATTTGATCTCCATGCCTTTCCCGCCCCTTTACCTTTGCGACTTCTGTACTTTCTCTTCTACATAACTACTATGGAGTGTGTGTGCGTGTGTCTGTGACGGGGACAAGAGGTTAGCGATGGTTTGTGAATGATGCAATATGGGTGGAGTTTTCGTCACTTGGTCTTATTTAGGACAATCGACTCAAGAACGTTAGACCGAAAGGTTGTGTTTTTGCAGTAAGCTAGATTTTGTTAAGAAATATCATTACTAAAGTCTACTACATTAACTTGATTTTGTCTATATTATAAAATTCTGCATAGTTTTGTCCACAAAAGGAAGTTATTCAAGTTATTTGTTTTATTAGATAAGATACATTACACCTACAATGGTTAAGTTTTGATGCTTAAAGTCAACGACCGGTAACAACAATAACGTCAAATCAAACCCACGATGTTTTTATGGGATAATAAATATAGTTTAAACGTCTTTGAATAATTTTTTTATTGCGTACTTTTCCACAAATTTAACAGGTAAAAAAATGCATAGCCAACGACATTTCTTAACCCTTAAGGCGCGTGTGGTAGTTTTGCCTCCAAACTTTAGAACTATTATTCCATTTTGTATGAACTCATTGTAAAACAGCTCAGCACTTTAAGGGTTAACTGGAAAATAAAGAGTTGAAATCTTGAAATAAATAGCATGTCCTCACTACCCTCTGTTGGCTGATTCTTTACATAACACTGTTCATTGCCAATCAACAACAGGGTGACAACATAGATATTGAACGCTTTGAACAATCGATTTGACGTTGGCAAAACGTAGCAATAACACGCATAACACAATTATCTTACGGCAGTGTTTCCCAAAACTTTGTTCCTTGGAGCCCTAGTCTTCCGCGAAGCCTGAATAGGTGCTCCACAAACTACTGGAATAATTAACTAGTAGCCACCACATGAATTAATCTCTCTACAAAAATAAGCAAAGTGTTCCGCTCAATACTCAGAATGCGTGAAAGTGTTCCGTTAAGGAAAAAGTTTGGGAACCACTGTCTTAATGTATACATTACGCTATGCCATTGTCCAGCTGGGAGAGAAGGGAGATATTCCTTTTGTTTTCACACCACAACACGATATTTAAAAAAAGTAATTAAAGTATCTTTTTCAGACTTTGTAGATAATTTAAAGGTAATCTATGGTTAACAAAGGTATCATTCGGTCAGAACAATGACCAACCGCCTTTTCTTTCATCAGCTAATGTCAGGCACACAGAGTTGAGTGGAATCAGGGGCGTCCTTAAAAATCCTGAAAATTCAAAATCCCAGCCTTCACTTCAATTCGACACCGGAGACCCCTAGGCTCAGAAGCTAGCCGCTTTACCTTTCGACCACCACACCTTGTAATACTTTTGAATGTCTTTATTTTAATTTTTTTCTTTTTTTTATTTATTTATTGTTTCTTTGGGTTTTATATTTGGATTTTTTACAAGTATATTTTTTTCACCATGCTTGGCTACCTAGAAGGGGGCTCGAGGTTCGACACCCGACTCGGGCAGAGTTGTGTTTACTGAGCGCCTAAAGGCAGCACGGAAAACCAACTCCTAGATACCCCCCCCCCCCCCAAACTGGTCCACAAAGAGATTGGACCAAAAGCGCTCTGAGCATGAAAGTAGCGCTATATAAAAGCTATAAAAAATAATGCTTCTCGGCCACCTCGTGATGTTAAGCACAATTCGGACATTGCTAATGCTTTTGTCAAGAACGTACGGTGTTGCACGATTTGTAGGTTTTCACACTCCGTGCCTGGGGTTCCCCTATTTCCATGTGTTTATCTCTACTTTTGAAGTGAGTGGTCTCCACCCCTTGAATCTTTAATGTCTTCGATAACGCCTTTGTATAGATCAGACTGTAAACTATCACGATATAAGGGCTTATCTTGTTGTGTTTGGAGAAAGTATGTTGAACTCACTCCAGGGAGGGTACATTTCCATTAGACTAATGTATCTCTCTGTCACTCTCTCTCTCTCTTCCTGTGGACTCTTCCCACTCTCCCTGAAGTATTTAATGTTTATCTCCCCCCCCCCCCCCTCCCAGAGTCACGGCTTGCTTATATTTACACTATAGTAGCATCTTGCCTAAAGGCTGGGTAGGAGGGGGGAATGTGTTTGCATGCCGCATCTCTTATCTCCCCTTTCTTCTTGGCCATGGCCGACATTGGATGGCCTTGTTATGCTGTGAAGATTTGGGAGATCATTTGAGAGCGGGGAAACGAAAATATCATTAGCGGGAGCGGCCCCTAGTAACAGAGAGTGTTTCTTTCCATGTGACCCCAGACTCCCAGGCCTAGTTTTGTTTTTCCTTTTAGCCTCAGCGATCATCATTGTTTGGGTATGTTTTGGGGCTGGTAATAGGTGGTGAATGTAGACTGTTGAGGGATACCACCAGGCCATTGCAAAGGGGAAGAGCGGAAATAAACATTTATTGTGGGACTTTCCCCTTAGCAGTCTTGGGATATCTTGTCTTATTAATGTACAATGCATGCCGCTCACTACGTTCTGTAGCAGAAATGATAATATTGTTGCTTACCTTAATTATCTTATATTTTTCATCAATTGTCATTGACATGTACCATTGCGATATCATCTGGATTGATTTTAAACACTCCTCATATGTACATTTCATTCGTACGTTCGTGAATTAAATTTGGTAGGACACTTTAATCCTGCATGGATACCTTATTACAATTAATATAAAGATATTAATTACTTAAGATATATTCCAATGACAAACTTGTTCAAATGAAACCCAATAAGTTTCTTCTTTAAAATATAGATTTTCTAGACACTTATAAGTTTAAAGTCGTTTGTTTAAAAGTTAATAAGACAGAAGTCCCCTTAGTTAAAAAAAAATTAAATCAACATGGTTTAATTTTTCAATGAGGCAAATATAAGTGTAAAGGCTCATAACGGCCATGTTGTTATAAATGTACGTAATGACAGGTTCTAAGCTTCTGTTTGTCTTTTGCTTCTGATAAATATCTTTCCCCCTTTTGGGAGGCCAACATTCAGCAACTCTTTTTCTTTCCCCAACAGGAAGTCAGTTACCCATCAGAACTTGGTGGACATTATAGATGCAGTTAGTGGGGGAAGTCAAAACATCGTGACCTGCTCTTTTTAGTCATGGTCTTTAAAAAAAAACACATTCTCTTGGGTCCTCGGACACTAGTTAATTTTCAAAGAATTTATTTATACATTTTTTAATTATTTAAAAAAAAAATTGTTTTACACAATCCATTTTTTTGTTTTGGATTTATGTGTCCCCTGCCCGAAGGTCTCATTCTCTTGTGTTTTCTTTTTCATTGACTGGACGGGGCGCGTTGGCTGAAAGGCTAATGCTTGGCTTCCGAACTTGGGGTCCTAGGTTCGAATCTCGGCGAAGACTAGAGATTTTCGAATTTCAGGAAATTTTAGGGCGCTTCTGAGTCCACCCAGCTCTAATGGGTGCTTGACTTAAGTTGTTCAAAGCAAAGGCGGTTGGTCGTTGTGCTGGCCACATGACACCTTGCTCGTTAGCTGTTGACCAAAGAAACATGACCTGAACATCGTCTGCCTGATAGACCGTCTGGTCTGAAACGGGGAACGTTTTCATTGACAATCCTTCACTTTCCTAAGAATTTTCCCTTCCAACTTTTTGGTTCGCCCCTTAAACAGCGTTATAAAGTTATCTCACAATCCTGTGGGACTCCGAGCATTTTTTTTTGTCTTATCTAAATGACTAAGTTTTAGGACAGTGATTCCCAAACCTTTTTTCCTTAAAGGAACACTTCGTACATTTTGAGTGTTTAGCGGA
This sequence comes from Biomphalaria pfeifferi, assembly GCA_030265305.1. Lineage (NCBI taxonomy): Eukaryota > Metazoa > Mollusca > Gastropoda > Planorbidae > Biomphalaria > Biomphalaria pfeifferi. Next base: position 1,303,726 of record JASAOG010000102.1, read on the forward strand.
GCACTTCGTACATTTTGAGTGTTTAGCGGAGGAAATCTTCGTACATTTTGAGTGTTTAGCGGAACACTTCGCTTAATTTTTTTTTCGTATTAGAGAGGTTAGTTCATGTAGTGGCCTACTAGTCAATTATTCCAGTAGTTCGTGGAACACCTATTCAGGCCTCGCGGAAATCTAGGAACCCGCGAAACACAGTTTGGGAAAGGGACGTGCAGAGAGTTAAAAGTGTTGGAGCTTTAGTTGAGTTAAGAGTGGATAATGTATTTGTTATGGGTTGAGAGTTAAGAAACTAGCTGGCTATTTAAGAGTAGAGATTGGGTTTAGGAGTGGCGTTTTTTAAGAGTTGAGCTAAGGTTTAAGCTGTTAAGAGTTGAGCTGATGAGAGTTAAGCTGTTGGATTGAGAGTTGTGTTTTTAGGACTTGATTAGAGAGTTAAGAAATAATTATTAATAAAATGGAAATGATAATCAAGAAGTTAATTTATTGAGAGTAAAGAGGTAATTTGTGTTTCGCTAAAGTTAAATTTAGAGATAAGGGAATAGTTATTGAGTTGAGGGTTCGTTAAGAGTTTAGGAGCTTGGTTGCCAAGAGCTAAGAATTGAAATATTAAGAGATTCTACGCTATCTGTTCACTTTTTTTTTCTCTGTGTCTAGACTAGACGGGAAGGTTTCACTGCCCAGTGATTGTATCAATTCTTGGTCTGAGGGCTGGAATCCAACGGGAGCAGCATCGCCCTATCAGATGTAATAACATCCTTCTGATCGCGAGCAGCCAGATAAATATTGTGGCCAGGTGAAAGAATACGGTATCCTTAATTGCCTGCTTGGCGTTTTGTTTCTGATGTCTCTAATTTCAGAGCACACAAAAAAATGTACATTAAAGCTTCGTAAGTTTTAGATCTGGAGAAGTTTTCGTAAGATGGTTGGCCTTGGGTTGCAAACGGGTTCGCTTGTGTTACAGGAAAATGGGGGGGGGGGGGCACATATTTGTGTGGTTGTGCGCTGTGTTGGTGGATCATTAAGACTTGCGTTGGCGCTCGGTGTCGGATCACTTACATAACTTTGAGATAATAGATAGGAAACAGATGAGACATGTAGCAGAGAGAGAGGGGGGAAAATTTTCAACATCTTTGTTCTTTCATGTTGTAGTCAGTTGGTGAGCGATGTAAACTTAATTAGTTTAGTGGGAGTCGAACTGGAGCTCCGAATAGAAAGTGTGGAGAGGATTCAATGCGTAGCTCGTGGGCGTGCTGCATAAAACGCCATGAATTGATGTCAGTGTCTCCGTACAAATGGAGTTGGCAACAAACTATCAATAGTTCAACAGGTGAAACTCATTAGGAGCTTGTCGATCTGTACCGAGAAAGTTGATGTTTCACCACCTAGCATCTTGAAAAGTGCTCTAGTCACAAGTAACCTTGAATTAACCCTAGCCACAAACATGGGAAAAAGTAACGGCGATTGGTCGTTGTGTTGACCACATGACACCCTCGTTAACAGTTGGCCACAGAAGCAGATGACCTTAACATCATCTGTGTCACTAATCGATACTGTGACCTATTTCGACCTGCTTCTAGAAGCCGGGGTCAGGTCAAAGAAAACGCAGAACAAACATTATAATCCTAAGGGAAAGCTGTCAGGAAAAAAAAATCACATACGTCAGTTTCTAGGAGATCAGAGTTATTAAAATATTTAGAATAGAAGTTTCTAGGATTCTGGAAATTACGGTTTTAAAAAAGTATAATTTGGGGGAAAGCAAGGTAGTTGGGGGTCCTTCCATTGTAACTGGTTCTTGTGTTGTACTGAGTTCTTAAACAGTTGCGGGTCCACTGGTTAAAGTTGTATCATTAAGCTGTTAAATTGATGTTATATCACTTGAAGTTGTATTAGTAAAAAGTTGAATATTATCAAGAGATTTAAGTCAAGTTGGTATTGAATTGACAATCTACGTCTTTGTTTAGTTTGATTAAGTGCTATAAAGAAGAAAGAAGACAGATGTTTCTTCAGTGTGATGCCACGTTATTTATAGACATCTCTGGCAAGATGATTGTGTTTGAGTGAATATTACTATAAGAAGAAATGTCAGGCAATAAAGAAACAGAAATTACTACAATCTGCCCTGTTCTGAAAGGGGAACTTTACTTTCTTTACAAACATCCTTGTTTTTATCTAGAATAGAAAGAAATATCCTTGTTTTAACTCAAACTCTTAGTTTATAATAATTTAGATCTTTTGTATTAAGTGATAGTGCGTATTTTTATAGTGAAGTATTCTCACGTAGAAATATATTTTATACTCCTGTTTGGATCTGTACAGAAATTCGATATTTGAATTTAATTCAAATTATTGGTAGTGATTATAAATTCTGAAACGTAATGGTTACGGCTCCACCTTCGCTTTGGTCTTGAGACAGACATTTCTTGCACACACTGTAACGGTGTAACCGCTGTTTGGATGATGAGAGGACATAGCCATCCATCCATCCCAGTGGCACTACAGCCCATGGAGGGCTCTGCCTGCTTCAACACATCCTTCCATTTAGAACTCTCCTGGGCCTTTCGTCTCCATGCCCTAACCCCAAGTTGTTGTAGATCTGCCTCCGCATTCAGGGGTCTGCCTTTGGGTCGCCTGCCTTTTGGTTTTTGCCTATATACAAATTTCGCTCCTGTGTTATCTGACAAGCGACGGAAGCTTAAAGGGAAAAAGCTGTCCGACCCAAAATATGTCCACGAATACAAAAGCGTCAACAAACGGATTAGAAAGGGAATGAAACAACCGAAGAAAAAGTGGATAGAGAATAAGTGTCAAGAAATTGGACAGGGACGTAATAGGAACAACAGCAAAAAAGCGTACCAATGAGTAAAAGACCTCACTAGCTCAAAGCATGGAAGAACCAACACAAGACAAAAACAACCAATGTTTAACCGAGTACAAAGATGTGTTGAAGAAAAGATGGACGGAATACTGTTCAGAGTTGTAGAACTTTGAAATCTCAGGCGATCCAGAGATACTAAATGTCCCGGCAGTCTCCAACATTGACGACTATCCGATTCTTCGCTCGGAAGTAGCAGCAGCAGTAAAAGCCCTGAAAAAAGGAAAATCGGCCGGAGTTGACAACATTCCTGGTGAACTTCTTCAGGCGGGAGGAGAAACTATGATAAACGCACTCTATATGATTTGCATAGAAAATACGAAAAACATGCATATTTGTAACCCTGCCGGACCAAGTAAAACAAAGGACGTTTGGGCCACGAGGCCTTCATCAGCTACAAAACAAACAGAAAATAGAAAACAATTAACACAAAATAGTCTTAAGTTAACTTATCTGTCCGATGTTGTTCTCTATCGAGATTGGATGTTTCTTCAGAATTGAAGATAACATCCTAGCCATGAACTCACTTAGGACGGCAAAAAAGTGTGTGTGTGGGGGGGGGGGTGCTGCAGGGGAAAGAGTCCGAACCAGGGACCATCGAGACGACTGTACAGAGCTCAGACCACACGACCAAGCAGCCATATTGTTGTAACTGTGTTAACGGAGCGATAGGGTTAATTTTGTTTGTGACCAACTGACACACGCAACCGGTCCACAAAAGAGCATAGACTAGAGCGTAAACTTAAGCATAAAAGATGCGTTATTTAAAAGTAATTTTTTTAAAAATACAAAAAACATCGCGCGAGCACAAAGTCCTAAACATTTTGTTAGAAGCACAAAGTCCTAAACATTTTGTTAGAAGCACAAAGTCCTAAACATTTTGTTAGAAGCACAAAGTCCTAAACATTTTGTTAGAAGCACATAGTCCTAAACATTTTGTTAGAATTGCGAAGTACTAAAATAATGTTCCGTCATTACTTTGTTTACTGCACAGATCTCTTTACCGGATTTTGTTCTCATCATTTTCTATATCTCCCCAGCAGTGTCCGTGGGCTTGTCCAGCGCAGAATGCAACAGCTGCCCCAACAATGACTTCATGTGTGGGAACAAGTGCGTGTGCATCCCCAGCAACTGGGTCTGTGACGGAGATGGGGACTGTGAGGATGGGAGTGACGAGGAGTGTGGTGAGTACCAGTCTGGTCCTGGTGTCTCAATCATCAGCCTGGTCCTTGTGTCTCAATCATCAGTCTGGTCCTGGTGTCTCAGTCATCAGCCTGGTCCTTGTGTCTCAATCATCAGCCTAGTCCTTGTGTCTCAATCATCAGCCTGGTCCTTGTGTCTCAATCATCAGTCTGGTCCTTGTGTCTCAATCATCAGTCTGGTCCTTGTGTCTCAATCATCAGTCTGGTCCTTGTGTCTCAATCATCAGCCTGGTCCCAGTCTGGTCCTTGTGTCTCAATCATCAGCCTGGTCCCAGTCTGGTGCTGGTGTCTCAATCATCAGCCTGGTCCCAGTTGGTCCTTGTGTCTCAATCATCAGCCTGGTCCCAGTCTGGTCCTTGTGTCTCAATCATCAGTCTGGTCCCAGTTGGTCCTTGTGTCTCAATCATCAGCCTGGTCCCAGTCTGGTCCTTGTGTCTCAATCATCAGCATGGTCCCAGTCTGGTGCTTGTGTCTCAATCATCAGCCTGGTCCCAGTTGGTCCTTGTGTCTCAATCATCAGCCTGGTCCCAGTCTGGTGCTGGTGTCTCAATCATCAGCCTGGTCCCAGTTGGTCCTTGTGTCTCAATCATCAGCCTGGTCCCAGTCTGGTCCTTGTGTCTCAATCATCAGCCTGGTCCCAGTTGGTCCTTGTGTCTCAATCATCAGCCTGGTCCCAGTCTGGTCCTTGTGTCTCAATCATCAGCATGGTCCCAGTCTGGTGCTTGTGTCTCAATCATCAGCCTGGTCCCAGTTGGTCCTTGTGTCTCAATCATCAGCCTGGTCCCAGTCTGGTCCTTGTGTCTCAATCATCAGCCTGGTCCCAGTTGGTCCTTGCGTTTCAATCATCAGCCTGGTCCCAGTCTGGTCCTTGTGTCTCAATCATCAGCCTGGTCCCAGTTGGTCCATGTGTCTCAATCATGCTAGCATCAACCTGGTCCCAGTTGGTCCATGTGTCTCAATCATGCTAGCATCAACCTGGTCCCAGTTGGTCCTGGTGTCAGTTGTGTCTCAATCATGCTGGTCTAGAACTAGTCTTGGCCCTGTTTGCCCTTGTTTGTCATCATGCTGGTACAGTTGGACACTTAGTTAGTAGAGAGAGACGTACCTTGGTTGACGGACTTTGACCGCGACATTCATTGATGTCACGGATTAGTTGGTTTTAGTTTATTTATGTTATTATCCTTTTATCGACTACCTGCGGACAATGGTTATGCTTGTTGCAAAATATGTAGGTCACAGCTGGGGCTGCGCAGCCAGGGGAAATACTGCATTCCTCACTAATCTTCGGACCAGAAGACAAGCCTTATTATTATTATTATGTTATTATTCGTCTATTTGTGTGAGGAATTCAAGGTGACAACATCTTATTGCAGACGGAGACTCGACATTAAACTTTATTCAAGTATCTAACAGTCTGGACTTAGTTCTTACATCTTGCTTATGTGCAGGTCTTGTTCATACATAGTTTTTTAAACACATCTAATACGCCCGTAAAAGAAACTCAAACATTTTCAGAGTAATCTGTCAAAGTCAGACAGCCATAATACAAGATGAAGTCCAATCACAGTTCCCATCTGGGCCCATGTTTGCCTGTGAACGTCATCATGTCATCAGTCTTAGCATCAGTTGGTTTCTGTGGATTATCTTTCTATTTTTGGGGCCCTAGAACTTCAATTTAATTCTAATTCGAAGAACAATTTTTGTGTCGGGTACGCCCTCCTCCTCTAGCTCTCCGCTCCTGCCCCGCGTCATGTACGTTCTGATCCCTCCCATTCACGCGTCCAAAATGAAACGTGTTATTTTGGTGTGGCACCTCTCTTATCTTCCACTTCTAGAACTTTCCTGGCTCATTAGGCTGCTGGGTAGATAACCTCTGACCTTGTCTTGCTTCGTTTTGGGCATAATGGGCTAAGCACTACCATAGCCTTGTTCCCAAGCATAACACATATTGTCAACTTCTAGAACAGTGTTTCTCAAACTGTGTGCCGCGGCACAGTAGTGTGCCGCCGAAGATTTGCAGATGTGCCGCGGGAGTTTTCAGAACGCCACAAGTGCAACGTTACACAGGTCTGCCTACTATTAAATTTGTATTTTACGTTGCGATGACATCCCCACTTGCAACGACCAGTAATAGAAGTGGAGCGCTCCATAGTGACGGAAAGGGCTGTTAGCTCTTCAGGTTATGGCATTGTCCTCTATTCAAATATTATTATAATGACTCAAATGTAGGCCGCCTTAGCAGACTCACGTCAGTTCTTGAATTGGTAACGATAATAATGTGCTTGTATATATATATATGCTTTATATATGGACGATCTAACATGAATAAACCAGAGCATTTAAACTTTAAACAGACAAGAAATGGTTTGTAAGTCTCTACTAGCCTACTATTACAAATAATAAGCGATGTGTTTCATGTAAATTGTTTAGGTGTATTTTAATAATAACAAATTATCAATAAGCATTATTCATTGTTATCCATGGAGAAATACGTTAGCAAGAATGAAACTGCGCAAGCGTTAAATGAAAAGCAAGGAACCAAATGAAGGTACAAAGACGATTACATCGGATACGGTTTCATATCTTCGGGACCTGAAGATGCTCCATTGTCATTCTGTCTGATCTGCAATGCAACTCTGTCGAATGAGGCGCTTGTTCCAAGCCAATTGAAGAGACACTTGGAAACAAAACATCCAGCTGTAAAAGCGCACACGAAAAAAAAACATCAGGGCTCAACAAAATAAACAAGCTAAGAAACTTACGAACTACCTAAAGCTGCCAGAAAAGTGATTGATTACAAGTTATAAGGTTGCTCAGTTATTAGGAAAACGCGAGAAAGCACACACAGAGGCTGAATCAGTCATTGCACCAGCTTTAGCAATAGTTGCTGAAACTATCCTTGGACCCGATGCCGCCGAAAAAGTTAAAAAAAGTTCCTTTGTCAAATAATACTATTTCGCGCAGAATTGAAGACTTATCGTCAGATTTACAATATCAAATCTGCGAACACCTCGACGTGATTGACGATGAAGTGTCTCTGCTGTGGTCTCTTCAAGTTGATGAATCCACTGACGTTAGCGGCAAAGCCCAGCTGCTAGCTTTTATTCGGTTCATAAAGGATGAAAAATGTGTCAACGAATTCTTATTTTGCAAAGACTTACCAACTACGACCAAAGGCGAAGATATTTTCAAAGTGGTGAACGAAAACGTTTTGCTATTCAAACTACAGTGGAAATACTGTGTCAGCGTTTGCACCGATAGCTGTCCTTCCATGCAGGGAAATAGAAAAGGATTCGTCACTCTTGTGCGTCAAGAAAATCCAAATGTATTAGTTGTTCACTGCATGATCCATGAAGCTCTTGCCTTTAAATCTTTGCCGAAAGATTTTATGTCTGTTCTGGATCAAGTGATTGAAGTTGTAAACTTTATCAAATCTCGACCGCTTGCATCCCGACGTTTCTCTCAGCTCTGTGAAGCAATGGATTCAGACTATAAATGTCTGCTGTATCATACCAACGTTCGTTGGCTCTCCAGGGGGAAAAGTGTTAAAGCGTGTCGTCCAACTCAAGGCCGAGTTGATGTCATTCTTGGAGGCTGAAAAAAAGACTTTGGATTTTCTATTCTTGACGAGATCAGGTGGGTTAAGGTGATATTTCTCTCTGATTTATTTGATTAATTAAATTCATTGAATTTAAGTCTTCAAGGACCATCAGAAACCATCATCACTGCATCCTCAAAACTGAAGTCATTTGGTGAAAAATTTTCTTTGTGGCAAAGTAAGATCTCGAAAGGAGTCTTCGACTGCTTTTTTCTTACAATGAATGTACTTCAAATAAAGAAATCACCCCCGAAATTCTGGACACTTTGACACACCTGCAGTCAGCATTGCAACATTACTTTCCAACAGTTGGAAGTTATGAATATGGATGGGTCAGCTATCCATTTGGAAACAATGAAGCTACAAATCTGACAACTGAAGAAGCAGAGCAGCTCATAGATTTAAAAAACAATGCAGTTCTTAAGTCAAGTTTTGCCGAGAAAAGCCTGGATGTCTTTTGAATTTCAATCAACAAGTTATATCCTGCAATCAGTTTAAAAGCAATCAAAATAATTCTTCCATTTGCATCTTCATGGTTTTGTGAGTTTGGATTTTCAGCACTGACTGAAATCAAGTCTAAGAAAAGAGAGAGACTTCTTACAATAGACGATGAAATGCGAGTTTGTTTGTATGCTCTGGAGCCTCGATTAGATCGAATTTGCTCTCAAAAACAGGCTCACCCTTCACATTAAATGTAACACTTAAAAACAGGTAAAATCTTTTTTTTTCTTTTTTTTTATAAAACAACTGTTGCTCTTCGTGGTGTGCCGCGAAATTTTTGTAGTTTTTTTTACTGTGCCACCAGACAAAAAAGTTTGAGAAACACTGTTCTAGAAACTATATTTCTTTGCTTAGCGTTGAACTTGCATACATGCTCAACAATATTTTAAAAAATTTAAGGTTTATGAACGCTCACCCTAACCGTGCTAGAACCAGTCTGGTCTCAGTGATTGTCATCATGCACATTTTATCACGGTTTACTTACTATGGAGGCGCGGTGGCTGAGCTGTAAAGCGCTTGGCTTCCGAACCGGGGACCGAGGTTCGAATCCTGGTGAAGACTGTTTTTTTTTTTTAATTTCGGGATTTTCGGGCGCCTCTGAGTCCACCCAGCTCTAATGGGTACCTGACATTAGTCGGGGAAAAGTAAAGGCGGTTGGTCGTTGTGCTGGCCACATGACACCCTCGTTAACCGTAGGCCACAGAAACAGATGACTCTTTACATCATATGCCCTATAGACAACAAGGTCTGAATGGGAAACTTACTTTTCTTTTACCATGCAGACTCGCTGAGAACAACAGAGGTTCGAGACATATGAGGGATGTTGGGAAAGTTTTAATGTGATGGTTGTAACATTCCTTAGAGATATGTACATTGCACATTTCCTGCACTCTTCGATGTTAGCTCTACTCGCGTGGTCAAGTTTAACCCTAGGAAATCTAATAATTCTCAATCAAATCTTCACCTTAAAGACGACAAACACTTTAATTAATGAACACATGGCGTATGCCAGTGATGCATTCAACCTGCGGGCCAAATTAATTTCCGACACTCGTGTCGCGGGCCACAAGACGGAAAAGGTACAAAAACGAAACAAAAATTGACCTAAAACAATTTTAATAGAAACCATTTGATCTAGTAGTTTCTACTTACTGTGCTTACATTAATTAATAGGATATCTGAAAGATATATTTTTTCTTTTTTTGCGTTGGAAACTGGTTTCATTTCTCTACTTAAAACGCGAGCAAAATTATAGCTAGCTAGCCAACGATTCCTTTTTTTTTTGTTTATTCCTTTTTGGTAAATATTCCCATCGATCCTCCAATTTCTAGGCGTAGTTTAAAAATCTTTTTATTCGTGCACAAACTTAGAATGGTATAATATTTTCTATGTTTTACTATGCCGTTTATCTGTTGTTTAAAAAAATACAATGGCTACACTTTCTATACAAATCAAATATGTTGGCTTATTATCGTTTCCAAAAAAAAAAATTTAGATTCTAAACTCCACTTCAACTCTCCCATTTCATAAACGTATAAATGTTAAAGGTCATGGTACCAATCCATCCGAGGGCCCTAACGTTATAAGTAAAATGCATTTCTCAACATTTTATTTATTTTATTTATTTTTGGAAAAGAGGGGGATTTCTTACTCTTTGTGCCGACGTTTCGGCGGGCCGGACGGAACTAAGTCGCGGGCCGTATTTTGGGCATCACTGGCGTATGCTATATTAAAGCAGTGTTTAGTTATGCTTTAAAAAAAAAAGGGAAAGTGGCGGGCGTGGGAGGGGGGGTCAGTTTTACCTGGAATATCATAATGTGAAAGTGATGCTCTTGGCCTGGTCTCAGGTAGCATTCTTTATGTCTTGGAATATCCGAAGACTAGAATGTGAGGTTACTGACTTCCTAACTCGCTACACCAGCGGAAAGCTTGACAATTTTGTATAGATCAAGTCTGTTAGGTCTTCTGGTAGCACCCTTTTCTGATAGCACTATCTACGGGTTAGCACTCTTTTCTTATAGCACTATCTACGGGTTAGAACTCTCGTCTTCACATTTCTGGTAATGTAAAAACTTTTCTGTTAGCACTCTTTTCTTGTTAGCTCTCTCTCTCTCTCTTCTGGTTAGCTCTCTTCTGCGGATATCACTCTTTTCTTGTTAGCTCTCTCTCTTCTGGTTAGCTCTCTTCTGCGGGTAGCACTCTTTTCTTGTTAGGTCTCTCTCTTCTGGTTAGCTCTCTTCTGCGGGTAGCACTCTTTTCTTGTTAGGTCTCTCTCTTATGGTTAGCTCTCTTCTGCGGCTAGCACTCTTATCGGGTTAGCTCTCTCTCTTTTGGTTAGCTCTCTTCTGCGTCTAGCACTCTTTTCTCTTTAGCACTCTCTCTTCTAGTTAGCTCTCTTCTATGGCTAGCACTCTTTTCTTGTTAGGTCTCTCTCTTCTGGTTAGCTCTCTTCTGCGTCTAGCACTCTTATCGGGTTAGCTCTCTTTCTTTTGATTAGCTCTCTTCTGCGTCTAGCACTCTTTTCTTGTTAGCTCTCTCTCTTCTGGTTAGCTCTCTTCTATGGCTAGCACTCTTTTCTTGTTAGGTCTCTCTCTCTTCTGGTTAGCTCTCTTCTGCGGGTAGCACTCTTTTCTGGTTAGCTCTCTCTCTCTTCTGGTTAGCTCTCTTCTATGGTTAGCACTCTTTTCTTGTTAGGTCTCTCTCTTCTGGTTAGCTCTCTTCTACGGCTAGCACTCTTTTCTTGTTAGCTCTCTCTCTCTTCTGGTTAGCTCTCTTCTGCAGGTAGCACTCTTTTCTGGTTAGCTCTCTCTCTTCTGGTTAGCTCTCTTCTATGGCTAGCACTCTTTTCTTGTTAGGTCTCTCTCTTCTGGTTAGTTCTCTTCTGCGGGTAGCACTCTTTTCTTGTTAGCTCTCTCTCTTCTGGATAGCTCTCTTCCACGGCTAGCACTCTTTTCTTGTTAGCTCTCTCTCTTCTGGTTAGCTCTCTTTTGCGGCTAGCACTCTTTTCTTGTTAGCTCTCTCTCTTTTGGTTAGCTCTCTTCTGCGGGTAGCATTCTTTTCTGGTTAGCTCTCTCTCTCTTCTGGTTAGCTCTCTTCTACGGCTAGCACTCTTTTCTTGTTAGCTCTCTCTCTCTCTCTTCTGGTTAGCTCTCTTCTGCGGCTAGCACTCTTTTCTAGTTAGCTCTCTCTCTCTCTTTTGATTAGCTCCTCTCTCTTCTGTTTAGCTCTCTCTCTCTCTCTCTCTTTTAGTTAGCTCTCTCTCTCTCTGCTGCTGCTAGCACTCTTTTGAGGTTAGCACTCACTTCTGATAGCAGTCTCTTAGAACTTTCTTCTGGTTAGCTCTCGTTTCTAGTAGCACTCTCCTGGTATTTATCTCTTCTGGTAGCACTTTTCTGATAGCAATTTCCTCTGCTATCATTCCCCTCTGGTAGCACTCTCTTCGCTAAAAACCTCTTATGATAACAATCCTTTCTGGCTAGCACTCCTTTAAAAACTGTTTCTGCTGTTAAATACTTGGACTACAATTTTAATGATCTTGTTTTAACAGGCATTGTTGAGTTTCTCCTTTTCTCAGATCTTGATAAAAACTAATTTTTACCATCAAGATAACCTGAACACCGCTTGTACAACTTTTCATTCTGCAGTAAAGGCTGTTTTTTTTTTGTTGTTTTTTTAACTTTTCGCCCAGCAAAAAAAAAATAACCTTGACCTTTTGCTCTCCTTCCCCTTCCCCACCCTCCCAGCATTCACAAACACACGTACTTTTTTTTTTCCAAACGAAAACTGTAGCAATTTCATCTTAATTCAGTGATGCCCAACTTACTACCCGCGGGCCTTATCTGGCCCGTGACGCGCTCCTTGAAAAGTGCAGGAAATCGGTGTATTAAATATAAAAAGAGAAGGGAAACTGTTGGTTCGGCCTCTGATAGGCATTTTTTTTGGAATTGTGTATGGCCGCCCCCGCCCCCCCCCCCCCCCAGCTATAATGTCGTAATGGTTCTTTTTTTTATTTTGTTCTTAATGATGATATGGGAGGTAAATGCTTAAAAGCGACGGGGAAACCCGTTTGTGGTGCTAGAAACACGGAAGATGTGCGGTGTGCCTGACTGGGGAGATGTCTAAGTTAACTTATCAGCAGACTATTTTAGTTGATGTTGGATGTGTATCAGGGACATGCCTTCTGTGTACTCTGTAACAGCTAAAAGGGGAGGGGGGAGGAAGGGGGGTTATTAGAAGAGCATCAGAACCAAAGCCTACCTTTTAAAAAAAAAATCCAACATTAGATGCAGTGGCACAAATTTTTGGAATACAGGTTCATTTTGGGGTATCTGGTGCTTGTACGGGGGTCACTTTTGTAGTCGGGGCGTGTGGAGACGTCCACTGGAGCGCTTAATGATTATTGGTTTTTGTAGACGTCCACTGTGGCGCCGGAGGATGATGACTTGAATACACCTCCACTTGGAGCGCCCTGTTGGTTGTTACTTTTGTTGACGCCTACTGTTGCTTTTTGGCTGTTGCTATTTTCACTCATTTGTCGACTGGTAGAGAAAATATTTCTTTCACTAATGGACATCATTCACCAATCGTAAACAAGCAATATTTAGTCACGTAATCATATTGATAAAACAACGGAAAAAAACTGTCATGTGACAGCCACTGTGTATTAAAATTAGATCGTAATTTGTATAGAAGAGATAGAGAACCACGTGGCAAAATGTTGTTTGTTTACGATTGGTGAATGAGGCCCATTGCCTTGGACTTTGCCAATTCTGTGTGTCACATTTTTTTTTTCAAAATGGTTGCCTGACTTCTCAGTGTGTGCATGTATTCATGATCCATTTGGCTTGCCATAAGTACGATTGTTAATCTAATATATAAAGCACAAAGTAAGGCGGATGTATGTACGTCCTGAATAAAAATCAAAACCGTTTGACCAATCTTGATAAAACTTGGCATAAATTTCCTTCGATCTTGGCGGAGACCGTAGTTTATGTTTAATGTCCCTCCAACAACTGGAGGGACCTAAAATGAGACAAAAAGTACCTAAATGTATATCTAATGAAGAACGAAACTTTTAACAAATCGGCAATGGAGGCGGACTTACACTAAAGAACAAAACTGTCGGCCCCGCGTAAAACATTCGCTCAGGAACTCAACTACTGCCAAAGCCGCTTCTGTTTTTGACGACAGTGAGGTTATTTTTTTTTCCTTGTAAAATAAATATCCCCCCTCCCCATCGGTCTTGATCTTTTTAAAACTTAGATCTAATTGTTTTCAAATATTGTTGTTGAATATTACTGTTAGATAAATGACATAATACAAAATTGTTAAAGGCTGCCTCTATACTCTGGGATGCACCCCCAAGCCTAGATTAACTTATAAACACAATATTTTTTTTTTCTGATGCGCGATTCACAGAGTTGAATCTGCCGTCTGCGACAAAGAGCGACCTAAGCACGTGTGTGGGGGGGGGGGGGGGGGGGGGGGGCATGTCGGGAAGCGCATCGTCTGGGTGGTCCACACCACTTCCTGCACGCGAGCTTGATATGTTTACACGACGTCATAGCGCGCGAGAATTGTTGACGTCAAATGCTCATCCGCTTCTTCCGCCCTATCTCAACCCTTATTATTTTGTTTCTTAACCTCATGAGACCCGTCTCGGATTTGTTGAATAATCTCATTCGGTTGAAGATGTAGACATCTAGATCTAATCAGCTCCTTCTGAATTCTTGGTCTTTTTTTTTCTTTTAAACGTACATATAGAAGCCTTACTATTCTCGATATATCATCATAGATGATGCACTGTATTATGTTGGGGTGGGCAGGCTAATTATAGAGCGGTGTCAGAAGTTCTCCTCAGAAAACAGCCTTGTTCTCATATTAAAAAAAAAAAAAATACCACTGGCAACAGACATAGACTAAGCTAAATGCACTTTTGAATCAGAGGCACGAATGAGAAGTCACTTATTGCTCAGATTTTAAACAGTGATGCTGAAACTTGAAAAAAAAAAATAAACGCATTGAATAATAAGGAGAAAGTATGAAGTAATACTTCCAACGTGTAGCCATGTGTTAATCTAGTCGTGCATGTTAATTAGAGACTTAAAGTCATAGGTATTTCTGGATGATTCAGGCAGCCCGTTCTAGTGACTCTAGGGAAGAATAAGAACTTGTACGACTTTGACCTAGCATATGGTATAAGAAATGTTTCTTTATCTTTGCGTCTTTCTAAATATATTTTTAGCTTATGTTTTTCAATTTGAAGTCGTGGTTCAATGTCTTTATAAACTAATAAAGTTGTAAACAAAACCACGTTGTTAAACTGTAACCCCCAACACCACGTGACGCCGAACTCCTCGTACAATACAATTTACATTAAGTTCATTTGCAAATTATTTTGTGCAATAAACCTTCATGAATTAATACTGATTAACTGGAGCATTATCTTTAGCGATATTTGGGGCTAGGTAGCCACGGGAAATACTGCACTCCTTATTTATCTTCGGACGCGAAGACAAGCCTTAGTATCATCTGGGGTCAATTTTTAAAAAATCCCAAGCAAACTACTGTTAAGAAGGACAAGCTCTCCCGAGTACTAGACACAAACCTTTGTGAGGCAAATTGCTTTTCCATATACGCTCTGGTCACTTAAAAAAAAAATCAACAAGTTATACAGTTGACGGACATTTAAGCGTTATTTTTTTTCTGTGTACTTGTTAGCACCTGTAAGTTCTTTCGCATGTGGCGACACCTAATTTAGGTTACCTTATGTTGCCCCCTACATTTCTTCAAGGTTCTTTCTCTTCTTTTTCTATGTAAGTTTTTTTTTTCTTATCGAATGTAAGCCCGATCTTTAAGTCGAAATGCAAATAAACTATCTATCTTATAGTTCTGTTTTCTTTTATTATGCGAATCTGTAAATATAAAGAAACATAGCATCAGACAGTTGAAACCATTATCATTCTATCAGTTCGTTGGAAACGTTAATTACAGAAGCAAACGATTGATCTATTCATTACGCAATTACTTTGGGCTCAATGGAATATATTTCACAAGTTCGTGGCGTGTCTAAGCACGACGGCAATCTGTTCAGTTTTGTTTGATGTCCAAGCAAAATGTTTTCTTCCCTAAATGTTAGGTTTTTTGCCTTTCGGCGTTTTGTGTCTTGAGCTATCAAGATGGCTTTGTGCGCTAGACATTCATCTGAGTGCGCTAGACATTCATCAGAGTCAAACGGACATATTGGCGGGGAGACTTTCCTTTGTAGGGGAAATTTAGCTTGTGTTTGTGTAACTTATCGGCATGCTGTTGTTTCTTAAGATGCTACAACTTATAGGGAAATGTTAGTTACCAATAAATGCAATGGTACCTATGCAGGAAGAAAGTAGCCTAAGCGAACATGATTCGGTTAGACCCAGTAAAGAAAACAAATTAGTGGGTTCTTTTTTAATTTTCCACTTTAAAAAAAATTTGATTAATTACAAATATACTAAATACTTGTAGATTTTTACGAAATACTTTTTAAAATAATTTTTTAAAGCTATTTATAGTACATCTTGACATCAAGGTAGTTAACTTCTCAAGCATGTATAATGCTAACTTTATTATTTCCCCTTTCGGGATCTATTTGCCTCCGTGTACCGAAACATGTTGAATATTTTTCTTTATTGTAACAAACATTTGCACGAAGACTTATAAATTACACTCACCAGTTTAATAATCAGCAGCGGAACAAAATGTTATTCAAATTCAATCTTTTTTTTTTTTTAAATAAACGATAAACTGACACATTTGACGGTGTCACAAAATACCCATCAAAACCCAAAATGTATGGTACAAAATAATGGATGAGGATCATATAAAGCAGGGGTTCTCAACCTGTGGATCGCGACCCCATTGGGGGTCGTTTAACGATTTGCCAGGGGTCGCCTAAGATTATCGAAATTATGGATTGTTAGTGTCTTTTCTTCTATTGCTGTATGTGTGAGCGAGGTGGGGGGTCGCGGCAGAGTGGGGGATTGTAAAAAGGGGTCGACGAGCTTAAAAGATTGAGAACCGCTGATATAAAGCTATGACACTAGGGACATACAGGTTTGAGCTTCAAATTATTGTTTCAATTTGAACTGCAGTAATCGCCTCTGTAATTTTCATCTAATATCTAAATGTTAATTACTGAACTTTTTTTTTTTTTAGCGAAGTTATGGGATGGGAAAGGGGGGGGGGGGACTTGTTCGCCATGTTTTGTTGATACCACACCCAGACGAAAGGGAGAGAAGCAGACATTCCGACATCGATACACATCGGAAGACGTACCCGGGACTAGCTTAATAAGTCCCCTTACAGGTAGGCCACGCCTACCTGTTGTTCTTGTTTACACTGAACTCTTGTGATTAACTCTTGAACTGCATTACTCTTCTCTCATCCTCGCTGTCCCGACTTTAACTCTTTCCATGTTTACATATCTCACAGCATTCTTCTCTATCTCGCTCTATCTCGTTGTGAAGTCTGGCTGCTTAGTACTTGTCTTGAAAACTAGTCTTTCTTATAGACGGCGTCGACTGCTCTATGACGTCGTGGGTTCGAGTACACCTCACCCTTCGCAGACATCAGCAGATGGAAAGCGAACGTAGGTTGTTATTGTGTCTGGCTTGTTCAACTTTGGCCCCGTTTAATCTTGTTTCACTAGTAACTAAAAAAGCATTACAATATAAAATAAAATAATGATTAAGTCCTTACATTTCTTTTCATCCTTTGACCGCCTTTAGTCGACTTTTGCTGATCTTGTAGATTATAAAGTATTACCTCTTGTGACTATGGAACTCACACATATCATCTGAGAAAATATAGTCTGACTTACTGTTAGAGGAGCCAGTAGCGCCTGACTGGGTGTTAGAGGAGCCAGTAGCGTTTGACTTACAGTAAGAGGAAACAGTAGCGTCTGACTGGGTGTTAGAGGAGCCAGTAGCGTTTGACTGACTGTTAGATGAACCAGTAGCGTCTGACTTGCTGTTAGAGGAACCAGTAGCGTCTGACTGACTTTTAGAGGAGCCAGTAGCGTTTGACTTACTGTTAGAGGAACCAGTAGGGTCTGACTTACTGTTAGAGGAGCCAGTAGCGTCTGACTGACTGTTAGAGGAGCCAGTAGCGTCTGACTTACTCTTAGAGGAACCAGTAGCGTCTGACTTGGTGTAAGAGAAGCCAGTAGCGTCTGACTTACTGTTAGAGGAGCCAGTAACGTTTGACTGACTGTTAGATGAACCAGTAGCGTCTGACTTGCTGTTAGAGGAACCAGTAGCGTCTGACTGACTTTTAGAGGAGCCAGTAGCGTTTGACTTACTGTTAGAGGAACCAGTAGGGTCTGACTTACTGTTAGAGGAGCCAGTAGCGTCTGACTTACTGTTAGAGGAGCCAGTAGCGCCTGACTGGGTGTTAGAGGAGCCAGTAGCGTTTGACTTACTGTAAGAGGAAACAGTAGCGTCTGACTGGGTGTTAGAGGAGCCAGTAGCGTTTGACTGACTGTTAGATGAACCAGTAGCGTCTGACTTGCTGTTAGAGGAACCAGTAGCGTCTGACTGACTTTTAGAGGAGCCAGTAGCGTTTGACTTACTGTTAGAGGAACCAGTAGGGTCTGACTTACTGTTAGAGGAGCCAGTAGCGTCTGACTGACTGTTAGAGGAGCCAGTAGCGTCTGACTTACTCTTAGAGGAACCAGTAGCGTCTGACTTGGTGTAAGAGAAGCCAGTAGCGTCTGACTTACTGTTAGAGGAGCCAGTAACGTTTGACTGACTGTTAGAGGAGCCAGTAGCGTCTGACTTACTGTTAGAGGAATCAGTAGCGTTTGACTGACTGTTAGAGGAAAAAGGAGCCCCTGACTGGGTGTTAGAGGAGCCAGTAGCGTCTGACTTACTGTTAGAGGAAAAAGTAGCGTCTGACTGGGTGTTAGAGAAGCCAGTAGCGCCTGACTGGGTGTTAGAGGAGCAAGAAGCGTCTGACTGACTGTTAGAGGAAAAAAGAGCGCCTGACTGGGTGTTAGAGGAGCCAGTAGCGTTTGACTAACTGTTAGAGGAAAAGGTAGCGCTTGACTTACTATGACAGGAGCCAGTCTGTTCCATATTCCTTTTTTTTTTTTAACGGAATTAAATTGATGAAAAAAAAACCTTCTCACTGCATTAATCATCTCCCGACTGAGCCCCCTCCCTCTTTAGTTATTTTCAAACTGAACATATTTCTGCACACATACTATATGCATTTGCTGTAATCAGTGACAGGATTTTTTTCCGAGCTTATATCGGCACTTTGTCTTGTAAAAATGGTGTACATCATAGTACATGTTATTTCTCAACTTGCTTTTCTCGGATCAAGCGGAATCGTTGCACGATTATTTAGTGTTGATGAATCAAGAATTAATATTTTTAAAAAATCTAACCTAACTGGTTAATTAATGAATTAGTCGTAATTAATTAATTCTCTCTCTTTTTTTTTTTGGTGGGGGGGGGGGGGTAGAAATTTACTAAATCGTCGGCGGGAGACCCGTGACAATAATCAAGTAAAGTCGCACGCCAACAAACAAACAGACAATTAGATTAAAAATGTTAAATTAAAAAAAAACAACGGGCTAATAAAACCTTTAATTTGCGTCAAGAACCTGCATATCAGCCCTCTCGTTACTACTTCATTTTACCTCACTTTAATATATATATGTACCAGTATTATTCCATTGGCTCTTGATGACAAGTTGTCTACGATGATTCTCGCTCTTGGTGCGTGTAATTACTTTGAATGTATATAAATTAAACTAATGACAACAATGTCACAACATAATTGACCGCATAATGAATACTCATAATAAAGTCAAACTCTCTAATTAAAACTAATATTAAATATTCTAAATAGGCATCGATGATTTAAAATAATGTAATAAATGTAATGATAGATAGATGAAATGAATTGATAACTACAAACAAATATTATGAATAACATAAAATTAATAACATAAGACAAGTGGCTTCAATACTATGTACTAATAAAACTATGATATCTGTTAACATAATAAACAATAAATAATCAACAATACAGCAATTAATCACCCATGCCAATCAGACCACCACGGCTACTCCATCCTCCATGCACTGGACCCAGCGCCGCAGACTGCATCAGAGTTCAGTACCGCTGTCCATGTCATCTGACGTCAATCACTGCATGTCGTTCATTGTCTTGCTGACTACGCCACTGTCGCTAACATCTATTCTGTCTCTACGCTAGACTGCCACCCAGACTGACATCTACCGCCTTCGGACAGACTACGAACTGCCTGTCACTCAGACTGTCACTCTAAATAGACAAATAATCAAGATATCGCTAATAACTCGCTAAAGCGCCATTCTATTTATTCACAATCAACTAACATCTAAAGCTAGATATATAACTAATAAAAACATTTCTTCTTACCCTGGTCCCTAAGAATTAGTTCCTACATGTTGTCTCCGGAAAACAACTCGCACCTATTGGAGCCAAGATCGCGAGCCAGCCTCGGCGACTTGCTCCCAATGTCTGTATGTGTCGTTCACCAGAAAACGCCTAGCACACTACACACGCCCCTGCTAACACTACATGGCGTTGTGTCCCGACTGCCCCAAAACTCTACTCTATATAGGCTGAGACCCTAACCCACGCCTAAACTAACGCTACTAAATCGTCCGTGTCTGTCCCATCCTACGGGTACCAAGTCGCCCTACCAGGTATAAATCTAAGTGTCACTCTATTCCTACCATTTGTCTGTACTCTGTCAAGTCTGTCGTTGAGCCGTTAAAACACCTTACAAAATAATTAACTTTGCTCACACACACACACACACATATCTGTGACAATTTGTACAAGGACTTTTATAGCTCAGCGGCTAAACACGTAGGTTTATCATATTTGGACAACAAACCTATATGGCA
The DNA here is from genome assembly GCA_030265305.1 of Biomphalaria pfeifferi. NCBI lineage: Eukaryota > Metazoa > Mollusca > Gastropoda > Planorbidae > Biomphalaria > Biomphalaria pfeifferi. The sequence goes on from JASAOG010000102.1 coordinate 1,323,838, forward strand.
TTGCATGCAGGGCCTGTTTGGTTAAATTTCGAGTCGTCAAAAATGTGTGTACATGTATGATTACAACTAATTGACGCATTTAACTCTAAACGAAGTTGTTTTTGTTTGTTTGTTGTTTTTTTAAGTTAAATTACTGCATCTAGATGTCCCCCACTACCCAGCATTCCTTCTGAGAACGGTCAAGCTTCTTTAGGATTTTCGCTTGGTAAGAGTAGCCATTCTTAATGAAACATCACGTGGTTTTGAAACCCTAACCATATTCCTTTGGGTAATTTGATAGCTGATTGGCCTTTGGAGAGACCACGTGATGAAGTTCATCTAGAGAGAGAGAGAGAGAGAAACCAGAGAAAATGAGAGCTATTTTCAGAAGCAGAATGTCTAAAGGCGTGTCTAATCTACGTTTTATTATTTCAAGAGAAAAATAAATGGCCACATGTCTGATAAATAATGAAGAAGATACTTACTGGCGTTCTCCTACTAAGTCCGCTTGCACACTGCACGGTTTTCATCGTACGACACACAAAAAAAACGCACGGCGTGAGGTGTGAAGAAGATCATTGGTAAAGGACTTACGCGTGACGGCAAAATGGCTTGGAATCAGCCGTGTCACTGAACTCCACTGTCGCCTTACGGCGGTTTGGATCAAGTGACGTACGCGAATGAAAACTGGACGCGTCACGCTTGGTGGATTCTGTCGTATGTCCACAACTATTTAGAAATTAGTTTTGAGGGAACACGTATCATGAAGAATCGGCTGTTAACGATTCATCTTTTAAAAAAAAAAAATCTCACAACAAGTTGAAACAAAATTCAAATGTGGAGATAAAATACAAATGTGGAGATAAAATACAAATGTGGACACAAAAATGTGGAAATAAAATATAAATGTGGAGCACAAACAAGACAGGAACTTTTTTCACAAAAAATTTGCGACACCTTACTAACAAGTTCCCCTTTCAGACCTGCCGATCTAATGGGCAGATGATGTAAAGGTCATCTATTTCTGTGGCCCACGGTTTACTCAATGACCAACCGCCTTTACTTTTCCCCAACTAATGTCAGGTACCCATTATAGCTGGGTGGACTCAGGAGCGCCCAAAATTTAAAAAATCCCAGTCTTCACCAGGATTCGACCTTACTGCGCAGACTTCATTGCGTTGGGGGGGGGGGGGGGGGGTTTGCACGACAATTAAAATCGATTTTTTTTTAAAGCACTATTTAGTCATCTTTTTTTTTTTTTAAAGTTAGTAAGGGTGCAAAAGGAACCGGGAGTTCATTATCGAAGATTTAATTAACAAGAGGCACCAGAGGGGCGTGGGGCGGACCGGCTACAGCCGAATTTGTAGAGTGACGTGACATGTACGCGTAGAAAATATAAAAAAAAACTTTTGTCTCTATTACTCATCGTCTGCCAGAGCCCATGAGGGGGGGGGGGGGCGTCAGTGGTGTGCACAAGGGCGCTCAGGTCGTGTAGGGAGTTAAGCATAGTGCAGGTAGAACCAAAACTTTTGTCAGGCAAAGAACGCTCTTTAAAAAAAACGGCTCAGATCACTGTTGTGGTTGTGTGTGTTATGTGTACATTAAAAAATAATAAATAGTATCTTTTTTAAAAAAAAAACAACGCTTTTATTAAAACGCACCAAATAGTATTGGGAAAAAAGTGTGTGTGTGTGTGGCATGGGTTATAGTGAAATTCATACACAACGGTTTTTTTTATTGACAACTTATTAAGTGTTTTAACCATGCAATGATGTATTATACTTCGAATAAAACTATTACAAGCAATGCAGCGTTAGAAACATTCTCGAGTCTCTTCTCTCTTTTCTCTCTCTCTCTCTCTCTCCAGCTCTTTTCATCTTCTCTATTGTCTCTTTCTCCTGCTCTCTTCTTTCTTTTCTACTTCTCCTTCTTAACTCTCGAGTATCTCTCTCTCCTTCTCTCTTGTTTCTCTTTCCTCCTTCACTCTTGTCTCTCTTCTATCTGTTCTTCTATTCGTCTCTCTCTCTCGTCTGTTTATCTATCTCTTCCCTTTCTTCTATCTTGTCTCTCTCTGTGTCTCTCTCCCGCCTCTCCCTGTGTCAATGAAGAAATTTCGCTGTGCCCAAAGTCCCATTTCTACGCCACTGTAAGACCTAATCGATACGTCCATCTAACGATAATTTAAAGTATCGAAGAACGCAATGGGAGAACTTATTAATCAAACCACTGACCTCGGTGACAAGACAGTGTTAAGGCTTCCGCTCGGTGTTAATTCTATGAACTATAACTATATAACTAGTGTAGATCTACGTCTGACTGGAAGTAATGCCGAACTCAAACTACTTCAGTAACACCGGCGAAAGGCTGAAATAATCAAAATATGTAGTCGACGCTGATGTTGGTCTACAAATATATTTAATAATCAAGGAGGGAATCGTCCGATGTCAGCTATGTCCGTAAATCCGTATCTCTATTGTACTGCTCTACATGAAGCGTCTTCTTTTTAGCATCACTTAGAGCGTTCTTGTTTTTTAACCAACTTTACGTCATCGTCGCTAAGTAAAACTTTACCCTATTCCCGAAACAAATAACTAATTCCTAATCATGTCATAACAACAGAAAAAGTAACTATGCCTAGAGCGAGGATCGACTATCTATTGCCTCGGTAATATAAACAAACAAATACAAGATTGCGAAAAGAAAACAAAATATAAAAACAAAACAAAAACATTCTGGGATGTGCCAATGTGTCACTCTTCGGTCTGTTATGTGCCACTGGTCAGTCTGTTATGTGTGTCACTCTTCGGTCTGTTATGTGCCACTGGTCAGTCTGTTATGTGCCAAAGTTCAGTCTGTTATGTGTGTCACTCTTCGGTCTGTTATGTGCCACTGGTCAGTCTGTTATGTGCCACTGGTCAGTCTGTTATGTGCCAAAGTTCAGTCTGTTATGTGTGTCACTCTTCGGTCTGTTATGTGCCACTGGTCGGTCTGTTATGTGTGTCACTCTTCGGTCTGTTATGTGCCAAAGTTCAGTCTGTTATGTGTGTCACTCTTCGGTCTGTTATGTGCCACTGGTCGGTCTGTTATGTGTGTCACTCTTCGGTCTGTTATGTGTTAAAGTTCAGTCTGTTATGTGTGTCACTCTTCGGTCTGTTATGTACCACTGGTCAGTCTGTTATGTGCCACTGGTCAGTCTGTTATGTGCCAAAGTTCAGTCTGTTATGTGTGTCACTCTTCGGTCTGTTATGTGCCACTGGTCGGTCTGTTATGTGTGTCACTCTTCGGTCTGTTATGTGCCAAAGTTCAGTCTGTTATGTGTGTCACTCTTCGGTCTGTTATGTACCACTGGTCAGTCTGTTATGTCCCACTGGTCAGTCTGTTATGTGCCAAAGTTCAGTCTGTTATGTGTGTCACTCTTCGGTCTGTTATGTGTCACTGGTCGGTCTGTTATGTGTGTCACTCTTCGGTCTGTTATGTACCACTGGTCAGTCTGTTATGTGCCACTGGTCAGTCTGTTATGTGCCAAAGTTCAGTCTGTTATGTGTGTCACTCTTCGGTCTGTTATGTGCCACTGGTCGGTCTGTTATGTGTGTCACTCTTCGGTCTGTTATGTGCCAAAGTTCAGTCTGTTATATGTGCCACTGTTCAGTCTGTTATGTGTTACTGCTTTTGCAGTTTGTGTAAGCACAAGGGAATAGGGACACAGAGCAGACATTTTGTGGTTAAAATTAACTAGCGATTGTCTACCACGGTGTACCTAGAAATTGTTGGATTTGGTAAGGCTATATAACTTTTTGTTATATTCCGCTATTATATTAGTCTATTGTCTCTTGTAATAGTTTGTTACTATCAGGTGTGTCATCTCACTCATTGCTTATTCATGTCGCTATCGTGAACCACTGCACCTAATGATTACACCGGCTGGAGACATAGGCCCGGAACCTAAGCTGCTAGATCTACCATTTTACTTTCACCTGGCCGGCTAGAGCCTTGTTGTGGCATGATGTCGACACTGGTTCTTCACATCAAACCTTTCTGCACTGATTTAAACCCTATCACTCTGGTAGCTGTGGTGTAGGTCCATTGGTTGGACGTTGTTGAGTGTGTGTTTCAGACAAGCAGAGCTGTTTAGTGACATTGACCATGTCATGGAGCAGGCAATGACCATGACATTTTGTAGACATCCATTACGTAAGATGAAATGCTTTCAGATAGTGACTGCTATCAATAAGATTCCCTTGTTATAGGTCTAGACTTTAGTTTTAGGGAAAGGAAGATCGCATCGTTTAGATCTCGTAAACTAGAAAAGATATTGAAAATTCGACATCATGTAATTTTAGACCTTTGAAAGTTCTGATGCAACGGCTACTTTTTTCTTTTCTGAAAGCGAAAATTTTTTAAATCAACTATGCAAGCAGTTTGTTTTTTTTTTATAATAATACAACATTTCTACACCTTAATAGTAAAAAAAAACACGGGAGAGTATTTAGTAAGGGAGGTGACTTTTTACCATATTTTTAACACATTTATGCAAACTGTTTTAGGTATAAGCTTTTGTAATAAGCGTGTCAAATGGAGTGAAAAGTAAAGACCCCTCAAGTTTTACATCCATGCATACTGTTATTTTATCTTATCCACTCGTGGTCAACCTTTAGAGATGCCTCGGAGTTTCCAAGGCAATGCTTCTCAGCCTCAACGTAGTGCTCAAGTGGAAACGGGCGTTAGAGGAGACGATTAGGCCAATAGGGAAGCAAAATAGAGCTCCATTTGGGGTATCTAAGGACCGAGTCCATTGGTTCATTTGGGTTACTTAAAAATCGAGTTTATTGGCGGGTAGTAAAGAAAGCTCCAACAAAACATGTCAAACCACACCCATACTGCATACTGCATACACCGGTCCCCAAGTTGGCGTTTTTATGTTGATCTTGCACTGCCGATGTAGGAATATGTTGGAGTTTCCCTGGTGTACTCGGCCTTTGGCCTCGTCTCTAACCCGAGCGTCTTTGGTATATAAGCCATCGCTAATAGGAATGTAAAATATTTAGATCTGCTTTGATCTTTCTCAGAAATATTTCAGGCAGGCAGAAGGAGGCAAGCTTCCGAAAGACTCGACTTCCAAGAGTCTTCTCAACTTTTAGGACAAGAAGAAGATAGTCCAAGCGTTTAAACCTGTTTTTATAATTCATGTATTTGAATACTGGAATCTCACGTCGACAAAATTTACAACATGTCTGTGTTTGCAGTGAAACACAACGTAGACCCGCCTTGGGAAACTCCCATGTAGAGTGGTCCACATTGTCTAACCTCACGTGTCCGACAGATTGGTCCAATACTTCTAGAGTCCATCCTTCTCCACAGAAGGTGTCCACGTTTGAGAATGTGCGCGACAGTCTCGCGCTAACAAACGATAAACAGTTTACAAAAACGTTTGGTGATTGGCTCATTGCTAGAAGAAAGTTTAACACGGAAAGAAAAGAAAGTCTACACCCGGTTATCTTCCCTTGCCCTCAGTGATGCTTGTTGGCGACAACAAAAAATTTCCTGGCAATGATTTATCTTGGCGGGCACCGGTAGTGCACATTGATGCGTCTCGGTTATCCGGCTTTATCGGTGCCAGAAATCGCAGACGGCGAAGCATGAGACAAAACGCCGAACGTATTTCTCTTCCGGTGGTTGACACTGACACGAGTTGTGGAGGCAAGGGGTAAGCCGTCTGCGCAGATTGGATATCACGTGATTAGACATCTTGATGTAACATGGATAGCATCGCCAGCTGCAATTTTGTAGACTCCAGTAATGTATCCCAGTGCACCAACGTCACCAACCCTCCCCCCCCCCCCCCCCCCCCATGATAGCCAATCAAACATCGAAATTATATCAGTTCTATCAAATTTCTTCAGCAGAAGTTCGCATGCCCGCCTTGTCGTGGATGATTTGAGGATCTAGGTCAGGGATTCTCCAACACTATTTTTATATTCAAAAATGGTTTGGAGATAGACATAAACTGAGCCTTCCAGTTCGAATCAATCAGTCTGTCTAGAATAGTCTAGCTTCTTGTTCCTGTGTGTTTGTGTCAGAAATGCTACTAGATCTACTCAAGGAGTGGAATGATATCAGTGTTGGACTAGCAATATTTCATGCAATACGCTGTACATTTAAATAACATGATTTAACAACACTGAAAGCATCTTTTTTAAAAATTGATTGTAAAATTATCTGTCTTTTGTTGTTGAAGGAAATATTTTAATTAAACACCATTATTTTTTGAAAATAGATTTGTGGATGGGTATTGATAGACCTGAAAGATCTGTAAAGAATAGTCCTGATTGAGACACTAACAAGGCGATCCTAAGTTTGTAAGAAAATAAAACTCTTCACATGGCCGGACTGGCTATATGGGCATTAGGGCAAATGCCTGGTGGGCCGGTACCCAAATGGGCCAGTAGGGCCACTTAAAGGGCCTCGTGAATGCCACTATAGAACGTATTAAATTATTAGTAATAATAATATTTTCTTGTAAAAGAGGCCCTCTGAGCGTCATGGTTTTTTTTTTTTTTAATCTTTACAGACTCTAAAGTATAATGCTAATTTAATCTAACACATTTTCCGAAATAATGTAATAAACTACATCCGTAGACAGTGCTACTAGTAGGCTTCATCCTTTTAGGGCCCACACTTTTAGCGATTAAAAAGCAGCATAAGGCCTACTATAGTTCTTTAAAAGATACAGAGTTGAATGCATGCGTTCAGTTATCAATACATCATCAAACATAACAGAAGGATTTTGAGCACAGGTAGACCTAGAAATGGGTGTCAGTCATATGATACACACTTTGTGGGCCAGATTGTTTAGAAACATTCTCGAGTCTCTCTTTCCTTCTCTCTTTTCTCTCTCTCTCTCTCTCTCTCTCTCCAGCTCTTTTCATCTTCTCTATTGTCTCTTTCTCCTGCTCTCTTCTTTCTTTTCTACTTCTCCTTCTTAACTCAGTCCGCCCCTAACTGTCCCTCCCCCTACCCTCCCCAATCCCAATACTTAACTTGCTTATGGCTTTAATGTGGCTATCTAGGTCATTTGCACAAAGTTACAAAGTTATTGGTAGATGTGGTGGTAATTTTCAGCAATACGGATTCAATCCTATATCCCCAGTCATTCTACCAACAGATATGAGGCAGTTGGATTAAAGTTTGAAATGCATGCATGTAAGGTTTACAATATACACACACACCAGATACACAAGTAATTAAAAAACTATATCCAGGCTGATGTTAGAGAAATCCTGATAGTAAATCCTCTTACCAAAATCCTGATAGCAAAAATCATTTCAGCAAAACGCTCATAGCTAATTCTCAAGTCCTGGCAGCATCTTTAACCTGCGATTGAACTAAGTCATCTTGACCTCAATGTTTTGATTGTTTAAACAAGGCGGACAATTTCTGGCATTGGTTTCACTTTCTGTCTAAGCCATTATCATTATCTCAAGGCTATCAAGCAAAAAAAAAAAAAAAAAAAAAGTTTTGTTGACTTACCTGCTACAAGCTGCACATTTCTCTCAAGACCTTAACAAATAGTCCTGACCAAACAGTTTGGAGGCTAATGTAAACACTTGAATTTCATGTTGAATTATTTATTCTGTTATTTTTCTGGGAGTTTTAATAGAAGGATTCAAACTTGGTGTATGCATGGTGATAAAGGATGAATTGTATAGAGTTATCCAGTGGGGACTAAAGAATAACAATAAAATTATCTTTGCACTGTGCTTAGGAAGATAGGGATGAAAGGATTAAGGTTACTGTTCCTCTTTTCAGCTTGCAAACTCTTCATGTGTAGAAGGTGGGTGGGCAGACACAGATCTTGAAAATGTCTCGAACGATTTTCCTAGAAATTTGACAGATTATATATATCTTTAAGAAAAAAAATTACTAGCTAATATGCTAGCGAATACTCTGGTTTGATTGTTATTATTTTTCAAATTATAATCTTCCTTAAAATAAATTTTGTCTGAAGGTCAAAACAGTCTCTATCTTGTACACAGTCCTGTATAGTCTTATCATTAGAATTGTATCTTCACTGAGTAGATTCATATGTTTGCCTAATCAGGATTTGTATTTGCCCAGGGGAGGGGGAATCACGACGAGATAAAAAAATGTTCCTTTTTTTTTAAATCTATTACATGAGTTATTAAGAGCAAATAATCTCTCTTACTAAAAGTTGTCAGCTTCATAAAGGAGTAGTTGTCTTTTTAAAAAAAAAAAAAACTTTTTAAAATCAAGATATAAACTTCTTTTATGAGAAAAAAATGTTGAGACAAATATGTTGAGAAGCTTGTTGTCTATTTCAATGTTCTCTTGCAATGTTTGTTTATTAACTAGTATTTGACACAAAACATTTTGATTTGAATAGAAAATGCTTATGTGCTTTAAAACAAACACACAAATTTGTTTGTTTATTTTTTTCTCCATCAGAGAAATGCCCAGAGACAGACTTTACTTGTAGTAATGGCCACTGCATCCAGATGAAATGGGTGTGTGACAAGGACAACGATTGTGGGGATCTCTCGGATGAACTCAGTTGCCGTAAGGATGTTTTCTTATTTAAACCATGTTTAAAAGTTGTTGTTTTTTAATGTACAATTACCTTACAGTCAAATAACCACAGCTAAGTAAAAAAAAAATGTCTTAATTGGTGGGCTTGTCATATTTAACTTGGTTATTTAAGCTTATTTCATATACATTTTTTGGTCAATGCATTGATCTTGTTGGTAGATAACACAAAAGAACTCAAGTGCCTGCATCAATCTTTTTGGTTCTACATTTTAAAAACAATTTCTGTTGTTAGTAAAATATAATATGTTGACTGATGGAAACATTATTGTAAAGCCATTTGCTTTGGCCAGCAAAAACAAAAATTCAGAAACACAAAATTGAATGGAAATATTAAAATCTAATTAAAACGGAGCTAATCTAATAAACATTTGGAGCCATTAAGAGGAGTTATGTTTGCATTGCCATTATGATGAAATAAAACATTGATATGCGACATGTTTACAATGTGAAGATCAACTTGTGTGAACATTGCTACCCCTTATTTCACTTACCCTGATAATATTTTAGTTGGTAATCAAATTAATTTTGTAATTGTCCTTCTTGTTTTTTATACCTATGTGATATGGTGAGATCATACATACACATATAATCAACATAAATTTAGGCACAAATAACTGTTTTATTGTTACCATCAAGATTCTCAAACTGGGTCTTACCACAAAACATTAAAAGACCCTGGGACTATTAAGTTATATCATGGATTTAGGAACATCACAAGCAGAAACCAATATTCAAACCTGAGACTTTTGTCTTACTAGTATGTGCCCTTCAAACTTTATTAGCTCTTATCTTATCTTATATAATACAGACATTACTTCAAAAAAAAAAAAAGATGATTACGTCCTACGCGTGTCCATAGGTCAATCTAGTCATTGACTAAAATTCTGCCAAGTCACTGGTTTTCCTGGCTGGCTCAGGCAATCCATTCCATGCTCTAATAGCACTAGGGAAGAAGGAGTATTTGTACAAATTTGTCCTAGCTTATGGAACAAGGAATGTGCCTTTATCTTTGTTTCTTTCTGGGCATTTTATTAGTATTAGTACCATGTAACTAACCAGCCAGCACAACACAGTTCCAAAGAATGTTATTTGTGATTGTTTTAAAGATTTTTTTTTTTGTTTTTCTGTTTATTTTTGTTTTTAGATTTGAATAAAATTTATTCATAAGATTAAAAAGTGTTGATGGCAGTTATCAGTTTTGTTTCCTATTTTTAGCTCAGCGTAATTGCTCCAATGATGAATTTCTCTGTAACAACGGCAACTGTGTTCCCAAAGAATGGCAGTGTGATGGTGAAGATGACTGCGAGGACAGCTCTGATGAGCACTGCAGTAAGTGAAGTCAAGGGGCACTATCATATGCTGAGCTATCATCCAAGCAGATTGCATAGCATCAATAAAACCTATAAACATTTGAGTCTCTCGTTTTTGTGTGTTTTTGCTTGGTTATGTAAAAGCACATTTAATAAAATGCCTTCTTAAGGAACTGTACTTCACAGTACATCTTCTTCTTCTTGCCAGCTTTTTGCTGCTGAGCTGTCAGCTATTTTGCAGACTGTGCCAAGGAAAAATAGTGCGCTGTTTTCTTCAGTTGTTCAGCACTGCCGTACAGGGTGTTGGTTATGTTGGGCTGAAGTGGTAGTAGGGTCTACCTAAGGTGGATTAGGAAGAAGCATTCAAAAAGGACATGGTTTACGGTTTCATAAGGGTGGGCGCAGTGTCTACAAAGAGGGAGTTGTGTGGGATTTATTTTATTGAGAGGGTGTGTGTCCTGTTATAAGTTGGAATATTGTAGATTGCTCTTTGCGGGGGAGGAAGTTAATACTGTCCAGTTTGTTAGGCATGTTCATTTCTTTGTACATGGCGCTGCCTGTGTTTCCTGTTGCCCGTTGGTTAAGCCACTCCTTTTTGTGGTAGTTGATTAACATTGACCTTAGTTTGAGGTAGTTAATAGGTCTATCTTCACGTACACTCTACATATTTATCTCTAAAACTTCAGACAACTTCAATATTTGTTTAGGTCATTTTCAATATCACTTCTTTTACAATAAAAGCAAATTAGCAAAAGAACTATTTACTTTGAAATGTTAAAAAAAATAATTAATCTATTACTCAATTTTCTGTTTGTCTTTTTCTTTTGTTTATCTTGTTTATAAACTTTGTCAGTTTTGTAAAAAGATTTCCTGTTCTTATCAAACCCAGCTCACAATGAATGCACGTTGGAAGAGTTCCAATGTGGGGATGGTACGTGTATCTCCAAACCCTGGAAGTGTGATGGAGAACCGGATTGTGCTAATGGTAGTGATGAGCAGGAATGTGGTAGGCTATTACTTTGCCCTTTATTTTTTTTTTTTTAACATACACTCATCAGAAAAGAAAACAGCCTCCTAATTTATCTTATAAAATACAGCCATTACTTCAAAAAAGAAGATGATTATGTCCTAGGCGTCATGCATCTAGTCATGAATGTTAACCAATGACTTAAATTCCGCCAAGTCAATGGTTTTCCTGGCTAATAAATGTTATTTTCAACGTTAGTTAGGGTTGTTTTTTTACGCACAATCCTTTAAAAATTTTTTTATTTTTATAAAGCTCTTTTTTTTAAATGGAATATAATAAAATTAGTATTCACGCATACATTTTTATGTATTTAGTTATGCTTTTTATTACCATTTTATTCTAGGTATAGCTAGGAATGCTAATAAAATAGTTTATGGCCTGGTCATGGGGTATTCCTTCTGAACTGGGATGCGTTGTTGTGAGTCTAAGTACGCTTGAACTTGGTTTGTCCCGATCTTCCTATGAAGGGAGCTCAAGGTTCGACACCCGACTCGAGCAGAGTTGTGTATACTGAGCGCCTAAAGACAGCACGGCAAACCTCCCAAATACCCATCCCACTAGTCCACAAATGAGATTGGACCATAGCACTCTGAGCATGCTATAAGCATCTACAATGCTTTATAAAAGCTATAATTTAATTTTATTTAACTGTCATCTTGATGGTCCTCATACACTGCCCTCTGTGCCATCCTGCGGAAAGTTTGGGTTAGGATGTAATAAACTTCAATTCTGTAGGAACATCTGTAATGTCAAAGAATCAAACTGTTTAGCTCCATTGAAAGGAAAGCAATTTCAATGAAGCAAATTAAAAGTTTCGTTTCATTTATAATTCTTTTTACAAGGTTATTAATACTTGTATCTCACTACTTTATGTAACAAAAATAAATTAACAGATGAGAAACATCCAAAGTGTAGCAAAGAAGAGTTCCAGTGTAAATCAACCTTCAAGTGTATCAGACGTGAGTTTCTCTGTGACGATGAAAATGATTGCGGAGATGGAGAAGATGAAACGGGATGTGGTTAGTGTTTTGCTTTTGAATTTGAAAATTACATTAAAAAATACAACTTTCCTTTTCAAATCTAAGAAACAAACCTCAGAAAAGAGTTTGATGGTAAAATAAAATAAAATGTTTTTGAATAATTATATCACATTATCTTATTTTACATGTATTGAAAGGGGGGGGGGGGAGGCTGTGTGGGTAACATAGTTCCAACCATAGCCTCGCAGTCTTTTCATTAATATGAAATGATCCATAGTTGTTTCACGACTGAAGACAGCCAAGTAGGGCCATAGATATCTAATTTCATCACTTTAAAACAACTTAATTATTATTTATATTCTTACTGGCTTTGTATTTGGTCACTCAGTATTTGTATCCTTGACATAATGAACTATTCTTTAATCTGTGCATATGGGTTAGAACTGTGTTAACTTTAATTGTGTTTGGAAGATTGCTACTGTACATCCATTTCCCTATTCAAATGAAATGATGATCGTAATGAATGCCTCAGGGAACTGCCAGAGGGGAGAGTTCAACTGCAGCAGTGGAATCTGTATCAACAAGAGCTGGTGGTGTGATGGCGACTTTGATTGTGATGACCATTCGGATGAGGCCAACTGCAGTAAGAAACAGTAGAAATCATAGCAGTCTTACTCTGAAAATAAAACACTATTAGGATATCTATAGCTGTCTATATATATATATATATAATATATACTTTCTTCATTTTTGTAGTATTTTGGTTTCAAAGATATGGTTATTACAATGGCAGTACCAGTGCAGTTTTTTTCTGTCTGTCTTTGAAATGGTCCTTGAGAAATTAAAAAAAAAAGGGATTGGTTTTTCTTATATGGTACACTTGCAGTATGGCATAGAATTTTGTTAATTTTTGCATACCAGCAAATTCCCATATTCTTGCTTTAGTATCCCTGCTTCTGTCACTGCTCTGTATTCTGGTTATGTCCCCTTACTTCCACATTCTTCCCCTTAGGCTTGCATATTACTGGGTTTTTTTTTTTCTTAATTGGTCATTCAAAAAATAAACAGGAAAATGTGATTTTCTTTCCCACTTCAACTACTTTTTGTTTTTTCATTTCTCTTGTTTTTTTTCCCCCATTTCTCTTGTTTTGTTTTTCCCCCATTACTCTTGTTTTGTTTTTTCCCCATTTCTCTTGTTTTGTTTTTTTTCCCATTTCTCTTGTTTTGTTTTTTTCCCCATTTCTCTTGTTTTGTTTTTTTCCCCATTTCTCTTGTTTTGTTTTTTTCCCCATTTCTCTTGTTTTGTTTTTTTCCCCATTTCTCTTGTTTTGTTGCTTTTTTTTTTTTTCCTCCTATTTTCTGCTGATAAAAAGTAAGCTATATTTAGCAGTTGAGTCAACAGTGGCCATCATGAATTCACATTTCTGAAATCAGCTGCTACAAAGTAACCTGTTGTCTCCATCTGTTGCTCCCCCCATTCCCAACAAACCCCTTTCAGATCTTGTCAAGATGTTGAATACACTGCAGACCATTCATTCTTGTTGCCCTTGCTGGACACACCCACCCCTCTCATGACACTAACACATGCCCCCTGTAGAACATCTTTCTTGATAAATTATTGGCTTATATACTGTTTGCTGGGGGTCACGGTGAGAGCAAACAAGATACAAATAAACTATTTCTTACTTCATTCTAGAGTCTTTAATTTTAGCTTCAGATAACTTGAAGTAATAAAAGAGGATCCAAATGGTTTACCAATAGTGTATATAAAAACTAGCAAAAATATATGGCCTCACCTAACCCTTAGGTTCTTTGACCATTGCGACACCACACATGATCGTCTCTCTTTGTTTTTTGCCCTGTCTAGAATCCCTTTCAATGGCAGGCTCTTCCATCGCTTCCCATCGCTTTTTCTGCCTCTCCTTCTTTTCCCTGTAACTGTTCCATGCAGAAAGATTTTGTGAGCCCAGAGGACCTTGTAATACATGGCCTTATAGTTTGCATTTTTTCAAAGTGGTCAGCCGCTCATTGTGTGGCCCAATTGCCATCCTGCTTTTGGATTTTCCTCATTTGTGAAAGTCTTTTGAGGTCAAAGTTTAAAAAAATATCAATACATGTTTTGAAATATTTTTGTCTCCTGGAAGATGGCGCTGGAGTTTTAAACATAGTTTACTAAATCTGCAAGCATGCATGGAATAATCATACAGACTTTTATAAAGATTGGTCAGATGGTGTTGATTTCTTAAAAATATGCATTTATCCACATTTTGTTGTATGTGTGAAATAAAGGAAAAGAAGATCTTAACCCAAAAAATTATTTCTGGTTTAAAAGACGAATTGATATAAAAACTGACTTAGTTTATTTATAGTTAAATTTTTTTTTGTTATGTTGATTTGTTGACAGAAACAGAATTTCTGTTTCAGCTCTGTTGCCTTGTACTTCTGAGCAGTTTCGCTGTGACAGTGGTTTCTGCATTGACAAGAAGCTCCGCTGCGATGGCCAGAAAGATTGCGCTGACCATAGTGATGAGAAAGGCTGCAGTGAGTATTAGTTGCATCTTCATCTCAAAAAGTATGATTTAAAATTTGCTAGAATCTTATTGTGGCAGAATGGATAGTGCAAAGGTTACTTTCATAAAGTTACAATTTTTATTTTCTATTTAAGAAAGTTCTCAAGTCCACCAACTTCTAATGAGTATCTGACAAACTTGTTGGTCCTTGTGCTAGCTATATAACACCCATCAACTTAAACATGTTTAACACTTCTTGAGCTGCCCTACACTTGACTTGCTCTATACTTGACTTGCCCTATACTTGCCCTGCCCAAAACTTGAGCTGCCCTATACTTGTAGCGGTGCTGTGACAGTTTGCATAACCAAATCCGTTTTTTATCAGGTCAGCCACTGTACTTAGCAGAATATCAAGAGTGAGACCTGTCCATTCTTTAACATTGTCCAGCCAGCAGAATATCAAGAGTGAGACCAGCTTTTTCTTAGACGATTCTTTCTTCATGTTGCCTCCACTGTATCTTGAAGAATGACTTTTGAAAATGAGTCATATCTTACAGTATTACAGAACCAGCTCAGGTTTTGTCTCTTCACAGTATTGAGGAGTTCCTTCTTTTTGCCAGCCAGAGTGTTTACTTGTAAAAAAATATTTTGTTGTTTTTTCCTGGTGTCTGATACCAACAGTTATCTGTGGCATTTACTCTAAAAAGCTTCAATTTTTATTTCAGCCTCAGTAATATCATTGTGAATATAATACTGATTGCCCCCAAATAAATTTTTCAGGGCCCAAAAAGTGTCGCTCAGATCAGTTCAGTTGTGACGGTGGGAAATGTCTCGGTCTTCACAAAGTCTGCAATGGCAGAAATGAATGTCAGGATGGCTCTGATGAATCTTCTTGCGGTAGGTCATGATAGTAATGATGTTTATTGCTTAGTTTTATAACAGTCATTTATTCATGCTTTAGCCTCTATCCTTGCCAATTATAACTTCATAGATGTTGAAGCGTTTGTTAAAATTCTTGAATATTTTTTTTTATAGGGAATTAGTTGTTTTGTTATTTTTAACTCTGTACATTGGAAAGCAGCCAGCTAACTATCCAAACCAGCCTTTTCATGTCACTCTTAGCAAAGCTAATGCTGTTCCCTTCCAGATTGACTTCAAGATGATTGTAGTTGCTGTTTCTGCCTTCTTTTGATATTCTTAGTGATTCATTGCCACTTTGAACCATGCATAGTTCTGTATTATTTGAAATACTTAGTCACTATTTTTTGTGTGTGCCTTCACTTGGCCACATCGTCAAAATACCTTCACATTTCTAATGAGGTCTTACAAAAAAACTTTGCCTGTAATTCTTGTTATGATTAACATTAAAATTGGGGTCTATAAGCCTTAAATTCTCCATTTTGTATGTCATTGCGATGTTGGTCTAAATAAGCCCAAGGACGATCATCGTCATGAGGTCAATGTTATGACCCTGTGGTGATGGTGTAGGGGGGTTCTAGTCACATAAAGGTGAATGGTAATGCCATAGACTCTCTGGCCTGTCAAGGACAAGGAAGGCTTTATCACTACACTAGTTGTCTTTCATCTTTCACTGCACATTCTGGCGTCAAAGGTTTTGCCAATGCCCAGTTTTATGGTTTTAACAAAATTGTTTTCATGTCCAAACTTTTTTTTTTCCACTAAGTGTCTGATTCTTGACTTCCTTTTAGGAATCTTTTTACTTCTCAATATTGAAAGATCTGCTAATGATCCGCTAATGATCTACTAATGGCATGTAATTCCCCCCCCCCTCCCCTCTTTTCTCTGTTTCATTGTTATCAATGTTATTGGTGTTTAGATCATGTGACCTCATGCGCTGTAAACAATGGCGGATGTTCACACAACTGTAAGCCCACACCTCATGGAGCCAGATGTTGGTGTCATCCTGGTTACAAGCTTGCAGACAATAAAACTATTTGCAGAGGTAACGTACCCCCGTCTTAGATGTTTTTGTATTTCAAGTTGCTACTTAACCATTAATTTCTGTGTTGCAAAACAAAGTTTACTTTTCATGTTTTGAATTTCCAGACATTGACGAATGCTCGTTGGAAGGAGCCTGCAGCCAAATCTGTCGAAACACTGAGGGCTCATTCCAGTGTTCTTGTGTGTCTGGTTATCAACTTAAACCTGACAGCAGAGGGTGTAAGGCTTTAGGTGAGTAAAATGGGTCAAGCTGAATTGAGTTAAACCATTAGAATAAAATGCTAGTTACGTATGTACTGATATCTTTAGAAAATAAAAAAATGACTTGATCTGTTGATTAATGTTGAAAGTATATGAAAAATCGTACTGTGGAAACAGTTATATCTATAAATAGAAGTCACTAACTATAAATAAGGCATTAGTCTTCTGTTATTAAACACTCTGCTTTGTTCCCTAGACCAAGGAGCACAACTTTGCATTCCATTTTTGTAATTAATAATACATTTTTAATGTAAATGAAGACATAGGATATATTTTTTTTTTTTACAAGCTTTACATACGGCTACACCTGTTGATTTCTTCCCAGGCTTTATATTGTTTATTATTGCCTGAATATACCCTCCTTTTTTTTTATTTTTTAAATCCAATAAACTGGCCACATTTTAACTACCCCTCCATATACTTGTTAGCCTGTGAAACTAGTTGTATTTGTACAATGCAATGAAACCTCCCCTCATTCTCTCCTATTTCTGTCTCTCTCATTCTTTCTCTCTCTCTCTCTCTTTCTCTCTCTCTCTCTCTCTCTCTCTCTGAAACCCCCTTTTTTTCACCAAGTCCACCATAATGTTCTCTGACATAGACTTTTGGCTTAAATTGGAACGACCCACTTTAAAATATACCCACACACACACACACACACACAGTACAATATTTGTGGGAGGCATGGTCGAGAGGCTGAGTAGGCTTGAACTTGGCTTGGCTACCTATGAAGGGGGCTCGAGGTTCGACACCTGGCTTGGGCAGAGTTGTGTTTACTGAGTACCTAAAGACAGCACGGAAAACCTCTCCCCCCACTGGTCCACAAATGAGATTGGACCAAAGCGCTCTGAGCATGCTATTAGCATGAAAGTAGCGCTATATAAAAGCTATTATTAATTTATTTATTTATTTAATATTCTCGACTGAAAAACACAAGCACACACACACATTTTCACTTTTTACCTGCCCTTTTTTATGACATTGACAACCCTTAACAGAGATGATATAGTTGTTTTGGTGTTGTTTTAACATGATTCTGATCATGTTTATTTCAGCTTCATTTTCCCACTATTTGTTGTTCTTACATCCCTTCAGCAGTGAAGGTTATTACATCCTAGCCCAAACCTCCTGCAGTGCAATAAGGCATGATGATCCTTCATGCTCAAAATCTGGACCATACTGTTGGTGGTCACTTGACCTGTATGGGAGCTTAAAGGCACTATGCCTAACAGCAGAGTTTCTTGCCAAGGCTCTACGGGAGGACTAATCCTACCAGCCTTGCTACCAAATGGAGTTCATCTAAAGTGCATACCATTTTGACAGAAGACTTCTTGACACTTCACTTTTTTCACACTAGGTGGTGAGGCCTACTTGATATTCGCCAACAGAGTGGACATAAGAAGAGTTACTCCTGACAAAACTGACTACACGTCCATCTTGCAAGGTCTGCAGAATGCTATTGCCTTGGACTTCCACCACCAGAAGGGTTTGGTGTTCTGGAGTGACGTGACTCTGGATGTCATCAAGCGAGCTCATCTCAACGGCAGCAATGTTATGGATATAGTATCTGATGGCCTGGAAAATCCAGGTTTGCTGTGACCTAATTTTATATTTTAATTCACTATTTTTTCATACAAAAATAAATGTTTTGATCTCTGATTTTTTATTTGAGTAGAACATTTTAGTCTTTTAGTTTAGATAGAGTCATGTATAACAGTCTCTTCAGAAACGAGAAGCATATAAATAAATACATTTGCATGATGATTGTTTTCTTTCAACGTATTTCACTCTTGCTATATTGTTACACATTTTATATACATTTAAGTAAGGATTAAATTCTTATGCTGAGATTTGCATATATGTACAATGTCTGTATTGACTATTGCAAAACTACTACATAGAGCTATAGCAATGGCATAGCTAGGGATTTGGGGGCCCCTAGGGGGCTTGATGTTTATAGGGGCCCCTGCATTTCAAGATTTGACATCATGACATGAGATAATGTATTTAATAAATATATTTATAAGTCTTAAATTCCAATTGATACAGTATATAAGTAAAATTAACAAAAAAATTTTATTATTATTCTTTTAATAATGTACAAGTGGCAAATGGTATTGGGCTTGACATGCCCTAAAGAGGTGCCAAAAACCTAAAATATCACATATCCATTCATATTGTCTCATGTCATGCTTTCTGTGCAGCATCTAGATCATCTGTCATAGTATTTTTGACTTCACATGAATAGCAAGATTATGTGGCAGTGGCATAATATTTAATATTGAAAAAATTTAGAACATTCATTTGAGGGCCCTCCTCAAGTGGGGTCCAGGGAGGACTTAAGAATTTGGAAACCCCACTCCCCAACCCTTGCTACACCCTAGCTACACCACTGAGCTCTATAGAGACAAGAAAATTGGTTAATGAGATGGGTTATAGTAATTTTAAGAACTGAAGCCAGCCATCTGTTCTTCCGGAGATAAAATGTCCATTTTTGTTTTATGTGTATTTATTGTTTAGGTGGACTGGCTATTGATTGGATCCATGACAAGTTGTTCTGGACAGATGCTGGCACGTCCAGGATAGAAGTATCGAATCTAGATGGATCTTCAAGGAAAGTCATCTTGTGGCAAAATTTGGAGAAGCCTAGAGCAATAGCTGCCCACCCAAGACAAGGGTAAGTTCATTTTATATGCATGCTTTATAAACCTAAACCTAATGGCAATGATTACGATTCCACAGATTAAGGATGAGTTCAGTGTTGCACATGACTACCCAGTTGTGACCTGCATATTTTCCTGCATCTCAGGCAGACTAGCGTCTGCTTGCGATCTATTTATGTGTTCTTTCCATCTTCTGCACCAGTCTTAAAAAAAAAAAGGCTTTTCTTTGAGTCTCAAATGTTTGTCCCGCCGCCTTTGTCTCTTTCAGAGGCCATCTGCTACCGGCTACTTTCCCAGTGAGGGCGAAATAGCGTCTGAGTTGATTTTTAAAGTGCTTACAGGGGCACCTCTGTTACGCCATCCTCCTTTAAGCTCGCCAAAGAAGATCACCTTTTGGCATCCGATCGTCTCCCATGAGGGATAAGTGTCTGACCCAACACAGTTGTTGAATGGTAATTAGTGCTTCTATATCATGTCACTCAAATGGAGTTTGATGATGATGATATCATGTTGCCAGCACAATGACCAACTACTTTTATCAACTAATGTCAGGTTCCCATTTGATTAGGATATTCTAAGAATTTTAAGGTTCACAATTTCAGTCTTTACCTGGAATCAAACTCACCAAGCGCTGTACCTCTCAGCCAGCAATGTTCCTTTTGTAATAACATAATGTAGTGATTATTGTAAATTTTTAATTTTTATTTACTTAAGAAGAAAAGATTTTGCTTTGTTCCGATATAAAAACTTTTTTTTTTGCTACCTTTAAATAAAATTTCCCTTTGTTTGTTGACAGCCAAATTTTCTGGACTGATTGGGGAACGACACCAAGGATAGAGAGAGCTGGTATGGATGGGAGCCTGCGGATGATATTGGCTAACTCATCCTTGTTCTGGCCAAATGGATTGACTGTGGACTATGCTGCAGAGAGGCTGTACTGGGCTGACGCCAAGCACCATGTTATTGAGTGTGCCAACCTGGACGGGACTCAGCGTAGGACTGTCATCAGTGAAGGTGTGAAATTATAATAGTTTCAATTTTTTAAATTTTTTTTTTCATATTTTTCATTAGGCCCATGTTTTTCATTTAAAAACCCACTAAGTAGCTCAGTTTATTTCTGTCATTAATCTAGTTCTATATTTAATGGATGTGTTGGCTATTTGATTGTTTTGACAAAGATACACTTTTGGACTTTTTTGTTTGGTTTTTTAAACATTTTTTTTTCTCTCTCCATTAAGTCTTAACAATATGGCCTTGTGTTGAGATAGTTTAAACCATTAATCATCAATTAATCATCAAAGATTGCCATATGTGTTGAGATAGTTTAAACCATTAATCATCAGAGATTGCAATATGTGTTGAGATAGTTTAAACCATTAATCATCAAAGATTGCAATCCTACTTTTAACTCTTTTAGTGCTTATTATTTTGAGTGAAAAACAGGATGAACAAAAAGAAAACTTGCAGGGAGGGGCAGTGTTACTATGACTAACATAACTTTTTTATTTTATTATATAAACTAACATATTTGATTTGATTTTAAAGGAAAATGAATTGGCAACAAAAGTGTAATAAACGAAAGAAATTATTTTAGACAATATTTGTTTTAGTAAGTTTAAACTGAGAATGGGAAAAATGATAAATTGAAAGATATAACCTTATAATTCTACATTTCATTCATAAATATTGAAAAATCACAAACCTTAACTCTATTAATCACTTTAAATTTTATAAAACAGGAAAAATATACTAAAAAATTGACATAAACTAAAAAGTGGTACCAATAACACAATTTTTGTAATTTTTTTAAAAAATGTCTTGGTCTTGTATCCAATTTATAACCAAAACTAATAACAATCACTCTTACATGCAAAAAATAAAGAGAGGAGTAATAAGTTTATACGTTATAAAGATAATGAAACAAACATTGTATTCCAATTCCAAGAATTAAATAAATCTCACCAATTTGTAAAATTCTTACAATTTGCACTGTACTGGCTGTATGGTGGTTTTGTTCTTCAGTCCTAACATAACAATTCAGGGCTCAAATTCCTCTGCTATCACTAAGATATACTAATTTTTCATCTTTTACAGAAACTTCTAGAGCTATATATTAATAAATGTCTATTATGGATACAACTGACTTCATCATGACTTACACTATGGATCATGTTCTTACATCCATAGGCCTGCCTCATCCCTTCGCTCTGACCATATTTGAGGATGAGCTGTACTGGACTGACTGGTACACTAAGAGTATTAACAAAGCCAACAAGTTTAGTGGCAGCCGTGTTGAGACCATCAGGTCCAGTCTCTTCTTCCCTATGGACATCCACACTTTCCACCCACAGAGACAGCCTCCAGGTAGAAAATAAGACCTAGATTTTGAATGTTTCAGGGATTGGGAATGTGGGCAACATTGGAATAGGGGGCGGGCTGAAAACTTTTTAAAAAACTCCATCAGGTCTTTGACCAGATGTCTAGCCAAACTTTGCCAGCCACCTGAAAATACTCTCTTGATTGGTGCACCTGATTCTAGGCCTACGTTTTATTGGCTGCATATTTTTACTTCTCTACTTGTGTCTTATGTTTCAGCCAAAAACCTGTGTGGGGCAAATAATGGAGGCTGCAGCCATCTGTGTCTGCCCAATGAGAGTGGCTTCACCTGTTCCTGCCCAACTGGATTAGTTCTTAACAAAGATAGAAAGAACTGTGCTGAAGGTGACCATCTTGTAGTTTTACCCAGTATAAGAAGAAAATAAATAAACTTTGTATTATCAGAAGAATGATAAGCAATTTCAAAGGATTTTGGCTGTTAAGTTTTTTGGGTTTTTTTTGTTTTGTATTTTTTAGAATCCTATCCTATTAGAATGACTTTTGAGGAAAAATTAATTGTACCAAATAATTAGTTTCAACTATATTTACATGTTTGTATTTATATGAAAAGAACCAAAATTTATTTTTTTTAAATATGGTGTTAAAAAAAACTGTTTTCTTGTTACTATGTTGTAATGTTAGTTGTTACTATGTTGTAATGTTTGCTGTTACTATGTTGTAATGTTAGTTGTTACTATGTTGTAATGTTAGTTGTTACTATGTTGTAATGTTTGCTGTTACTATGTTGTAATGTTAGTTGTTACTATGTTGTAATGTTAGTTGTTACTATGTTGTAATGATAGTTGTTACTATGTTGTAATGTTAGTTGTTACTATGTTGTAATGTTAGTTGTTACTATGTTGTAATGCTAGTGTCTTTATTATAAGACAAAAATAAATAGCTCACATTTATAATTTCTCTCAACCTTCGTTTACAGTTATGGACACCTTCGTACTGTTCTCTACACAGTCTGACATCCGCAGGATTTCTCTCGATGTCGGAGAGCTCATGGATGTGGTTATACCTTTGGGTGGAGTCCAGAGTGCTG
Source organism: Biomphalaria pfeifferi (assembly GCA_030265305.1). NCBI lineage: Eukaryota > Metazoa > Mollusca > Gastropoda > Planorbidae > Biomphalaria > Biomphalaria pfeifferi. The sequence goes on from JASAOG010000102.1 coordinate 1,346,555, forward strand.
TAGGGGTTGAGTTTGACAGCATTACAGACTCCATTTACTGGACTGATGTTGGGGCTGACAGCATTGGCATGTCTTCATGGGATGGCAAAAATGAAAAGGTTTTTGGGTTTTTCTATATCAGCATTAATAATAATAATAAGGAGTTCAGTAGGCAAAGTAGTCCTAACTGTGACCTACATATTGTGATGCTGACAAAACCGCTGTTGGCCAGTGGTTGATGGAATTTTTCTATTTGTCTTTGTCAAAAGCTTTCCTTTGGGTTTCAACTCTTAGGATGGCTGCCTGGTCGTGCGGTTTGCGGTCTGGACTGTCATTCAGACTTATCGATGTTCCCGGGTTCAAATCCTGCCCGCTCCCATCCCTTGTAGTCCTGCGCAGAAGGTTTGGACTAGGAAGTAAATCATCTTCAACTCTGAAGGAACATCCAAAACATGTAAAACATTTTATAAATCAAATCCTGCAACCTTTGTAAGACAACTCCAGCTGTCTCTTTTGGAAGCCCCTTGCTACCAGGTGTTTTTCTCTATTCCAAATGGTGTCTGAGCTGGTCTTTAGTGTCTGAGGGGGAAAGCGGTCACTTCTGCTACACCATCCTGCTTTAAGCTTGCCAAGAAAGATTGCCTTTGGCATATGGTTGTCTCCCGTATAGAATAGTTGCTGTCCAACAGTAGGCAATTCCTCTACATTGTCCACACTAATAAGTGCATAGTTATTTGCATCATAGTTATTGGGGTGGGATGCGTGGTCGAAAGGCTAAGTGCGCTTGAACTTGGCTTGGCTACCTATGAAGGGGGCTCGAGGTTCGTCACCAGACTCAAGCATAGTTGTTTTTACAAAGCGCTCAAAGACAGCACGGAAAAAACTTCTCCCAGAGACCCCAACTGGTCCACAATTGAGATTGGACCATAGCACTCTGAGCATGCTATAAGCATGAAAGTAGTGCTATATAAAAGCTATAATTTATTTTATTTATTTATTTGTTTGTGAAACTTGCTAAAACGTGTTCACATTTTGTTTCCTCTTTGACCAGGTTATTGCTAGTTCAAGTCTTGATTCACCGTCTGGCATCTCTTTTGATTGGGCGGCCCAGAATCTTTACTGGACTGATAGTGGCAATGACCGCATTGAAGTGTGTGCAACACAGACCAAACTGAGGACTGTATTGATATGGAGAGACCTGGACCACCCCCGTGACATTGTGGTGTATCCACAGAGAGGGTTAGTTAGACTTGCTGACCTTTTGAAGAAAGCTCTAGACGCTATTGTCTTTACATTAATTAATTTTTGTTACATTAAAAACATTCAGGCACTAGATTTAGGATCAATATCAAAACATATTTTTGTGGGAGTTCTCTTTACCTCCAGGAAGCAAAACTTATTTTTTAGGTAATAGAATATTCAGAGTTAGGAGGCGCGGTGGCTGAGCGGTAAAGCGCTTGACTTCAAAACCGTGGTCTGGGGTTCAAATCCTGGTGAAGTCTGGGATTTTTAATTTCAGGATCTTAGGGTGCCTCTGAGTCCACGCACCTCTAATGGATACCTGACATTAGTTGGGGAAAAGTAAAGGCGGCTGGCCACATGACACCCTCGTTAACTGTAGGCCAAAGAATCAGATGACCTTTACATCATTTGCCCTATAGACCACAAGTTCTGAAAGGGGAACTTAGAAAAATATAGTATAGAGGTGCAGATCTTAGAGAGGAAGTGGAGATGGATTGGTTACACCCTGAGAAAATATACCAACAACAGAGCTAGGCACTTAGGGTGGAACCTCCCAGGGAACAAGACGCAGAGGAAGACCAAAAAGAACATGGCAACGCAGTATACTAGATGAAGCCAAGAAGACCGGAAAGAGCTGGGAAGCCATAAAAAAAGTAGCAAGAGACCGTGGAGAGTGGCGTGTTTTTACTGAGGCCCTATGTTCTATGAGGAACTCAAAGGAAAGAGGATGATGATGAAAAGAAATAAAACTATATTGTTATTTAACCTTGGTTAGGCTAATAATAGAATATGCATCCTCTATTTGGGACCCCTCAACTCAAGAAAACATTAAGAAACTGGAACAGACAGAAAAAAGAGCAGTGAGATTCATAACAAACAATATTCACATTTGACTTGAGTAACACCTTTGGTAAAATCACTAAATTTAGAAAGCCTTTAGGATATAAGACTCAAAAGTAAAGTAGCAATTATACATCACTGAACCATAATCTTCAAATACGAAAACAAATACAAAATCTAATAAAACACTGAGAAAGACACAAAGATTCCTCGTTCCTTATGCTAGGACAAATTTGTACAAATGCTCTTTCTTCCCTATTGCTATTAGAGCATGGAATGGGTTGCCTGAGCCAGCCAGGAAAACCAATGACTTGGCAGAATTTAATTAATTGTTTAACATGCATGACGCTTAGGATGTAATAATCTTCTTTTTTGAAGTAATGTCTGTTTTATTTAAGATAAGTTGTTGACTTGTCTGTATTAACAGATACATGTTTTGGACCAAAATATTTTAGTTATCTTTATTAACAGATACATGTTTTGGACTGAACTTGGTGAGTCTGCCAAGATTGAACGTGCTAGCATGGATGGCACTGAGAGGCAGGTCATCATTGGCAGCAACACCACTTGGCCAAATGGTCTGGGTTTGGATTTTGAAACTGATCACTTGTATTGGGTAGATGCTGGGACACGCACCCTGGAGTCCTGCACACTGAGTGGCGGGGATAGAAAGGTAGGATTTGTAGGCATCAGCAGAAGGGAAATAAACCACTGTAGCTTAATAAAAGTTAAACTTTAACTTTTCTAAATTAATTTTCCAATAATATTAAACAGGCAATCATTTCCACTGGACTTCAACATCCCTTTGGAGTCACTGTTTTTGGTCAAGTTGTTTACTGGACTGATTGGGACACAGGAAGTATCCACTATGCTGATAAAACCACAGGAGGAACTCAAGGTGTAGTGGCCTCAGGCTTTGGCCAAATCATGGACTTAAAGGTGTTTCACCGCAAGAGGTCACCAGGTGAGGGATACATTCTTAAAATTGAAATTTGAAACATGGTGGTAGAGCTTTGTGGAAATAACTTAAAAGTTTAATTCAAATTCTAATATAGACCAGGGTTGTTATTATTATTTATTTTTTTTTACATTTTTGGCTAAGTTACACTGTAATGGGTCACTGACTTATTTAAATTATAGTAGGTAGTCTTTGTGCCGACCAAGAGTTCCAAATATAACAGAACAAAAGTCAATTGTAGTCTAACAGAATTTGTATTGGTTTTAACCAATAAAACTATATTGTAAAAGGGAAGCAACACAATGATAAAGATTTTTATTTACATGGGGACATCACCAATATATAGAACATCTGCCTTGAGCCTCTTCATAAGCTCTAGTGTGGTCGAACCAGGCAGTCATATTGAAACATGCGCTTGAACTTGGCTACCTAGAAGGGGGCTCGAAGTTCGACACCCGACTCGGGCAGAGTTGTGTTTACTGAGCGCCTAAAGGCAGCACAGAAAACCTACTCCTAGATACCCCCCCCCCCCCCCCCCCCCCAACTGGTCCACAAATGAGATTGGATCAAAGTGCTCTGAGCATGCTATATAAGCATGAAAGTAGGGCTATATAAAAGCTATATATATATATATATAATAATAATGTAAATATCCGTTCTAGTCTAGTCTCTAACAGTGCGCACCTTCTCACTAGCTTGGATGGCGGTGTGCATGGCAGGGTTATAACAATATTATCTTATAAGATTTCAAAAGCTTATTTCAAATGATGAATCCTATGTTAGATAACTGTGACAAGTAGCAGACATCCTTCCTGTGTACACTCTCTTCTGCTGAGTAAATGTGAGCTGCATTCTTTAATTTATTATTCTTCATCCCCTGTGAAATGGTGGCATTAAGTTTGATAGCCCTTTACACAACTGTGCCACATGTAGTGCATATTTCAAGGAGTAGGGGGTGGGGAAGTGGCAGAGAGGTTAAGTGATTGGTTTCCGAACCTGGGGTCCTGGGTTCGAATCTCGGTGAAGACTGGGATTTTGAATTCCAGGATTTTTAGGGTGCCCCTGACTCCAATGAGTACCTGACTTTAGTTGGGGGAAGTGAAGGTTGTGCTGGTTTCATGACACCCTGCTTGTTATTGTTGGCCAAAGAAACACAGATGACCTTAATATCATCTGCCCTATAGACCCTGAGAGGGGAACTTTTCTTTTTTTTTACTTAAGGAATATAGGAAATAAATTAAAGATGAAATGTAACGTGACACAGACATTTATTTACAACGGATCTAAACCTTTAGTGAAGACTCATACTTATAATTTTGTTTTGGTCATAAAGTGTGTAAAAGCACAACATCTGCTTGCTACTTAAAAGAACGATTCGCCATTTGATGTTTTCAGTTATCACACCATGCAGCCAGGGTAATGGCGGTTGTAGCCATATCTGCCTTCTTAACCCAAGAGGTCACACTTGTGCTTGTCCGACTGGAATTATCATGAGCAGTGATGGTAAACAGTGCCAGTCAGGTTAGTGAGGAAAATTTCAATGTTTCTACAATAACATCTATGTGTTTAAAATATGCTGCTATTCCTCAGTGGTTTTTGTTTGAGTTCCCCTTGCTCAAATGGCTACATGTTATTCAGTGTTAGACACATGACCCAATCCCTGTTAACTGATCTTCAGACTCTCAAGACGATCCTTATTGTTGTTATAATGCCAGCCATTGAAACATCGGAAAACTACTTTTAAGCTGGTAGCTCTGGAAGGGAAATGTTTGACCATGTTTTACTCATATTGTTACGATCGTCAATAGTGCTAGATGTTACGATCAAACTTGATGCCAAGATGTCACATTGAAGCACAATCAATGATCGTAATTGCCGAGGATTCAGAAATTGTCAGTTGATAAGATGATTATCTAGAAGTTGCTAGTTGATAAGAGGATCATCTAGAAGTTACTAGTTGACAAGACGATCTAAGTATATTATTATATTCAATGAAGAAACTTCTCTTCGTCTAAAACAATTACTTTAATTCAAAACTTGAAAAAGCTATTCACAAATAATTACAAGGTTAAATGTACTTGAATAGAATAACTGATCTACACAATAATATAATTGAGTTCTAACACTAGACTCTAGTACATGTTATATCTAACACGTTCCACACAAGACTGCCGCAATCTAGAATCCTTCCCGGGCGTTAGAGCGTTATCACGTGACCAGCATCTCTCCGCTGCAAGGCCAACCAATAAATGCAGCTCAAAGTACAATAATTAATACTTTAAACCAATCATATTTATTTCAAAACATAATCCTACTGCGTGATAGAAAATCCCGACAGGCTAAATATAGACTATGGCTAAATATAGATACAGTGTACGTGACAATATTGAGAGAAATATTTATTTGGTTTCCTATCAGTTCAAGTAAATGGCACTCCGATTTTTATGCTTTCAAAACAATTTTCTTAGAATTTTACCTGTAAAGATTTTGGTGAATATTCAAATGAATTATATTAACAATAAAACACAAGATTTTTTTTTTTAACGTGACAAAAGCAAAGTCTATTTAATCATTTTTTTTTATATTTTCTCTGCAAACTTTAAGTTGTTGGCAATTTTAAAGATAAGATTTTCTTATGCACACACCTGTTCATTATGTTGATATAGTTTTCAACTTTAAAATTGCCTCTAGCAAGTTCATCTGCAAAGTTGTGTCGAGGTTACCGACTATAACCCATGGGTCTTTTTTTTTTTAGAAATGAGGAATTTTCTGATTTTTACAAGGCGGCAGGAAATTCGTAAAATTTCTCTGGAAGTGGAATACTTTATGGATGTGGTGATACCAGTTGGAGATCTGAAGAATGCAATAGCCATTGATGTAGATGTGGTAGAAGGTAAGTCAGTGTTACTTACTAGAGGAGAGACATTCAAACAGTAGAAAATTTGTCAGGCATTTATGGTTCATGAATAATTACTACAAATCTTAATGAAAAATACTGATAATAGTAAACCTCGGTATCTAAAAAGAATTGGCTTTATAGTTATACAGTGTTTAGAACAATTTAATAATAATGTTTCTAAATGAATTTTTTTTTTCAAATATATGAATCTCTGAACATAACAAGGGAAAATAATCTGTCATTACCCCACTACTAGGCACTAGATCTAATTAGTGTTATCTAATTGTTAAATTTGTTTGTAAAGCGTTTCTTTATCTTTTTTTTTTAATTTTTTTTTTTTGATAACCTGTAGATCTAGTTCTTTTTAAATTAATAATGAGGTTAGGGAAGTCTTTGTATTTAATTCTAAAACGAATGTATTATTCACAGGTAAAATGTATTGGACTGACACCTGGCTAGATAAAATCTCCAGAGCCAATCTGAATGGCTCCAATGTGGAGAAAATTATAGAGCATGGCATCCACACAGCAGATGGTTTAGCTGTGGATTCTGTTGGACGCAAGCTATACTGGACAGATGATGGTCACAATACAATACAGGTTAATTATATCATCTAAGAATTTTTTGTAAATATTTCTGCATTTCTTGTTTGTTTCTTAAGTGACACCCCTAACTTAAAGAACATGACAACTTGGGTTCAATTAGTATAATACATAATCAACTAATTTAACTCTTTCTCTCCTTATTGACAATGTCAACGTTGATTTGACCCCATTAAAGTAAATTGATTTTTGAATTTATAAACTTAAATTTGTGTTGTGCAAAAAGAGCACGCATTCCCCTAGTATTCAATACCAAGTAGAACATTTTCTGACAACAAACACAAAAGTTATGAAAGTTTAATCAGAACAGGATAGGGAAATACAAATGAGCAATATGAATAATACTATATCTGAACGAGGAAAATAATTACGCAGAGAAAGAGTTAAACATATCAACAACCAAATACTGTAAAATCACTAATACAAAATTTCTGTATATCCATTGTACTGTACTGAACTGTACCACTATACTGTACTGAACTGTACCACTATACTGTACTGAACTGTACCACTATACTGTACTGAACTGTCTTTTACTGCACTGGTTCTTTTTAAATAGTATCCTAAAAAGCTGGTACAGTCCTTTTGAGATATGCTTATGTATTGTGTTCATATTAGTACATTCCCAAAGAAAGCTAATTGTCATGCTTGACCACTGGCATTATGTTGCCCTTGTTACATGTGTTGGCTGGTCACTCTATGAGTGCCTCTAGTTCATTTTTATTAATATTAAGCATGCTAGACTAGATTGACACATGAAATGCTTAGGACGTAATTATCCTCTTTTTTAAAGTAATGTCTGTAATCAATAAGATAAGCACTAGGTACCTTGAGTAGCTAGAAAGGCAGAGGTCTCCATGTTTGCACTTTAAACTTTGAATGATTAGTTAACTCATGCCTTTTCTATTTATAGGACTTTTCTGGTTTTCTGTTTGAGGCTTTAGCGCAAGGGACTTAAATCTGATCAATATTTAGCTTAAAATTTAGGAATTGAGCTGGGTTTTATATAAAGATTAGAGTTAAGTTTAGAGTAGGTCAACATTGGACTAACATTATTTTATTTTAAAATATTATCATTAATAATAATAATAATATTTATTGTCCGTAAGGAAATTTGTCTAACAATTTGTGCATTACACCAAACAAAACATTGTAACTCAAAAAAAAACATAATGTACATTCGCACCATACTCACTCATGATTTACATGTGAAAAGTTTATATCACATTGTTTCTATTTAATGATTTGATTGCCAGGGGAACAAAAGAGTGTTCGTTTCTGCTTGTCTTTGCTATCGGTGTCTTGTATCTCTTTTGTGATGATAAAATCACAAAATCCTGACCCAAAGGGGGATTTATTATTTCTAGAATCTTTTTAGCTTTTTTATGGATGTTAGTCTCAAACAACTGTCCAAATGGGGTTTGCTTTTTGCCAATGACTTTACCAGCAGCATTTAGGATTCTATGGAGTTTATTTTTATTTTAAATGCTCAGATTGCCATACCAGGCAGTCATATTAAAACTTAAAATATTGCAGATGTGAGCGTGACAAAACAGACAAGGCCTTTTTTAGAACATTAAACGAGGGCAGTTTTCTTAGTAATCGTAATATTTGCTGTCCTTTTTTGCTGATACAATCAGTATTTGCAGTAAAATTTAGTTTATTTTCTAGGATAGTATCAAGGTATTTAAATGTTTGAACTATTTCAATAGTCTCTCCAGCTACAGAAACAATATAATTTTCCTACTTTTCCCTACGAAAATCGATTATCATTTTTTTTTTTTTTGACATTTAATAATAAAAAATTATTTTTACAGTATTTTTCAATGTGTTCTATTTCTCTGAAATATTAGAGAAATATGATGGTAATTTGTCTTAATGATTTGGTGACACCAACTTGCAAAGTATATCCTTTTGCTTCGCTCCAATTGACAAGTGCCAGAGCTTGGCCTTTGGCAAGAGTGAAACCTCCTGACATGTACAATTTTCATATTTTCCTCAAAATGTTTTGAACTAATTTGATTGATTTGTTCCTCCCAGGTAGCTAATCTTGATGGCACAATGGTGACTGTATTGATCTATGAAGACTTGGACAAACCACGCGCCATTGCATTACACTATGATAAAGGGTAGGTAATACTCAATAAATTCTGTATTATTAATTACAGGTTCAAATGGTAGTATTCAAGAAATAAATATTTAATTATGAAACTTAAGACTATTTATGTTTTAATGCTTTTGTCTGTTATAGATACATATTTTGGACTGATTGGGGCTCAAACCCTCGTATTGAGAGGGCAGACATGGATGGTAAAAACAGGCAAATTATTATTTCTGAGGGTATTGAGTGGCCCAATGGTTTGACCATTGATAGACCAACTAATAGAATTATTTGGGCAGATGCAAGGAAAGAGGTAGGATGTTGTTTAATAATCACATTAGTAGACTTGTCTCATAACGTTTATGTTGTCAGAACACACATGTCCTCCATGTTTTAAACAGATTGATAAGTTACAGGCTGTTTATTGATTCAAGGCATCCAAATCTTCAAATTATATGGTTGGTCTAAGTCAGTGTTTCTCTAACCTTTTTTTTTAACTGTTTATTGATTCTTCGATGAAATACTTAACGCATTCAGAGAATTAAGCTAGATTATTTCCTATTATTTAAAATATTTTTAAAAAAATTAAACCTTATTCTAAATTTAGCATTATTATTTATTGTTAAGTATAAAAATAAAATAAAATACAAACATTAACATTTGTAAAAAAATAATGTTTAATGACTTTGATGGTACCCAGTATTAATTGTGTCCTTCAGGAAAATTACTTTTGATATCAGGTATGATATTAGTAAGCTGAACTCTAATATCTGGTCCGGTTCAAGCCTTTGATTTAGTCGCAACATATTAAGAAAATCTTACTTTGAACAAATAACTTGTATGAGTGAAACTAAATAAAATAATGAGACCTTCTTTTGAAATCTGTCTATTCAAGCCTTACAGAACACTAGCACAGTTTGGGAAATATTGGTTTAAATAATAGTTTACAAGGTATTGACACTAACTTCTTGTCCAATTAATAGTTTACAAGGTATTGACACTAACTTCTTGTCCAAGTAATAGTTTACAAGGTATTGACACTAACTTCTTGTCGAAGCAATAGTTTACAAGGTATTGACACTAACTTTTTGTCCAAGTAATAGTTTACAAGGTATTGACACTAACTTGTTGTCGAAGCAATAGTTTACAAGGTATTGACACTAACTTCTTGTCCAAATAATAGTTTACAAGGTATTGACACTAACTTCTTGTCCAAATAATAGTTTACAAGGTATTGACACTAACTTTTTGTCCAAGTAATAGTTTACAAGGTATTGACACTAACTTGTTGTCCAAGTAATAGTTTACAAGGTATTGACACTAACTTCTTGTCCAAATAATAGTTTACAAGGTATTGACACTAACTTTTTGTCCAAGTAATAGTTTACAAGGTATTGACACTAACTTGTTGTCCAAGTAATAGTTTACAAGGTATTGACACTAACTTCTTGTCCAAATAATAGTTTACAAGGTATTGACACTAACTTCTTGTTCAAATAATAGTTTACAAGGTATTGACACAGACAGCAAGAAGTTGAATCGTGTTATTAACAGAAAACTTCTTCTGGGAAGCGTGGTCGAGAGGCCAAGTGCGCTTGAACTTGCCTGGCTTGGCTACCTAGAAGGAGGCTCGAGGTTCGACATCCGACTCGGGCAGAGTTGTGTTTACTGAGCACCTAAAGGGAGCACAGAAAACCAACTCCTAGATACACCCCCCCCCCCCCCCCCCCCCACTGGTCCACAAATGAGATTGGACCAAAAGCGCTCTGAGCATGCTATAAGCATGAAAGTAGCGCTATATAAAAGCTATAATAATAATTCTGTATGTTTCTGAATACACTGAATTTGTATTGAGGACTTTGAAATCTGTTAAGTTTTTTCTTTTGCAAAATTCTCTTATAGTTTTGGTCATGTTGCTAAATGAAATCTACTTCATTTGCTGTTTCCATCATGTAAAACTCCTTTTAATACAATTTTTTATTGATAGGATTGGGAAATTTCTGATTGTGTTGTCTTGCTACATAATGGATTTGATCTTGTACAAAAGAAAATGTATTCTGTTGTTATCTGATCTCCAGTTGATAGAGTGTGCAGATCTCTCTGGCAAAAATCGACGTAAGCTTGTGACCAAGGTGAGTCACCCCTATGGCCTGACCGTTGCAGGTAACTCCATCTACTGGACAGACTGGAGGGAAAGTTCAATTCATGAGGCCAACAAGAATCTGGTGGCCAACGTGACTAGGATTAAAAATAACTTGCATGGCATCATGGACATTCACGCTGTCCAGTTTGACGGCATACGTAAGTTCTTTACCCATACATACACACTGTCTTACTTTTTCTCTTTTTTTTCTATGTATAGCATGGCCTTTCATCTGTTAACCTACTTTATTTTTTTTTTGGGAGAGAGGCTGGTTCAGGAGAAGAAAGAGTGTGAGGAAAAAATTGGAATAATATCAGAATGTAGTTTTAGAACTATGGGCTCTATCTTTCAACTGTTTGAACTTTGTGTTATGTCTATGCCTTGGTATGAGCCAAGTAGTTAGCCCCCACACCCCTCCCTTTCCCAATTTAAAAAAAAAGTAAAATTTCCCTTTCAGACCTTGCAATCTCTTTGGCAGATCATAAGGTCATCTGCTTCTGTGGCCCTCGGTTAATAAGTAGTGTGTCATATGACCAGCACTAGGACCAACCGCCTTTACTTTCCCCAACTTAAGTCAGGTACCCATTAGAGCTGGATGGACTCAGGGGCGCCCTAAAAATCACGAAATTCAAAATCCCAGTCTTCAGTGAGATTTGAACCCAGGTTCAAAAAGCCAAACTTTTAACCACTCAACCACTGTGCTCCCCTTCCCAAAAATATATATAAATCTCAAAAAGCTTCAAACAATGTTTAACATTTTTAGACTTTTATTAGTCTACTTCCAAAGTTAATTTATTATTATGAGGTGGCAGAGACGGTATGCAAATTCCAATGAATAGTGATGCAGAAGTGTTCTGTCTACAATAGCTTCAATTTAACTATATGAACTTTTATATCTTCCAATTATTCTGGTGACTTCTTTTTTTTCATTTTGTATTTTGCTTTGTGTTAAAATGAGCTTTATTTACAGTATTTGTGATCTGCAGAGACCCATGTGAATCGCTGTGGTAAAAACAACGGAGGCTGCAGCCATCTCTGTCTGCCAAATCCAAGGGGAATTTCTTGTTTGTGTCCGACTGGCATTCTGATGAAGGAAGATGGAAAGACTTGCAGAGATGGTAACTTTGTTTTCTATGCTTCAATGCAGATGTTGAGATAAACAGCTTTGAAAAGAACAGGAAGAGTAACAGGAAGACTTAATCCTCCTTTTTTTTTTTTTTCACATCGTTAGACACATATTTCTAGAGAAATTAGGTTATTAATCACATGCCAAATCTACAGAACTTTTGTGTAGGTCAACATAAATTAAAATGTTTAGTTTTTAAGTTTAGCTTTAAATAAAATTTTCTATTGAAATTGATCCACAATTTGAAGTCTGAATCTCCAGTTTTTATTACAGTTCAGTAAGATTAAATGAAGAAAATGTAGTGGTAACTTTTTTGTGTGTTAAATATAGACTTGGCTTCCGAACCCAGGGTCCTGTATTTGAATCTCTGTGAAGACAAGGATTTTGAATTTCGGGATTTTAGGACGCCCTTGAGTCCACCGAACTCTAATGGTTACCTGACTTAAGTTGCGGAAAGTAAAGGCGGTTGGTCGATTTGGTGTCCATGACACCTTGCTTGTTAACCGCTGGCCACAGAAACAGATGATCTTAATGTCTTAAGGCCCTATAGATCGCAAGGTCTGAAAGGGGAATTTTACTTTTTAAATAAGGATCACGTTATAAATTCTGAATATTTCTCTTATACTTTATGCATAAAATGAATTCTAATCTCCAACCTGAGATTTACAGCTTCCCATGTGTCTTACATTGAACTTGATATTTGATATCAATAAATACTTGAGTTAGTCTTTACAAATATTGGGAAAAGTTCACTCAAATTATAAATATGGTCTCCTTCAGTCGTGAAGCATTAATGAATCATCTTATTTCAAAGGCCAGATTAAATCAAAATGATGTCGCCCACACATCACTTCCCCCCGCTCCACACAACTGATGTATCCATAGGCTCAGTAAGCGCCGAATCAGTTTGAGATTAGCTGCATTGTAGGCTCTGCTCACTTTATCGCCTAAGAGTTCAGTGAAAACATAAGTAAACAGAAAAATAAAATTATTGAAACATCAATAAAATCAGGCTTGACAATTTTTATCCCAATTGATAAGATGTTTTTAATGACTTAAGTTTCTTTCTGTAAAAGTCAAATTTTTTTTTTTTAATTATTATTGACTATAAGAACAAGATTTTGATTGGCTGCTCTTTTACATACCAGCTCCAACCAAGTATCTTTTGTTTGCTGCAAGGGAGAGCATCCGGCGTATTTCCTTGGACACTTCAGATTACACTGACGTCTACTTGTCCTTGCCTGATCTTCACAATGTCATAGCCTTGGATTATGATTATCATGACAACATGGTCTACTACACAGATGTCTATTTAGATGTCATCAGGTAGTAATGCCTTAAATATCTTAGAAACAGGGTTGACCTTATAAATTTCAGGGCCCAATTTAATAGATGTGTGCAAGGCCCCCTCTTCTAAATTTTTTTTACAATAACAACTGTTACTTTTAGGCAAATCATTATACCAATATTTGTTATACAACATGCATAGCAAGCAATAGGCGCCTGTTGTTTAATTAAAGTTACGTCAATCATATGATAGACCTACACTAAATATGTTAACCTTTAAGTGACGGTGCGGGTCCAAATTGGAGAAAAATAGGCCTAAGGCTGATCCTGCTTAGAAATAACAGTCTTAGAAAATAGTTCTATCTTGTTAACACTCTAAAAATAAAAATAAATATACTTGGACATTTTTTCCAAAACGTTTTCCTTAAGGAAACATTTGGGTGCAATCTGAGTATTTAGCGGAACACTTTGATTATTTTTTAGAGAGATTTATTCACATGGTGACCTACTAGTTAATTATTCCAGTAGTTTGTGGAATAGTTATTCAGGCCTCGCTGAACACTAAGATTCAGTGGAACACAGTTTGGGATACACTGGACGAGGCTACTTAATTTCTTCATTCTCATATTTAACTAGTTGAGATACCCGGCATCGCTCGGATTAATTTTAAAAAGAAATAAAGATTCTAAAATAATGACTGGTAGAAAATATATTTCATCAATAACAACACCTTCAGCAACATTGACATAGAGCTATTGCTCTGAGACCAGCTGTATCTGATCTAAAGAGGGCAGTTTAAATGTTTAGGGTAATAACATACCTTACATCGTCTGCCTGGTTCTAAGCATGCTTTCCAAGTTCTATAGTTTATTTCAAATTCCATTTAGATTGGTTAACCAGATTTGATTTGATTGATAAACAGATAACCTTTGATACATTTATTTAATATATTAGTTTAATGTTTTAAATTCTTGGCTCTGCCTGTGCAACTTATCATGATATGACTTTTCAGGCGAGCATCACTGAATGGCAGCCAGTGGCTTGAAAACATTGTGCTGAAAGAGTTGGCAACAACTGATGGATTAGCCGTGGATTGGATTGCTCGTAATCTTTACTGGACAGATTCAGGTGTTTACTTTTTTTATTGTTTTTTACATTTTTAAAACATAATCAAGATAAATACAAAGGGGGGGAGAATTTCAACCAATATAATATGTATATGTCATTACTGTCAGAAGTTTGTTATGTATTTTATTCCTATGATTGTGCTATGTCCCTGTAGGTCATGATGTAATAGAAGTCTCAAGACTGGATGGGTCCAGTAGAAAGACAATCATCCAGCAAGGACTGTTTGAGCCGCGTGCCATTGCTTTGTTCCCAAAGAAAGGGTCAGGCTTTAAGAAATTTTTTTTTTAATGCAAATAATTTGTTTGTTTGTTTTCTCCATTCATTGGGAAACTTTGGGACCAGTCTGTAGTTTTGGGGTTATTGATGGAATCAATCAGTGTAAACATTTTATAGCTTTAATGTATGTGTACGTTTACTTTTTGTATATCAGTAAAAAAAAAAAAAATGAAATATAAGTCAAATAAAGACGTTTTTGTTTTCATCTGAATTTACTTGTAAGTGTTAAACCTTAACAAGAATTAAATAATTCATAACGGAAGGTTCAAAATATTTGTAAATACTTAGAATAATTTGGTCTTTCAGTACTTGCTACAGCATACAGCATGTATTCTTTTAAATTGTTATTTTAATGATACTTCTCGTTTTTTAGGAAGTGAATATAAATTTAAAACTTAACTCTTGCGCTTAATTTAAAATTTATCTCTCAAACACAAAAAAAAAACTTATTTAAAGAAAAAACCAAGTTTGTCTGATAAAGAGTACTGAGATAACCTTCATTGCTGACTTGCAGTTTCTTTTTCTTTGTGAACAGGCTGATGTTTTGGACAGACTGGGGAGCAGAACCAAAGATTGAAAGAGCTTACCTTGATGGGAGTAGCAGGAAGATTATCATTGACAGTCAGCTTGGTAAGTAGGTCAGACTACCATTGAGAGCTTGGTCAGTGGGTCAGACTACCATTAATAGCTTGGTTAGTGGGTCAGACTGCCATTGACAGCTTGGTTAGTGGGTCAGACTGCCATTGACAGTCAGCTTGCTAAGTGGGTCAGACTACCATTGACAGCTTTGTAAGTGAGTCAGACTACCATTGACAGTCAGCTTGGTAAGTGGGTCAGACTACCATTGACAATCAGCTTGGTAAGTGGGTCAGGCTACTGTTGGTGCTCCTTCAGCTAGAGGAACTGCTATTTATATTTCATAATGTTTGAAAACATCTTAAATCTTCATCTGATCTTATCTTATAAATTACAGATGTTCCTTCAAACGAGAAGATATTACGTCCTGGTTGTCATATCCATGTCTTAATCTTTTTATGCAAATTGATATGAGACTTGAACTCTGCAAAATGGTTGGTTAACCTGGTTCATTTAGGCCTTTTTTATTCTCTAATGACACTAGGAAAAATGGAGCAAAAATTTGTCCTAGCATATGCAATAAGAAATGTTCCTTTTTCTTTTGTCTTTCTGAATATTTTATTAAGTTATATTTTTAGCAGCCCCCGAAAGGTGAAAAGACGCTATTAGTTTGTGTGGAATGTCTGTCAGTCTGTCCGCCCTTCCATCCCATTTAGATCTCGTAAACTAGAAAAGATAATAAAAATCTGACGCCATAATATTTTAGACCATTCAAAGTTCTGATGCAACTGCTACTTTTTTTCCACAAAAAATCTAATTTTTTAAATCACTTATGCAAGCAGTTTTTTCTTAAAAATACACCACTTTTACAACTATTCACCACACCTTATGTCTTCTGGACCGCTGGGGCACCTTCTTTCTCCATTCTTAACTGTCATATGTCTTTGATAGAATTTCATTCTGATGTACTTTCTGAAAATATTGAAACTTGCCTTTTTACCTGCCTGGGTGGACCACTTTGGGGGTCGATTTTGAGTTTGTGTTTCCACTCAAACTGTCTTTGTAACCTTGTTGTATGTGTAAGTTAAAGTTTTGTGAATTATTGTTGCTTTACTTTTTAGTCTTTTGTCCTGAAGTGTCTTTAAATTTAGAGTTGTTGATGTTCTTCCAGGCTACCCCAATGCCTTGTCTATTGACTATGATACCATGAGGCTGTACTGGGTGGATGCCAAGCTGGACAAAATAGAAACCTCTGACCTGGCTGGTAGACACAGGATGACTATCATTCAAAATACCCCACACCCATTTGGCCTGACAGTGGTAAGCTAATAATAGCATTTTATTGCTTGTCTTTTGCAATTAAGTTTAATTGGCAAAGTTCATGAAACAATACTTAGTCTCTTTAGTAGCTTACATAAATCTTATTCACCAAAATTGTAGCCTTTTTATAGATCCAAAGTATTCATTGTTATTTCTTTCCATTAGGAAGAAACAAGCATCAAAATGTATACACAAAAAATAGTTATTATGCTTTTGAGTTGAGAAAAGTGAAATATTTTTTTTTTTAAGATTTACAGAGAAAGATGAAAAAAAAATTTTTTATTGTAAAATAACCCAATAGCACCTATATCCGGTTGAAAAACCCACTTCCAAAGTCCTAACCAAGGAGGGATAACTCTGTATGTTAAAAAAATCCTAAAAAATATGTATTTTGAAAAAATAATCACATTGAAGATCTAATACATATAAAAAAAAAAACAACTTTAAGAAATAGAACTATATGCCTACTTTTAAAAAAATATACGTTTAATACCTCTAGAATATAAAAAACTTTAAAAATACCCATTTTCCCCTGCTTATACACTGGGGCTATGGGCCTGTTTGTTTGAAAAATTATTTAAAAACTAAAAACCTTCCCGATTTTATTAAAAATAGAATCAGTAATCTCCAAAATGATTTGTAATCACGCTTGCAACAAGACTAGAAGAAATCTTCTTTTTTAAAAGTTTAAATCAAGTCTATTGAATAGGGGTTTGAGAAACGTTCTTTAACGGTTTAGGACAAAAACGGGAAAACGTTTCCAACTGCGGGTTAATGAAAATGAAGAAATTATTTACATTTCTTTTAAATTTTCATCTTTTTTTTGTGTGACTCCGAGAATGTTTATTGGTTAAACGAGAAGAGGAAATAAAAACATTTAATGTTTCTTAAATTTATATTAAATCATTTTTTTAATTGTATAAACTCCTCCGAATGTTTTCTTTTTTTTTCCAGTTTCAGGATTACATTTACTGGACAGACTGGCAGACGGAGAAGCTGGAAAGAGCTAATAAATTGGATGGAAAGAATCGAGTCACCATACAGAGTCGACTAGAGGGCCTAATGGATGTGCATATTGTGGCAGCAGACAGACAGACAGGTAGGACTTTTTTCTAATATTTTATTTCTTGAAATTTCATTATTTAAAAAAAAATATTCTTTTTAGGGGAGATGTGCCTGGTGTATTATTTAATCAACAATTTGCTTTTCTTTCGTATTTCTTGAACAAAAATGTTTCAGACGTGCCTTCAGAAATGAAGGGGGGCACAGTGGCTGACTGCTTGGCTTTGCTTCTGAAGCTGAGTGCAAATCTCTGTGAAGACCAGGATTTTGAATTTCTGGATTTTCAGGTCAGCCCTGATTCCACCCAACTCTTAATGGGTACCTGACTTTAGATTGGGGAAAGTAAAGATGGTTGGTCGTTGCTGGCCACATGACACCCTGCCCATTTACCCTTGGCCCAAAGAAACAGATGACCTTCACATCATCTGCCCTAAAGATTGCAAAGTATGAAAAGGGAATATTACTTTATTTCAGAATTGAAGACTATTACAACATCATATCTGAAACCTCAAGAACAACAGCTTTGGCAGGTTTTGAACTCAAAACCATCATGATGACAGTTTGATGTGCATACTTTTTGACTAGCTATCCGTCCTTGAGCTGTGTTACACCCAATAGCAATTACATACTTGTTACATTCAAGAAAACTTTATTAGCCACAAATTTGTCATAGAACTTTCCGTTTCATAGGATATGGCAACTTCTTAATGCCTTTTTCTTTTCTTTTTATCACTGAACATTTCCAGCAATTTTTTAAATCTCATTTTGGTTGCAATAACCTCCTGCTATTGTATCGCCAGGGATCAACAACTGTAGTTTTAACAATGGAGGCTGCACACACCTGTGTCTGGCCAGACCTGATGGTTATGTGTGTGCATGTCCCAACACACAAGATGCCAGGCCTTGTAGAACAAGTAAGTTTTGTTTGTCCAGTACTGACCTTTTGGAAAACTTAGAAAACTTAGATATTAAATAAATATCAAGACTTTTTACTATTCCTCCTATTAGCTTGCAAATCATGGGTCTTCAAAAGTTGACCACTAGGTGGAACCTGGACACTTCGACATATCAAAAACACTAAAACATTTCCTAAAAATGTGATTGTTTATGGATATATTTGGAAAAAAAATAATAAAGACCAAAGTGAAACCATTATAATTTTTCAAAATGTAATCATCCTAAAATTAAATTAGGCTATTTTGAATATGCTAATAGCAGGTATTTCAACACTCAACTCAAATTTTTCTTTGTATTTTGAATATGTGTCAACAGGTATTCCTATGCTTGACTAAAATGTATCTTAGAATTCACTAAAGAGTTGAATAAATAAATAGACGTTTTATGTACAGTTTGTGCACCGTCTTATGTAAATATTGGTTAAACTGTAATAGATGAACTTCATTTTGCAAGCTCGCTGGAAAGAAGATTCCTTGCAAAATTTGATCACCATTACACAAAATAAATAGAATTAGAAATTATAGACCATTATCAGGTTTAAAAAAGAGGGAATTAATTGTATATGGTTGCTTTTTTTTTTTTAATGACTAGAATCTTAAGTCAACAAGTAATATATCATATAGAAGGTTAGAGTAGTTACGAATAAATCATTTTTAGTAACATTATTTTTTTGGTAGTCTTAGAATGCATATTATACACAGGCCTTTCATTAAATATGCAAAGGGAAAATTAATACATCCTATAGTACATGTATTTGTTGATTGAACTCTTGTTTCCTCCTTTCTTTGGGTTTCTTCTCTTGGGATCTGGCTCAATGTAGGCTCTTCAATTTCTTGTAGCTGTACGCCCAATTGATTTGCCTGCCTTTCTTTCTCTTTATAAAGCCCTGAGATCTTACACCTGTACCACTTGAGGTGACTTACCAATCCTAAGTATAAAGTAAAGTTCCCCTTTCAGACCTTTCCATCTATGGGGCAAATGATGTAAAGGTCATCTGTTTCTTTAGCCCATGATTTAATGAGAGTGTTATGTGGCCAGCACAAAGACCAACAGCTTATACTTTTCCTCAACTAATGTTAGGTACCCATTACAGCTGGGTGGACTCAGCTAAAGCTCTCACCCTTAAGATCCCGAAATTCATAATTCCAGTTTTCACCTGGATTTGTACCAGGGACCCCTCAGTTCAAAAGCTGAATGCTTTACCACTCAGCCGCCAGGCTTCTCTTATCAATCCTGACACCTATTCAATTAAGTTCTGGTATAGAAAGGTGACTTCTAGTAGCTTTGTATCTTAATTTTTAATTTTTTTAAAATTCTCCTGCCTGAAGGCTTGATTTTGAAGATCTATAGGAAAGTGGACACAATTAGGGAGTACATTGCATTATGGTCTTACTATGACCAAAACTAACATTCAAATTTTTCCCAACAGTTCCCTACCACTCGGCTCAAGATACTCCAAACATCATCAACATCGACATTAACGCTGTTCATCCGTAAGTTTTTGTTCTTTGTTGTATGTCTTTGAATCAAGATCTTTGGATTTAGATTGACTAGATCATTGCTGTAGAGATTTATACACACAATCAAATGTCCCTCACATTTTCTATTTATCACTGACATATGTATTTTTGTACTTATGAAGATCTTGGGGGAAAAATAAAATAGTTAATGGAATAAAAAAAACTAAAGAGTATTTTTTCATTATTTCTATTTGATCTGAATTTAATTAAAATTTTTCTTGAATTAAAAAGTGCAAGTTTTCTTTGTGACTGCTTCCAGGTCAAGTTCTGACATCTTGAAAAAAAAATTGTAAATTAAAAAAATTGCTGTAACTGTAACATTTCAAATTAATGATCCAGATTACAGAAGAGAATAACAGAATAATCTTTCTTAACTGTTTAAATACTTATCATTTTATGTCTGGTATCATAGTTTTTGCTAGTACAGGAACTGGTTACCTAATTCAGCCAGGAAAACCATTCACTGTCTCACTCATTATAACGCCTAGCTATGATATCTCTCATTACAATGTCTCTCTTGCTCATTATAATGTCTGTGTCACTATAATGTCTTACTCGTTATAATGTCTTACTATTCCGCAGTTGCTCAAGTGAAGACAAAGCCCTTGGTGTTTGTGATGAGCAATCAGGTGACCTAGCTTCCTCCACAGGTACAGTTTTATTCTGCAGATTGTATGGATTCTTGTAATATGGAGATTTTCACAATAATGTCAAGGATTCTAAATTGAACTTCTGTATTGCCAACTAAAAAAAGAATCAAGCTATAATTTTAACAATATCTTATGGGTGGCAATGATTTTTGTATTACATCTATTGCTGCTAGTTAGTTGCCCATTTGTTTATAAAAAAAAGTTAAAAAAAAAAAAAAAAAAAGTATTAAATTTTGAAACCCCCAAAAGTGAGCTATTTATAGGTTTTCTGCCATCTATGAAAATATCCAACTGTATTTGATTCAAACATTAACTTTTAAATTAAGTTATCATAAATATAATTTTTTTCATTGAACCCCCTAGAAACAGCTGATGAGGACCATGACACAGTGCCCTACGTTGTCGTGGCTGTCACTTTATGTGTTTTGATTTGTCTCTTCATTGTTGCTGCATTCTTTGTCTGGAAAAGGTAAACAACACAAGTGTCTGTTTTTTTAAAGTTCATTTTAGTTGGCAAGCCTGTGCATTTATTTCTCAAGGAATGTCTCTTGAACTGTCAGTGTTCTAACAACATTGAGACTTTCACATTGAGCAATTTTTTTTCCACTTCTTCATGTAAATCAATAATAATGTTGCACTAATGTTGAGCAAAAGATATCAGCCAATAAAAGAGCAACACTGAAAAATAAAGTATTAAAAGAAAGTTGTGACAAGCATGATGCTGTAATTCTATAACTGCTCCTTTCACAAGACTCTGGGATTAGTGCAGGGGCATCACCCCTATTTTACAACATCACACTGTTTATCTCTGCTGTTCTCAATAGAAAGTCAGTGAAGGATTGGCCAGGCCATTGCTTGAAGGAATTATCTGTTTTCTGTGGACCATGGTTAATGAGGGTGTCATGTGGCCAGTACAAATACCAACCGCCTTTACTTTTCCTCAACTAATGTCAGGTGTAACGGATGCATGTGTAGTCAGATGTAGCTGAAGTATTTCTAAAATGAGTATGAAGACTAAGTGCGTGCGTACTTTGTTTGATGTATTTTCAATCTGCGAGCTCTTCATGCACATGTTACATATATAGATAATCTTGAGAATCTAGCAGTAACTGATCAATTCTAAGTCTATCCTAATCTCTAACCCAAATTCTATGTCGTCACTATAAAATATATGTTCACTGTCGGTCTAACAAAGTGCGCAACACAACTAACTAAACTAGCTATCTAACACAGGTACCCATTAGAGCTGGGTGGACTTGGAAGTCCCCTGAAGATCCCAACAATAAAAAAAAAAAACTGGTTTCCAACCACTGCGCCTACTTCGCCCTGTAGGATTTTCTTTAAAAAAAAACACAACAATTTAGTCTTGTAACGTCTTTGTAAAAAGGTTTGAATTCTTTACCACATTTGTGTCTCTTACAAATTTCTAGGCTGAGTTTGTTAAATTATGAGATATCCATCAATGTTTGAACTTGGACACAGGTGCACTTTAAATCTGTGTTATGCAATAGACTTGAGATGTTGAGGATATCTGTCTTGCAACTAAATTGTCCCATTCATTTTTTTTTTGTTTTTATAAGCCTAGGCCTGAAATTTTTTGTGCATTATGTGAGTTTCAAAAGCTAAATAGTTGGCTTAATTTTAATGACTTATTTTTGTCTCAGACAACGTAGGCGTCACTACAATGTTGAAGAGTTCTCTGCCCTGACCTACTCCAACCCTACATATCAGAAAGCCAGCACAGAAACCATCAACTCTGAGAATAGAAGAACATATGCCCTCTTCCGTTACCATGCCAGTGATGTAAGCTATAGTATTTGTTTTTATTTGATCCAGTTAAGACTTGAAGAAATAGTTTCTCTTTCTCCTGTGCAAAGTGTTTTAAGAAATAAATAAACTTCTTTCGTTACCATGCCAGTGATGTAAAGTAAAGCTCCCCTTTCAGACCTTGCGATCTATGTGGCAGATGATGTATAGGTCATCTGTTTGTGTGGCCCATGGTTAACGAGGGTGTCATGTGGCCAGCAAAATGACCAACTGTCTTTACTTTTCCCAAACTAATGTCAGGTATCCATTAGAGTTGGGTGGATTCACAGGCGCCCTTAAATCCCAAAATTCAAAATCCCAGGATTCAAACCCGGAACCCTTGGTTAAGAAGCCATGCACTTTACCACTCAGCCACCCTGCCTCCTAATGAGGCACTTGAAGATCCTGAAATAGTCTTCACCAGGATTTGAATGTGGGACCCCTGGTTTGGAAGCCAAGTGCCACTTAGCCACCTTGCCTACTGCCAGTGATGTAAGCTATATAAATTTGATTTATTTCATCCAGTTAAGACTTGAAGAAATAGTTTCTCACTCTCCTGTACAAAGAATTTTAATATATTTCTTACCCCTAGTAATTTGTTACATCTTGTGGAACAGTTTTCTTCTGTTTGAGTATTTCTGATAATAATTTACATGATAGCACCAAGGCAGTCAATGCCCAAGCCATTTGCAACATAAAATAAAGTTATTCTTGGAGTTATCCCTAAAAGTAGCACCACAGTATTTGCAACTGAAAAATATAGTTAGCCCTAGTGCATCAAATCCTTTTTAGGAAATCTTCGTGTCTTCCATTTCCTTTGCTATGTTTTTATTTTGTGGTGGGTGGCAAATGGTTTCTAAACATATTGAGGTATGAAGAATCTTTGATGATCAAGTCTAGTGTTTGATGTGTCTCATCGTAATGACATTTCCTACAGGAACAACTGACATCATGCCTGGGGGATACAGACTGTGGAATGAACCATAAAGAAACAGTTGCTCTCATGCATCCACACACCATAGGGTAAGTATTAGTGGGAAGCCTGGTCGGGAGGCTATGTACGCTTGAACTTGGCTTGGCTTAGCTACCTATGAAGGGGGCTCGAGGCAGAACAGAAAACCTTCTCCCAGATAACCCCCCTTCTCCCCTCAACTGATCCACAGATGAGATTGGACCATAGCGCCCTAAGCATGCTATAAGCATGAAAGTAGCGCTGTATAAAAGCTATAATTTTATTGAAGCTTTATAACTTGTGCACTTCAATGTTTATTCCTTTATCTTAAAGGGATAAGTGTACATCTCTCTGGGTACCCTTGTGTGAGTAGTCTAATCCTTGTTTCCAAATAGTATTAGTAATAAGTTTCAGTACTGTTGAAACCAGTTGATCGAGCCACATCAGGACACAATTGTTTTTGTTCAAATAACCAGCTGGTCTATTAACTGATCTTTTTTTTTTCTTTCAATGTCTAGACTGGGAGATGCCCACAGTGCTTTAAAAGTTGGGTCCTTCAAATCCAGACAGACTGCATCAGAAGGGGCCAGCAGTGAAAGAAATTCAGACATTGGTTACAAATCAGTCCTGTCAACATGACAGGATGGCAGGCTTTCAGTACTGACAAGTTGTTTGTAAATAGGACTACCAGAGCTGTGATATGTACAGACCTTATATGTGTTTCTACAATTTGTTTGGATGGTTGGGTCACTGGGACTCGTTTTTTTTTGTTTGTTTGCGACAAGGACAAGTTTGTAACATGACACGAGCCCTGACCTTGTCATGTCATAAATAGTGAAAAGATAAAAGTGACTGACCAATTGTCACTGTTGAAGTACATTTGTTACGCTTCTAAGCATAATGCATGCATTTATGTACTTTTGATAATCCATTCATACATGTATTATAAAATGGACTGGAATTGCCAAAGGTATCAGGTCCATAGCTTAAGTTGCCATCATGTTTGTGTAATACATACATAATGGTGAACAAATTATAGGGCCTACATATCATATGGAAGTGTCTCATGTATCTCATTAAGGCTAAATTTCATTTTTTAAGTGAACCTATATCTCTTTCATACATATTCCTTCATTTAGTATGTATCAGGGCCCTACATTTCAATACAGAAGTATATTTATTTAGGACCAACATCTCGTACAGAAATGTATCTATATAAAACTTTCATTTATAAGTGAACCTTTTGTGTAGGTGTTCCTCTATGTATAGCATATATCTCAAGAAGTGTACCCAAATAGGTCCTACATCTCATAGTAAAATGTATCTCTATAGATCAGTATTTCTTAACCTATTGGGGAGTGTGATGTGCTGGCTAGTAAGCTATGGTCGTTTTTATCAAGGGACAAAAATCTTGTATTTGCATTCTAGCTCTAAATCATATTTAAATATTGATCAAGTAAAAATGATTACCAGTGCAATATTCAAATAATGATACATCATTTCATATTCTAAGTAGGGCCTTTCATACCATTTTCACAAGATAGGTCCCCAATGTCATCAACCAGAAACATTCTTTTGAAGAAATGTCTATACATCTCTGCTTAAAGTGATTCCTCCACCCCTCATTCAGAATGGTGATATTGATATGCTTTTCACAATCAAAGCTAGCCCAGTACAAAACATGTTGCTGGACAAGGAAGGTGATCTTACTATGATCAAATCCATTACAACTATACTAACACTTCAGTATCAGCCCGCTTACTCCTTCTTAATATAACTTTACTTGACCTGAGCTATTTTATTAGAGATAATGCATTGTAGAGTCCAGGAGAATGTTTTTTGAAGCTCAGAATCCATGAAAATCTTTGGCGCCAAAGCTTCGCTCAAGAGTCTGCTGACAAGGCTTAATTCTCCCCAGACTCACTAGCAGTTTATCTATAGTTTATATTTCATACAGAGTTATGTCTCTATGTGACCTACCTTTCATTGACTTAACCTTTTTATGCATTTATATATTTCAGTCACAAAATGTCTCCATATTGTCGACTTATTCATTATTGAATATCTGAGACTTTTTGCTAAACTGAAGTGTATTTCTATGTGCACTGCAAGAGTGTATCCTCATGTGGCCTAGTTTAAATTTCATGTTCAAAAATGTATCTGTAGAAAATGTGTTCATGTTAAACCTAATGATATGAATCAATGCCTAATGCTTTCTTAGTTTTTTATTGTATGATTATTTTTTATCACTGATGTATTCACAGGATCATTGCAAAGTTATGTGATATTGTTGCTTCATTGCTTGTTCATATGTAATAATTAGTTTGCCCAAAAAAGGCTTAATATGATAATATTATTATAGAGATCAGTAATTAGAATAGAATATAAATATTTTGTATTTGTATTAGAAAAATGTGTATATAGAAATGTTTTAGTCGTATTAGATGTTGCAAGACTTTTAGACTAGTGGTTTAGTTTTTGTCCAATTTTGACTAGCATTCTTATATTTCAAAAACAAACAAAAAAAACAATTACCTTATGAACTGGTACCTAACAAGCAGCTACTGATTGCCATCTTTTTAAGCCAAAAATGAATACAAATGAAAAACCCTAAGAAAAAAAATGCACAACGTATAGGATTCAAAAGTCTGAATAAATAGTTGGTATTAAACCCAAATTGCTGTAATCTAGGTTTATTAGACACTGATAATGTGATATGGTATCTTTATTAAATAGAAAGTTGTGTATGTTTTTTTAGACATTATTATTTGAAAGGGAGAGCAAGTATTGTACTATCTAGTATGTTTTAAGTGCCCAAATAAAATGTGTAACATTTTTTAGATCTACACAAACATTTATCAGTTATATCATTTAGAAGTACATCATATGACTCCAGTTTCTTACTCCTGCAAGAGTGTTTGTTTTTTTAACCAAATGTAAATAGATGACATTGTTTGAACTTGTCTATTTCCTGATATACTTTTGTTGTTTTCATTCCATTGGAGAGTTATCAAGCTACAGCAATTCATTACAGTTACCAATCAGTGGATCAATTCCACAATGATGTTAAGAATATTTCACAAAAGAAATGATCTATATACCTCTAAATATTTGTTCCCAGCAGTGTGTGAGACATGTGCTAGTTGTGCTTTACCTTATGGAATCCGAAACCACCAGACAGTGTATACTTTTATATTAAATCATATCAAATGTGTTTTTTATTTGTACAATCAGTTTTACACACTATGAGCCATTGATCAAACCATTGCCATTTTAATCTTCTTTCCATACGTTTACAGAAACTTATTAAATAATTAGCTGAGTTTTTGTTTTTTTTAGTTGTTGCTTGAATTCGACTGGTTTACCTCTTTTTTTCTTTCGAATATTTTTTTTTTGTGATACATTTAAAATTGAATTTTTGTTTTAAAAATGTTAACCTTTAAATTAAATTGTTTCTTAAGTGACAATTAGAAAATTATAATAAAATGTTCATTCCCTGATAAGACTATTTGATGACCACTTGATGTCTTAGTGAAGCCTCAGCTTTATAAAATGTGTTGCTTTTTACAGTAGCGCACAGTTTATGCTGTTTAATGAAGATCTTCAACGTAACAAACTTTTTTAAAAGTTCATCACCCATACCTGCCATTAACATTAACTGTTCATTTAATTTTATTGTGAATTTAAAAAAAAAACTCAAGAATTCAATTTCTTTCAATTAAATATCCCAACTAATGTGTACTCTTAACATCTGAATGCCAGTCTTGCTAGGACAGTTTACAGAATTTTAAGATATTAAATTTATATTTTAGTTATATTAAGTTTTAAGGTGGTTCTGCTATTTTGAAAGGACCTTTTTAGCATTGTATTTTAGCATTATATTTGATTCTAAAGCTTGAATCTCATATGAAATAGTGACAGAGTTTAACTGCTAAAGTATTTATAAACAGTGACTTTTTTTTTTAATGCCCAGCAGATAAGTTTACAATAACAGAGAAGCAAAGAGAGTCCTAAATGAAGCAGTGTCAGGAACCCAAATTCCCTGCTCGTACTTGAGACAGAGTATAGCCTCTGCCACCTACAGAGAGTGGCAGGATCGGTGGGAGGCTGAGACCCACTACAAGCTAAGATGGGTTGTGGCTGATGTCAGACAGCAGTCAACATCTAAAGGAAGCATGTCCATTGTCCACACTAAGTGTTGGCCACACCTACATTGCGCACTCCTTTGTGCTGTTGTGACCCTTACCTCATCAGACAGAATGTCCTCCTTGATCGCCCCAGATACCAGAATATTATAGGGAAGTATTTTAGAACAGACAACCTCAAAATACTGTTTCATTGCGTTGATCCTGGGAAAATACTGGGCTACATCCAGATTGTGGGGGTTGACTGCTAAAATTTGAGTTGGGATCAGGCAAAGTACTTATAGATATATACATATTTACAACAGATTTGTATTATATTATTACAATTTTCACTATTTGAGTTGTGAGTGGACCTTATTTTTTAATACCTCAGTTGTGTAACTCTTAGCACTTGACCTATATAAGGGAAGTAACCCTTGAGAGATTATGGGCATAACATGGCTTTAATTGTACTGCTGTTCCAAAAAATCAAATTTAATTTTGTTTGCACTAGCTACTCAATATGTTTAATAATTTTCTTGTTTTGCTTTACAATTTGGACTGGGCATAGAAATGTTAAAAAGTTGGATTCTCTTGGTTAATGAAAATATGTACAATATTACTGGACAGCATTAATTTGTTTCGATTTCTAGCTGTTATGGTATGCGTACTGGAGATCATTTAATGTACAAATGTAACATGGTGTTCCTTAGATTAGGTTGTAACAATATGATGACTACTGACAATAGTTGTTGATCAACTTACTTTTAGGAATTGTCATTGTAACCTGACCAACTTTTGTATGTCTCTCCAAACTATCACCACATCTTTTGTATGTCTTTCCAAACTATTACCACAACTTTTGTATGTCTCTCTATTCAAGCGTTTCTTGCTTACACATTGCTTGGTGTAATTTCTGCATGAAATTTATAGTTTTTTTCAATCAAAATTTTCTATTGTAAATGTATACTCTGAGACTTTTTATGTATTATAATGTATAAATATGTTCCACATATGAATAATTGATCTGAGGCTTTTGATATCATGTTTTTTGTAGCCATTTATCTCAAATTTTCTACATTGAATGGTTGATTGTACACACTATAGAACCATGTCATTGTTTGGAACTGATAGTTTTAAATAACAATCTTGGATTTCAAAACTATTGCAGTTGTAAAAAGAAAAAACAAAATCAGTTGAACTCATTAATTTGATTGATTAATGATTTTGAGTACCAGAATTAAATGAAATTGAAAACATATTACATTATTTTATTTTTAGGTTAAAATAATTTTTTATTGGCCACTAATGCACAAGAGCATTTGAATACAACTCCAAAACAATTCAGGTTTTTTTTTATAACAGACTAAAATAATATTCAAAAATCTTTTGAGTTGTATTTATTCAAAAATGCTGTAGTAATGATTCATATTATTTAATTATGTGAAATGGTATACATACAATTCCTATGCAGATGCTTTAGAACTAGACTTGTGTGTATAATTTTTCTTATAAGGTTTACATCATATATTTCTGTATTATAGAAGTGAAAATGGCAACATGTAATAATTTAGTTGGATTGAAATAATTGCTGGTTTTACAGGTTCATGTTAAACCAACCTACTATTTCTTTTCAGTATTTCAAAATCTGCTAAATTAACAATGATCACATTTATTGACTGAAACTGCCGAAACTTATTTTAAGATATTTACATTTGTATTGTATTTTTTAATTATATTTTTAAATAGTATTTATAAACATGGTGTTTGATAGGATTGCCAACTTTGAGCATAACATTTCTTCAACAAATTGTTGACAATTTAAATAATTCTAAACAATTTTTCACCTTAAATTTAAATAACCATCAAATTTATATCAAATATCCGTTTCCATGTTCCAATCATGAACCAAGTTTAGTCATTTGAGTTATGTTAGTTTTTTCTGTAATTTTGTTACTGTTATTTATTAGTTATATTTAATATTTGATAAAATGTAAAGTATAACATAGAGTTGGCAACCTTACCTTATTATCTAACAAATGATGTTTAATATTTTTACACATATCTTGAAAGATGCTATCTGATGGCACTAAAGACTTGTAGAAAGACTAAGGTATTGAAAATGACATGTTATTGTCATTGAACAAACAGTTAAGTTTTAAGTACTGAAAATGGCATAGAAACAGTTGTGCCTTTATGTACCAGCATTACAATGTTAATAAAAGAATACATGTGTGTAGAAGGATTTGACTTATTTTTTTTTTTACTTCTATACAGACAAAGAATATGAAAAACAGAAATCCTGGCAGATGAACAAGATACATGAAGCGGACTTTAATTACTTTACATATATACAGCATTACACATGATAGGTCTCTCCAGTCTAGAAATTATTAACCATTTATCAACATGCAGTAACCTATGTCACTTTCCCATTCAAACACCAGGCAATGAATATAGTGATTAATATTACTTTGTCTTTCGCTCTGTGGTTAACTTACAAGTTTTCAAGATCAAGGCCTCATGTTTGGACATTGTTTTTTAACAAATCTTTTCTTTTCAAGCACTTTCACTACACCACATCAACAGATTTACAATCAAATCATGTGTACTTCCCCAGATGCCCCCTGTTTATGTTTGATCAGGACAAGAATAAAATACTAAAGGCCATGGCAACACAACAAAATGCCACATAAGGACTCTTCCTCTCTCCAATACGAGCAAACTTCCAGAAAGTGCCGAGCAACCTGAGAATCAAAGTAAATGACAATGATTAAGAATGACCAGAAAGCAATTTTAATTTCAATAACATTAAATTAACAATGAGGAGGTGCTGTGGTAAAGTGCTTAGCCTCTCGAGCCCTAGACAAAGGGGTCCTGGGTTCAAATCCTGATGAAGACTGGTATTTTTTATTTCTTGATCTCTAGTGTGCCTCAGAGTCCACCTAGCTCTAATGGGTACCTAACATTAGTTGGGGAAAAGTCAAGGCAGTTGGTCATTATGCTGGCCACATGACATCCTCATTAACCGTGGGTCACAGGTGATCTTTACATCGTCTGCCCCACAGATCACAAGGTCTGAAAGGGGAACTTATTTATTTAATGATTTAAAATCAATTTAAAACTATTCCTTCATTATCTTTTCAATTGTCCCAGAGTGTCTTAAAAAAAAAGTAAAACTTTAAAAGTTGCATAAGTGAAAATATGCACTAAATTCTGTAACACAATTATTTGTGTAACATTTCTCCATTATAAACTGTCTATAGTATACATGCGCACACACACACACACTTTTTAAGCTACCAACTACATAGGTTATAAATATTCTGATCTATAGATTCTCATAACTAAAATAAGAAGTATTAGCTGTAACATGAAATCATGTTGTGTTCCTTGCAAAATATAACCAAATATATTTCAACAAGTGATTTTCTCCAATACTGTGTTAATCGAATTTGTAAAGTAAAAAAAAAAGGAAATTATCTAAAAAGTTTAAAAGTTAGAAGAAAGGACTATTCTTTAAGTAAACTCAGCCACATTTCTTATTCAATATGCTAGGACAAATTTGTACAAGTGATCATTCTTTCCTAGTGCCATTAGAGCATGGTATGGATTGCCTGAATCGTCCAGGAAAACCAACACTTAGCAGAATTGAAGTCACTGATTAACATGCAAGACGATTAACACATGAAACGTTTAGGACATAAGTATCTTCCCTTTTGTGGTAATGTCTGTGGTTTATAAGATAAGATGACTTTAAATTGTGTTGGCAAATATTTTAATTATTTAGTAAAATTTATGGATTGGAACTTATAAAAAAAAATCCAGTGAAACATATCTTACAAGCTTAACTCTTTCAGTGTGGGGTTACTCACAGAGAGTAACTTCAGGTAGGGCTGATGAAGATCATTTTCTTTTGAAATAATATAAATTGTGTCAAATTATATAATAAAATTAAAAAATTAAGTTAGTTTTAGTAACTCTGCCCACCTTGCAGATTTTTGTTTGTCCCGGAAAACTCAATGTTTTCCATCAAAATGATTCGGACTGCAAGAGTTAAGTTTGTACCTAACATCATCAAAGCTGAGAGTAGTACTAAATATATTATTGTTTTTTTTGGTCACTGTTTGAACCTTAATTTAGAAAGATAATGATACGATTACATGTTAGCCTATCTACAAGATACTGGGACATATTGTTATCTGGAAAATATAAGAGTGCATCAACAAGGTATTGCAAAAATATTGCTCTTACAGAATGTAACAAGATCTACCAGGATTCAGACATGCACTGTTTGGTAGCCAAGTTTATGTTATTCCACCACATGCCTTGAATATATATCTAGTTTCTATCAGTTAACATCAGGAGCATGTACCACCTACCCAGTTTTATTACGGTCCATCACGCTGGGTGCAATAGCTCTCAAGTAAGCACATGTACAGATCATAAGCAGTACAACAGTCAATAGACTTTGAAAATTAAATATGGCAGACTGAAAAGAAAAAAATAAATAAACTTCAGTCGAAACTACATAAAAATTATATGAAAGCCAGGGCATCAGCTACGGTCGGAACATTGTTGCCAACACAGCATTTATCCCTTTGCCATGCATCTTATGTGTTCAATCAAATGGCAATTTCTGATACATTTTGGGATCAGAAGTGTCCAACATTCTGTCAGGGTGTAAAGAGAATTTTATAGCTTAAAATTAAATACTAAACCTGGGAGGACAGTCTGTCTCTTTATTGGACTGACCACTACAGGCCCTCCGCTACTTCTCCCCCATAATGCCTCTTAAATAGAAGCTGAATAATTAAGTAAGTATTAAATCACCTTAACAAATACAAACCAGTCATCCCTAATATTATGAACTGCATGAATTACGTTTAAAAAGTCCCACTGTAATTATATACCCCCATTTATACATTTGTCTCATAATCATCAGCCTTACAAGATCTGCATTAATGAAATGTATTGTGTTCTGACAAGGTATTAGTGCACAATGAATAAAAACCTAACTTTATACACCAAATCTAGATCTAGCATCTAGTGTAGATCATTGCTAGATTTGATATCTTCTAAACATAAGTGTTCCATGAAATCCACATACACACACTTTATACGCCAAATCTAGATCTAGCATAGTGTAGATCATTGCTAGATTTGATATCTTCTAAACATAAGTGTTCCATGAAATCCACATACACACACATCAAATAGTATATTTTACACATTGGTCTGTTTTCCAGACAGTCGCTGGGATCTATTTATAAAGTAAATCTACAAAATTTCAACCAACAGCCTAAACAAAATTAAAACAAATTAGTCATCAAATCCCATTTGCAATCCTTTTTTATTAGCATTTTGTTGTTTTTTTTTGCATTTATGTTACAGTCATTAGCACACACTGCAACTTACATTCAAATGTACTCAAACACATTCATGGAAAGGTGACATCTTTTCAAAGGCAAGTAGGGCCTACAAATTTTCCCCCTGATTCCTAATCCCCAAAGTTATAGCACTGGATGTCAACATCCTCCCCGACTCTTGTCCACCCTCTCCCCTGACCTGGACAGTTAGCACCCCCCCCCCTCGAAGGTATAAAAAATAGCTTGGTAGAATTATAGAAGATAAAATTATATCAGAAGAACAAGTGGATTTTAGACAAGGTTGCAGCACAACAGAACAAATCCTAAACCTCAGATTACTCAGTGAAAAATACCTCCCACACCAAAAGAATCTTTCCATGTCTTTATTGATTTCAAGAAAGCTTTTGATCGAGTATGGCACGGGGCACTCTGGGCAACAATGGAAAAGTACAACATCAATAAAAACATAATTAAAGTTATTCAGAGCCTCTATTAGGATGCCACCAGTGCTGTGTACTTCAACAATAATATTGGGAACTGGTTCAAAACCAAAGTTTGAGTAAGACAAGGCTGCCTATTTTCAACAACACTTTTCAAGATGCTCTCGAGGGCTATGAAGGTACTGTAAGCATTGGAGGAAGAAGAATTACTAACTTGCACTTCGCAGATGACATTGATGGCCTAACAGGAACAGAAGAAGAACTAGCTGACTTCTGCAGTATATGGTATGCAAATAAATGCAGAAGAAAAAAAATTATGACCAATAGCCAACAGGGCTTTAAAAGGGGCATCAGTATTGGAGGTGTTAGCAGCTTCAAATACCTTTGAGCAATTGTCTCAGATGAGGGAGAAAAACCTGAACTACTGGCCCGAATTGCACAACCCACAGCAGCTCTTTCAAAACTTAAAATAATATGGTAAGACAAAGGCTTAGCCCTCGGCACCAAATCCAGACTGATGCACTTCTTGGTCATGGCCACAATTTAAATATGCTTGTGAGTCTTAGACATTGACTGCAGAGTTAGAGAGGAGGATCCTAGCAATGGAATTGAGATGCTACAAAAGGATCCCAAGTATCATATTCAAACACAGCATCACAAACCAAGAGCCAAGAGATAAGAGACAGGGTTACTGCTGCTATTGAACCCCCTGATGACCTGCTAACTAAGAGTAAAACTGTAAATTTAAGGCCATATTACAAGAGATTAGGAGCTGGCAAAGACCTTCCTACAGAGACCAGTAACAGGAAAAAGAAGAAGAGGCAGATAGAGAATATAATGGGAAGAAAACATAAAAGAATGGACGGGCCTGCCATCGAAACAGGTTCTAAGAACTTCTATCATAGCTAAGTAAAATAAGACTTGACTAAGACAAAAGAAAGCAATGGAGAAAGACGGTCAACAATTCGTGCAATGGTCCAACAGACTAAGGGATAGGTAAAAGTAAAGGTAAAAAAGAGTATGAATATAATAACAAATTATTTGAAACTATTTTTCTGTCATGCGAATATCAAATTCACCATAATTTGTGCCACGTATTTCCGAAATTCACTAAAAATACACCATAATCAGTCTTGGTCCCGAAAGCTTGTTTTAGTTAGTTGGAATACAGTCAAGTGCAGTAGAATAATAATATAAATATAATCACTGGCCTACATATTAGATTTGTGAATAAGATTTTTTTTAAGTTTGCTCGTATTGGAGATTTTCACAATAAACTAAACAACGTCAAGGACGCCGAATTGTATGCTACTGTTGCCAAGTACATACAAAAGAATTTAATTATCTTCTTCTTCGTTCTCATTGATTATGTTGGAGTGTTCAGATGAGTAGACCTATACATGAGATGAAATGCGCAGTGGTTTCCAGATCAGGGAGCTCTCCATATAGTTTCTTTTCTATTGGGGTGATTTGGGGCCAATGTCTTATAC
This sequence comes from Biomphalaria pfeifferi, assembly GCA_030265305.1. Taxonomy (NCBI): domain Eukaryota; kingdom Metazoa; phylum Mollusca; class Gastropoda; family Planorbidae; genus Biomphalaria; species Biomphalaria pfeifferi. The sequence continues at coordinate 1,381,402 of JASAOG010000102.1, forward strand.
GGCCTCTTGGTATAGAGAGCAGTTTTGGAGGACGTGGTCTGTATTCTCTGGTGATTCTCCACATGGGCAGATTTCACTGGTTCCAATTTTGAGCTTCCGGTACATGTGTTGTCGCATTCTGTTGTGTCCGGTCCTGAGTCGAAAGATTAGATGTTGGTCTTGTCGGGATAGCTTATAGTAAGCGTCATATTTCTTGTGATTTGGATGAGAGCTCGTCCATTTCTCATTTATTTTATTTACTATTAATTTCTTCAATTCTTCTGGATAGAGTGCAGAGTTTATTAGTGTGTTAATTCTCCCACTCTTGGCGAGTGAGTCAGCCTTCTCATTTCCTTCTAGTTCTATATGAGCTGGGATCCATTGAATTACAGTTTTTTTGCTGTTGTTGTTGAGCTTTGTAAGTGCTGTTTTGAGGTTATTAATATATGAGGAATCAGAGTTTTGCAGGCTTTGGAGGGTTGTTTTTGCATCGGTTAGTAAGACAATCTGACTGTGTGGGGAACTTGGATGATTTGCTGGGATGGTAGCAGCTAGTGCTAGTGCTTCCCTTTCTGCTCTGTGACTGTCAGAGAGCTCTCCAGTTGTAATGGATTTTTCTAGTTTTCCTCCATCTGGCCATTCGATAAGTATTCCAGCTCCTCCATTTGTGGTGGCTTTATGGGTTGAGCCATCTGTGTAAACTCTGATCCACTGATTGCTAGGATAATTAGTATGTAGAAAACAGTTCACTATTTTCTTGAGCTATGTTGGTCTGTAATCAGATTTTCTTTTAATGCTTTCAATATGGTCCCTTATAGTAGGAAGAGGGCTTTCGTCCCAGGGTGGAGATTCATTATAGTGTATCGAGGATTCCAGGGTAATTGGTGTTTCTTTTTTAGGTTTAGAGATTCCTGTATGAAATTGGTCCTTTTGAGACGTTTTTTGGTGCCAGTTTTGTGGATTTTTGTTCTGAGTGGGTGCCTCTCCATGGTTTCCAATTTAGTGAATTGGGAAAGGATTTTTATTTCTCTTCTTTCATCCAGAGATATCAGGGCAGCGGTTTCCTCCATAGCTCTTATGGGTGTTGTTTTGATTGCTCCTGTCATTATCCTTAGACCAATATTTTGAACCTTGTCTATTTTTCTTAGGTTGGTTTGGGCTGCTGAGCCCCATGCTGTGGCACCATATTCTAGTACAGGTCTCACGTAACTGGTATAGGTCTTTTTCAGGATGTTGTGATTTGCTCCCCAATCTGTGCCAGCTAATTTTTTCAAGAGGGATAGTCTCTGGATGCCTTTACTCTGTGTTTTATCTATTTGGCTTTTCCAGGTTAGTCTCGGGTCATAGGTGACTCCAAGGTATGTAGGGCTGTCATTTTTTTCTAAAGCTTCCTTATCTAATGTTAATTTTATTGTTTGCTGTTTTGTTGACAGTGAGAATATGGTATATGTGTTTTTTTTTTGTGTTAATGGACATGCCCCAGTCTTTGGACCAATTATTGAGTATATCGAGAGCATCTTGTAATCGAAATTTCGATGTTCCTACATATTCTTCTGTGCTAATTAAGGCAAGGTCATCTGCATACATGCTGCTTTTAACTTTTCTTGGTAGGTTTTGATTTAGATCGTTTATGAATATTAGGAAAAGTGTTGGGGATAGGACTCCTCCTTGGGGGACACCATTTTAATACCCACTGTGTGGCTTCTTTGTCCTTGCATGCAAACTAAGGCTTTTCTATTATTTAGATATGCCTTTATCCAGTTGTACATTCTGTGGGATATGTGATGCTGGATTAGTTTGAGCAAGAAACCTTGCTCCCAGACTTTGTCAAATGCTTTTTCTAAGTCAACCCACACAATTGTTGTTGGTTTCTTTTCTTGAAAGCCATCTTCTAATTCTTGTGTGATAAAGGCGATTTGATCTTCTGTTGATCTGCCTTTTCTAAAGCCAGCCTGGGCTTCAGTGAGTAGGTTATTTGACTCAAGGATCCATGTCAGCCTTCTATTTATCACTCTTTCCATCAATTTGCAGGAACAGCTAGTGAGGCTGATGGGGCGGTAGCTATCCAGTTTGTTTCTTGGTTTGCCGTGCTTTAGTATAGGGATCATAATGGCTTTTTTCCAGATGTTTGGAATTCTGCCAGATTTCCAGCTAGCATTGAATATTTGTAGCAGTTTTCTTTTGGCTTGAGGACCCAAATGAAGAAGCATGTCATTAGATATTTTGTTTGGGCCCGGGGCTTGTTTTGGTTTGAGGACTTTTAGGAATTCATCAAGCTCCTTCATTTTAAGATTAGTGGTCATTCCCAAGGAGTAAGCTGGATTGTTTTCTTTAATTCTATCTTGGATTTCTGAGTTTACATCTTTATTTCTACTTTCACTGATTTGTATTTTTCCTACGCTTTGGAAAAACTTAATGAATTCATTTGCTGCTTCTTGGCCTTTCAGGGGTTTGTTGTCCTTTTCTATTACTATAGGAGTTGTTCTGTTTTCTTCCTGGTTGAGACATTTGGCTATACGCCAGAGTTTGTGGCCGTCTCTATCTACGTTTAGCCGTTCTGTTTTTTCATGCCAACTTTTTCTCATGGAGGAAAGGTAATTTTTCCTGAAAACTGCGTTAGCTGCTTTTAGATTTATGTTATTTTCTGTACAAGGGTTATTTTCTACTGTGTTTCTGGCTTCAATGGTGGCATTGTGGAGTTGTTGAAGGTGATCAGACCAGTTGGGGATATAATCTTTTCTTGCTCCTCTAGGAATTGATTTCTTAGCTGCTAGGAGGATTGCTTTGGAGAAAGCTGAGTATGACTTATTAACCTGATTTGATTTGCAGTTTATTGAAGTTGTGTATAGGTCTGTGAGCTTTGAGAATAGGTGCCAGTTGGCATTTTTGTAGTTCCATCTGGGGATGGTGGAGTTTTCTGATATTTTGAAGGAGCTATCCATACTGATCAATATGGGTCTGTGGTCACTGGTGGCTAGCTGGTCTGCAACTTCTCTGGTGCACTTTTTGGATAAGTTGTCAGTTGCAAAGGCTAGATCTGGAGTGGTTGATGTTAGCCAGGCTCTTGAGAAAAATGTTGGTTTATCCTCAGGTTTGTTAAGTAGGATAAGTCTGTTCTCTGCTTGCCATTCTTCAATTTCTTCTCCCCTGGCATTTAGGTCTGGGTATCCCCAGCTCTGAGAGTGACTGTTCATATCTCCTAAGATAAGACAGTCTTCTTGGTCAGGTATTTGTATGTGATCAATCTCTATTTCCTTGTCTGGTGGGAAGTAGCAGTTAAAAAGATTAATATTTCCATCTGGAAGAATTAGCTTAGTTCCCATTATTTCTGATTCTGAGGAGCTGGGCATAGTTATGTCTGTGGTAGGGATGTCATTTTTAATGAGGGTGAGGATTCCTCCTTTGGGTCTGATTTCTCTATCTTGTCTGATGCAGGTGTAGCCTCTAATGGAGAAACGAAGATTACTGTTCAAATGAGTTTCTTGGATGCAAGCTACATCTATTTCTTTCTCATGCAGAAATATTTTTAGAGCTTCTTTTTTCTTTTGGATGCCCTCTGCGTTCCATTGTAGGATTTTTAAACTTTTGGTCTTGGAGTGTTGGCCAGTAGTATTTACTTTCTTGTCCCTGCTCCTGGCTCCACAGGCAGAGATAGAAGAACCACCAGCTCGCTTGTGTGGGCTCCTTCGAGGCGGAGAGCCCGGCCCCCTACCTGCGCCGCGGGATTCCACAGGCAGGACGCCACATCTATTAGAATCGTTACTGAACTCCAACATAGATGAGGTTGCGTGTCAATATGTTTTGCGCCAGGAGGCCCATTGACTCCGACTTCAGCCTGCTTTTCTTTCTGGGTGTGCTCCCATAGCCTTTGATCATCCAAGATCATCTGCAAGGCAGCAGGTGTTTATTTTCGGAGTTTTCTCTCCTAGATGAACTGCTATCCCTAGCTAACGAGTTTCATCTACCCGGGTTTAGAGTTAGAGCGCCCTATACTCGCTTTTTGCAATCATTTCCCTGGATTTCTGAGATGTTTTTAGTAAATATTCTAACCACTGGAATACTTCACCTCATCCTCCATGACTGCAAACCAGTTGGTCCGCGGCTGTTTATTTGCTATTCACAGCTAACCCTTATATCTAAGGGTCTTTCCCCTATCCGCCACCTGGGGACGCGCTTGGTAGAAGGTGGTAGCTCCCCCAAGAATTTAATTATAATTTTAACAATATTTCAATACGTGGCAGTTGATCTTAGTATTAAATATCCTTTTTAGTCGCTAGTTAGCTGCTCATGTGTTTTTTTTTTAAACATAAAGTAAAAGTTTAATGTTCCGTCCATATATTTAAATTATTTTGTGCTACCAACGAAATAGCTTAGAAATTTGATTCTTTAGTTCTAATAATGCACACAAAAATTATCATATGCTTAAAAAAAACAAGGTTACAAAGACAGTGTGTGTGTTTTATCGCTTTCAGAAAAGAAAAAAGAAGCCGTTGCTTCAGAACTTTGAAAGGTCTACAATATCATAATGTCGGATTTTCAATATCTTTTCTAGTTTACGAGATCTAAACGGGACGGATGGACGGACAGACAGACCACAAAACTAATAACGGTTATTCCCCTTTCGGGGGCCGCTAAAAAAAACGTCATTATATTCTTGACCAAATGTTTTGAATGGAGATGTGACATTGGTCACTGCATGTTGTGTTTTTTGAGTTTAGATACAACAGAGACTGGTTTGATGAGAACAATACCGTAACTCAAGAACTGTTAAAGAATAAGCACAAATAACATCGCTCTGTTTTTTGCGAACCCTAATAACAACGCAGCCAGAACTCTCTATAAAGCTTCTTGTCACACTCTGCAGTCAAAGGTCAGGGAACTAAAAAATAATTGGTGGCTTGAGCTGTCCGTAAACATGCTGACACTTGTGACACATGCTCTTTCTATGCGTCGCTTCGATGTGCCTATGGCCCAACTTACCAGACTAGAGCAACGCTAAGATCATCCGATGGTTGTACCCTATTAACTAGCAAGGCGGACATACTAAATCGCTGGGCAGAACACTACAGCCTGCTGTTTGGTGATAAAAGGCACGTATCGGAGGAATCGCTGGCAAATGTCCCTCAGAAAACTATGAGCGAGGCGCTCGACGACCCACCGACATTTGAGGAAATTGAGACAGTGTATACTTATAAGGCTGTAAATCACCAGAAGTATGGTATATGCATATAGGCGGTTCCGTTATAATAAGAATATGTCATATAGCTTAGTATTACTCAGTAAAGTATGTTAAGCTCTTTTTTTGGAAGGTATTGCCAATCACATTTACAGAAGGTACCTACTTATTGTTATTTAAAGTGGCCCATTCGGCGGCCCCACCGGGGATTTGATCTTCTTATCTTATATAATACAGACGTTTCTTCAAAAAAGAAGATGATTACTTCCTACGCGCAATGCATTTAGTCATGCATATTAACCAATGACCTAAATTCTGCTTACTTATTTGTTTTCCTGGCTAGCTCTGGCAACCTATTCCATGTTCTTATAGCACTAGGGAAGAAGGAGCATTTGTAAAAATTTGTTCTTGCATATGGAACGAGGAATGTGCCCTTATCCTTGTGTCTTTCTGAGTATTTTATTACATTTTGTTTTTCTATTTGAAGATTATGGTTCATAGTTTTATGTAGGCCATATAATTGCTACTTTACTTTTAAGTCTTCTATCCTGAAGGCTTTCTAAATTTAGTGATTTTATTAAAGGTGTTACTCTAGTCAAATGTGAATATTCATTTGTTATGAATCTCGCTGCTCTTTTTTTTTTGTCTGTTTCAGTTTCTTAATGTTTTTTTTTTCTTTTGAGTTGAGGGGTCCCAAACAGAGGATGCATATTGGCCTAACCAATATGTTAAAAAAACATTTTAGTTTTATGTTCTTATTTGATTTATAGAAATTTCTTTTAATAAACCCTAATGCTTTGTTTGATTTTTTTGATAGTTTCATCAATATGGGGATTCAGTTTTTCATTTATTATTACACATAAGTAGATCTAGGCCTATTTTGCGTTTTTAGTCTGTGTTACTGCTTACTGGCTCGAACGCCCATATAGCCAGTTCGCCCCTGAATTATATATTTGAGCATGTCATGATTGTGCAGAGGGAAATTAAGCCATGGAAGATTTTTTTTATTTTTTACCCAGTACCAATAATACTTGAATTAAAACGCCACTTCTCCAATGCACACATTAGCTTTAGATAAATAAGCTTACAGTATTGACTAACTTGGTTTAGAAAGGAATGGATCTTCGATTTTTAATGAAAACACGCACTTGTTAGTAGGCCTGGGCCAGAGGGCGCTGCTTAGTACAGCTGTCATAGTATTCAGATTTACTCCCGCCTCTAAAAACAAGAAAAACACAAAATTAACATCTCTTCCTGTTGGAATATGGATATCATATTTACTGAGACTGCTAAGGTATGTTTTATTTTTCCAAGAGTATTATAATTAGTAGATCTAGTACATTTTAAAATATATTTTGAATAAATAACTTAAAAAAAAAAGCTATACTCTAGATAGATATATGATTCTGCGAAACGCCAGAGGCTTACTAAACTATACAACTACAAGAGACTCATATCAGGGACTCTTAAACATTTGATGAAAGCGAAGTAGAATAACTAAAAGTAAGGAGCGGTTTCCCACATTCCAATTCATAACCTTTTACTTACGTTACGGTACGGCTGTACATTTCATGTTTACGACTTCGATTCTAGATCTAGATCTACTCACTTAGTGGAGTGTATCGGAATGATAAGACTCAATGAGTAGTATGACTATGAGTCTATAATAATATATATAATTTAGAATCTATTTAATATTTTCTACTTATTGAGGGTCATAGGGCAGGGCTTTACTTTTTGCTAGATAATCTCTATACCCCTATTTATATCTATATCATAATGATAGTCATAGTCATTATACTAATTATAGATCTAATAAAAGTCTAATTATTAAATAATAAAATTAAAAAATATAAAAATTAAATTTGAATGAATTTGTCTTTTCATTTTGTAACTTTCAATCATCAATTAATTCAATTTCATACTCATACTCATAGACATTCATAGATGATTAGATCTACAGAATCTACTCTCTCATGACTCATGTCATACCCATCTAATCTATGATGTCAATCAATGTAAAATTGAATTATTAGATCTAGATCTAGACTCTATTAGATATAAAAGGTATTATATCAATAATAAAAATAACTTTAAGTCCTAAATGGCCTAAATCTACTAAAATGTACTACAACTAGTGATCCAGTGTAAAAAAAGTCACTTAAACTAAAGTGTATTTCCGGGTATCTAGACTCTATAAACTCTACATCATTATATAGAGATTTAGATCTATATATGGATATATTTTTCATTTACTATTAGATTTTTAGATCTTGTGATAGTGACTTACTAGTCTATACTGTCTATAGAATCTAGAATAGAATAGTAGTCTAGATATTTTTCTAGTCAACTCTTCTTTCTCTTAAGAGTTAGATTTTAGAATAGAATTTATATTAATAGGCTAGCTGTACTTATAATTATCTCTTGTATCATTTTTATTTTCAGATGTAAACAAGATTTGCCAACAAACGTTTCTTATGGTTGTGAAGTTTCTTTAATTTATTTTGTACATTATTTATTTACTGGGACTGCTAGAAGTGCTTTTGTGAACCATTCTTATTTTTTCTGCATTGGCTGTTGGTATCTATTTCTGACAACTTAATAGGTTAACACACTTCAAAACTCATTAAAACTGTGGACTAAAAGGAAATAAACATTGAATCAGGTAAGATGTTTACCTTTCTGTAATTCTGATTCATCAACATCAGTCCTTTGTGCCACTCTCCACAGTTTCTTGCTAGTTAGTATTTTCTTCCCATATCTTTCCTGCCCCATCCACTTTCTCTAGTACATTGTCGCCATGTTCTTTTTTGGACTCACTCTGTGACTTGTGCCATGGGGGTTCTAATCTAAGGTCTATCTAGCTCTGTTGTTGGCATCTTTTCTTAGGATGTGACCAATCCATCTCCACTGCCCCTTGTCTTGACCTCTATATTTCTCTGCCACCTATCTTTCAGAGTTTGGTGTTTTCTGTTTTGTCATTCTATTTTTAAAAAATCGGTTTCATATGTCACACAAACTTTTCTTTTATATGTTGTGGTTTTTTTTTTGGTGACAGTACACCTAGCCCTACACAATTTGAAAATATTATTCTAAAATTCAGAGAAGTGTCCTTGCATTTTATGTAAACAATAATTTAAATCTCAAAATTGTATCCTGTTGTGTTTTGAGAATATAGTTAGTGTAATATTTGAGGTAACAATATTAATGACATTCTGCTACATTTATCATTCATACTGCTCATTTTTATACCCCTGACAAAAAAAAGTTCTTACTTTTTGCTCTTAATCTGAATACATGGCATGGTAAAGTTAAAGGATACTTAAAATTGAGTTCTAATGCCTGTACAAAGTATTTAACAGATTACAGAATCATCCTCAGTGTATGTAAACTTGAGATAGTGTTATTTTTAACAAAGGTTATATCAACTCACTCTGGTAAAAAGTTTGTGCATGTTATTTCTTCCACACCCATTTTCGGATCAAGTTTAAATTTTGCACAATTATTCACTGGCATAGACAAGACATAAATATAAAAAAATTTACCAATTAGTGAATTATTTTCTGGCAATTAATTGTTTTGTTTGTTACCAATAAGAGAAGTTAATCCATCTGTATTCACAGGTATGGAAAAATATCTAGGGTTACATTCCCTTATATAATTGAACGTATGTTATTTCTCCCTCACCTGTTCTCAGATCAAGTTGAAACTTTAAACATTTATTGTACCTAACAAAACATTAATCAATTAAAAACACTAACCAATCAGTCAACTAATTATTGAAATAAATAATAATTTTTTTTTATATCAAATAAAGGAAATAAGTTCAACATTGAGAGAGTTGTAAGTGCAGAGCTCTTTCCCTTAGATAGGCTCTTTTTTTTAAGATCTTGTGAAGGTTCAAGCATTTTAAGTTTGTTAGTTGATAACTGAATATCTTATGATGAAGCTCATCTCTTGATAATGCAGTAATGCAAATACATGTATCTGTCAATTTGTATTCAGTCAGTCATCTGTCTTCAGGTCACTAATTAGTAAGATCTATGCATGTGTATTTTTCCTCTTCAGGATAAATTCTTCCCATCAATTAATTAACTAATGTCACACTTTTAAAAAATAGCCGGGGCTGAGAATAGCTTTTTACTTGAAATCAAACTATTCACAGCTGAGTAACTATTTGTGGAATGATTCCTTAGAACTCTTATACAATAGAAGCTATTATGCAGTGAAAGAATAGATTTATTATTGTTTCTCCTCACATACCACACTGTATTCACACTTACACTGGAAAAGTTTACACAGTTAAGTAAAGCATTCACCTCAGCTAGGGGATACAACTCAAGACGAAAACATCATGACTTGTAGACTCAGGAGTCACACACAGAAACTATAAACAGTTGAGTCCCCTTTGAAAGAATTAGGTCTTTTTAGTATTATTATTTTCTCCTCCTTTGTTTTTATCCCAGCACACACACCAGTCGGTTTGGATTGTCTTTTATGTTAAGGGCAAACACATTGGCATTCTTGCTGGGTACAATTGAGTGGGTAAATACATCAGTATTGTCAGTATTGTCTCCCATGATGAGTCAACCTTCTCTCTTCTTTCTTACTGGTTGGTGGTACAAAACAATCTTTTTCAGTCTGTATTTTTACAGTTTATTTATTCATTCTTCCCATACTTTTTTTTTTTTTTTTTACCTTTTCTTTGTGGATAAGATAGTAATGATTGTATTGTTTTATTATTATTATTATTATTTTTTTCAATTTTTGTTTAAAAAACATCATACAATCATTTATATTGTGTATGTCATTTATCGTTGAATCAATGCAGTCTTCCTTTACGCTTACTAGATGGTATTGTTTATCTTCCCTTGTTTTATTACAGACATTACTTAAAAAAAGAGGATAATTATGTCCTGATTCTTTAATGATCAGTTTTGGTTTATTTGTTTTTGCATTTATGTACTAAATTATTTTTTGATGTATGTTGTAGACTAGTTTACTGGCTTAGACTGCAATATTTTTTTCTCCTAGGAAATACCACTTTAAAAAAAAATAAACACAACATTTAAAAACATCACAATATTTTAAAACAGAATTGTACAAGAAAAACAACTAAAAAAAAAACATAATTTTATTGAAATAAAAAAAAATGTCTTGCAAAAAAAAAAGGGCAAGTTAAACATATTTTATGAAAGCCATTTTTTTTTTAAAATAAATCTTTTTTTTTTTTTCATAGACTATGAAAACTTAAAATAGCAAAAATTAATCTAAATGTATATGTGTTTCTTCAATCAGATAATAGTAAAAAGTAAAGGATCCCTTCAACACCTTACAATCTATGAGCAGATGATGTAAAAGTAAATCTCACCTGTTTATGTCGCCCACTGTCAACCAACCACCTGTTTCCTTTTCCCTTACTAATGTTAGAGTTGGGTAAGCCTCAGGGAATTCTAAAATTCCAGTCTTCACAAGGATTAGAACCCCATGCCCCTTAGCTCAAAAGCCATTGCTTTATCATTCAGTTAATAAATAGATTTGGATTAATTTCTACACAAGATTTCTCACAAAAAATTGTCTTCATTTTCAAAGATATTCCTATTTATACTTTTGTCTACATAAATTTACATCCTTATACCTTGCCTTTACCGTCATTGTTATCTTTATCTCTTCGTCTTTAATGATGTATATCTTTATACCTTGGCGTAACAAGTTTTTTGTATATTATTTGCCACGTTTTCACGTTCGTGTATCGACCTTTCTGTCATTCGAAATTTTGTTCTACACAGTTCTCTGTTCCTAGCCTCGGGTGTAGAGGATTGTGAGCAAAAGGTGTTTTTGTCAGGTTAAAGAAAACTTTGCCCATAGCAATATGACGCACTTGGTGATAAAAACAAAAATGTGTGTAGACATTTCTAGGAAAAGCTGTTGGGTTCGGGGGAAAATGACACTGGGAAATATTTTGATCTAATATTTGTTTAAGCCAAATCTTAGAGTTTGCAAAGTATACAACTGACGCTTTGATTTTTATTATTGTAAAAGGCATTATTTATAAAGAGAACCGAACAAGACACTGGCCTCAAAACATCCCTATAGAGAGGAAACTATAAAGAGAGCTACCTGATTTGAGAACCACTGCGCAGTTCGTCTCGTATATTGGTCTAGTCATCTAAACGCTCCAACATAACAATAAGAACCAGAAAGAAGAATCTGTTATCTGATAGAAAGTTACGGCACCACACTTGATCTGTCGACCCTCTCTCTCTCTCTCTGTCAGAATTTGTGCCTATTCCATAGACTGACCCGTCTATTGTTTTATGTTAACCTTCCGTCGCTACCTCTGTCCGTCGCTCCTTCTTTTCCCTGTTACTGCTTCCGCAGAAAAAGTTTTTGCGAGCCCTGAGGATTTCATTGTATGATCATACAGTCATGGGTCCGTGTTTCGGATTTTCACGTTTGTAATGCGGTCTTTGTATGTAATGCCTAGAATTCCTATGTAACATCTCAATTCCATGGCTGGAATCTTCTGCAGTTGGAGTTCAACATTCGCACAATGTGGCCATAACAAAAGCTGTGCCTCAGTCTGACCTTTTGTGCTATTGTCTTTACTAATTGTCTGATTGGAGAGGTGTGCATCCGGTTTCTGGTATCTATTATTGTGAGTTGTTTCTGTGGAATCTTTCATAAATGCTCACGAAATCTGCTCCTCTTGCTGTGACATTCCCCCCCCCCCCCCTCATTCGTTATTGTCCTTATTAAATTAGACATAGTCACTGGTTACTGTGGCTTTATCTGGCTGTGACAATCCCCCCCCCCCCCTTTCATTCGTTATTGTCCTTATTAAATTAGACATAGTCACTGGTTACTGTGGCTTTATCTGGCTGTGACAATCCCCCCCCCCCTTTCATTCGTTATTGTCCTTATTAAATTAGACATAGTCACTGGTTACTGTGGCTTTATCTGGCTGTGACAATCCCCCCCCCCCTTTCATTCGTTATTGTCCTTATTAAATTAGACATAGTCACTGGTTACTGTGGCTTTATCTGGCTGTGACAATCCCCCCCCCCTTTCATTCGTTATTGTCCTTATTAAATTAGACATAGTCACTGGTTACTGTGGCTTTATCTGGCTGTGACAATCCCCCCCCCCCTTTCATTCGTTATTGTCCTTATTAAATTAGACATAGTCACTGGTTACTGTGGCTTTATCTGGCTGTGACAATCCCCCCCCCCTTTCATTCGTTATTGTCCTTATTAAATTAGACATAGTCACTGGTTACCGTGGCTTTAAATTTGGATGGTCTGCGATTTACCTCTTGGCAACACAAGCTATAGCTAAAAAATATTTAGCACTGACATATAATATCTAAACTTATTAGGGCTCCAAAAAGAGGTCATACCGCATATAGTTAAGGGCATTTTTGAAGTCTACATTACTGCACTGTGGGATTGTGGGACTGGTTCGTTGTGTGTTGTTTGCAGGTTCATATTAAAAAAGGGTATGCGACCTGTGGCGTATGTTGTGCTTTTGATTCGTGACTTCCGGTGTGTGGGGCAACTATCTCATTAAAGCAACCCAGTGCACCTGCTGTTTGTATACAGATCTACATCTACTCCTATTCTGTCCCTTGTTTTCGATCAATGCTTGTTATGCCCCTTGTGTGTGAGAGAAACTAAAACGAGTTGCGTGTTCCGTGGTCATGGATCAAGGCGCTGTAGAGAAGCAGCTGTAGGATTGGAGCCCCGCTTGAACAGGCCAATAACTTCTGTGTTGATCACATATCACGAAAACCAGATTCTACTAGTCCAGTGCCGGTCTTAGATAATCGGAGGCCCCAGGCGGCTGCCTAGTTTTCCTTTGCCGAAGGCCGGCCTTGATTAGTCATTTGTATTTCGTAAGGTTATCAGAACATGTTTAGTAAGGTCAATTTAAACATTTTTTTTTTAAATCTACTCCATAGGTAAAAAAAAAATATTTGAAGGGAGTAAAAAAAAAAATCCTATCCCTCCTTTTGGTTCCAGTACTTCTTCCTGACATAAGTCTTCCTCCTCTTGTCGAGTTGTGACTAAACACTAAAGACAGTAACAGTAAGAATTCAGTCGCTTGATCATTGACCAAATAAGAAGTGAACTTTTAACTAAGTGTGGATACGCCTCTGCCGATTTGCCCCTAGCAGGGAGCGTTGCTTCCTTGTTGTGTTTGTTGACTCGCACAGCCTGTGTAAAACTACACCAGTATACATTACATACTTGTATCAGAGTCATCTAAGTGTAATCTAACAGACAGGGGCGTATCAGTCATTTCATAGGCAAGGGCGCCGCTAGCATTGGTTGCGGGCTAAATAAGAGATAAACTTATTTACAAAATAACACAAATCTGTATACTTTTTTAGGAGTGGGCAAAGAGAGGTATTCCAAAAATCATTTAAGATTGTGCAATGTCCCCCTGCCCGATTAAAAATTCTGGAAAAATTATACACAGCCTCTAACCGAATCCCCCTCTTTTCTGTCTCTCTCTAAAGGTTATATATCACTACTAACCGACATCCAATTCTCTCGGTGTCTCTTTCTCTCGCTCTACTTTCCCCTGTGTGTGTTACTGACAAGATACACCAAATACAACACAATAACATCTTCCACCAAGGTGTATTGTGTATGCTGTCTGCAACATCTCCCCATGTGGTATTCTCGGGTTACTTCACAGCACTGCTTGGAATGTCATTGGATCTAAATCACCGGCTGCTAGTGGCAGATTCAGTATGTTGCTGTAGGTACGCACGGGCCCAACGAATTTTTTTTTTCGACAAAAATCATTTTCTTTGCTGGCTCTGGTCTGAAACCTAAGGCAAAAGAGATTGTAATGGGCTAAAACACAATGACGGACTGTTAAATAAAAAAAAATTACCTCTTAAACGAAAGTAATCTACTTAAAAATGTTTTGTCTCAATAAGCATTGGCAGTGCATTGGCATTTTAGCAAGTGATTCAGCTAGCAATCAGACACCACTCTCTCTTTATTTGTTGTTTTTTTTTATTTCGCTTTGTACATTACATAAAATTAACATTATGATTATACTCACATTTTTTTCCCTGTCCTTAAGTTTTATACATATTTGACATGATTATGCTTCTTGACCAAAAGTTGTGTTTTGCATTATACATTTCGCTCTATAATGGGAAACCAACATTCTTGGGATAGTTTGTTTCGTTGGGACATTGAGTTGTTCCTTCCGAGCATCAAGTTTTTGTAGCTTCCACCTTGAGTCGCTCTTGGCTACATCGTGCTGTGTCTTCTCCCCAGTAGCCGTACCGCTGTAACATGAGCAGCAGCCTTGTCCGACACGAGGATTCCTTTCGCTACCACGAACAGGGCGCTCCTGGCGACTACTCCCTGAACGACGTGTCCAGGCAGAACTCGGATTTTCTGGATTCCTGTTTGTAAGTACAGTTTCCATTCATTACAAGAAACCTCTCCTGCTTTTTGGACCAGTTGCTCAATCTGGTCTAGCTCTTCTGTAGCTTCAAAAAAATCTGGGTTTTATGGAGTATGGCTATTTATACTTTTTTTAAATTTTTATTTATTGTCTTTACTGCTAGCTTATTACTAAACTGGAATAACGTAATAGAGAACGTCGTTCAGCTTTCAAAAATTGTGTTGTCTTTTGTTGTAAAAGTAAAAGCGAATGTAGACTAAATGGCGTATTCAATGCGTGCGACTGTTTGATCATCATTCTATAGAAAGTGATAACTGAAGTCATCAAAGCTTGACTAGGCCCAACGCTCTCCAAGCTTTAGTGTTTACTTCTTCAAGAAGAGTCTGGCACTTAACCATTGGATTAAATTTAAAAAAACTTTGGCTCGACTTGAACTCGTGACCCGTTAGTTCGGACGCAAACGAGGCGAAAGTCTACTAAAGAGGATAGATCTCAGGCAATAGTAATGTGGTGATACCAAACTGCACAGGCTCACACTCTTGATCAGGATTGATCTAAACAGGCACCTTTTTTTAAAAACGTGTGCAAGAATTGGTGGGCGTGTTTTGTCAATAGCTTTTCAGTGATTGACTTCAGAACACGAATATTTCTCTTTTTTTCTCCGGATCACATTTTATTGTTCAGTTCTATATCTCACCGACTCTGCGTTCCAGTTTATATATCAAAAATTTTAATCGATTATTTTTGTCTTATGGTATGTTTCTGAGAATGTTGACAATTTAACTCTTTCGTGTAGTCTGCGTTAAATAAACTTCATCATTCACTACAACAGTAAGTTGAAAGACACTCGTCAGCAGTATATGCCATTCGATATTGACACAGATAAAGCCAAAGTGGCAGAGGACTAGATCCTAGTAACTGAAAGCCAGTCTTATCATAAGACAAAACTTAAAGGAAAGGCTGCCTTGTTGGGCATGATTACTTGAGATAACAGTCGCTGTGGCTGACATTAAAACGTCTCTTAGAGTTAATTCTACATTTTCCCACTCCAGCTGAAGATCTGATGAAGGTGTAAAGGGGAGACTATCTGATACAGTGAATGCTCGAAAAAGGTCGATGTGAAATGAGTTAAACTTGAAGAAAAAGAAATGGCCTGTTAAAGAGAGCTCCATCGATGTCTTCATGCTCCTACTTGTAATGTTAATGTAGACCTACAGCCTACTATCCGTCAGCGAAAGTGTACACGCTTGAGAAATAGAAAGTGTCACCCTTTCACGGAGACAATTTTTTTTTTTTTTTTACTGCTATCGACTTTTGGACACCACGTCTGCCTTTTATGAACAGCTCAGGAGAATTCAGCTCTGTGGCATAGTCAGTGTGTGTCTTCAAAGGTCTTTAAGGGGTCGTTTATCTTATCTTATATAATACAGACGTTACTTCAAAAAAGAAGATGATTACGTCGTACGCGTGTTATGCATTTAGTCATGCATATTAACCAATGACCTAAATTCTGCTCAGGCAACCCTTCCATGCTCTAATAGCATTAGGGAAGAAGGTGCATTTATACAAATTTGTCCTAGCATATGGAACGAGGAATGTGCCTTTTGAACATCCGACGTTTGGTATTGCACTTTTAAAAAAATTGTTGCATATGTTTAAATGTGATTAGTGTAACATTTATAATATAGGTGTCCGAGAACGCGCATAAAACACAGAACAGAATGTTATCTTTTAGTGCAAACTTGTCAAATAATAGTTTACGTTGATTTCCGAATCAGTCAGGAAATCCATTCAGTTATCAAAGTTTAAATCTCTTCATTAACATGCACGACTACATTAACCCATGGAATGCGCCTAGTACGTCTGTAATTTATAAGATAAGATTCAAATGAAATATTCGGGTTGTAAAATAAAACGTAATAGACACGGACAGTTTTGCAAAGCTTGGTGTTTTCCCTGTAAAAATAAGCGTTTAGTGACATCGCTACTACTGTAGGTCTGTACGACGTGGCAACGAGCTATTGGTCTCCACTGCCCACAAGTTGCGACGATGCAGGTCAGTGTTGAATGAATGTGAATTTTATTTTGATCGCTGACCAGCAAAGAGATGCACGCGAGTATCTGGATAACTACTTTGAAGAATTTATACATACTTTGTATGTTGCCTTGTCTCTCGGGTCACCGGGGTCATGACTTGTCTTGAGAGTTATCAGTCCAGTGGTCGGCGCCCCTGTGAATCTTTCTGAGCAGGAAACTGGATCGTCTTGTCAGACAGCTTTTCCTACAACGCTACCGTCCCCCCCCCCCCTCCTTTTTTTGTTCTTGTAAAGGAGATGGTTGATGTCAAACGATTTCCTTTTAGTGTCACTGCTCTGATTCTCTATTGTACCAGTTTGTAGGTTGAGTGTAGGGGCTGCCATGGAGTCAGTAGACCTTGACCTTTGTTTCTACGTCAGCCTCTTTCCTACCTACGTTCCCCCAGTACGTGAGTCATGGGAAACATTGTGGAAATAGTTAGAGCAGCGGTGTCCTGCGGTTGTTTTTTTTTTTTTTTTAGTTAAGACCCCATTTCTAATGTCCAACTTAATAATTATTTAGTATACACTCACGTTGTAAGGGGGGAAAATGGCATGAATATTCATTTTTATTTTCTCGCATTGCTCTTCATTGGCGACACCACTGCAGACCCCAACTGAGGGCTGCTACATGCAGTCGGAGAACTACTGATCTTTACATTCAGAAAGAGATGGAGGCCCCTTTTGGTGTGCCCAGCGCTGATAATGGGTTTACATAAGTATGAAAAGCCTTACTCTAAGCGGTGGCTGAGCGATAAAGAGCTTGACATCCGAACCGGGGTTCCTGGTTTCGAATCCTGTTGAAGACTGACACACACACACCTAAATTATTCTCTTTGAGATACAATAATTGAATAGACAACACGAATTACTTTTGTAATCTTGTGTTTAATAATGGTTTATGTGTGTGTGCATAAATGTATATTATTCATACTTAATAAATAGTTTTTAGATTGAAACGATTCGCTCTCATACCTAAATTTGCCGCTGGCTCTGTTTCTGAGCTTAACAGACAACACAAATAGAACGACTTTACCCTCCGAGGATGTTAATCTTAATACTGAAGTATTTATAGATCAGGCTTAGAGCAAAGTAACTTAGGATGAACGAATCTTTTCAAACAGCTGACAGTTTAGACATTCCCATAATGCAATAACGCTGTTTTCATTGCAACTTAAAAAACAACACACATCCACACATAGTGGTTCCCTTTTAAAAAAAAAAAAAAAAGCACCTTGTCCGTATGGCCCAGTTCTCAAGTGTGTAGCGTTTTTGAAAACAAAATACAACTGCCTGTCATATTGAAATACGTGAAGGTGAAAAACAAACTTTTAGGGGGCAGAACTAATGCCTCGGGTTTAACTTCGTCTCTCTCTCTCTCTCTCTTTTTTCTTTTTTTTTCTTCAATATTCTGTGGATAAAATTCCTGAACGCAAAACTAGCGGCGCTTGGCGTCACCGGCTGTTAGTAAGGCCCGCGGAGTTGTTCAACCCGTATGACAATAGCCGAATATCTGTTTTAGCCAATCAGGTGTTCTTCAACCCGACCTATATTTAGACAGGATCGTACTACTCTCCAACCCTCCTTTTCCTTTTTTTTTTTTTATATACACATAGAGCACACACCTGCACACACATAAATAAAAGTACTTTGCTCAGTGCTTCTCAACTAGCAATGAGGAAAAAAGGAATCCGAAGCAAAACATGACGAGAGCTGTTTGGTTGCCATCAAATCTGGCTTGTTTAGGGCTTTTGTACATTGCGCATTGAAATCGTATTAGTCCGCGTGTTGGAATGTTACAAGAAGCCCGTGTAAGATACTCCACTTTTTGAGAAGCCCTACGCTAAGCGGATTCCAGTTATCAATATCTGTCGCCTGTTCGCGCAAGAGGTGGGGTGGCGGGCGGAAGGGGTTAGGAGCGAGGTAGACAAGACTGGTAGAGGAAAATGGGGGGGGGGGGGCAGCGGGGTGGTCACTGGTGTGTAATGTGCACTTTGGCGGTGGTCGTTCCCGTGTCATTTTAACAGTTTTGATAGCGCATTAGTTAGCGTTTGTATGCAGCTTCATCTAGGTCTAGAAATCGTCGCATCCTATCAGTTGTGTGTGTGTGTTTCAACACTGTTTGGAACTGGACGTCGGGCGCGCATATACATTTCTCGTGTTTTATAGTCACGTGACCAGCTGGACTAAACTAGGTCGGTTCATATCAATAGATCGATTTCTTATGGTTTCGTTCAATGGATGTATACACGCAAGTATGTTGTGATTTAGATCTAGAGGTCTGTAATATATAGACGTGTAATATCTAGATCTACGAGCACCGTTTGGTTTACAACTGGCTACAACAACAATCTATCTAGATGATACGAGTCTAACTTCTGTGTTGCTTTTACGTATCCGTGATTGACTTGTGTCATTGTGTGTCCACTTGCTTGTCAATAGACTACATCTGCTGCTGATCGCGTGCTTATTTCTCTCTGGATTATAGACTCAAGATCTAGATTTTAGATCTTTTAAACATACTCTGCAGCCTAGTGAAGGATGGACTATGGCTATTAAATAGAACTAAGAGTTCCCATAGTCCATACATTCAAAATTTGTAGATCTATATTTAGATCTAATTGGTGAGTAGAATCTATGTCTAGATCTGCAAAACGATATAGATATATCTATCAATAGAGTTTACGTTTGAGTTAAAGTAGATAATATAGATTTGATGTAATCTATACATTTTTCAATTAACTTATTTAGATCATATAGATAGCAGACACATAGGCTTGGTGTTTTGTAATCCTCAAAATTCAATTACTACTGAAGTGAGTCTAAAGCATGCTTTGACATTGCTCTCATGTATAGATCTACCCACTAGGGACAGGCATAAAGTTATATGCACAGACAGATACCTACCTGTTGTTGGCCTCCTTTAGTCGTTAAGACTATAGTTCATCTTATAGAGCACTTTCTCGTGTGACTGTAGAGCCTTATTTTGGAGGGACACTTCCTTCCACGTATATATACCTATAAATTTGGTTGAGTTACCTTATTTACTTGTGGATTTAATGAGGCATCGTTCAGTTTGTGGTTGAGTAAAATAAATGAGTATATGCTATAATCTTACAAATATCTAGATCTTAGATCTAAAAGTTGTCGGATGTTTGATCTACGGTTTATTTTAAGGTTATCACTTACCAAACTCCGTTAATTTTTTCTTTAGGTATAGCATGAACACTTATAAATCAGAGTTCATTGAGAATAATGAAGTTTAATAACGGAATTAAATATACTAATTAAAATGAACATAACTGGACGGCTGGCCTTGTGGTGTACCTGCTGGACTGTTGTCTCGAACGTCCCGGTTTCGAACCGTGCCCTCCACCATCCCCCCGCCGTCTTGTGGGAAGTTTGGGCTAAGATGTAATTATTTATATTCTGAAGAAACATTCGAAACATGTAAAAGAAGTTCTGATTGGCTAAGCTTGCTCATCAGTTGGAACGTGTAGAAACAAAAGTGATGATTGGTCACTTCTTTCCAATGCTCATGGATCAACACACGAGAGATGGAAATCTAGCAGATTGAACGTGAGAGATTCTCCCTTAAGAGATACATTGGACTGGATGAGTCTCTTGGGAGGAAACAGACACAGAGGTTTATACAGGCCATCCGATTTGTTGATATGTCTGTTTTGAAATGGAGTTATTTTTATACTCAGAGAACCAGTTTCAATGCAGTGGTTTTCAAGTGGAAGAGAAAGAGGGTCTATGTTGTAAGGGGAGATACATCACGTGTTACATTCCCTCTAAAGTGCTAGTGAGTTGTCTCGCCTAAATCGTTGAAATTAGCTGAAGATCTATACCAGACATCAATTCGACCATGTATAGGTCATTGTCCTTTCTGCTCTGTCGTCTGTTGTTTTCTGTGTCCTCTGGTATGTGCGTCTTTATCTTAGTTATCTCCCCTTTTCTCCCGTCTACAAACTTTCCCCCTTCTAGGAGATGTGTAGGAGAGAAATGACGTCTGGACTAGCTCCTTCCGTTCGCTAGGTAAAGCAAGGGTGAGAACTACAATATTCCTGCCTATAAATAAATAAAACAGATGGAAGCCAGCGATATGAAGCTAAATGACCTGGCCACCAGATAATTAATGTTCATAGTTGAGCGAACACGCTGGAACCAAACAAACAAAAAATCTATTTACAGTTGGCTGCCATTGTTGCAAATAAAGAAAATAAATGGGGGAAAGGCGGAAAATCGAATTTATTTTCTTGGAAGAAAAAAAAATCGCTCACTATTGACAAGTTGGTATTTGTAGATCGGTTTTCTATCTCTGTGTGCATTGACTTACTCTGGCCACTCACATCGTTGACCTACTTTGACTGGCGTGTCTCGCCACTGTAATGTCAATTTAATCCTATGCACATGTTTGCCAATGTCTCTCTGACACCACGCTACCCTCGACATGACCTCGAGAATCAATCAAGTTAATTTGTTGATCAAGCCGCCGGCTATAAAGCTCACCTCTCTTGCTCAGTGCCGGCATCACTGTGGAGTTACAAGTGGAGGAGAACAAATTGAATAATGTTCCGTTTTCTAAATATATCCACAGCTAGATCTCTCATCCCCAATTCTTGAATTCCTTTGGCTTTGTTAGATACTGTTTGAGATTACCTACTGTTTGAGATTAGATAACGTTGAGGTTTAATCTTTCTTAAGATCTACTCTATAGTAAAAAGTTAAGTTACCCTTTCAGACCTTTGTGACATATAGGGCAGATAGGTCATCTGTTTCTGTGGGCCAAATAAAACAAGACTAACTACCCAATGCCGTTATGGGATGAAGTTAGTTTCAAATTCCTAAAGATATACAACATGTGTCCTCAAATAGCTCTGTTCTCTTTGCACTTTGTGTGAATGAAATGATGTGGATCTTTAATTTGAAGTCACTCCTGAGATGTTTGTGTCCCTTATCGCTGTGTTTTTTCTCCTTGATCTTACAATACAAATAGTTCACATGTTGAATGCCTACATTTTTTATTACTATACTATTGTTTGTTTTGTAGAAGGTGATTTAGTGCAACTTTTTACAAAAGTCTCTAGAAGCTCTTTGTGGATTTGTAATTAGTATTCGTACTCTAAATCTCTCACCTTCTTCAGCGCGTCTCATGTTTCAGTGATAGGGACTACCGAAACATTTCTCAACGCTTGAACTGAAATTATTAATTTGAGATTAGATTTTTTGGTAAGTGTTTTGGTCACAGAAGTAGTCTCGATATGATTCTTCTTTGAAAATAAAGCAATGACTTAATATTTTGTAGATGTCTCGTGCTTGCAGAGTTGCTTGAAGTACGAGTCGCTTGTACTCTCTCGAGGTTTTTGGCTTGAACGTCTGTCGTCTTCTTTCTGGTCCTATGGAGACTTGAGGTTAACGCAACAGTGACTTTGTATGCTGCTGTCAGGTTACTGTTGGCCTCACAGGTCACAATCATCATGTCATAGTTTGTGTGTTCATGTTAGTACATTCTTTCAACAATTAGCATTAAAAAAAAATATTACAAAGTTTGGTGGAAGTGATTCACAACCCAACAATTTCATTTTGTAGGTCGAAGTCTCTGTATGGCAGTATGTTTTTAAAGACTTAAATAAACACGCACTAGCTTTGGCGTGGAATACACTTTTTTTTTTCCTGATCAAAATAGTGGCCCATAAAAAGCTACATTATAGTCATACAAACCGTGACCCCATATCGAAGGTGCCGTACAAACACACACAACCGAATAGTTTTGATTAAAAACGTCTCAATACGTTTGTAGATAAAGTCACATAAGATATAAATAAAGCTCTATGTGATAATAACTCTAGAATAAATGTTCATGATTAAAAAGTAAGGAAATTAGTAAAGTTCCTTTCAGAAGGAAGATGGTGTTAAGGTCATCTGTTTCTTTGGCCAATCGCATTGGCTATCCCCAACTAAAGTCAGGTACCTATTTGAGGTGGGTGGATTGGGCACCCTGAAAATCCCGAAATTCAAAATCCCATCGAGATTCGAACTCGGTACCCCAGGTTCGGAAGCCAAGTGCTTAATCACTCGGCAGCTACGCCTCCTGGAATTAAAAGTGGAATTAATTTATTTTGACAGCGCGGCTATTTTAGTTTCTTCGAGTTTGTTCATGAATACTTGATATATTTTTTGTGTACAGTCATTGATTGTCAGATCGTTTTAGCCAACTAGCACCAGTATGACATCATCAGAATCACCATGGAATCTGGAGAGAACTATTGGAGAAAGGGTTGTATCCCTTGACGTCGATGTAAAAGAGGATTTCCACCATCTCAATGTCAACATGAAATAAAGAGAGACTGGGCCTTAAATAATGATTGGAAACAAGAAGCAAGTCTCAGGAAAAGTAATGTTGACTCAAGGCAACCACCAAATACCAACACTAGCCACTAAGACAGTCGCACACAAGGTCTCATGGAACAAATAAAAATCTTAGTTTGGCTTTCGTTTTAGTAACAGCGGTGTGTACAGTCTAGGGATGCCCCTATCAAGTATATTTGCTAGCTTATCATTATGATTAAAGGAGCTATGGTGTCACAGTTGTTGTCATGTTGTATAATCGAATTATTTGGGGGTAAAACTCGTTCACTGAATGTCTGAACTCGTATAATTTTCTCAAGGTTAGTACACTTAATTGTTGTTAGCCTGCTAAAGTACCCTTTTCAGACTTTGCAATCTATAGGGCAGATGATGTAAAATTCTTCTATTTCTATGGCCGACGGATTACGAGGGTGTCATGTGGTCAGCACGACGACCAACCGCTTTACTTTCACCAACTTATGTCTGGTATCCATTATAGTTGGGTGAACTCAGAGGCGTCCTTAAAATCCCGAAATTAAAAATACCAGTCTTCAGATTCGAACCCGGGACCCCCGGTTCGGAAAATCTTTAGCACTTGTTAGATTTAGTTCAATATCTCTCCGGTAAGCAACTAGTCTCTTAACACGCCTCTTAAAATATTACGAATCCAATCTCCATTGATAATAAAACATGATGGTCATGTAATGTTTCATTAACAGGGCAATTATTATGAAACATGATTGTCACGGATGAATGTGTGTATGTATGTATAATCTATTTTTACACTCTACGCGAATGACTGGAAGTGTGTTTGTTGTCAGAGAGTTGTTAGACAAGAGTCCAGCTTGTGTGTGATATGCAGTAAAAGATTATTAAAGTTTCTGTGTTTGATCTAGTGGTTGAATTGTGTTATTTCGTTCACTACAGCTGAACCAGGGACACCTAGAGACGTAGCGAGACCTAAGGCAGTTTCTACAGAGTTATAAGTAGATTGAGTTATATAATAGGAAAGCTGTGACAATGATTACATTCTACAAAAACTATTTCACTAGCTTAGAAGCTAAACTAACGAATGCATGGGCTTTTCTGCTTTCGTAGACATATCGCAGGAATGTCCTTTTTTAAAAAATTACATATTGCTAACATACGAATAAAAGTCTAATAGAACTAGTTCCAAACAAATACATATATATGAGTGTAGTACAAATTAAAATATAAAAGATGTTGAAGTGGTTGTTGTAAGTGTAACGCCTGGGTGTATAAGTTGGCTCGTGATTTATAGCTAGACTGTTTACTTCTATGGGGCTAGCCGTCAGATTAATATGACTTTGTATGTGCCGTGGTTCTCGCTTGTAACGCTGTGGGCATATTGATCCCAGCCCTAAACAAAAGCAACATTATCGGCGTGATGTGCTGGCCATGACCTTAATAGAATGACCAGTGATGACAGGTGGCGGGAGGGGGGGTCATGGAATCGCTTGTTTGCAGTGGTGACATCGTGTTGTCTTATTAGCCACGCTATGGCCCAATCAGTGTTAGTCTGTGCTAAACCATTTATTTAGTCAGTTCTCTCTCTTGTTTTACAATGCTCCAGGTGGATCTACTGGCTGCCAAGGTTTGGAGCTAAACTCTGTTCGACGTGCCTCGAATAGCGACTTATCAGAGACTTACCCTAATGTGAAATTGCAATGGGTGCCTTTACTGTTAACCACAACCACTTCTTTTATGACATTCTCCTCCCCCCCCCCCCTCTTTTGCATGATCTTCTCCAGCCCCCACCTCTTTTGCATGATCTTCAAGCTTACCCACCAAGAGTACCTTATCTTACGTTTATACAGTTACCTTCCCACGCCTTACTTTATCTTTCATTTGTCCATAACACGTGACATTGTTCTGTTGTGGAATGCTAGTACCCCCCCCCCCCCCACCCCCCCCCCCCTACATAAAAAAGGTCGTCTTTTAACCTACACCTAGTCGTAGGCCAGAGAGTTGTTGCATGGTGCAATTCTCCTATAACACAAACGGTGCTGTCAAGCTTGGCGAATGTTTTAAAACCCAAGTCGTGTTTGAACTGTTTATAGTGTTTCATTCAGTGAAGAGGTCTTGGCTTGCAGTCCTCGGTTAGCCTAGCATTGTGAGCACCCATATCTGCCAACTTTATCCCGAACGTTTGTCCCTTATAATAATAATAATAATAATAATAATAGATTTTAGTCGCCCTGATATGCTGTGTATTGATAAAAAAAGAGAGAAAAAAAAGCTACCATTATTGATATGTTCGTACCGTTGTCTCTTATTTAAGACAAAACTGAAATGGAAAAAGAAAATATGGGAACCTAGGACATTAAGCGTTATCCAAAATAACAATATACCCCATTGTTATATCAACTGAGGGGATAATAACAATTGACCTCACAGACACCTTCAAGGCCCTTAACATTCCTAGGAACATCTTCTTTGCCTGTCAGAGGGCGGTACTGCTGCAGACCTGCCACAACACCAGAAAATTCCTCAGTGGAAACTGTTTAAGGACTACGATGAAATTTGTTTCTCTTTAGCGAAACTCGACCCTGGCAGCGCCAGAGAATGACAACTCGTTCATTTCTAACGAAATAATAATAATAATAATGCTTGTCTTTGAGTCCGAAGATTAATGAGGAATTCAGTATTTCCCGTGGCTTCTCAGCCCCAGCTGCGACCTACATACTTTGCCACTTCCATCGCGGACATGCCCATTGTCCACATGTTTCTGACTCTAAGCCCTCTTGGCCCACATGTTTTGTTGTTTAGTGACGTATTGCATCTCATTGTCATCATTGAAATGTATTCTAACCAAAGTA
The DNA here is from genome assembly GCA_030265305.1 of Biomphalaria pfeifferi. Taxonomy (NCBI): domain Eukaryota; kingdom Metazoa; phylum Mollusca; class Gastropoda; family Planorbidae; genus Biomphalaria; species Biomphalaria pfeifferi. The sequence goes on from JASAOG010000102.1 coordinate 1,407,258, forward strand.
AGACGGATGTGTCCGTCACACTTATGCTTTTTTAAAATTGCATTTGACTTGAGGTTTCGCGATTTAAGATTTCCGGTTGTCAAGTCTTCGCTTCTTGGTGGATGTAGCGAGGTAGATCTGTGGGTTTAAGTTGTAATGAGTACCATGGTCTGGTATTGACGTCTTTTATATGGCGAGGAAAAGGTTTAGTTCTATTTAAAAAAAGTTGTTTTTTTTACATTTTGCTTAAGTGAGGCATAGTCCACAAAATGGTTTTTGAATAAATCAACTAACAATTTGAGTTGTATTTAGTTGTAGACTACTGATGGGCTATCGACAACTATACACTTAACAGATGTAGTCTTCCACAACACACATTCATGTCGGATAAATTAGAAATAACAAGCTTTTTGGTGTATCCGATCTATAAAATAACGGAAGTGTTTTTTTTTAAAGTTTGTCAATAATGGACGCTTGCATTTTAGCACAGCAGGATCAATTCGTTAAGGTTTTCCGGATCTAACTTTTTATTTAGTTGCTAAGTTTGAAGTTCAATTTTGCGTCCTTGACTTTGTTTAATTTATCATGAACATCTCTAATTTAAAAGAAACAAAAAAAAAGAAGTCATTTGGTCACGTGACATTAAATCGATCTTCTGCTGCTGAAACACTTGTCCTCGTTGATCGCGGTTGTAACGTCCATAGTGTGCACGAGGTTGAGTTGTTCTTAGTCATTAACAATGCACTTAATCCGCGCCAATGTTTTGTTAGTATGACAAACATTATTTCAGATTAGGACTTGAGATTCCAATCTAGTTTCCCCAATGATATGATTGAAGCTCATGTCACTTGTAGTAGAGTGGGCTCTATGCTAAACCATTTATCAGTCAGTGTCTCACAGTTCTTGGAAATGTACTAGTAACTCTGACACGCAAATACATTAAAGAAAGCATAAACAAAAAAATAGATGTACATTTCTATATTCTATATCTAAGATTACAATACGGAGGCAAAATCTCAGGAATATGGCAATTTCGTAGTTTTCAAAACTGAAGATCATACTTTTATATAATCTGAAATGCGACATCCTAGAATGTATAGCACAATCGTGTTTTTAGCATGTGTGAAACAGATACAGCATTTAAAAATGTGTCTCTCACCAATGGAAACCAATGTCCTCTTTCCAGTTTATATATTTCTATGGTTGGATCTCGTCTGCACTTTAGTATCATTGCTTGCTTGGACCTCTTGATCTTAACCGTAAGTAAACATTCTTTACTCTTGATATTTTGTTTCGGAGTGCCTAAAAAATTAATGATCCTAACCCTTAATAAGCAGACGTCATCTGATGTGATTTCTGAGATCGATTTTGGCCTTCGGGAAAGAAAAGTAGTGAGAACACATCGTGGTAAGGGTGGGGCGAGTAACTGTTGCAATATGCAGACTTGTGCTAGCTAAAATTATTCCCACCATATCACTTGCAAGTTTTTAACGCTGCTTATTGGTAATGAGATTTGATAGCACCCAGGCTGTTAAGGAGTATTTGGTGTCTCCTCTTATGTCTAGCAGTGACAACTGTTTGCCAGTACACATTTTCACTTCAGACTTGAGTTCATGCTTTACAACCTATGTCCAATCGGTTGTCTAAAAACTGGATGGCATGATCTTTAAATCCTGGGTTATTACAATGCCACTATTCAATACGTAACTTAGGGGGGGGGGGACGCGATTCTCGAAAACGGCTATAAAGATTTTCCTAGAAATTCAGCATATCGCTGCGAAAAGAATTACTATCTCGCTGGCCACACTGGGAAAACTCTAGTTTTACCGTTATATTTTATGAAAGTAAAAAAATAAAATTAAAAATTAAATGTGGCTAGTTAACGAGAAATATTTATCTTGAACTGACTATATTTCCGAAGTCATTGAAAAGTTTCATATATTAATGTTCGGGAACATTGTGCACATTGTCTTTCAAGTCTAGATCTAAATCTTTTTTTTTTTATATAAAGTCTAGTAGATATGTACATTCGCTTAACCGGGATTCTTTCTCGAATGAAATATGGGGGAGGGAGGGGGTAATTTTTTTTTTATCTAACGTATTAGTTTAAAAAAAAGGGGGGGGGGAATCGCTCTATATAAGTTATATAAAGGAGGCATTGTCTTTTTTTTATTATTATTTTTTATAATTTTTGGGGGGAGATGAAAGGGAGGTAATGCTCTTACTACGGTACAAGTTATGACTTCCAAAACAAAATATAAACAGAGAAAATCATCTCTTGAATAACTTGGATTGGATGACTTTGTGGGGAGATGTGCTTCTTGCTGTCAGAGCCACCAAATTAACGGACACTAATGACATTCAAAAGGGCAGAGGTCATGATTTATCTCTTCTCAGCCTCGGGACTCCCGGTGTGTGACGGGAGTATTTCTGCATGAGCACATTTAACCAAGTTATTAATGACCTACAGTCCACGTATAGCATCCTGCTGCCTGTGACAAGTTTCCTGTCGTGATTCACCTTGTACCTTTTGTTTGGGGACAGTCTGGACGTGGACGTTAGCACACGGGCCTGGCCTAAAGTAACACATTTAAACCAACTGGACACTTTATCAGTTACTTTCCAATATACTCCAATTGAACTTGTGTATTATTGTGTCTTCTGTCTTATTCTGTCTTGCGTCTAATTCTGTCTTCTGTCTTATTCTGCCTTGTCTTGTTTTGTCTTTTCTTATTCTGTGTTGTGTCTAATTCTGTCTTGTGTTTTATTGTGTCTTATGTCCTATTCTGCCTTGTGTCTTATTCTATGTTTTATTCTGTCTTCTTTTTTACTCTGTCTTATGTTTTATTCTGTCTTATGCTCTAAAACAGCTACGCCCGACTCACTTCTTTACAGGAATATATATTTTAAAAAAAGGTTGATCGATCTTCATTCAGTTCATGCATTTCGTTATGAGCAAGATCAAAGGGATATCACTCTAGCTCGCCACAATAATAAAATTGAGATAGTTCATTAATTGGAAGAGATGCATCATCGCACAACACTTTTGGTAAATGTTCAGTTTCAACTTGGCTAGGAATAACTTAAAACCATGTAATACAAGGTGATTTGCATTCGACATTGGCAGTATCAAAACTGGGACATTGACAGTATTAGAACTGGGACATAGACAGTATCAAAACTGACATAGACAGTATTAGAACTGTGACATAGACAGTATCAAAACTGTGACATAGTATCAAATGTCAATGGTCGCTACAACCACATTATTATTCTGAACCTTGAACCTACCATTCTAGTGTCCTATCATCAATGTATAAAACAACCAGGGTTCGTACGCGGTCTGGAAAGTCTGGAATTTCAAAACTCAGATTTCAGTCTTAAAAAAGTCTGGAAAATTGCTACTTTTCGAGGCAATTTTGTTAAATGTCTGGAAAAAGTCTGGAATTTGAAAAAAAAATTAATCGGATGTCATTCAGGCGCCGTAACCGGTAAAATGCTAGGCTGCTAGATCTAGTTGGGCATAGAGGCTTCCATTAGGCCTACTAGATCTATTGTTATGGGGAAAGCACGCGCAATCACGCATGTCGGTGAAATGCCAGCCATTTTCTAGACGGTGTACTGTAGACTTTAATCAAATTTAGTAATAGATCTAGTCCTAGACTAGTAACTAGTTTATTATGACTGCTGTTAGTCTATATTATCTAGAAGGTCGATCAAATTTCAGTAAGGCTACCAAAGGTCGGGAAGTTTTTGGCCTAGATAGATTTATTTATGCATGCGCGAAACTCCCCCTTCCTTTTTAAATAAGGAAAACAGATATATCTCGTCAATGACGTCAACATAGAATATATAGATCTAGATCTAGAGTCTAAGCTAAAAGACTAGACCACAAGAATTATTTACTAGATCTAGGTCTACTACTAGATTTAAAAGTCTCGATCTATTCGCGACTTGGTTAGATTACTAGAAGTAGGTCTACTACTAGATTTAGTCTCGCTCTATGCGCGACTTTCATTACTAGTCTAGTTCTAGATCTGTTCTAGGTCTACTAGATTACTAGATTTAGTCTTGATCTATGCGCCACTTCTTAATAGATCTAGGTTTTCGACTGGCCTAGAGTTAGCATCGATCTATGCGCGATTACCCCCCCCCCCCGTTAAATAAAGAAAACATTTTATTATAATTTATCTAGTCAACATAAAATATGCCTATAAGATTGGTAAAACTTCCCATCGAAAGTTCCTAGTTTTTCAGGTAAATTATTTGGCAGCTGTCTATGCGCACTTGAGTCTAAACTAAAAGACTAGGCCTTTAGAATGACTTACATTACTAGGTCTAGAACTAGATTTAGTCTTCATCTATGCGCGACTTAGATTACTAGATCTAGGTCTACTACTAGATTTAGTCTCGATCTATGTGCGATTCCCGCCCCCACCCCCCCCTTCCCGTTAAATAAAGAAAACAAGTTATATTATATCTGGTCAACATAGGATCTAGATCTTAGTCTAAACTAAAAGACTAGGCCACAAGAATGACTCAGATTACTAGGTCTACAACTAGATTTAGTCACGATCTATGCACGATCAGAATGTAGAATATAGGTCTACTACTAGATTTAGTCTTGATCTAAGTCTAGACTTAGATTTACTATCTAGCATACTTAACATATAGATCTATAATTATAATCTAGTATGGTTATGATATAGATTTAGATCTAGATATCAATATTATCAACTTTTACCCTTGTTAAAAAGTTTTTAAAAAAGACGACGACAATATTGTCAATATTGACATAGGCTTAATGTGCCTATTGTGAATTAGACATAAGTAAGCCACTATTACCAATTAAATTTCAATTTCAATACAGTTACTCTAACTCTAGATCTTTATTTATCTCCGCCAATAGAAATATAGGCCTACTAGAGGTAGGCCCTCTAGCCTAGGCTAGTCTAAATAAGTCTTTACTTTTTAGCTAGTGTCTAATGTTTTAGACACTAAATATCTATATAAAAATTATAAAACTATTGGACTTGTTATGAGATTTAGAATAAGATTTTACAACTAAGTAAGCCTATTAAACTATATAGGCCTACTATATCTGTTAAATTGCCCAAGTCTAAGTGCTACAAGATTAGTGACTTTTTTCCCCCCTTGTTTCGTATGATCCTTCATAATAGAAAATTATTATTAAACCCTAGTCCAAACCTCCCACAGGACGGCAGGGGTTAGTTATTCGCAGGGTTTTGAACCCAAGACCACGAATACAGCAGTCCAGAGCGCATACGGCATGCTCAGGTAGCCATCCTTTTTACTGTTAGTAAGTCTGGAAAACATATGATAAATGTCTGGACAAAGTCTGGAATTCATGTTCACAAAAGTTGTATGAACCATGAACAACTTCAAAACGAAAAATGTTCAATGACATTTCAGTTCGTGCGTCTCTCTCATATGTTGTCTTTTTTTTTTTTTTTAATTAAACATCAGTGTTGCAGTAATTGTCTTTCGGTGGACCTTGTGATACCTTTGCGAGTTAGTTGGGGAAAAACATTTCTTGACTGTACTTCATGATTACATTCGTTACATATTCAAATGGAAATGATCTCATTCAGTTAGTTCCCCTTGTGTACGAATAGATCTCTTTAAATATTGGATTAGTCTAATGCGTCATTTGGAACATAAAAAAGGGGGGGGGGCGTAAATATTTTGATAAGAATCTTTTCCTATTCGTGTATTACTGACTTTGAGAGGGCGGCTTAACGATTAAAGATGATTGCTTATGCTGTCTCGTAAACAGTTCTAATTTGGCTGTTTCAGTTCCTGTCTTTACATGTTGGATAGTTAGAACTTTTGCTTAAAACATCTCTATCTTTCACATGTGTTTGTTTTTTAAATAAAAGTTGTATAAACTCACTCTATCTGGTCAATATTTTAGAACCTTATTTCTACCACTTCCCATTCTCAGATCAAGTTGAAACTTTGCGATATTTTTCATTGTCCCTAACAAACACATGAAGCAATAAACAAAAAAAAGTTGATTAAATAGTGGTAATGAATTAATTATGTTTGATATTAAAAATGGAAATGAATCGTTTTGGTGCACACTACTATGACCCTATGACCCGGTGTAAGTTGAGCTGTCAGTGACAGGCGCTTGTTACTCTGAAAATGTTTCTTTAAATAGAAAGTTGTGGGATTGCATTGCGCGTGTGTGTGTGTTTTCTTTAGGCAAAGATTAGAAACCCCTGTCTTCGGGTTCTGTTAATCTTGTTTCTACCTTCAACTTATATTCATTGATTATTGATATTCTTTCATTGGCACCCATTATCGCTTGCTACGTTTAGGGCAGTTTAGGTGCTTTTAAGTTGTGTGTTCATTCATAGGCTGATGTAGTGTACATAAAATGTACAAACCAGCTATTAACTGTTTCTCTCCGTAATTATCTACCACATTCTGGTGGAATCAACGCTGGCAGCGTCAGTTAGGAGAGAAAAGAGTAAAGCGTCGTTCTAACATCATCAGAATATAGCTACTTCCCCGGCATTTACAAGTTTCCAGTTCCCATTGAAATGTTAATAACTACGACTTAGCTAGCTCAAACCTACGTTGGACGTATTGGTATTCGGACACTGGGCCATCACTTGAAGAAATTAACTGAGTCGAGTTACTATGTCTGGTATGATTTTTTTTTTTACCATGTTCACATCCGAACTGAGTATTCAACTCTGAGGCTGAGTTTTTCCTGGCAAAAATGGGGGGGGGGGGGGGAATCTTTGAAATGTGCGTTGACCACTGGGCTGTCGCTGGTCTCTTCTTTTTTACTGGGGGGGGGGGGGGGGGGGGGGTGAGAGTGCATAGTGGTAGCAGAAGGCTAATATTGTTGTAGTCGTTGCAAGTGTGTTTCGGCGGCTGTGTGGGGGTGTGTCATCGAGACAAGAAGGGACTCTGTGTCAACGGACTGAACTCTGGTCGGAACGTTCAAAGGCCCAGTGTCCGGTCACTAACTGGCAGTTCCGGCGCTGACATCAAAGGACAACAGAAGGAGGGAGTGTTAGAAGTTAAAAGCCAGTTGTCAGATTTGAACTTCGCCTTGTGCAGTTAGAGAAAAACAAATGTCTCTACATTGTTCTATTCACTGCTCTACAAAAAACAGAATCCTGTGCGTTTGTTTGTTTGTTTTATAGATTTCAGACTTTCGTGTAGAAAAGATTGTGTCCTAGCTCCTTACCTCCCACTGGATTAAAGCGGACAGGGCTTGAACTCGGGACCTCCATGAGTAAAAGTTTTATTGGCTACAATTTACTACCCAGAGATCAAATGTCGCTTTGTTATATTTATACTACATATATTTATGTATAATTAGTAGGCTATATAGGTAACTTGTATGCGTCAATTTGTGGTTTCAACATTTACAGCGACATTTTGTATTGACTAGTAGAAATTCACTAGAAGTGTTTGGTTCTCTCTTTACATCATTAATAACAGCATTCTGAGCGATACTGAAAGCACGTTGTAATTTTAAATAACTTGCTCGATCTCTGTTTTTTCTTATTTGTCTCTCGGCCTTTGTGTGGACCTATAGGCCTAATTCTATGTCCGAATGTGTCACTGTGGAAGGAAACTTGATCGTGTCATGACACGCAGCGGCAGCGATTGTGTCACGGTGAGAAATGGCAGGTCAGTCAGCTTACAGTTCCACCATTGTTTCCCCCAACAGGAAAGGAGAGTGCGAGGGGGGGGGGGGGGAGGGGGGAGTGTTTCCGCTGCTTACGTGCTGTTAGCTTCTCTGCCTTTTCTTGAAACATGTTCTCTAACGATATACTGTGGACTCCCATCTTGGGCACAATTACGTAGCTACACCTGTAGAGTTGACTACAGGCATACACAGCCAGACGTAATAAGTAAGACACACATACACAAGTGGGTTAACGTTACAGTAACGCTCCACAGTAAAAAAAAAAAAAAATAACAACACATGCGTAGAGTTTTGTAATCGAAAGCTCTCCGCCGCCCTCCAGCTCTTTTTTTTTTTTCCTTTCTTTTTCAATCTACTCAGTTCAACTTGGTGTTTCCCCCGTCACTGAGAGAGTTTGAATGGTGGCAAGGCAGGGAGGCCTAGCCCTCGTCACTAGACTTACCTGCATCTCTTAGTCATTGCAACGTTTGTGTGACTCCCTTGGGGGGGGGGGGGGGGGGGGAGGGGGAGCATGTGCTGAGAATTTCCTAACACCGGCTTGGATGGTATTCTGTTCCTACCCGAGATCAATCAGTTCATCACACCGCTTCACCACCACCCCCTCCCCTCCAATTATAACCATAAAACTGTGCATATTATTATTATTACTATTATTATTTATATTTCCTACCCCACTTAAAAAGTCGATCACACAACTAATAATGTTAAATGTAATTTATCCCCCTTGCAAACACAAGATTCATTGTCAGATCTTATCAATTTGTGATATATTTTTTTAGCATTCTTTGTTAGTCCCTTTTCTGCTCATTTGACCACCTTCCGTTCAGGGTATTAGACACAAGAAGCGAAAATAAAAATTGATACAGTGCGTTGACTTATGTGAATTCTTTTTGTATTTAGGAACTTAGCCTGACACACGAGTCTCTCATGAAAAATAAAATGTTATGCCAGCGAACTCAATGCACAGTGATGTTAGAAATGTGCCATTGGATTAGGCATATAATCATTTCTTTATTTTTAAAGAGCCTCTTGAGAAATATTGATCCTCCTCCTTTGCCCTGTTAAGGAAAAAAAAGTCTAGTCTTGCATACAAAATATTTAGTACTCATGAAGATAATTCACTTTCTTGCTTTGTGCATTCTAAAGTCTTCCTAAACTTGGCTTACTGGCACCTCCATTCTATGCCTGATGGGACCCAAGTCTGCCTATGCATATTTTGTTGATAATTTCTTTCTGCTGTGGGTAACAATTGTGATTAATTGCACAATAATTAATTACCTGGTACTAATATGGTTCTCACATCCTGCTGCATTCACTTCTAGTAATGGCTTTTGGTATATTATATTAGGTTAAAGCCTTTACCTTTGCCTATCCCTTAGTGCAGGGGTTCTCAACCTGTGGTTCGCGACCCCTTTGGGGGTCGATTGACAATTTGCCAGGGGTCGCCTAAGACCATTGAAAATATGGATTGTTATTGTCTACTCTTCTATTGCTGTGTGTGTGTAAGGGGGGAGGGGTCGCGGCAAAGTGAGGAATCGTAAAAAAGGGGTCGCCGAGCTTTAAAGGTTGAGAACCGCTGCCTTAGTGTATTGGACCGTTGGGACACCATGCAAGACTCGTTGACCATCTTTCTTCATTCCTCTCTGTCTTTCGCCTTAGTTAGAACCTCTTTCATTCTTTTATGTTGTCCTCCCATCGCTTTCTCTGTCTGTCTCTTCGTCTTTTTCCTGGTGCTGTTCCCTGAAGGAAGGTCTTTGCGAGCCCCGAAGATCTTGTAATATGGCCATACATTTTTAGCGCGCTTTCTTTTTTATGATAGTTAGCATCATCATGGGGTCCAATCGCGGCAGTAACCCTGTCTCTAATTCTAATCTCTTGGTTTGTGATGCGGTCTTTGAATGTGATAGCTAGGATCCTCCTCTGTAGCTCTGCATCAGCGTCCAAGACTCACAAGCATAAAAATGTGGCCATGACCAGGGAGCGCATTAGTCTGATTTTGGTGCCGAGGGCTAAGCCTTTGTCTTTCCATATTATTTTAAGTTTTGAAAGGGCTGCTGTGGACTGTGCTATTAGGGCCAGTAGTTCAGGTTTCGTTCCCTCATCTGTAAAATGTTTGTTTTTAAAATGTTTTGCATGTTTCGGATGTTCCTTCAGAGTTGAAGATAGTTTACTTCCTAGTCCAAATCTCCCGCAAGACGACGGGGGATGGGAGCGGGCTAGGCTTGAACCCGGGACCATCGATAAATCCGAACGACAGTCCAGCGTGCAAACCGCAGGACCAGGCAGCCATCCATCCGAGACAATAGCTCCGTGGTATTTGCAGCTGCTAACACTAGTCAGCTTTTCACCTCCAATACTGATGCCCCTTTAAAGCCTTGTTGGCTATTGGTCATCATTAGTTTGTTTTTTTCTGCATTTATTTGCATGCCATATGCTGCGGCTGTCTTGTCAATGCGCATCTACACATATATATAGTGGTAATTAATATACCTATTTTTTAATTTTTTTTTTGGTAGGACATTCCAGTAATTCTGATGGTATTTTTGCTGTGGTTCTAGGATTGTGTTACTACATAGACTTGTGTATCTGTGCAACTTGAGATTAGTAACAGATACTTACTTTTTCAAATGAAACACTTGCTATTGGCCTCCATTGGACTGACAGCTCATGAACACCAGATCCAACCTCCCCTACCACAGAACATGATCCCCCTGTCCTCCTTTGCCATCTAGACTTGTTCATGTCAGTAGAATACCTGATTTGACCTGGATATTTTTTTTAGCTCATACTTGTGTCTATCTTTAGACAGGTAAAAAAAAAAAAGGTTGAGGCTAGGAGTATGGTTGGTAGTCTTGGTGAAACTTTTAAAGCTAATAAATCTCCCATGAAAGTCATCGTGTGTTCTTATGTTGTACTTCTCTTTGATCAGCACTGCTGATAGATAAAATATGAGCATACTTTATCTTGATTGTAAGGTACCACTGTGTGTCTTGATTTGATTGTAAGGTACCACTGTGTGTCTTGATTTGATTGTAATGTACCACTGTGTTTCTTGATTTGATTGTAATGTACCAATGCTGTGCACCAAGATGTCTCGTGCTTTTCCTTGCTTGTTCACTTAAAACAATTTTTCTGTGACAGTGTGCTTGTAATCTGAATAGAATTAAACTTAGTATATAGTACAATAAGCCAGCCTGGACTTAGATTATTGCCATTGATTGCATTGGGGCACATTTCTTTAGTTCAATGAGTAGATTTGATTGTTTTTTTCACGTTTTGGATGTTCTTCGGAGGAAGATAATTTACTCCCTAGTTCAAACCTCCCTCAGGACGACATGGAATGGCTATAGGCAGGATATGAACCCTGGACCATTGAGAAGTCCAAACGACAGTCCAACGCACATACTGCACGACCAGGATTTTTAAAAAAACGGGAGCGGGAGAGTAGATTTTTTGTTATGTATGCTTCAACTCTAAGATGGAAAGTGCAACTTCTGTTATTCCAGGGTTTTAACTGATTATGGATTAATTATTCTGACTAGTATAGATAAGGTGTTAATAACTATAGGCTAGCCTCTTTCTTACCTCTTACCCCCCCCCCCCCCTTTTATACTTTCTTCCATCAATGTATTTTGAAAGTTGCAATTCTACAGTCTAAAATGTCTGTCTGACCTTAGTGAGTAAGAATAAAAGATATTGTTGTCTCTCTCTATGCAGTTTATTTTCTAGTTCCAATCAATTCTCTTTTATTTATGTACACTGAAATCAATTGACTCAAAAAAAATCAGTTCATAAAAAAAAAAAAAGATTATATTTCTATTTGTTGTTTTGATATTTTATGTTAATGTTGTTATAAAGAAATAGTTAACATTCTTTCTATTCATTCTTCATATTAGCGCAAATTTGTCTTTAGTTCTTGTTAGGTTTTGTTTTGGACCCATCATCACCTATTTATTTGTCTAATTTTTTTTCTAAGATTTTCTTTTGCCTAACACTAATCCCTCTACATTATTCCTGTTGAATACATTCCAAGAAATTATTGTTCCTTTGGCATGACCAAAATTATACTTTCCTTTTTTTTTCTATTTTCTTTTCTAAATTTTTTTCTTGGATTCTCAAGACTTAACCTTCCACTGTGTTAAAGTAATTTTGTTTTTTAAAATGAATTTATTTACTTATTTAAGAAGCTTGGGAAAATTTACAATTTTATTTTATTGATTTCTGAATTTTATTTTTTACTTCTTTTTTTTCTTCTTCAGGCGAGAGTTTGACAATCGACGGACTTCTATTTCTGATTTTATCAGGTAAATTCTAACCAGTTATAAAATTGCAGTAAATTGTTTAAAATAATTATAAACATTTGAATGTCTGTATTTGCAGTTACTTTTAGATTTAACAGCTAATGTTTAAAACGGTTGATAACAAAAAAAAAAACCCACTAAATGTTAAAGTAAATATTTTTAAAAGGCTATTGTTCTAGAAGCCTTAAAATATTTACACATTTTTTAAAAAACATAGTCTTAGTTATTTAGGAATTCGTAAGACGCAGTTCTATAATGTCAGTCTCATTGTACCTTGCTTTTAGTAGCCATCTAATTGATAAGAAAGGTGATGGTGTTTTATTCCGTTGAGAAGCACTAGTTCTATGGTTCTCATGGCTTATAGTTTAGACACATCATGTCAATGTTGTCAGAGGGAAATATAGCGTAGACAGATCATGTCTATATAGTTAGTTAAGCACATAAATATATTGATCTAGAATTAGATCTGGATCTAGTCTAGGTCTATATTTTGAATAAACCATTTGATTGTCACTGTAAATTAGCTTTCACTTTAGACTTAGACTTAACTTAGGCCGTCTTAGGCATTTTTAACCTTAAACTAGATTTAGACTAGACCTTTAAAAACTAAAATCAACAACTGTCATCATGAAATTGCTCTGGCTATTTATCCTAATAATTACTAAATACACACTAGCTGAACACAAAACTAGATCTACCTCAGTCAACACTAAACTTAAAAAGGAAAAAACAGTCATAATCAATCATCACACTTTAGATCAATGCAACTTCAAAAAAAATTTAACATACACATCCATAACATTAAAGATAGAGAGAGAGAGAGAGAGAGAGACACAGTAGAAATAAATACCTATCACTGTTAATATTAATAGCAGGAGATGTAGAGTCAAATCCAGGGCCTAGATCTAAAGATAGATGCAACATCTGCAAAAAAGTATGCACCATGAAACAGAAAGCCATTCAATGTGACACCTGCGATGAATGGTACCATGCATCATGTCTCCATATGAATACACCTGTGTATTATGCCTTAGGCAACAAAGATGCATCATGGCACTGTGTACCGTGTGGGTTACCTCAATTTACATCAGGACTGTTTGATTCCTTTGATGCAGACACTTCTAACCCATACAATATCCTAAACACCATTCCAAACAAAACTCACCAACCATTAACCAGATCCACTCCTGTTAAACCTAAATCTACTAAAATTAATACAACAGCCTCACTAAACAAACCTACTAAAGAAGTAATACCAAAATACCTTAAAACCTTAGTAATAAATTTTCAAAGCATTAGGAACAAAATAGCAGACTTAGAAATTTTATTAGAATGTGAGAAACCAGACATAATTGCAGGAACAGAAACTTGGCTACATTCTGAAATTTATAGTGCAGAAATTTTCAATAGTAATTATGAAATTTTTAGAAAAGATAGGGCTGATAATCATGGAGGAGTTCTTTTAGCAATAAAAAACACTCTTATAGCAGAAGAAATTACCTTACCTAACTCAAAAAATATAGAATCTACATTTTGTAAAATTAATACCACCTCAAAATCCCTAATAATAGGCAGCATTTACAGACCACCAAATTCTAGTTTAGAATACATGCAGGAACTATGTAATCAGATTACTACACTGAAAGAGACAAATAAAAATGCAGTTTTTTGGATTATGGGTGATTTCAACCTACCTGATATAAATTGGAAAACACTAACCATAGATAAACACCAAAACCTTAAGAACATAAATGAGCTTTTCATAGAAACTTTACACAACCTAAGTTTAGATCAAATCATTAAAAAGCCAACTAGATTAAACAACACATTAGATCTCTTCTTAACCAACTAATGGATTAGTAGTTGATTATGATATTATCGCTGGTCTATCAGACCATGAGATCATTAAAATACACAGTCAGATAAAAGCAGTAGCCAATACAAAACCCAAAAGAAAAATCTTACTCTGGAATAAATGTAACCTTACACAACTACACCAAGCTGCATTAAACTTTCAACAAACATTCTTATTAGAAAAAGACATTAACCAACCAGTCGATGACCTCTGGAATTTCATCAAAAACCATCTTAAAAGCATTATAGAAAATCATATACCAACTAAATACACATCAAACAAAATAAATAAATGCTGGTTTAATAATAGACTAAAGAAGCTTTGTAAACAGAAGGAAAACCTATATAGAAAATTTAAAGAAACCAAGGCAGAAAGAGTTCACAAAAAGTGTATAAAAATTAAACACCTAACCCAAAAAGTAAGCAGACAGCTGCAGAGTGAATACATAAACAATGTAATATCTAAAGATAACAACAAAAACCTATGGTCATACTTTAAGTCTAAGAAAATGGAAACAACAGGCATAGCGCCATTAAAAGATGAACATAACATAATACATAATGACAATGAAACTAAAGCAAACATCCTAAACAAATACTTTGCATCAGCATTCTCAGCCCCAGGAGACAAAGACATATTTCTTAATTTGAACCAAGTAGACAACATAGAAGATTTAGTAGTACAAGAAAATGGAATTAAAAAACTATTATCCAACACCAAACCAAATAAAGCATCTGGACCTGATGGTATTCCAGCTAGATTACTCAACGAACTAAGCAATGAGCTAGCCCCAGTGTTCAAAATACTCTTTCAGGCATCGCTTAACCAGGGCAGAGTACCAAAGGACTGGAAAGAAGCTAATGTCACCCCCCTATTTAAAAAACGAGAAAAATCTGATCCAGGAAACTACAGACCAGTATCACTTACCAGCATCACATGTTAAATCCTAGAACACATAATATGTAGCAACATCATAAACCACTTAGACAAACATAATGTTCTCACCCCATACCAACATGGCTTTAGGAAATGTAGATCATGTGAAACACAACTAATAGGACTAATTGATGATTTTTCAAAAGGTTTAGATAATAGTGAACAAATAGATTCTATTTTACTAGATTTTTCCAAGGCTTTTGACAAAGTTCACCACCATAGTTTGCTTAAAAAATTAAAATATTTCGGCATTAATGGTCCACTGCATCAGTGGATTAAAGATTTTTTGATAGGGAGAGAACAAACTGTAATAATAAATGGCTCTAAATCAACACCAATAACAGTAAACTCAGGCGTACCTCAAGGAACAGTCTTGTGTCCACTACTATTTTTAATTTACATAAATGATTTACCAAATTGCATTAGTTCAGGAACAAAAGTCAGATTATTTGCAGATGATTGCATAATATATAGAACAATAAAAACAACACAAGACACAGATATTTTACAAAGAGAATTAGATGAATTACAGAAATGGGAATCAAATTGGAGCATGTCTTTCCACCCAGAAAAATGTCACTTGTTAAGAGTAACAAAAAAACTAAAACAAATTAATTCCACTTATCTTATTCATGGCAAACCAGTAACACAGACTAAAAACGCAAAATACCTAGGTGTTATAATAAATGAAAAACTGTCATGGAATCCACATATTGATGAAACTACAAAAAAATCCAACAAAGCACTAGGGTTTATTTAAAAAAATGTCTATAAATCAAATAAGAACATAAAACTAAAATGTTTTTTAACCTTGGTTAGGCCAATAATAGAATATGCATCCACCGTTTGGGACCCCTCAACTCAAGAAAACATTAAGAAACTGGAACAAACACAAAATAGAGCAGTGAGATTCATAACAAACGAATATTCACATTTGACTAGAGTAACACCATTAGTAAAATCACTAAATTTAGAAAGCCTTCAGGACAGAAGACTCAAAAGTAAAGTAGCAATTATACATAAAACACTGAACCATAATCTTCAAATACAAAAACAAAACTTAATAAAATACTCTGAAAGACACAAAAATAAAGGCACATTCCTTGTCCCCTATGCTAGGACAAATTTGTACAAATACTCCTTCTTCCCTAGTGCTATTGGAGCATGGAATGGGTTGCCTGAGCTAGCCAGAAAAACCAGTGACTTGGCAGAATTTAAGTTATTGGTTAATATGCATGACTAAATGCATGACGCGTAGGACGTAATCATCTTCTTTTTTGAAGTAACGTCTGTATTATATAAGATAAGATAAGATGTCAACAGTTGAAATACACAATATATTCATGGGTTAATTAATATCTTTTTATTTTGCTATAACTTGCTGGTGTGTGTTTGCATGTTTTGGGCAACTTAAAATTTTAATGAACAAGTTATTTCAAGTTAATGACAGCTCAGTGTCAATAAAATTTTAAAATGTACATTTGTGAGAGACCTGAAACCATGGGATTCCCAGAGAGGCTTATATTGAGGTTAAAATTACATATAAAAAAAATAAATATTTATTTCACAGAAAGTACAGTATGACGATACATTATTTAAATATTTCAGTTGGATTAAATATATATACACAAAATTGAATCGTACAATTACACAGCTTTTTCAACCTTCTTTTTTTTTTTCTGTATATACAAATAAAGCCATAGTTGTTTTTTTTTATTTTCTCATTTTGGTTTTAATTTAGTTCCCCCACCCCCCAAACAATCAAATTCATTAGTTTAAAAATAAGAAGACAGCTTTACAACAGACCTTTTTTTCCTGGGATAATAATAAAACTGACAGACTGGAAAATCTGGTTTTTAAAATGTTTTATTTTAGTTTGCTACTCCAGTGTATTGTGTGATCAAAGTAAGTATAGTTCCCCCTTTGGAATCCATGGGGGCAGATAATGTAAAGTTCCTCTATTTATATGACCAGTAGTTAATAAGGGTGTCATGATCAGGAAAGTGACCAACCACTTTTACTTCCCTAACATGTGTCAGGTACCCATTAGAGTTGGGTGGGTGTCTTCAAAATCTCAAGATTCGAAAGCCACCATGTTCTCCATTGTGTGAATTAGTACTGACCAGCTAGACAAGCATTGGTCATTTGTTTACAATTCCATCATGTTTTTATGTTTTTTCTTCCAGAGATAAGAAAGACATGGAAGACATCCATGATGACCCGTATGGTCACAGGTTTGCACCACCCCACCCATATTACAGTGGGGGCAGTGGAGGTGGGGGAGGCTATGATGGCAACATGAGGGGCAACACATCCTTTGACAGACACAGTGAGCACTCAATACACAGTGATAGAAACAGAGGGGTGAGTTGAACGTGATTTTTGGTCAGGATATCTTCTTGAGAATCAAGTTACAAGAGCAAATTATATAACATGAATATCTTGCATTTCATTCCTATATTTTGTCCAATTTTTTTATTAATGACAAATAAAATGTGAATATTTTGTATAGTATATATTTTAACATAAAGAAGGAATTGATTATATTTTTTATCATACTTTTTAAAAAAAAATATTTTTAAAGTCATTAACTCTTTCTCTCCTAACCGACGATATCATCGTTGATTTTATCCCATTATGCAGCCTAATCGACGCTAATATCGTCTATGCTTGAAAGTCAGTTATTTTGTTCTTTTCTTACAAAATGCTTTTAATTGGTTATAAATA
Source organism: Biomphalaria pfeifferi (assembly GCA_030265305.1). Lineage (NCBI taxonomy): Eukaryota > Metazoa > Mollusca > Gastropoda > Planorbidae > Biomphalaria > Biomphalaria pfeifferi. Next base: position 1,424,752 of record JASAOG010000102.1, read on the forward strand.
AATCTTGATAGTTTCCCATTGGAAACAATAAGTTGTTTTTTTTACTTTGATTGTGTTTTTACAAAAAAAAACTGTTTTTAAAGAGTGGGTGCTAAAAAAGGCTCAATTTTTCTATATTAATTTTTATAGGGTGTGTGACATGGGATGAGACCTCGAGACAATTAATATAAATGATTTTCTATCATAAAAAAAGACTTTTTATTTTATTTGGATTATAAAATATTGCCTAGATATAGTCGAGAACTAGTTTTAAGGGAGACTTGTTCACAGTCAATACTTTTTAACCTTGAAGTTTCGCTATCCAAAATAAACTTTTTTTCGTTTTATAAACATCAATTTAAATTATCTTAAAAGGGTGTGCATTTTCCTTTAATCGTTACCAAATATAACATTTTCTGATAACAAACAAAAAGGTTAAAGTTTAATCATGACAGGGTAGTGGATTATATATGAGTAAAATGAATAATTCCATGGGAACGTGGAAAATAATTACGGAGAGAAAAAGTTAAACTCTTACATTTCTTCCTCAACAAACCCTAAAGATTTTTTCAAATTCAATTTTATAGGCATTTTTTTCATAATATAATAATAAATGCAATGATGCTATCAAATAACGATTGTATTAAAACTTTTTTGCTTTTACTTTGATCCAGGTGAAAAACTACTCGGATATTCCAAATGGAGCACCTTATGGTAGCAGCAATAACGTATACAGGTCAGACCCACAGATGAGGGCGTCGCCACAACCAGCTAGGTCTTTAACACCGGTTGATTACGCCCCTTCCAGTGTAGATGGCGGTGATGGGGAGGGGCAGGGCCACTATGAGCGGGAGTCACCGTACCACAATCTTCCCCCCTACCAAGATTATTACGAGGACAGAGAGGACTCTTACATTCCCGAGGACAATGAAAATTTCAATGGTGCTGATCCCCGCTCTGGTGACTATTCACAAGCCCCTCCACATTACACAGATGATGATATGCATGCCGCCTATGGGCAAAGGTAGATAGTTGCCTTGTAGGAATCGGTCAAGAAGGTTCTCATACCAAATATTTTTTTTTTTTTTAAAGTGCTTATTTATCTGTATCCTTAAAAGTTGAACCCCTGGCTCACTTTTTACTAACTATCCCTCTATTTAAACTATTTAAAAGTTCTTTTTATTATTATTTCCTAGTTTGTTATTTACCTTGCACTTGGAAAAACTAAGGACATTTGATCTATTTATTTTCCTCTTTGTAAGCTCTGTAATTTATAAGATAAAAATACTAAATGGAACTGCCTACAGTGGTCAGTTCTTCCACATTGAGATTCTTTTGCTGTTGGAGGACAAAATCCAAGGTATTTCTTCCTTAAAGTCTACAATAATTTATGAGCCAAAGAAGTGTGCAGTGCAATAAAAACCATGATTCAGACAAAATAAACAATATGAACCCTTTAGCTACTAAGCAGTTGTCCCCCAGGCCATCCCTAAGAGAAGGGATGTAACTCCATTTCAGTAATTTACTAAATTCCTTTTTTTTTTTTTTTTTTAAACTTAATTCAAAGGAAAAACTAATATAGAATTCTTCTTTTTATAATAGAGAAAAATAGGTCTACACATTAAAATATATCAGATTTAGTTGCATTCCAATCTCCAGTTTGACTAGATGTAACATAATCAATACTGGCTCTGGATAATGCTTTCTTTTGTTATTTGATTCAAGAAAGTGAACTCTAAGTGTGTTAATACCATTATAATGTTCAAATGGTACATAAAAATTGAAAAAATCAAACAAATTGTGTAATTCACTATAAAAATGTTAGAGCACTCTATAAAACTGGAATTCCTACAAAAGTCAATGGTGACTCCCCTTAATGTTGTTTGGTGTCATCCCCAGTTTTAACATGAAGTTTATTTAAATCCATGCTGGACCATTTCACTTTGATAATGTAAATAATGCTCAAAATTAAATTTTATATAAACCTAATAGCGTTGAATAATATTACTACCCTTGCCTGCAACACATTCTCATTGGTTGTTTCTCTATCATGCCAAAGAAATTTCTTTCTCACTTTCAGTTTTGAAAAGCCATTTGCTATTTTTGTCATTGATATTAAAGAAGAAAATCTTGAATTTTTAACTGGTTTCCTTTTTTTTTCTGTCCTTCCAAACTAATAAAGAAAAAAAATGTGTGGGTCATAGAATTGAAAACCTTCTTGACTTGATTTCAACTACTAACCAGCTAGTTTCATTTTGATTACATATATTTTTTATACCTTTATATTATATATTTATACATATTCAAGATAAAATATTTGTTTTTTTTGTGTGCAGGAAGATAATTATGTTAAGTGAGGAGACAAAGCACACTTTCTGGCCTTTTCTAACACAAAATAACAGTATTATTTTGAAAGGGTACTAATTAAAATAGTTGAAATTTTTTTATTGGCCAGCAAAAGATTGTTTGTGTTTTAATCAAATGTATGATGTTAGACCATGTTAACCAGATTTTTTTTGCTGTTATTGGTTAAAAATCTTTTAATAATCAATATTTAGACTTTTTTTTTTGGTTTTTGAAAATTATTGAACTTACTTTATGTTTCTGAGCCTGGGTTTACAAAGTAAATTTTAAATTTATTGACTCAAATTTTATTTTTTTATTTTTTCAAGATGTGGTCAAGCACTTATGCATGTTTTCATCTCACCTGCTATAAATGATTTTTAACTCTGATAATAAAAAACTGTATCCCATCATTCCTTCTGCTATATCACCAAATAAACAACAAACATTAAAACACTGGTACTTACATAAATGCCAATATATATATAGATATAGATTTACGGGGACTTTGGTAACACAGAATTAGGTTTAAAGTTTTCTCAGTCATAATTTTATTTTAATTATTAGCTAGAAAAGAATTTTTACAATTATTTTTTTTTTTACATTTTTGCTTTGCTAATCTTTTTTTAGTAACAATACTAACACAGTGCTAGATAATAAGAGAGCAACCTTTTTTTTTTAAATGTTCAGTTCTTCATCTGAAAAATGAATGACTATCCCCAACTTTATTATGTATTATTTTAAAAAAATGTATGACTGGTAAAAATGTTGGTATGTTTTAACAAAGGTTCATTATTTAGTGCGTAGTAAAATATATGCTTCTCAAGGGTAATTTTACAAACTAGCCAAATAGCCCACTCTGCCCGGTGAGTTCTAAAATCTAAAACAAAGACTATCTAACATTGAGTGTTTCTTACTGAGTTTCACATATCTAATGTTATAAAAAAGGCATGTTATGGTCTCACGAGGAGATGCCTCTGCCAAGATCTAAGGAATAAAGATATAGGTTGTTGTTTTTTTAAAAGTTGATAAAGATATTCTTTACCTAGATCAACTACCTTGAAATACACAAGACAAACTTTGTTGATTTTTTTTAGGGTGGGGATTGTGACATTTTCTACAATTTCTGTAAAGATGTAAAGAATATTCTGCAAAGTTCTGTCATTTATCCCTTAGTCTGTTGGACTATAGGGGCACCACACAAGATCTGTTTACCGTCTTTCTCATTCCTCTCTGTCTTTTGCCTTTGATAGAATCATTTTTAAATGACAGACCCATCCACTCTTTTATGTTGTCTTTCCATCACTTTCTCAGTCTGCCTCTTCTTTATTTTCCTGCTACTGTTCCCTGAAGGAAGGTTTTTGCGAACCCTGAGGACCTTGTGATATGGCCATAGAGTTTTAGTTATTTTCTTTTAACAGTAGTTATCAGATCATCGTGCGTCAGATTGATGAAATAATCCTGTCTCTAATCTCTTAGTTTGTGATGTGGTCTTTGTATGTGATACCTTGTATCATCATCAAGAAACAATTAAACAGTATTGGTTTCTAAAAAAAAACCCAGATTTAACATTTGCTTTAAATTTAAGATATTAATGTGAACAGAACAGTTGTATCATTTTGATCACAACCAATTTTTAACAGAACCTTTTCAATGCATGATAATACTAATTCCAATTGGAATACTTAAATATTTATACCTTTAAATTCTATCTCGCTTAATTTTTATTTACTGTTCTATGCAAATTTTCTTCATAAAAATTTTTTTTTTCATTTTCAGAGATGGTTCTTATGCTGGCAGCCGAGGAAGTTTCCAGGGTCCTCCAGGTTCTGAACCTCATTTGAGTGGCAACTATGTTGACCATTATGGTGATAACTCTGACCTCCATCAATATCCAGACACTTCGCTTCGATACAATGGTGGTGTGCACTACCCTGAAGACACTTATGGGAAAAAACCTGACGATTATATAAACCAACACTATGTTGAGCAGCATGCTGGTGGTCAGACAATTTATAGTGATCAGGACGAACATGGTTATCATGAAGATCTTGAACCACCAAGACCCGAGGATTATCGGGAAATTCATAACAGATCTAAAGGTCCCCACGAGGATCCCTACAGTGACTCTTTCCATCCACAGCATCCCAACAGTTCTTTTCATGACCCACGCCATGACTCATACCAGGGTCAATACGACCCCTCATCTCAGCATCAGCAGCATGACCCCTACCTTGATCATGACAGATACTCTGATGTCCCAGGGGAGCGCCGCAGCTTTGATCAACCAGGAGGCCCTGCCTACCACCACAATAACTCTTTCCATGATAACCCTAACATGCAGGATAGATACGTGGAAGACCAGCAGCAGAGGCGGTTTGAGGGATTACCTCAGGTTCGGCAAGATCCCTTCGCAGATGACCCTTTCCATGAGCAAAACAGCCGAGAGATGCACAGACAGGAAGACCTGTACTATAGAGGTCAATCCCCGACTGGAGGTAGTGACATTTACTGTACACATTTTTACGGTAATAGCATATTTTTAATAATTAAATCTAGGTTTCTTGGCATGAGGAATGAGCATCACAACCTGTGTAAGTGTTTATGTTTCTCTCTTTACTCATTGGTTGAGGCTTCATAGGTAGCTAGTGATCTTTCTCTACTCTTTGCAGATAAATCAATGGTACACTAACAAGTTTTTTCACTTCACTTAATATAAAGCTGTTGCAACTATGTTTTTATAGCTAAGTGCATATCTCACTGTTTTATTCAAATATATTTATATATATATATATGTAAATATTTACAGGAGGATAATATAAAAATTTGTTTACTGCTAAGATTAGCCAAGCAGGGTTTTTTTTTAAGCAATGCAGGCAAGATTAAAGAAGATGATAGGTTTTTTTAGAAAATGCCTCATTGTTGCATTAACTCTTTTATGTTTTTACCCTAATATTAAATTAAAATAGTTAACACAGCAAGTGACATTGAAAATAGTCAAATTGCAACATCTTAGATCTGCATCAATTCAAAACCAAACATTCCCTTTTATTTCAACCTGACGTCTGTTATGGTAAAATCTTGAAGTAGAATTACGAACTATTTAATCTGAAACAAATCAAACTCAAAATGTAATTTATTTGTTCTATTAATGTGCATTTAAAAAATTTAAACATTTAAAAAATATGATTAATCCATGTTGTTGATGTGGTTATTAATACCAGCTCTGACCTACATACTTAAGCCACATCTAACACTAGGGCCGGTCCTACAGATTGTGGGGCCCTATGCAAAACGGATTCCGCGGGGCCCAGTTTGGGTAGGGATAAGGATAATAAGTGAACATTAAGATTTTGTTTTAAAAAATAGATTTGTCTTTGCATTTTATTCGTACTTTACCAAGTACAAAATCACTGTCAAATTAACTTTATGAGCTATCTACAGTACATAGTAGTTTTCCAACAAAAAGCCGATAAACATTTAGATCTGTTTTTAGATTTACTATCAACTAGCCAGTGAGTAAATTAAGTATTTGAACTTATTGTTTTGGTTAAAATTTGCGTTATTATTACATTTGTATTAAATGTAATCTGACATTGCCGTTTTTTTAAAATCACTTAATAGGATTGGCGTATATTTTGCAATTTCAGTAGAATTCCAGGAACCCTTTAATAATAAGTTTAAAATGGTATAATTTAATAATTTACACCTAGAATTCGCGCTGGGTCTATGGAAGTGCGCGACCCACTGCGGCCGCATAGGTTGCAGTAGCTTAAGACCGGCCCTGTCTAACACATCTGTCTCTTGATTGTAATGTTATCTTTTAGCCAGCTCAGCCTTTCTTCCGAGGTAATTTTTTGTCTCAGTGTTGTGTATCTTAGTTCTCCGTCTCTTTCAGAAGACAGTTTCTGCAAGATGCAACTTAGAGTAATAAAGTGCAAGATGCAACTTAGAGTAATCTGCCATCTGAGCTGGTCTGTAAAAAAAGGCTCCCTTGGGTAGAAGTTGCCCATCTCAATATAGACGTTGAACAATATAAATTTCCTCTTAATGTCCTCATTGCCATTTATCAATAATAACAAAGCACCCTAGGTAAAATTGTTCTTGTGGTCTCACAAACCAATATGATTCTTGTTCTTGCACTACTAAAAACATCTCAGGAATTTTTAGCTTACCAAAATTGAAGGGAAAAATTATAATAGAATTGAATCTGGGTACATTTGATGTTGTCCTAGTAAAACTAGTACCTATTTTGGATTCTATAATATCGACTATATTATTGGGTAGGGGGAATACAACAGTACTTGTTCATGATAGGAATTCACTAATTCAAGTCTTGTAATCATTGCTTCATAGACTCTTTCTGCACTTTATTCAAGATCATTATTTCATCTATAGTCTGCATCACCATCAAGTAGGAACAGAATTTATGTATTTTGAGATACTTATAGAACACCCAGGTCTCCAAACTATCTAGTAAACTTGTCAGAACCCTGCTGACTGGTAGATATGCATTTGAAGGTGGACAAAAGTGCTGCTAGCATTAGCAAGTCAATCATCTCTTTCTCTCAATACTGATGTGGTTGTTTTTTTTATCTGATATGAAACTGCCTAGTATGTAGTGATGGGTGACCTAAATAAAATAACCAAATAAAAAATCTAAACTTGTATGGCAGAGCGAAACAGATGCGAACTTGCTATTTATTTCATGGCACAGACTAGAAAAGATCTTACTACTCAGCAGCAAAAAGAGGATATCTACATTACCTAACATCTTTGAACAAAAAAAAAAGGACCTTTTCAAAACTCCATATTTACCTTGTAATGTCTGTGTACATCAAGTACACTTGGTCAATGTTTCAGTGAATGTACGAGTTGACAGCGTGAATATATTTGAACACAACACAAAAACTTCACAATTTCAAGCCATTGCTTTCTATCTGCTCTCGTTTTGATAGTTGAGTAATTGTTTGTTTACTCATTAAAACTATGCAGATGACCTTTGACATGGTTGGTGTCATATAAAATTTTATGCATAGACATTATTTGCTGCTTATGAATGAATCTCTCTCAAATGGTTTATGCTGTGAAAATTGTAACCATATTTGACTAACTACTGCAGTTAGTGGCATATTTACCAGCCTTATTTTGTGCTAACCTAACATGTTACATAAATATAAACTTACAAACTTACTTTGTTGGAACTTTCCTGGCCTATTAGCATTTTTGTCGATAGTTATTTTGCTTGATTTTTTTGTTGTTGTTTTGATTTATTGAATTTTTTTGTGCGCTTTATCATATTTCTGCACTTTTAGTTTTACTTAAGCTCCAGCAAAAACATGCTTTTGATTCACTGATAGTTTTACTTTGACTATAACTTTTGATTGGAAAGAGATATACATATATACATTTTTGTTTGCTTTAGGTAAATGTGATATTATATCTTACCAACTTACTTTTAAAAAAACGCCAGACATGAAGCAGATATTCTGTTGATCAATAGCACGTGCATCCACATTAACAAATATCTGACATATGTTGTGATACCCATATCAGATAGTCATAAACGGACACAGTTTCACAACTAATTCCACTATGAACTAAACATGTTAAGGACCAGGGCCGGTCTTAGGCCACTGCAACCTACGCGGTCGCAGTGGGCCCCGCGCTTTCATAGGCCCCGCGCTAATTCTATGTTTAATTATTAAATTGTGGAATATGTACGTAAAAGTCATGGAAATCTCCTGAATTCATTTAAATCTCCTGAAAAATAGTCAAAATTGACATTTGTGGGTGTCATTCTTTGCGAAAAACGACAATCCTACGCGCGATAAAAGAAAAAAGACATTGTCAGCTTTCACGTAATAAAATGTAATTTTCAGGAGAATTTTCACCTTAATCGGAGATTACTTAATTTATTTACTTTTATAGTCACTGGCATATAAATATGCCATATGTTGCAAAGTTCGTAAATTAAAGTAAGTTTTATCGCAATTTTGTTCTTAGTAAAGAAAAAATAAAATTCAAAGTCGAATTTTTTTTCTAATACAAAATCTTAATTTTCACTTATTACCCTTATTCCCACCCAGACTAGGCCCCGCGCAATCAGTTTCGCGATCGCCCCCCCCCCCCCCCACTCGGCCGACCCCCCCCCCCCCCGAAGGGGGTTGGGTGGACGAATTTTAGTATAGAATTCACACAATTTCTATACAAATTTATTACTTATGTTAATAATATATACTAATTATTTATATTTCAACCTATTTTTAGATTATTTCACCCCCCCCCCCCTTTTCTAGTATTTTGGCCGATTTGGTAGGGTCGGGAGGGAGCGATGGCATCAATCCGCCCCCCCCCCCAACCATAAACTTTCGAGTGGGGGGGGGGCGGTCCTATTTATTTGTAGAAATCACAGCTTGCTAACAGAATCAATTCAATATCTATATGATTAAAACTTGTTATTGATATTTTAACCGGTCTTTATATTATGTCATTCACCTGTTGGCCGATTGGAAGGGGAGGAGCGAATACCTTTACTCTACTGCCCTTCCCATCTAAACCCTTTGTGTGTGGGGGGGGGGTCCTACTTTTATGGAGAAATAATAGTATGTGAACAAAAGTAGTCGAATATCTATATAATATAAACAGGTGGAAGTGCGATACATGCAATCATCTTCCCCCCATCGGACAAACCAATACTTTTTCTTTTTGTATTACAGTAAGAAATTACAAAATTAAAAAAATCTGTCACTAATATAATTTACATATGCTATAAAGTAAATTCTTATATCGAGTCGCCCTACCCCTATTCTTTAATGCAAAATGCAATCATTAGCAGAAATTATAAAAAGGAGCGAGGATTATTCGTTTTCATTTTACTGCCCTTCCCCTTTCCAGACAGAGTTTGTGTAACTTCACATGAATTTATCATAACTATTTTAAGAAAGACTTTGCTTTGGAACAGCTATAAGTCAAACGAAATTTTTCAATATAAGTCACGGTTGAGATGAGTTCAAAAGCCAGATAATCTTTTCCTAGTCGACTTTTTCCAACCTTTACTCTATTTCCCCTTTTTCTAGTTAAATAAATTTAGGACTATAACTCACAATTTATGCTTGAATTTTATTGAATATTATTAATCTAATTTTTTTTCGGCGGCGATCCTCAAAGCCTTAATCTAAATATGTGGGGTATCTTATCTTTTCAAAGAACAAATCGGTTGTATTTGCAATGTATTAAGGGAGTATAAATTCATATTAGAATATTTTTCTACATTATTCAAAAGGTCCTTTATAATAGAATGAATAATGAGCTGTAGGTCAGAAGAATGCGTTACTGCAGTGAAGAATGACAGAAAACGCTTTTAGCGTCGAGGCTTCGCCCCGAACCTCACTGATGTCAGGAGAATGCGTTTCAGCCGTGAAAAATGCAAGAAAACGCTTTTGGCGTCGGGGCTTAGCCCCGAACCCCACTGATAAATAATATGCTGTAGATGTCAGGAGAGCGCGTTTCTGCAGTGAAAAATGCAGGAAAACGCTTTTGAGGAAGCTTACAGCGCTCTCCCAGACCCCCAAGCTTGCAAGAGAAAGGCCTCAACGTGATGTTTTTTTTTTCTGTTTTTTGTTTCGCCGAAGATTGAGAAACAGTCTTATTTTATTCTCATATATCGAATATATATATATATATATATATATATATATATATATATATATATATATATATATGCGCACGCACGTTTATGCATAGGGTTAGGGTTTACTGGGCGTTAGGGTTAGGGTTTGGAAAAAAATCGCCCCCCCCCCCTCCAAAGTTCTGGATCCGCCAGTGCATAGGACCCCGCAATTGCTAGGACCGGGCCTGTAAAGGACGCTAAACTGAACTCTAAACAAATGTTACAAACACAAGAGCTTAAACAAATGTGATTCTGGCTCGTGCTAAACTGTGCACAATGTCTACTCCATAAGTTATCAACAATTCCTTGATGCTTGTCCAACAGATACACCAAAGAGTTCATAGGTTTGCCAATTATTCCGCATCCATGGCAGAAAACTATAAATTGTGCAAATCAAAAAGGTCTTTTTCCGTAGCAAAAGGTAATTACAATTCCTCCTTTTATCTTGCAGACTCTTAATTGCTGTCTGGACTAGTATTTCAAAAAACAGCTCTAACAATTTTCTTTGAAATTTGGCAGTTGATATCTTTGGTGGAAATATACTTTTTGAAAATTTTATCTTAAAATTAAATTGGCTAACGTCTTTTGTATTATGAACCCTCATCAGCGGGAATAACCGAATAACCTGACTTCAATGTTTCTTTTGTATTCACTTCTGACTTGAGTCATGGTTGAAGACATACAATTCAAAAGACGTACATGAACATTGTCCTATTCAGAAATTCCAGTCCACATGCCCTTGTCAAATCTTTTCTTATCTTAAATAATACACAGACGTTACTTCCTACGCGTCATGCATGTTGACCAACGACCTAAATTCTGCCAAGTCACTGGTTTTCCTGGTTGGCTCAGGCAACCCATTCCATGCTCTAATAGCACTAGGGAAGAAGGAGCTTTTGTACAAATCATGCGCTAAGACTGTTAATGGAACTTGATTGTGCATGGCTTATATAGCTTATTAGAAAGACTCGTTGTAATAGTGCAGCCTCACAAAAATTAACAGTAAGGTTTGTCTTCGAGTCCGAAGATTGAGGAATGAATGCAGTATTTCCACAAACAAAAAAAATAGAATGATAAATTATAGACAACCTTCAGCTTTAGAAGGTAGGAATTGGTTAGGCGCCTCCGCGCTTTGTCTTGTGAGACTTGTGCCAAGTATAAACGTAGGTCACACTAAAGGAACCAGCTAACACAGGCGCTCGACTCTGTTGAACGATGCTGAAGCAGAAGTTTGATACGGAATCATGAAGGGAACCGTCGAATGTCAATAAGCTAAATTTGTAGTCCAGAAACTAAAGCGGACCTCTCACTAAAGCTGCCTTGGGTATTCTATAATTACTTTCGTTACACTTCAAAACCTAGTCTTGCTTTTAATACTCTCGTCGATAAGCTAAGACTTTACCAATTTGATGAAACATAACTTTTCGCGCCTAAGGTTGTTTTTTATTTAGTTGGCAATGGTGATCTTTTACTATAGAGTCCTTCATCATCATCTTTCCCTTGCGTTCCTCATGGGATATAGGGCCTCAGTAACAAAAAAACAACAACAAAAAACGCCATTCTCCACGGTCTCTAACTAAAACAAATAGGCCTATATACTGCTGCAGGGGTGAATGATTGTATAGAAAATACATTAAACATGCATCTATGTACCCTGCGGGACCAAGTAAAACAAAGGACGTTTGGACAACGAGGCCTTCGTCAGCTACCAAACAAAAATTATCACAAAATAGGCTTTTAAGTGTCCGATCGGACGGATAAGTTCAATTAAGCCTATTTTGTCTTGTTTGTCTACGTATCTTGCTAGTTTTTTTGTTTTTTAAAATAGCTTCCCAGCTCTTTGCTGTCCCTTCTGCTTCATCTAGCACACTGCTTGACCTTGTTCTTTTGGCATTTTTGGTCTTCCTCAGCGCGATATTTTATCTTTATTTCAGAATCATTCCATAATCTTTTCATTCTCTATTATTTTTGTAAGGTTCCCTTTTATTGGTCGTTGTTTTGGCCAGATAACACCCTCGTTAAGAATTTTAACATTTATCGTGAAAATAAAATTTTAAAATTTCCCAGAGGCATTGGTGAAATGGGGAGTACTGTGGGCAGCTTTTTGTTTTTGTTTTGTTTTTTTGTAAAGAAGGTTTTTTTTTTTTAAAAAGGATTTTTTTTTCAGTTATAAAAATAGATGTAGATCTAGTTTATACTTAAACATTTTTTTTTATTCATCCAAATTAAATACGTCAAAATGATAATGATTGATGTAGATGTAATCTTAATCATTTTTTTTTTTAAAATAAATCCTTACCGGCAATTCTTACCACTATAAAAGACCTGGAGTTCTTAATTGAAGCCTTTTATTTGGGTCAGTGATGCATTTGAACACAGTATACGATGTCTAGAGCCACAGTCTAGTCTAAATCTAATCCTTAGCATTTGTAAGTGGAAATAAAATATATTATAGAGGTCTAAAGCTAATTAATTACAGATTATAGGTCTTATTTAAACATGCTTTTTTTTCTAGATAGTAAATCTAGAGCTAGATTCTATATTTAGACATTTCTTCGCGCACGTGGTCCAGTGCCGGATTTTAGCAGGTGGAAACCCTGCCCGTCTTTAAAGTGTTGGATCTTATAAAAAATTTAGACATTAATAGTAAAAAAAAAAAAAAAAAAAAGATGAAATCTAGACTCTAGATGTAGATCAAGATTATTTCTAGATCTAGATTTCATTTAACAGATTCTCATGACTCATTCTGTAGATCTAGACTCTATAATTATAGTAGTTTATTTATTTCGGACATTCGCTGTTTTTGTGGTCACTAAATATAGTAGTTTATTTATTTCGGACATTTGATGCTTTTGTGGTCATTAAATAATTATTTTAATATTTATTACAAAACTAGCGCGCTGTATAATGAAGTAACGAAGTAAGTCTATTATATAAGATAAGATGTGCTTGTCCATTTTCCAATGATTCTAACCCAATTCCCTTCCATTTACTCATTTAACTATCTTTTTATGTACGAAAAGCGAATTTCAAATTTGTTAGTTATGTTGTTGTTTTTTCATATGTTACCAGGATGACTTTACCTCTTCCTAGGGTTAGGACTATATTAATGAGCTCAGCAATATTTATTCTGTTTTTGGAGCTGTTTTATTTGATTCATAAACCAAGTTGTTTGATTCCATACAAAAAAAAAATTATAGGGTGTCTGAATTAAATTACAATTTTCTTACCAAAATTTATTTCGGACAGCCAGTTTTGGACATCAATAAAAATGGTCTTATATATTATATTTGTTCGTTTGTTGTTGTTTTTTTAAAAAGAGAATAAATGGGCAAATGTTTGGAGTGAGCTTGGTACATTGAATGAAGTTAAATGCTTCGATCTAGATCTACTAGATAGATCTAGATTTATATAGAGAGAATATAGAGGATTCAGTTAGGCAAGAATGGCTATCCTAACCTGTACTATACTACAAAAGATCATCTGTATTAGAAATTTATTACATTAATAAACAAAAAAGCACAAACATTCAACACACATCTAATCATGCAAACATAAAATAAGTCTTAAAAGTCAGTGAGAAGTCACTATCCCAGTGACCTAATTTTGGTAGAATAAGTGTTCATTTTTTATTTTTTGTGTTCGTATTTATGCATAATTTGAAAACATCTTAATGATTTCATGTGAGGGGCTATGCCTGGGGATCTTAAAATTTAGGTAATGTTAATATAGAATTAAAATCTGAGTTTATTGATGCCTAAATATAGAGACTGTCCGAAATAAATTATGGTGTCTGGAATCAAATAATGTGGGTCAAATTTGTCCGAATTAAATGAAAACACATGGCCTCTTTGATCTTAAATATAATAACAAATATAGGTTAGGGGTACAAATATTGTACTCATCCTTATTCTCCTTTAACTAAAGATTTTGATACGTCATTTTCTTTTCTATGTCGAACCATTGTAAAATAATGCGCTTTCAAATTTGGGCCTATAGGTGTCCGAATAGCATAAACTACTCTAGTATAAAATATATCTAGAAGTTCTAGATCGATCATTTAGATCTAGTATCATCTAGTATACTCAGTATAGTTAATAGTAGTATGATGTATCATCATTATTAATTATATATATAGATCTACTTATTATATAGTATGAACTTTGATCTAGAACTAGAATTTTTAATCTCAATTTGAATATTCTTTTTTTTTAGCCTTTATTATTATTATTATTATTCAAAAATGTCGTGTCTTAGTTCATAGATCTAATAAATCTAATAATTCTAATTGTTAAATCTATATTCTATTAGATCTATAGAAAATACTATAGATTATAGATGATTAGATCATAATTATGACATTTGATCATTCATTGCACAGTCCAGCTCCGCTGAAGTAATGTCAGCTTCATGCGGTCGTTCTAACCTGTGTATATTAAATACTGTCTCTATCCTGGGTGAAAACTTTCTAGTTTTGACCTGTTGGAACAGGCTAGTTACATTATAAATACACATAATCTACATTGAAATTGTTTTTAATTCAGTAATTTTTTAATTAGTCAAGTCAACTACAAATTTATTTATGACTGCAGGCCACGAACAACCACCTTATGATGACAGGGGTCCTCCATTTGATGACAGAGGTCCACCTTATGATGATCGGGGTCTTGGTTATGACGAAAGAGATGGTCCTGATCATTATGGAGAGAATGCACCTAGATATCCTGATGGTATTCAAAATTTAAGAAATTTAGTTCTTTAAGTTACTTTCATTTTTATTTATGTATTTGATGTCTTGTATTTTCTTTCTTGTTCCATCTAGACTACCAACAGGACAACACCTATTATTCTGAAAGGGATGCTTCTAGACACTTAGAACAGCTACATTTAACGGCACCTGAAGATGGTCACAGAACACCTTCAATAGATGGAAGAAATATGTGTAAATATTTTTCTTTGAAATTCATTTAAGTTTTCCTCTCTGTTGTAAATGAACTTCATCTGTTTCTATCAACCTTAATCTCACAGTCCAGCTCCGCTGAAGCAGTGTCAGCTTTATGCGGTCGTTCTAACCTGTGTATATTAAATACTGTCTCTATCCTGGGTGAAAACTTTCTAGTTTTGACCTGTTGGAATAGACAGTGACAATGATTTTACAAACTCAAGTAAAAACTTATTTGTGGTAACATTTTTATAGTCCTCAAAGCCTGACATTAACATAACTGCCTTTTTTTTTTAAACATAATGTTATAAACCTGGTGATGGCACAGAGAGGGGTAGTGGTGTGAGTGTAGTCAGCCGACGCGAATCGCCCCAGGCCAGCGCTAGACGAGCGGTCAACCGTGACGAGTTACAATGGTCAGTCGAGTGTCAACAGGACGGTTCGGGAAGGATTGCCGTCGTGAACAGAGCTCAGGAGCGTCACGAGAGTTGTAGTCATCTGACCACCTAGAAACGTCGAGCGGCGTTCTGTCCGGTTCGAGAAGGCCAGTAGGGACCCTATATAAGAGCGGAGGTGTTGCAGTCAAGATGGTGGAGAAAAGGGGCTCAATACAGCGAGGTTCAGTGCAGTTTGCAGAGAGCCTGAATAGTGAGATTCGTAACAACTGGTGTCAGAAGTGGAATCTGAACCCACGCCTACAAAGTAGACTGCGACCTGAACACTCCAGCAAAGATGTTGTTCGGCCGAGAGCTGCAACTACCATGTGACTTGCTATTCAGGATTCCGGGAGATGTGCCAGCCTCTTCGACAGACTATGTCGCAAATCTCCTAAAACGGATGGAGAAAACTCACGCTCTAGCCCGCAGAAACATCAAGATCAACAGTGACCAGATGAAGACAAGGTATGACAAACGGGCCATTGCCGCTGGGTTTCATGAGAACGATCTGGTGTGGCTGTACAACCCACAAAGACAAAGAGGCCAGTGCAAGAGTTGATACGGCGGTACAGTGTTATCGGAGAGATATTTGTACAGTGTACGCGTTGCCAATTGTACAGTATTGGCTGTTATTTATTCAACTATTAAAGCGTTACATTACTTTGGAGCCCTGAGTCGTCAAGTTCTTTAAGTTGGTGGTGTATGGTGCAGTTTGCAGAGAGCCTGGATAGTGAGATTTGTAACAATAACATTGCCATAACATTTTTCTAATACTAATTTTAAAAAAAGTATCTCTGTATATTTGTAGCCTTGCGTGAACCTGATCTGCAAGAAGTAATAGACTTTTTAAGTTCCCCCGACAATAGTGTGAAAGCTAGTGCTGCTGCTCATTTACAACACTTAGTGTACAAGGAAGATGGGCTGAAAGCAAAAACAAGGTTGATTTTGCATTTATTTTCAGTTTATATATAAATAGATGTCTACCTGTATTCTTTTTCTTGCTCATCTTTTTATTATTTATATATTGCAGGAGTCTGGATGGCATTAGACCATTGATACGTCTGTTGAGCCATGAGCTAGTTGAAGTTCATAAAAATGCATGTGGTGCACTGCAAAATCTCTCTTATGGAAAAAACAATACAGAAAATAAGGTAAGGTGTCATTTTTTATTCTTTTATTTATTTTAATTTTTTTTTTCTTTTAATAGTTTATATAACACTGCCTGGATTAGTTTAATTTAATTAGTTGAATATTTTCATTTTAGAAAGCAATTAAAAATGAAAACGGCATTCCAGAGTTAATTAGGCTTTTGAGAAAAACAGATCAGGATGACGTGAAAGAATCTGTGACAGGTGTCTTGTGGAATCTTTCTTCATGTGAGGTAAGTTAAATAATCTTATCAGATCGTTTCTGTATTTAATTCATCTCTGTTTTAATCAACCTTAATTTCACAGTCCAGCTCCGCTGAAGCAGTGTCAGCTTTATGCGGTCGTTCTAACCTGTGTATATTAAATACTGTCTCTATCCTGGGTGAAAACTTTCTAGTTTTGACCTGTTGGAATAGACAGTGACAATGATTTTACAAACTCAAAAAAAAAAACAACAACTTATTTGTGGTAACATGATTATAGTCCTCAAAGTTCCTAGTGTTTGCAAATGTTTTAAAAGATCAAATTTAGTTAGATAGTATAAATGTGTCATTCACATCTACAATCTATGATTGTCACATTTCTCTCCTCCATCCCACATATTAAGCAGTCTTTCTTAGGAGCTTGTTAACAAATTTAGTATCTCTATCCTGGATGCAAACTTTAGAAAGGGGTTAACAACTGTCTTCAACTGAGTTCCGAACATAATTTTAAATATTTTTGTCAGGATTAAGAATATTAACCATATGGTCTACTTTGATGCAATTTCTTTAAAATTATAGAGAGCTTTTACTTTGAGTTCTATGGCAAAGAAAATAACCATATTCATTTGCATGTATGACCTAAAAAAAAACAACCCTATATTATGTAGCTGAACTATGCATAAGTATTGTATTATTTCCTCTCACTAGTTCTTGTTGCTTTTGCACAGTCCAGCTCCGCAGAAGAAATACCAGCTTCATGCGGTCGTTCTAATCTGTGTATATTAAATACTGTCTCTATCCTGGGTGAAAACTTTCTAGTTTTGACCTGTTGGAATAGACTAGTGACATTTTTGGCATCTCGTCAATGTCTTAACTTTCTTTCCATAATTATTTTCTGCTTTCTGGCGGAATTATTGACTTGGCCCATTTGTCATGCACTACAGTATTATGGCTAAACTTCAGTAACTTTTTTGTTTACTATCAGTAAATATTTATAAGATATATTTTGTATAAAATTTATTGTTTTATAGGACCAGAAGTTATTTTAGTTTTTGGATTATGAAATTAAAAATGAAAACTCAACAGACTCAACAAGTCACCTGGATTATGTTGAGTGTCTTAGTATATATTTTTTTATCCAGATTTAGTAAGAAAACGCTTGATAAAAAGTTATATAATTTAAGCACCCTGCTTATGACACATGATATTTTATAAAGACACGATAAAAGGGAAAATGTGTAACCAAAAAAAAATAATAATTTTAAGCAATTTCACAGACGAAATAAATTAAAGCATTGACAATTGGATTGTCTGACAGAAAAGGCTAGTTCAAATCAACTTGAGAGTTATGGAGAGAAAGTGATGACATTAGAAATTATCTTTAGCCTGTGAATATAATTTATTTTTTTTATTTTGTTAGCTTTAATTATCAGTGATTGTCACTAAATTAGTTACTACCATATTAATGTAATATCTTCATGCTCAATCAATTTGTGTCACAGTCCAGCTCCGCTGAAGAAATGTAAGCTTCATGCGGTCATTCCAATCTATGTATATTAAATACTGTCTCTATCCTGGGTGGAAAAAAATTATAGTTTTGACCTGTTGGAACAGACTAGTGACACATTTAAATTTTGTATAAAAGGCTTCAAAAGCCTCAGGACATTGGTTGTGTCAACATAATTCGTGTTGATTTCTTCTAGAATTTTTTTTTTCTGTGTATTAATTAGCTATCTAAAACCTAAAAAAATAATTCCA
Organism: Biomphalaria pfeifferi; assembly: GCA_030265305.1. Taxonomy (NCBI): domain Eukaryota; kingdom Metazoa; phylum Mollusca; class Gastropoda; family Planorbidae; genus Biomphalaria; species Biomphalaria pfeifferi. Next base: position 1,443,234 of record JASAOG010000102.1, read on the forward strand.
TAAAACTTGTACTAATCTAAACATATATACCTATCTATATGTAAAGAACATAAAAATTAATAATTGTTGTGTATTCTAATTTTTGCAAAACTGTTTGACTGTTAGTATTTCATATCGTGTTTAAATGTGCTCGAAAATTTGACAAATGAATAGAATTGAATGCAGATGCTCTTGTCCAGCTAATCCTGAGGCAGCCAGGACTTGGCATAGTTTAAATCGTTGATTAAATTGCATGGGTAGATTAACCTAGGGTCGAACATAGGACGTAATTATCTTCTTTTTTGAATTAACATCTGTATTTTATAAGATAAATGAACTAATACTTTATAGCATAAAGAAAATTGCTGTATCTTGCCAAAAGAAAACATAAAGGTGTCATGATATATTATTAGTTCTACAAATAGTTTTCTAATTTGAGAGAATATTAAATTTGTGTCCTCGTTCTAGGATTTGAAGCAGTCCATAATAGATGATGGACTGGTAGTGTTGGTCAACTATGTTATTTTAAAGTGTGTCAGCAGGAGTCCTGTCAATCCCACAACAAGTGAGCTTCCTTGGACAACAGTCAATCGTAACACTACAGGAATTTTAAGGTTGGTTAACTATTTACACATTTCCTTTTCAATTATGAAGAAAACAAAAACTCTTTTGATAGTCCCATTTATTTCATTGAATTTTCTTTCAGGAATGTGAGTTCTGCAGGTTTTAGTGCCCGTAAAAGGTTGAGAGAGTGTGATGGTTTGGTTAATGCTCTGATAAGCATCTTGAAATTAGCAGCAGACAATACAGCAACCAATGACATAGATAATAAAGTGGTAGAGAACACAGTGTGTATATTGCGTAATCTTTCATATAGAATACAAGAAGTAGTAGATCCTGATTTCTTCAAGAATAGAAGTTTGCCAAGACAACAGAACCAAACAGGAAAAGGCAAATCTGGTAAAGGTCAGCTGATTTTCAAGCACAAATAATATGAATATTAAAGGTTATTGCTTAGTTTGTTTTGATAGTAGATCAAGGCATTGTCTTAATGTAACTTTTATTTTTTATTTTTTTTTTGGTTAGCTGGAGACAGTAATGCTGGTTGTTTTGGGAACAAGTCTGCCAAAGCAAAGGCTGCACAGAACAGTAAGCCAGGAAATCAGCCAAGCAGGTAATTTTCATATCATATATTTTGTTGTAGATATTTGTAACATGTAAAGATATATAAAATGCTTAATATGATGGAATAACTGAGATATACAAATAATGGTTAGTTGGATTTCTGTATACCTTATCTATAAACAGATGTGGTGTAGTGAATCATAAAGCATATTAAAATATTGTTCATTTTATCATCCCATCCTAAATGCTTTCATTGTAAATCCACATACTTATGGTCTTTTTTTTTTGTTTTCAAGTGCCCCTCCTCAGTTGCCACCAGCTTCAATTAACTATAGAGCACTGTGGGGTCCAGAGATTCACTCCTTGTATTCTGCTGTCTTAAAACGTTGCACCAATCCCATCACTATGGAAGCAGCTGCTGGGGCTATTCAAAATTTAACAGCTTGTGATTGGCAGGTAAACTATTCAATTTTTGTTTATCAAAATATGGACATGAGTATATCATTCACTATTGGTGTTTTGACTTTTCATTTGTTTGTTAATTGATTAAGAAGTGCACGTTGCCTTAGATCCACATTCCTGGGTGTGTTAGTCTGGTGCACCTGATCATATTGCTCTTGTGGTCAAGTCATCCTTCACCCAAACAACTTGACTGGCTGTTCATGGAATGTGCTTGAGTCATAAGCGTGCTACATTATTCTACCTCAGCTCTTATGTTGTCATACAGTGTGCTCATTAAAACACTTTGTTAACATCTGGCTGGGACAGTTCTAGTTAAACGTCTTTAAATTGTAGGTCTGATTTATTTAGCTGGTTTATAATGTGTATTTTTTTTATTTTATAGCCTGCAGTTGAAAGTAGGGCCATGGTTAGGAAAGAGAAAGGTCTTCCTTTGTTGGTAGATTTGTTATCTGCTGAGAGCGACAGAGTTGTTTGTGCTACAGCTACTGCTTTGAGAAACTTGGCTATTGATGACAAAAATAAAGAATTAGTAGGTAAGAACTGTGAAGACTTCAAATATGAATTGTGGCAAATTTTTTTGGTCACATTAATTGTTTTTCTTTGTTTTTAATTAGTCTTGCCACATTGTGTGTAGTTATTCTATGCATTTTTTTAATTATTTTTTTTGGTGTACAGGTAAATATGCCATAAGACAGCTTGTCAGTCAACTTCCCCGTGATAATCGAAGTACCCAGCCAGATGACACAATCTGTGCTGTCATTGCTACTCTCTACGAAGTAGTGAAAGATAACCAGGATTTTGCCTTGTAAGTACTGTAGGATGTAGTTTGTAGTATATGGCTATAATGTATTGTATATATTGATACAACCTGGTACAAACATTTTTTGTTTTTTATCCAGAGCTCTAGTCCAAGAAGATGGTCTTACTCGGTTGATGCATATCAATACTTCTGATGGAAGATACCTTGCCAGAACATTAAAATTTGCATTAACGGTTAGTTTTTTTCTCTCTTGTTGACTTTTTAAATGTATATAACCTGTATATATTTTAGTAAGCATTTTATAATATCCTCTGTACTCTAAGTCATGTGTTTCCTTGCTTGTTGCTAATAATGAAGTGTTTGTGTACATTTCAGCTTTTAAAAACCTTGTGGAATTACAAAGCATTGCACCAGATGTACACTAAGAAGTACACAGCAGCAGATTTTACCACTTCTAAGGCCAGGCCAAGGTTTGTTGTTGTATAATAAAAATAATCAAATGATTTTTTAACAACCCTTGAAATAACTAGATGATTATATAATTTATTTTTGTACTATTCAGGCAGGATGGTTCAAAGTTCCAAGATTTATCTAAAACGCCTACCACTGGCAGTAACCACACTACACCCTACAACACACTTAGTCGGCCAATGTCTGGTCAAGGCTATGATGATAGCACCCTAACGCCAGCAAGGGCCCAGCAGCGAGGTTACTATAGTGAACAGCAGGCTCAAAACGATTTCAGAAACATGAGCAGAAGCAATATGTCATTACAGGGTAAAGGTATTTATTATTATTAGTGCTACGCAATTTGTTTTTAGTGCATGCCTAATTTTTAAGTCTTAAAATAAAAACAACTGTCTGACTTAATTACATTACTTTACTATTTCAGATCCACACAACTATTCTCGAGATGTAATCCATGTAAGTATTTTGTGATCCATTCAAAACTACATATTAGACCCAGTAATATGTTAGAGTTACTTGTTTTAATGTTTCTCCAGTTACAAGGCATGAGCCCCAATGATATTAGTCCAGGCTATGCTTGTCTTGATAAGCCTCATTTTATTATTTCTGCAGTTACAAGATATGACCCCCAATGATATTAGTCCAGGTTATGCTTGTCTTGATAAGCCTTATTTTATTATTTCTCCAGTTACAAGATATGACCCCCAATGATATTAGTCCAGGCTATGCTCCTCTTGATGAGCCTCGTCCACATAGAACTAAACCACCAGTTGGAGGTGTTCCATTGTTTCCAAATTTGACACCTGTAAGTATTTTAGCTTGAATAGCTGTTTCAGTTTTAAGTTTTTTTCTTTCTCTAAATGCTTTGACTAACTTGAAATTGTCACTTGTTAAAACTAAAATTTATTCTTAGGTGGAACCTCCTTCTCCCATGTATGGCAGTGATCCTCAAGCTATGTCAGAACCATTATATGCCCAGGTGAATAAAGGAAGCAGTCAGCGTCGAAACGACCCTTACTCAGGATCGTCTGGTGGCTTACATCAGAGCAGTGGCGGGGTAGGAGGAGCAGATTCATGGGTGTAACAACTTATGCTACATGCTGCTCATTATTAAGTATTGTAGAAAGATAAACACTTAACTTGTTTCAAAGAATAGACAGAGTTTTGGCTTAATGCCTTGTGTACTTAAATCTGTTAACTAGGTTAAGCTGAAAGAGAGACAATTTTGTTTAAAGGCTCCTGGATGTTATGGTTTTTTTTTTTTTGATAACCATTTGTTTATTCAAAGCAAGACATCGGGACAACGTTCTTTTATTTCATGCAAGGAACTTTAAAGACAATGAATAATAAGACTACTTAGTAACAATGTATTTCTCTCTCTCTCTCTCCACACATATATATATATATATATATGCAACTTGGTTAGTGATGAATGCAAGATGATAGTGAGTGCTGAATGAATATTTAATAGAATGAATGCTCTTCATTTAAACTTGTGATTTTTTATGACATCTTTTAGCCACCTAAATATATCCTTGAGTTTCTTCTCACAAATTGGAAACTTAGCATTCTATAACAGTGTACATTCTGAGAAACTTTTTATCATGTACATACTTCACCAAGAACTTGGCTCTATCTAACCATGATACAGAAAACAATGACTGAATCATAGTTTTTTTTTTATCTGATATAATATTCTAACACTTTTAATAGTCAGCCTTTATACTTGCTTCATATTTTAGAGTAGGATACAGCTTTTTATTGTTTAACTTGAAGGTTTCTGTTAGATTTAATCACTTAGGGTACATTATCTTTTACAGTGTTATAGATACATTTTGAAATCATGGTTATTTAAACTATTTGGTAAAACTGTAATCAAAAGATGTTTTTTTTTCCTCTCAGCTTGTTTTATGTGTATTGCTAGAAATGATGTTCACACTTGGGACATAAAAACTTTATACTGTACATATCAAGATAAAATAATAAATTTAAAGGATAAAAGAATTCTTTGTTTTATTAGTTTGTTTTAACCTGAAGGCTGTTTGAATATTTGCTTCCTTTACATAAATCAAGAATTAGGTAACAATGGAGGCAAGTGTTAAGAAATAAAACAGGCTGTTCTACAGAAAACTCTTTAAATGGATAACCACTTTATGTGCTAAGGTTTAGAGTCCTGAGAGCTGAATTGAGTTGTTTATTCAACTATTTGACTTATTTCTGTTTTTCTAAATTTTACGTTGATTAATGAACAAGAATTTTTTTTATATACAAGTTGTGTACTGTACAATAAATTTTTTACATTTAAATCACCTTACACAAACCCTATTACCACAACAAACCGACATAATTTACACTGTATGGCAGTGCAGGACGCAAGAGTGAATACCAGTACAGCCAGATTATAATTCAGTCAACATGGTTTTAAAATCAATACCTCTATTCAAGTCATAACTGCTTGAAGGGTGAAATCGGAATGCAGATCTCAAAAATGGCTCTTAACAATTTGAAAGTTTATGTATATCGCTGAGAAAAGCTCTTTGGCCACATAGAGAATTAAAAAAGGAATTAAAATTTAGCTAGAAATCGCGGTCTATATCCAACATTGGTTTTGAAAGGACTATCACGTGCTTTCAGGAATCTCTGATACCGGTATATTAATGTGGCAGAGTGACACAAACCGCTTGGCTACACATGGGCTTGAGTTTAAATCCCAACTTGAGCAGTGTTGTGTTTGCTGAGTCCCTAAAGGCAGCATGGAATATTCCAGATACACCTGACTCCGTTGTGTCCAAGAGATTGGACCATAGCACAGTTAGCAACCTCTGACATGAAAGATGTGTTAGACAAAATATAATTTTGAAAAAAAAAAACAACATATAATAACAAGGTTACAAAGACAGTTTGTGTGGAAACCCAAACTCAAAATCGGCCCCCGAAGTGGTCCACCCAAGCAGGTTAATTGGAAGGTATCAATATTTTCAGAAAGAACATCAGAATGAAATGCTATCATAGGCAAATGACAGAGAAGAATGGAGAAAAAAGGTTGACAGATCTTTTGTGGTGCCCCAGCGGTCCAAAGGATAGGTGTTAGTGAATGTGAAGTTAAATGTGAACCTGGACTAACTGATGTCTTATAATGAATATCTAATTGATTTAATTGTTTTGTAAAGGGTCAATGTCTTATTCAAATCCTCAAAAAAAAAAACATTTCCGTAAAAAAAAATCCTTTAGTAATGTGTTCTATGGCAGTATAGCACTGCAGTTCACATGATAATGTGAAAACCTAATTATTAATTGTTTTAAATTATGTCCAACTTATATGCATACTAAATAGAATTTTTCTTCTAAAAAAAGATATTCTTTTTGGGTAAATGTAGTAGCTAGTAGGACAGAACTTACATAACGTAGCAATACAAATATAAAAAAAAATAATTTTAGAATGGACTAAAATATTATGATGTCAGATTTTCACTATCTTTTCTAGTTTACGCGATCTAAACAGGACTGATGGACGGACAGACAGACATTTCACACAAAATGAATAGCTTCTTTTCCCCTTTCAGGGGCCGCTAAAAATGTTAAATCTAAAGCCTCCTTCTGGATGAATACTTCAGACTGTCATAATGCACTGCAATTCTTGAGTTGGGTCATGTTAGGCAAACATTGGGAAAGATATTGAGCTCATATTTTGAAAAAGCGCTTGAGTCACAAGGAAAAAAAAAGATTGCAAAGAAAGTTCTAATGTAAGTACAAGAACAATGTTGTCATGTAGAAAAGTCTTTATTTGGTGGACTGAAAGTGGAAAATGAAGAAGATATCAGGGTTGTTGGTTAGCAGGAAATTCTTTTTGTGCACCATTCATTGTTTAATATTAATGGCTCTTTGCCAGTCAAGCTACCATAATACTAATGATTTGAGGTTATTAAATGATTTTATGTGTTTCTTCAGCATGTTACTATGAATGTATGTGCAGGTTGAGAGACAGCTACAGTTTCATTCTTTTATTAATTAACATATACAGCCAAAGAGTCAAATCAAAACCACAAAGTCCTTAAGGCTTTAAAAGGAGTCAACCTTTAATACAGTAAGACATTACATTATTTAGTCACAAACTTCCCTTTTAGTAACTCAGATTATGAACATAGTTATTAGTGATTATGGTGTATCTCAAGTAGACATTGTATTGTACTTGTTTACCAATTCATGTTAGTCATGATAGACCTATACGTAAATATATATAGTTTAACTGTCTTAACATCTACAACATCAGTTTAACTGTCTTAACATCTACCACATTAGTTTAATTGTCTCAATATCTACCACATTAGTTTAATTGTCTCAACGTCTACCACATCAATATAACTGTCTTAACATCTACCACATCAATTTAACTGTCTTAACATCTAACACATCAGTTTCGCTAAATTAACATTCAACAATCTTAAAGTTTAATTTTTTAAAAAAAAGAGTGCAATATTTTTTCAATTTTAAATTTATTATACTGCCGATGAATATTCACTTCATACAACAACAATCAATTTTTTGTAAACAATGTAACAGTTCTTTCATATCTTCTTTTGTGGAGATGAAGCTCATTGAGAAAAAAAACTAAGACATTTACTAAAAAGACTGGACAATGCCTTAAATTCAGTACTCAAAAGCTCTCCAACATTTTTCTGTCAATTCCTCTGGTGTTTTTATTCATTTTTTTCTTTGGCCTCAGCATGTTTAGTAAACACACACATATCTTTTGCTGCAAAAAGATATTGAGGTATTTCAATTCTTTAATTTAATTGTCAGTATTCCAACAGAAGATAAAATATAAATCCTGTTTTTTGAATACAATTCTAAATGAACACTTGTGTTAATATCTGTATTTGGTGGAATAGTCTTTGGGAGAGACTACCAAACCCCTCCCCTTCCTGGCTCCCCTGTAGACTGTCTCGACAATGTCTATAAATTCCTGCACATCCTCCATGGACCAGTTGATCTTGTTGTTGTTACCAGTTCCCAAGTCAATCATAATGTGTTTGTTACGATAGAAGAACATCACTGTACAGGGGTCATATAACTCGTACATCTTGTTAAAATCAGGTACCTAGAAAATAGAACAAAATACAACAAAATTAATAAAAAACAACTTTATGGATCAGTCATGTAATTAGATCTGTAATAGATCTAGACTAACAATACACAAGATTACAAAGGCGGCCCCCGTGATCCACCCATTTGCAAGGAATATTCAAGACATGATTTTTATTTTCTCAGGCCGCTCAAGCTAATGCAGTAACCACTCTGCTAGCGAAGAGTCTATAAACATGGAAGATTGTATAGTTATCTATTGTTTCTATTTCATGTTTGTGTTTACTCAGATGACAAGCTAAAATATTTCAGCTTCATCCGAGATTGGGTGTCGAGAAATAATGTGCACAAAATCTTTAATTTTGGTCAGACAGATACACAAACAGAGTCAGCTAATATAAGCTTTGTAAAAATAGCTTCACTATTGCTCTCTTAGGTCAGAGTTTGTAAAGGTATAAATAGTTGTTTAAAAACTAGCAGTGAATGCATAAATGAAACAACCAAAATCGGTGATTGCTGGCGACACTAGTTGTCTGCCAGAAGCAGAGACACCCTGCAGTATATGTATGTATGCATGTATATGTGTGTGTATATATATATTTATATATATATATATGTATATATATATATATTTTTATATATATATATTTATATATATATATATTTATATATATATTTATATTTTTATATATATATATATATATATATATTTTTATATATATATATGTGTGTGTATATATGTATATATATGTGTGTGTACGTGCGCCTGTATATGTATATATGTGTGTGTACACACACACGCGCCTGTGTGTGTTACAGTTCTAAAATATTTTTTTAATATGTGTATATCTTACCTCTGTTATATCAACCAAATAAACCACAGCAAAATTTTTCATTTTGTCTGCACATTTATATAATGTTTCATCCATCACCATACAGGTGGGGTCCCAATCGTGACCAAAACGAATGACTACCACTCTGTCCTCTTCAGATAGGATTGCTTGATCTACTTGCCAACCATTGTGCAAGTGCTGTAACATGTACGACATGGCTACAATTTATATTTTTTGTCACCAACCCTGAAAAAAAATTGTAGGCTTATTTAAATATTACAATGCACACAACAGAACATTTAAATTTTTGTTTAGTTTAGTTGTTCATGCTTGTTACTAGTCAATCTAATCATCATTCATCAAGTGACCCAGAAAACTGACTATACCTTTTTTTGTCATATCAAGCTCAAAAGTCTTATACTATACCATTAAAAAACTATAATGCATGGTATCTCCTTTTTATTGACTTTAAATATAGTACCATTAGCTTAGTGCTGAATGTTTTAAAAGCAATAACTTTTGCTGGTTTTTTTTTATTTCCTCACTAAAAACGTCTTTTATTTTTGTATTTAGATCAGAAGTATGGCTATATCACAAGGTCCTCGATGGCTCAGACTTTCCTTCAGGGAATAGTACCAGAAAAAAAGAAAAGGCAGAGAGAAAGCAATGGGATGACCACACCATTAAAGAATGGACAGGCCTGATTGAAGGAAATTCCAAGGCAAAAGACAGACGGAAATGAAGAAAAAAGATGCCCAAACTCTTCAAAACTGTGTTTATATATATATGTGGCCGAGGATTGTATTAATAAGTTGACGAATTCATATAAAATGAAGAAAGAAACATCTCTCTGTATTTTCTTCAAACTTCTTTAATAACTTCTTCAACTTTCACATCAAATTAACTTCTTAATTCAATAACAACTTGACTTGATATTTCAAAAATAAAAACTTAAATGATACATGAAACTTCACTTAGTATAACTCCAACTTCAACTACTAAAACTTTATTTAATGGACCCGCTAATATCACAAAACTTATTACTAATCGAGGACTGAGCGAGGACCAACGCTCTACAAGAAGTACTACTATGCGAGGACCCCGTCTGACTGACTTTCCCCTAATTTATACTTTCTTTGATCGTATGTTCCAGAATCCTGGAACCTTCTCCGATAATTATTGTAGTAACTTTGACCTTCTAGAAGCTGACGTGTGCTATTTTTTTCCCTTAACCTCTTTCTTTGATTGGATATCTAAAATTTACTTGTTTACACTGGACACTTGCACTGGTTTGAACTCGCTTCTAGAAACTGGTCGAAATAGGTCACAGACTCGACTCGTGACAATATATATATATATACTGTGGCATTTTACGTCTGGAGAGACGATCTTTTCCCTTTGCAATTTCTAAAGAGGCCAATCCTTGATACACAGCTGCGATCGCAGGTTGGGCATATATAATCACCAGGTGCCGTTGCATTTTCACCCTTCTTTCTGGTTCTGTTGTGTATGACATCTGCAATCTGTGACCCTTCCTTTATGCTCTCTCTCCAAGTGGATCAGTCCAGTGCCACCTCTTCCCAGTTGCCAGTGTCGATTTTGAAGAGCTTCAAGTCACGTTTGCATACATCCGTATAACGTAAAAGTGGGAGACCAGCGGCTCTCCTGCCTTCTATTAGATCGCCATACAGGATGTCCTGTGGAAGTCGACCTGCTGGCATTCTACGAACGTGGCCAAGCCAGCCAAGGCGTCTGCTGCTGATAACAGAGCTGATGTCCTGGCACCCTGCTCTTTGTAGCACTTCCTCATTGGTTATCTTATCTTGCCACCTTAATTTAAAGATCAGCCTTAGGCATCAGAGGTGGAAGAAATTCAGCTTTTTTCCTGCCATGAGTAGGTTGACCATGTTTCGCTTCCGTACAGCAAGGTGCTCAACAAACAGGTCCGGTAGACTAGGGCTTTAGTACTGCTAGTCAGCAATATGTTGTCCCAGACTCTTTTCTGCAACCGTGACATGGTGGCCATTACCTTGGCTATCTTGTTGTTTATGTCTTTATCCAGTAGAGTGTTGTTGGATATGATGGAGCCAAGGTAACAAAAGTGATCAACAATTTCTAGTGGTTGGCCATTAATGCTTAATTGAGGTGCAGTGTTTGTGTTTTGGACAAGTATCTTAGTCTTGCTTTGACTGATGTTTAAGCCGAACTTCTGGCAAGCAGCAGATAGTTTGTCAACCAGGGACTGTAGCTGAATATCAGAATCACCCACAATAGCTGCATCATCAACATACAGGAGTTCCCTGACGAGTAGCTTCCTAACCTTGGTTTTTGCCCGCAGCCTTGATACATTAAATAGTTTTCCAGAGGATCTTGTAAGGAGAAACACACCTTCGTTTATGTCGTTGTACGCATAATATATATAAATATGCCTCTACATCATCAAGCCATTCCTGCTCTGCCTTAGCCGCAACTACCTTTTGTTTTCTGTTGATATATTTATTCCATATAATTTGCTAGGACAAATTCTTACAAGTGCTCCTTATGCCCTGTTTCATTAGAGTTTCTAATAAAGTATGGAATGGGTTGCCTGAATTAGCCAGGAAAACCAATGACTTAGCAGAGTTTAAGTCTCTAATTAACATTAACAACATGCGTAACTAGATTAAAACATGCATACGCTTAGGTTATAATAATCTCTTGAAGAAATGTTTACATGTTATCTTTTATATAATAATCAATATGGTATAAAGATCTAGATCTATTAAGACTTGTTCTGGAATATTCTAGAAGATAAGATCTAGATCTAGTCAATAGTATATATCAGAAATTAATTAATTTAGATAGATCTACTCTCGACTCTAGATTATTCTAAATTACTCTTAGATGGTTTTCATTACCTCTAGTCAAAGTCAAGTAAGACAAGACAATGAGACCTGAGGTGTAGACTCAGGCGGAGAGAATCGTTTCTTGACTCAGGTGACAGTGTGAAGTCTAGACTTTGGACCAACGTTGTTCAAGGCTGTTGCTTAAGTTAAATTTTTCTGGACAAAATAGTAATAAATATCAGTTGATATATGTAGATTATAGATATTCATATACTCATATTAGTCATATACTGATATAGATCTAGACCTACTATAAAAATTATTAATTACTAGCTTTAATTTTACCCGGCTTTGCTCTGTTTTTTTTTCTACAAATAACATGCATTTATTCCGCTTGAATAATTAATATTAATAATTAATTAATTAATATGTGAACAAAAGATGGTAATTTATTTAAGAAGTATATTAATTCATCGAGTAATAAAAAAAAAAGATTGTCTATGATAATGTTAGCCTACATTTCTGTTCGGTGATTTCAAGTTTCTGTTTAGATCTGTTTCTTCCATTGTTAAAGAAACCTTAGTCAGTGTAGTAAAAGCTTCGTTTTATATCATGTTTAAGTAATCAGCTCGAAAGTCTGGTTTATATTTTGCTAAAGTATCCCCACCGATGAAGTGAATCAGACTATCCATACGATGTGTACACAAAAGCCAAACTCTGCGTGCTGTTACAGCCAGAGCTGTTTCTCTGAGTTGATCAATGTTTGGTATCCTCGCCTTTGCTTCACGAAATTTGACAGTAATTTGACACAAATTATCATTGTATTGTTTTCTAAGAATCTAATATACAGCTAATAACTTTCTTTGTGTTGCATCTTCCTGATTCGACGTAATCTAATACAGGTTCACTTTTTTAAAAATAAGAAGAAAATAGTTTATTAGATCTAGATCAATGAAATGAAATGAAAGCTTTTAGATCTATTTTTAAAATGTGTATTGTTAATTAAAAATATAGTCACATATATATTTAAGAGAGTAGGCTATATTAAACTCTCATTGATTTAAATTTTAAAATAACGCAAAATAGAATTTAATTATTCAATTTATTATTCAAAGGTCAACATCTTTTAAATTTTTTTTGTAGCTTTGTAAGTTCATGACCCCTTAATGCGTCGCCCTGGTGACAAAATAAGCGATAAAATATATTTTATAATAAAAGCAAACGCGTGAATGTAACTGTTAATATAACATTGTTAGTTTAATTTATGTAGATCTAGATTCTAAGAAATTTGGATGCCATAGTAGTCTAGTCAATAACTAAACACTTTAAGCTTGTGTTGACCTAGATCTAAATTAGCAAGTATGTCAACACACTAAAGCCATTCACAGTTATAGCGCATATGTGACCTTTTGGTGCGCGATATGATGAATGAAAAATGTTTGTCAATACAGTAAATGAATATGTGTAGCTATGTAGTTAAGAGGTCTAAACGTCCATAAGTAAATATTGTTGTAACTCCAGTGGCGGACTTAAAGGGTTAATGTGTGTGCGGCCTACTGATACACACGACTCAGGCCAATCACACAGGTCAACGGCTGTCGATAGACAAGGGACAGTACTGCTAGTTCACGCAAATATGACCCATGTTGTGGTCATGTTATCGAGAGCCTTCAAGGTCGAGAGACAGTGTGTTTAAAAAAGACAGTTGAGTCCAGGACAGCAAGGCAGTAAGGACTTGTGGTGCCTTTGAGTCCTCGAAAATGTAGCTGTACGAGCTAGAGAGACTAGTAATGTTTAGTTAGGCAGTTCTGTTAAGTTCAAGAAAGCATTTGAATTTGATGTAGCCAATTGTGTTGAATTGGCTGTCGATGTATTTGTAATTATATCACCACTTTGTTACTTGAAGCTCTTGTTGTCAAGTTCTTGAGTTAGATGTGCTGTGTTGTGTTGTTAAGTAGTGTTTGCAGAAGGCCTGATTGAGAAGATCGTAACAATATGAACGAAAAAAGTAAATTGAAAATAAAGACTTAATAAAACCTAATCGGTAGTTGTAGGGTAAAAATCTTTAAAAACACAACGGAAAGTAAATTGTATTATGTAAGTAGTTTATTAGTTTAATAATATGCCTTTATAATGCGCAATGTTATGACCTTTGATTTCATTTGTATCACTATGCGGACAAGTAATATTGTGCGGGAGTTATGGAAAAGTGTGTCAATGTGGCTAAAGCTATTCGCATTTAGAGCGAACAATTTTATGTAATAAATGTTTTGTAAACTCAAATTTGAAGGTTAATTTTCTTTAAATAATGAAATGAATAGACACTAATTTATTTGTTCATGTGTAAAAGTACAAAATTTTGTTTTCTTGAATGAGAGCTAATTTAAATGTAGAGATTTTCATCTCTGGGCATGCGTGACATCACAGTCTTGTCTCATCATTTAGACACATCATGTAAACATGGTAAACATGGCCTAGATTTATAAGATACTATACTTTCTTAGAGTTGGGCAATTTTTTTTTTTGAGGGTCTTAAGTTTGTTTTAGGGCTACAATACATACACTACAGTCTAAGCTAGTACCCAAGGAACATTTATGCCAAGTTTTATCAAGATTGGTCAAACGGTTTTGATTTCTATTCGGCACATACATACATCCATATGCCTTACATTCTACTTTACAGCATAGATTCTAGATATAAATATAAATTATAGATCTAGTTAATTATAGCATAGATCTAGATCTAGTCCCTATACTAAAGTGACAGTTGAAGTGAAGATTATTGAAAGAAAAAAATTAAAAAATAAATTCAAAAATTAAAATATTTTGGCATTAATGGTTGGTCCACTGCATCAGTGGATTAAAGATTTTCTGATAGGGAGAGAACAAACTGTAATAATAAATGGCTCTAAATCAACACTGATAACAGTAAACTCAGGTGTACCTCAAGGAACAGTCTTGGGTCCACTACTATTTTTAATTTACATAAATGATTTACCAAATTGCATTACTTCAGGAACAAAAGTCAGATTATTTGCAGACGATTGCATAATATATAGAACAATAAAGACAACACAAGACACAGATATTTTACAAAGAGAATTAGATGAATTACAGAAATGGGAATCAAATTGGAGCATGTCTTTCCACCCAGAAAAATGTCAGTTGTTAAGAGTAAAAAAAAAACTAAAACAAATTAATTCCACTTATCTTATTCATAGCAAACCAGTAACACAGACTAAAAACGCAAAATACCTAGGTGTTATAATAAATGAAAAACTGTCATGGAATCCACATATTGATGAAACTATAAAAAAATCAAACAAAGCATAAGGATTTATTAAAATAAATTTCTATAAATTAAATAAGAACATAAAACTAAAATGATATTTAACCTTGGTTAGGCCAATAATAGAATATGCATCCTCCGTTTGGGACCCCTCAACTCAAGAAAACATTAAGAAACTGGAACAGACACAAAATAGAGCAGTGAGATTCATAACAAATGAATATTCACATTTGACTAGAGTAACACCTATAGTAAAATCACTAAATTTAGAAAGCCTTCAGGACAGAAGACTTAAAAGTAAAGTAGCAATTATACATAAAACACTGAACCATAATCTTCAAATACAAAAACAAAATTTAATAAAATACTCTGAAAGACACAAAGATAAAGGCACATTCCTCGTCCCATATGCTAGGACAAATTTGTACAAATACTCCTTCTTCCCTAGTGCTATTGGAGCATGGAATGGGTTGCCTGAGCTAGCCAGGAAAACCAGTGACTTGGCAGAATTTAAGTCATTGGTTAATGACGTAATTATCTTCTTTTTTGAAGTAACGTCTGTATTATATAAGATAAGATGATATCAATCTAGACTGAGTGACTAACCCTCTAGATCTAGTAATAATTAATACATCTTACATCTTATCTTATAAAATACAGACGTTACTGCATGACGCGTAGGACGTAATCATCTTCTTTTTTGAAGTAACGTCTGTATTATATAAGATAAGATAAAAAAAGAAGATATCAATGATTAGGCCTTCATCCTACGTGTCTGCCCATGTATGTTAACCAATGACTAAAATTCTGCAAATTCATTGGTTTTCTTGGCTTCCACAGGCAACCCATTTGATGCTCTAATAGCGCTAAGGAAGAAGGAGCATCGTTGTACAAATTTGTCCTAGCATATGGAACAGGGAATATGCCTTTATCTTTGTTAAGTTTGTGTATTTCTGAGTATTTTATTAGGTTTTGTTTTTGTATTAAGATTATAATTCAGTGTTTTATGTATAATTGCTACTTAACTTTTAAGTCTTCTAGTTGTTCTATCTAGGAGGCTTCAGACATTGCCAATGACAGATTTTTATGGAGACAGCTTGCCGCCCAATGTTCCAAACGGCACGGGAGGACCTAAGTCTAAGTAAGTAAGTAAGTTGTTCTATTCTATTCCGAAGAAGGCTTTCTAAATTTAGTGATTTAGGCGAAAGGTGTTTCCGTGTAACTCTAACTCAAATGAACTCAAATGTGAATCATTTGTTATGAATCTCACGCACTCACTCAACTCACTGCTCTATTTTGACAATTTTGTGTCACTGTCAGTTTCAGATTCAATTTTTTTTTTGTATTCAAGTATTGTATCGTAATTATTAATTGAGATAATATCATAATATTGTTACAACTCTCACTATCCAGGCTCTGTGCAAACTGCACCATACACCACCAACTTAAAGAACTTGACAACTCCGGGCTCCAAAATAACGTAACACTTTAATGTCAATAAAATAACAGCCAATACTGTACAATTGGCAGCACGTAACACAAGACTGTACAAATATCTCTCCGCCGTATCAACTCTTGCACCGGTCTCTCTGTCTTGTCTCGGACTTGTACTGAGCCGTTGTAACGAACTGTAGATCGGGAAGTTGTGACTCACTCGCCTCTGATACCTTCGCTCTTATATAGGGTCCCTACTGGCCTTCTCGAACTGGACAGAACACCGCTCGACGTTTCTAGGTGGTCAGATGACTACAACTCTCGTGACGCTACTGAGCTTTGTTCACGATGTCGATCCTTCCTGAACAATCATGTCGACACTCGTCTCGGCCGATCGTTGTAACTCGTCACGGTTGACCGCTCGTCTAGCGCTGGCCTGGGGCGATTTGTGTCGGCTGACTGCACACACCACTACCCCTCTTTGTGCCACTACCAGGTTTATAACACTGCCCCCTCCTTAGATCTGTCCGTCCCGGGCAGATCCGCTTCACCATAGTACTTGTTGAGTCTGTCGATGTGGACGACCTTCAGTTTCGACCTTGGGCTCTTCTGTATTCGATACACGACATCGTTGATTCTTTTTATCACGCGGTAGGGTCCTTCCCAGTCTTTTTGAAGCTTTGGAGACTTGCCTTTTCGTCTTTGTGGGTTGTAAAGCCACACCAGATCGTTCTCCTGAAACCCAGCGGCATTGGCCCGTTTGTTGTACCTTGTCTTCACCTGGTCACTGTTGACCTTGATGTTCCTGCGGGCAAGAGCGTGAGTTTTCTCCATCCGTTTTCTGAGATTTGCGACATAGTCTGTTGAAGAGGCTAGCACATTTCCCGGGGTCCCGAATAGCAAATCGCATGGTAGTTGCAGCTCTCGGCCGAACAACATCTTTGCTGGAGTGTAACCAGTGGTGCTGTGAATCGATCCTCTATATGCCATCAGGAACATTGGTATATAGGTGTCCCAGTCATCTTTTACGATCATCGACGACTTTCGACAGGTGTTGTTCCAGTGTTCGGTTAAATCGTTCTACCATCCCGTCTGACTGGGGGTGAAGAGGGGTTGTGCGTGTCTTCTCGATGCCGAGTACCTGGCACATCTCTTGGAAGATCTTGGATTCGAAGTTTCGGCCCTGGTCGGAGTGTAACTCTTTGGGAGCACCGAATCGGCTAATCCAATTTTCTACAAGTGTTTCCGCTATGGTGGTGGCTTCTTGGTTTGGTATCGCATACGCCTCAGGCCACTTAGTAAAATAGTCGATCGCCACTAGAACGTACTTGTTTCCTCTCTGGGACTCAGGAAACGGTCCGGCTACATCGATTGCTATTCTTTCGAAAGGATTACCGACGTTGTATTGCTGCATACGTACCCTCGTTCTCCTGTGCGGGCCCTTCGCTGCTGCACACGCGTCGCACCTTCGGCACCATTCTTCTACATCATCTCGGTAGCCGAACCAGTAGAACCGCTGGCGTACTTTTTCAAAGGTCTTGTTGACACCTAAATGTGACCCACTAGAATTATTATGGATTTCTTGCAACACCTCGGCAACTCTTACTTTAGGCAGCAACAGCTGCAAGCGATTGCTTTCTCCATCTGCGGTTTCCCAGACCCTCTTGAGAACTCCGTTGTCAATTGTCAGTGAGTCCCATTGCGCCCAATATGTATTGGTAGCAGCTCCTTTATCAGAAAGGTGATGCCATTCCGGTCTTTGTCCGTCTTCCTTCATAAGCAGAATGGGAGCCACATCTTCATCTTTTAACTGGTCTTCTCGGATTCTTTCGTCGGACCAATATCCACAAGCTTGTACTCCAAGACGTTGGCAATCGATGATAACCCCCTTTTCTTCAACCTTGCTGCAGTGTTTACATTCCATTCTGCAAGGCCGTCGAGACAGCGCGTCAGCATTCTGGTGAGTTTGGCCTTTTCGATGCTGTGTCTCGAAGTCATAGGTTTGCAAACGTTCAATCCACCTGGCGACTTGTCGTTCAGGATTTTTAAATGACAACAGCCATTGAAGAGCAGCGTGATCTGTCCTAAGGATGAATTTTTGCCCATATAAGTATTTGTGGAAATGTTGTATGGCATCCACAACTGCTAATAGCTGACACAGTAGTTTCTCTCGGCTTTGGACAATCTCCGACTAAAGTAGGCTCTCAGTTCCATCTACCTTTTGGGATAAGACAGCGCCTATTCCAGTATTGCTCGCATCGGTGTCAAGTATGAACGTCTCACCTGGTATCGGGTAGGCCAGAATGGGTGATGAAACAAGAGCCTTTTTAAGTCGCTCAAAGGCCTCCTGACATTCCGTTGTCCAAATAAACGTCCGCTTCGGTTCTGTCAATTGATGAAGGGAGCTACAGAGGCTAGAGAAGTTTGGTACGAAACGTCTGTAGTACGTACAGAGTCCAAGAAAGCTTCTTAACTCCTGGATATTAGCGGGGATCGGCCATTCATTTACGGCTTCAACTTTATCCGGGTCTGTGCTGACTCCTTCCTTCGACACGATGTACCCAAGGTACTTGACGCTCCTTCTGAACAAGGAGCACTTCTTTGGATTTAATTTCATCCCAGCGTTTCTGATTCGTTCGAATACTTCCTTCAGGTTTGCGATATGTTCCTCGAAGGTTCTGCCTATGACGATAATGTCATCTAAGTAGACAAGACACGTGGTCCAGTTAAGTCCTCTTAACACATGCTCCATTAGTCTTTCAAAGGTGGCTGGGGCGTTGCAGAGTCCAAAAGGCATCACGGTAAATTGCCAGAGACCATTACCAGCAGAGAAGGCCGTTTTATCCCTGTCCTCGGGGTGTAGACCTACTTGCCAGTAGTCGCACTTCAGGTCAAGGGTGGAAAAGATCTGTGACCCAGCAAGTGTGTCCAATGTGTCGTCAATCCTAGGAAGCGGGTAGCTGTCCTTGTGTGTGGCGTCATTTAATAATCGATAGTCGACACAAAATCTCGTGGATCCATCTTTCTTCTTTACCAAGACGATGGGTGAACACCATGGACTGTTGGATGGTTCAACAACCCCTTGCTGTCTCATTCGTTCTATGATGTCCATAGCTTCTTGGTGTTTTGCTAGCGGCAGGCGACGTGGTTGCTGTCGTATAGGCCTAGTGTTTCCTGTGTCTATTCGATGTTGGATTAGATTTGTCCGCCCAAAGTCCATTTCATCAGATGGCAATATGTCAGAAAATTCTCTGAGAAATTGTTCTGCTTTGGTGTACTGTTCTCTCGACAATGTCGTTTTGACTTCTGTCAGAAATTTAGTAACCTGCGGTTCACTGGACTCGAGTCTTTCGACGGGGTTTTCACTGCTACAGTTTCTTATCATTTCAAGAGCATGGCAACCAGCGATGGTGCTACTTTTCCGAAAGTCTTTCTCTACTGTACCGAGGTTCATAATTCTTCAGGTACCATTAGGTCTTTCCCAATCATTACTAGTGTCTTTCCTACAGCTATCCCGTTGTGGTTGGTGTCCAAGCTTTCTACCAGTGCTGTTCCTGTCGTGGGATAGCCGTCCTCAATTTTTCCCCAAACGATCATTTCGGACTTAGCAGGCAAGGTTGTATTTTCTACCAACTTAATCCTTCTGACTCGGCCATCCTCTTCATTCTCGTCGCCAAGCAAGGGTACTTCGAGGTCTCCACATTGTAAAGTGCCTCCGCCGATATTTAAGGAAAGGCCATATTTCAGCATGAAGTCAAGCCCTATTATGCAGTCATCTGTGACGTCAGCAATCAGGAATTCGTGTTCGAATGACTGATTCCCGATCTCGACCGTTATGTCGATCAGGCCTTTTATGGGCATCAGTTCTCCACTGGCTGTTTTCAACGAGTAGGCTCTAACTGACGTTTTCTTGCTACTGTCCACTTTATCCGTCCGGATGACTGATCGTGAGGCACCAGTATCTAGGAGGAAGTGATAATTTTGACATCCAATTTTCCCGTTGATTTTCAGACTCTTACTCTGTCCTAGCACGGCGACCGGGATGATGGTTGGAGGGGCTCTCACTCTTTGTGTCGCCGGGTTCCGCCCCTTGAAGCCGGCGCATGCTAGTTTCCCTGGTAGCCCCGAGAACTTGGTCGTGCATACCTTTCTGGTCTGTAATGGGTTCCAGTTTGTGGAAATCTTCTAGTGCAGCTTCTTTGTATGTGACCGAGTTCACCACAATTCCAGCATCGTACAGGAGCCCTAGGTTGATTTTCTGGTATCAGGTTTGTTCGTCGTTCATCTAGTGCCTCTGTCACCCTTCTAACAAGTTGTGCGAATTCTTCTTCTTTGACTTCCAACTTTCGGCCTTGATGAACGCTCCCAGATGCGTCTTTAGCGGCTTCATATGAGAGAGCGTATACGAGGGCTTCACTGGCCTTACGTCTACCACTAACTCTGGTGGCTTTCTTTAACTCGGGGTCTCGAAGCGCATCAATGAAGGCGTCTGTGATAATGACTTCCAGAAAATCTTGTGCGGCTGTTGGGTAGGCCAAATGCGCGAGGCGTTCGATGTCTGTCTCTAGCTCCTGTAGTGTTTCATCGGGGCGCTGTTGTCTGGTCTTTAGTTGCACACAATATACTTCTTGCAGATGTTCATCCCCGTATCGGAGTTCCATAGCCTGGACAAGGGCGGCGAAGTCTTGCTGGTTCGGTAAAGACTGTAGCAATTTGGAGGCTTTTCCTCTTAGGGATAACACAAGGGCTGTTGCTTTCTCCTCCTCACTATTCCATTTGTTAACTTTGGCTGCTGCGTCAAATTGCTTCTTGTATACTGACCAGGACACGGAACCATCAAATACGGGGGGCTTCATTTTCCCGGAGACTTCAGGTACAAATGACGTCATATCTGCTTCTGGTACATTTGTGTGCTTGCGTTGGACTTGTATCTTCATTTCGTCGATGGCCTTCTCCACTGCGTCGACCCTCTGATTCATCTGTTCGTCAATGGTGGTGATTCTCTCCTCCACAGCATGTAAGCGTTGGTTCATAGCCAATAACTCGGTTTTGATTCCTAAGGCCATGACATCTATCTTGGAATTGGTGCTTTCTAGCCCCGACTTCATAGCTGCCATCTGCTCCTGTTTGCTACTGGTGATCTGTTGCTGCATGCTACTGGTGAGCTGTTCCAGCAAGTCCGGTTCGACTTCAAAAAGATATGTGTCCGGATCTTCTTTTTCCTTTAACAGATCTCCCCGAAGGCGTGCTTGTAAGGTTTCTTTGTTGCCGCTCGTCTTCAGATCTCGACCACGGAGCTCTTCCTTCAGTTCCTTGACAAGGAGTTGGTCTAACGTTTTCGTAGTAGCCATAGCAGATCCGATCCAGTCCGATTCCGATCCGATCCCACTTCTGACACCAGTTGTTACAACTCTCACTATCCAGGCTCTGTGCAAACTGCACCATACACCACCAACTTAAAGAACTTGACAACTCCGGGCTCCAAAATAACGTAACACTTTAATGTCAATAAAATAACAGCCAATACTGTACAATTGGCAGCACGTAACACAAGACTGTACAAATATCTCTCCGCCGTATCAACTCTTGCACCGGTCTCTCTGTCTTGTCTCGGACTTGTACTGAGCCGTTGTAACGAACTGTAGATCGGGAAGTTGTGACTCACTCGCCTCTGATACCTTCGCTCTTATATAGGGTCCCTACTGGCCTTCTCGAACTGGACAGAACACCGCTCGACGTTTCTAGGTGGTCAGATGACTACAACTCTCGTGACGCTACTGAGCTTTGTTCACGATGTCGATCCTTCCTGAACAATCATGTCGACACTCGTCTCGGCCGATCGTTGTAACTCGTCACGGTTGACCGCTCGTCTAGCGCTGGCCTGGGGCGATTTGTGTCGGCTGACTACGCACACACCACTACCCCTCTTTGTGCCACTACCAGGTTTATAACAATATAATAGATTTAAATAGCTATACACTACAGAATATATAGAATTGTCGACCAGCGGCGTAGCATATGCCGCTATTTTGCAGCGATCGCAGTGGGCCTCGCACTAGCACCCCGCGCTAATTCAAGGTGTATAAATTATTAAATTAAACAATTTTATAACTTAAAACAGATTTTCTGCGCCCTCCTGTTGATTTACCAGGAGCTCCTGGAAATCTCCCGAAATTCCAAAATATATGAAAAATGTTAAGTCCTTAAAATATATGGAAATATATAGACAAAAGTTGTCATTATGGGGTGTCGCTCAATATGGAAAACACCAATCCAACGCATGATAAATAAAAATGACATTATGCATAAGCCGTAATTGTGTAATCTGGTGAAAGAAGCTTCTCGTACCTCAAACTAATGAAGAATTACTTGAGGTCAACAATTCTCAAAGATAGATTTAAACATTTGGTAATTCATGTTATTGAGCGTGATCTATGTAGGAAACAGATTATTATGATATACTGTAAGACTTTGCTACACACATGCTCGTAAAGTAATTCTGTACTTAGTAAAGAATGAATAAAATGCATCTAAAGATGAATTTATTTTCTAATACAAACTCTTAAATTTTAATTATTGTCCGCTTCCCTACCCCGTTTGCGTTTTGCATAGGGCCCCACAATGCTTAAGTCCGGCCATGCTATTGAGTGACGGGTGAATATACATACTTACATAGTAGATTACTTGTTCTCTTTCCATGACTTCTTGGTCACAATGGTTAAGTCCGGCGCAGCTATTTAGTGTTTGTAAAATGTTTTACATGTTTCGGATGTTCCTTCAGTTGATGATATTTTACTTCCTAGTCCAAACCTCCCGCAGGACGAAGGAGGGATGGGAGCAGGCAGGGTTTGACAGTCCAGCGCGCAGCCATCCATATCAACGTGTGAATGCCCACTTGTTCTCCCCCCCCTTTTTTTTTCATTGCGAATCATGGGGTGACTATCCGCAGAAAATGAGAAATAAGAGTGATCTTTCCTTTACTTCTTCACCTGCTCGTCCAAACTGTTGATCAAAGAAGAGAATTATTATATAAAGAAGATAGATTTTTAAATAGACATACTCACTAGAGTAGCCAGTAGATTTCTAGATGATGAGATGTCTTAGAACGTCAGTCTAGACTAGATCTAGAAGAGTAGATCTAGACTAATCTAGACTGTAGTAGTACATGGATGTTTATTCTAGAAGTAGCTAGAGATTTTTTGCTTTAGAAGTTTAGCTAAGTTGAATAAAGTCGTTTCTAAATACCCAATGTCACCATGAGCACTCAAAACACATTGATAATGACATGTGTTAAAACTGTTTTTATATCTAGAGATATGTCTTTAATAATCCATATCATGCCATATGTCAATAATAGAGCTCAATTTAACATAGATTATAGATGCATAATGACTTAAATATATATTATACTTGTCATGTCAACTGATATTCTTTGTGCATTGTCTAGTGTGTTGCATGTTTAGGATTTTATATCTAACCACAAGGGAGACTACTGTGTCCAAATCTTTATAAGTGTTTTTAAAAAGTTTAATTCAGCGTTTACATTTCTAGAGTCTATATTAGATCTATCTAGACTCTAAATGAGGATTAATAACCCAAGTTGAATGCTGAGAACTCGACGTCTAAATTATAGAACAGAAACATTTCTCAGTACTCTGGTGCAGCTCATCAGTATTTCCAATTGCAAAAACTGAAGATGTTTGGAATCATTGTGTCTGGGCGTTTGGTAACATCAATATTTTTTTTCATTTTCAATGTTTTGTGAACAAGCTAATTAACACTTTTAACTTTATTTATAATAATAATATCTAAACAAAATCAAGTTAATATGAAATCAAATATAATATATATATATATATATAATAATAATGTACTAGACTTTAGTAATAATATTCTTACTTTAACAAAATCACTACAATTTAACACAGCTGTTCAGTCTCATTTTCTGGAGTCTTCTCACTAAGTCTAAGACCAAGTGACCAAGCTTAGAACTTAGTTGAAGCCGAAACATATAATAGATTCTAGTCTCTAGACTTATTATTGAGATCTAGGTCTTAATTGATAGTTAAGCTGCAGTTAAGCATATATAGGTAATCATGAATGTGAGCGTCAAAAATTATTTTTTGCGACATTCCTTGTTGTCTCTTCCTGGCCAAAAACAAATCCAGATTTGTTTATCAAAAATTATTTTGGCATCATTAAGTGCTGCCAACTAAAAATGAGAAACACCCATTATGTACAGATGTATTAATGTTAGACTAAATAATTTAGACCACAATAAAATAGTTCTTTTTTTTTTTAAGATTTATTGCAATAATTTTGTGTGTGCCAAATAGATGTTACTTTTCATTGTCACTGAATTATGAATTATTACAATCTCTGAGTAAATACTTTTTTTTGTGAATTACCTACGTCTGTATTTTATAGGACAAGATCTGGATTGAGATTTTTTAAAAATAGCTTTTATGAATTGCTAGACCAGATTCCATATTATTTAAAATAGTTTTTATTTTCATAAAGAGCATTTTTC
Organism: Biomphalaria pfeifferi; assembly: GCA_030265305.1. Classification (NCBI taxonomy): domain Eukaryota; kingdom Metazoa; phylum Mollusca; class Gastropoda; family Planorbidae; genus Biomphalaria; species Biomphalaria pfeifferi. The sequence goes on from JASAOG010000102.1 coordinate 1,468,021, forward strand.
ATGCTTATTGCATGCTCAGAGCACTATGGTCCAATCTGTTTTCAGGATCACTAGGGGGGAGGGGGAGGTATCCAGGGAAAATGTTTTCAGTAATGCTTTTAGTTGCTCAGTAAGCACAACTCTGATTGAGTCTGATGTTGAGAATCTCGAGCCTCTTTATATGTAGCTATCACAAGCCCAAGCGTTATATGTCTCTCACGCTTGTCATATAGCGATTTCTATTTATTTATTTCTCTTGCTGTATTTTGAAAGTAAGGTAAACGATGTTAAAAAGGGTAATTAATTTATGTAAAAAAAAAAAAAGCTTATTATTATACGGTGAGTAGCATACGCCGATATTTTTCAGAGCCAATTTCCAATTCATGGAAAAAAGATACTTGCGTGTGTAGGCCTACTGTAATAGTCCTGCCTTGTACTTGTTGATGACTGTCAGACTTCGACACTCTAGAGGCCTCAGACAGGACAGAGGTGAAGAGCCCCATGTCCAGGCCTGGTGGTTGGATAAAAGCCTTAACCATCAACGGGGTAATGGCGCAGAAAGAAAAAAAAGCGAATCAACCCAAAAAAAACAAGTTCAGCATATATTTGCAACTTTATTAATATAATTGTTAGAAAAAAAAAGACTTTATATAGTTAATTATATAATTTATGCCTACAAACAAGCATGCATCACCGGTTTAAGCAAGTGTAACAAAAAGAAAATCTCAGAATACTAAGTTGGCAACACCTCTGTGACATCATTGTAAACAAAATGGCAGCGTGCTGAGCAACCTTGACGTCGCTAATGCTTTTTGTTGATGTCATATAAATATAAAAGTTTTCTTTTTTACAAGAAAATCTTATAAAAACACTATTTACATTTATTAATTGTATTTTTTTTTTTATTTGAATTTTCGGTGAATCATTAATTTTTGACGCTCATCTTCATGATTACCCATATATAGATCTGAAAGCATTAGGATAATCAGCTCTAGAAAAAAACACATCTTAATCATTTACTACATTGCACCCTTCCTGACCAAAAAGTAAATAGTGTGTGTCCAACCTTGTCAGATAGACGTACACATGAAGGCCTAGTGTACTATAGTGTGCTGTCCATAATAAGTAGACCACCCCATTTTTTTTTTCCTTGTGTGTTTAACGTTTATGTGTTAGTTGTATGGTGAGTGGTAAGACAAGAAAATAACACATTGGCTTGGCTAGTCAAGCATGTACATGTCAAATGTTTCATAAAACTCCAAGAATTTTGTTTCTATTTCTTTGGTTATTAGAATTGTGAAATTCTAAATCATTAAGTAACAAGTTAATAATTATAAAATATATTTTTTGAAAGTACCATTCTTTTTTAAAGGTTTTAATATAAGGCAAAAATATGAGCACACATATTTACTAATTTAAGACACATCTTTTTTATTTTTATTGTGCATTAACGTTTATGTAAGAAATATCTTCCTTATTACTTATTAAATTTTATTATGAATAAATATTTCTACAATGTTAAAAGAATAAGATCGAACCATAGGCATACAGTCGGATGATTATATAGCTAGGTCTAGATCAACCCCCCACCCCACCCCCCAAAAAAATTATGAAAAAGTTTGTATAGTTTAATTAATTTTCTTTAGTTTAGTTTAACTATAATTTAAAATTCATGATAAACTAATAGTTTAACTACTTTATTTTAGTTGAAACTTAGTTTCAGTTTAACTTTAAAATTTAGTTTAGTTCCCATCACTATACATGACTAGGATGTTTTCATGTGATAAGATCATAGTAAAATAATTAGTTTAGGAAATATGCTAAGTAAATCTACTTTAGGGAGAGGTGGGAGCATCACTTGGAAAAGTGCATAGATCTAACTAAGAGAAGATAATGTAACTGAATAAAATTAATTTAAAAAAAAACTTGACAACTTTTTTCGTTGTTAGGTCGGAAACTGGCCCCCTGTTATGAAGTGTGTGTATGTTATGTTTCCTAGGTGATAGCGATGGGAGGCTGGCCGTTGGTTTTGGTATGGTAGGATGATTCATTCATTTTTGATAGAATATTATATGCTGATAGTTCAGTTTCACTTCTGTACCAAATATGTAAATAGCTGGGTCTTTGAATTTTTGAATAAACTTCTTTTTGTGAACAAAAACTTAATATATAGCTTTTATTAAAACGTACAATGATTCAACTTGAGATGAGACATATATAATATAATAGCAGCTAAATGAAATGATATTTTTAATCAAAATCTAACTCACTACAAAAACCAGTCTTTACTGTCTCACGTGGACCCCTGATTTGTTTCTCCTTGAACTGTCAAACCCATTACTTACATTAACATGAATTATGATAGACTAGCTCATGGTTCCATCACCTTACCCTACCAAAACCAATCGATAACCCTTCCTCGCCGTCACCTTGGAAACACACACTCCATAACACCCCATAATCCTTTTTTTGAACGATTACAGCAAGTCAAAATCCTTGGCTCCTAAGTAATCCTGTAATTGTATTATGGTTTTGAAAAATGGGATCAAAAAAGTGATCTGACTGTGTTATTAAATTGTATTTGGTTCTTTATCGGTTCTGTTTACATCCATCTCTTATAGTTTGAATTTTCAAATTATATTTTAATTAAATATAAATATTAATTAACTTTTCATCAGGTGCAGACAGATTTTCACCCTGTCAATGAGACACAATTTTTGTTCAACATACCCGAAGCAGACAACATAAATCATGTTGTCATTTTTATGACTGGACAGACACCTTTCCCTGATGGCCTTGGTGCAGCTGGTAAGTCAGTAACATCAGCTTGTTGCTCTATCTAGAGTATTATTAAAATTGCTTCTTACCTTAATTCAGACAAGACACTTTTTTGTATCGTTTTGCATGCCAAGCAACACCAAGAGTAACACCTAAATTTAGAAAGCCTAAAAGGAAAGTAGCAGTTATACATAAACCACTGAACCATAATCTTCAAATACAAAAACATAACAAACGAATATTCACATTTGACTAGAGTAACACCTTTAGTAAAATCACTAAATTTAGAAAGCTTTCAGGACAGAAGACTCAAAAGTAAAATAGCAATTATACATAAAACACTCAAACCATAATCTTCAAATACAAAAACAAAATTTAATAAAATACTCTGAAAGACACAAAGATAAAGGCACATTTTTCGTCCCATATGCTAGGACAAATTTGTACAAATACTCCTTCTTCCCTAGCGCTATTAGAGCATGGAATGGGTTGCCTGAGCTAGCCAGGAAAGCCAGTGACTTGGCAGAATTTAAGTCATTGGTTAATATGCATGACTAAATGCATGACACGTAGGACGTAATCATCTTTTTTTTTGAAGTAACGTCTGTATTATATAAGATTATATAAGATAAACAAAATCTAATAAAATACTCAGATACAAAGCTAAAGGCACATTCCTAGCTCCATATGCTAAGACAAATTTGTAAAAATGCTCCTTCTTCCCTAGTGCTATTAGAGCATGGAATGGGTTGCCTGAGCTAGCCAGGAAAACTAGTGACTTAGCAGAATTTAGGTCATTGGTTAATATGCATGACTAAATGCATGATGCGTAGGACGTAATCATCTTCTTTTTGAAGTAACGTCTCTGTATAATATTATATAAGATAAGATTAGAAGCTAAATAAAAATTAAAAAAATGATTTTAAATAGAATAGGACAACTACCCATACATTTTTTGTTAAATTAATTTTTTGATTATTGTAATTTTTTCTTTCATTGTGCATATGACAGCCTGTAAATAAAGTATAGCTTTATAACTGTTTTAGTTGTTTAAAAACTAGATTTTGTTGAAGCCTTTGAAGATTATAATACCATGTTTAATCTACAATATCTGCTTGTTTTCAACATTTTTTTTTACATATTTATTGACTTTTATTTATATTTTTAATAAACAATCTTCTTGTGAAATGCTTGTTAACTAAGTTATTTTTAATCAAAGGTTTGCCGGTAGTTTATCTATTTATTATTAATTCTCATCATTTTATTGTAACTATACTACTAAGAAAAAAATAACACTTTGTCACAACAGAACATGGTTATAATTTTTCTTCCCTTTTTCTTGTTAGTGTATTTCTCATGGCCCAGACCCGAAGGTCCAGTTTGGACATTGCTAGGTCATATCTCCAACCAGAAACCAAGTGCTATATATAAAATTTCTTCACTTAAAACAGGTTTGTTTCAGTCTTTATTTTTAACAATTGTTTGTAATGAACTAAGCTTCTTTTAATCCCAAAAACTCCCAAAATGTTCTCATTAAATCATCAAGTTTCCTTAAAAGTTTACTACAACAGTTATCAACCTATGGGTCGGATGCACTTCTACTCCGGCAGTTCTCAACCTGTGGGCCGCGACCCTCTTGTTTACTCACAGAATAAAAACTGTAACAAATTAAGAGGTCTAGAAATAAGTAATCACATCTTCCCATCTTATAGTTCAACATTGTTGAGAACAAAAAGCTTAGAGGACATTAGGACATTACACATAACAGCCTTGCACATGTAATTATCCTTCCCTGCCACACTTTTGAAGTTAATAACAAAAGAATATTAAGAAAAGAAAATATATTGCTGATCTTTTTTACTTCAATAGCTAAAGCAGTGCGTCATTTGTAACTTAGTTCTTAAGTTTTATAAGCCGAATCTATTCAACAGAAATAACTGAAACATTATTTTTAAAGCAAGCATCCGAGCTTTGCTGAAAAAGATGCTCAGTATTTTAGAGATAAGGTTAGGTATATAAATGATGCCGATTTAAAGAAGACTTTCTTTATTGCAAACCTCTTGACACATTTGTTACAACACATGATGTATTTGATAAAGTTGGCTCATTTTTTTGGAAAAGTATAAAATCTCTTTGAAAATATTTGTGATTTCTATGCTAGGATGTTAGCAATGATTTCAACATATTAGAACCCTGTATTTAGACCTCAGTGCTCTACAGATTGGGTCTCCCATTGCAACTATAAGTAGTTTAAATACTCTTTTTTTGTGCTGAGTGTCTTTAAGTTACATCATCCTTGTTAAAGTTAAATGCTAAAAATACCAATCAGAAAAGGTATTAAAATTGTATGCTTATTATTGATACATTTTTATTGTGTCTATTAATTGTTTTTTTCCATCTTAGTATCTCAACAAATTTCTAACTATATATATATATTTTTTTTTGTCTGTGTACTTTGTTCTAAAGTATTTAGCTACTGGTATAAGAAAAAAAAATTAATTTATATTTCAGCGGACAGTGATGATGAGAACCAGATTCACTTTGGAGACATGTCCCACCAACAATCCCACCTCGCACAGGTAGGCATATCTGTGGAACCACTAGACCAGCTCGCCCAGCAAGTGCCCGCCTCCCAAGTATCAGTGTCAGGAGCCATCCCCACCTTCATGGAGTTCGCCACCAAGATGCTGGAAAACTTTTTCAACTTCTCGTCCTCCTTTGCCGTGACTCAGAGTCAAATGGTCCCCAACCCCTCAGAAACATTTGTGCCCTTGAGCACCTTGAAAAACTGGTTTGAGAACTTTCAAAGACGGTTACAACAGAATCCATATTTTTGGAAGTCATAAGTTCTGTTTTAAACATTTTTGAAAGCGATGGACGATAGTTATTTCTGTCTCTCCGACCTCTGGTAATCTGTTTTTCATTGTTTCTTTTCTTTAAAGATCTTTTTTTTTTTTTTTCACAAATATCTCTTATAAAACTTGACCAAACTTTTTACAGTGTATTGACATGAAAGTAGAATTGATAATGAAGTAAGCTCTATGTCACCAAAGTTTAGAGACACTTAGAGATTAATTGTAACAGCACTTGAAAACAGAAAACGCTTAGCGTTTGAATGATCTGGTCATGGCCCCTAAAATGTTTACTTATTGCAGTTTTATCCTTGTTCTCATTTGGGCACAAATACTTTGTTCACTAAATATTTTGCTTTTCATTAATTTGATTACATTTATTTTGTGTACGAAAAAAATTTTGTTTATCAAAACATGGAAAGTTTGCTTCTTGAGTAAACTGATGTGTTGAGTCTTGTTTAATTGACTTTTTAATTAGCAACAAAAAATTTTTGTGTACTCTTCTATAGTGTTTTCCAGAATTGTTTTGTTCTCAAACTTTTTTTTTCAGTTCTTTGTAGTGGATATATTATATTCTGTATTGAATTAAATGAAGAGGTTTCAATACTGAAGAATTGTTTTGTTTAAACATTGTTCCAATCAAAGGTCAAAATTACAAGTTAAGTTTCTAGAGTATCAATTTTTTCTGGGGTTTTTGTTTCCCTGAGATGAGTTGGAGATCTAGTAGTGAATATGAGTATTGGGAAAAGGGTAGACAACCTGTTAAATGTAGAAAAAAAACATTTTAGTGATGTGATGATGGGTACTTACAGGTAGTTGTGCATATTGAGTGAAATATTTTTACATTTTAGTTTCATAAGGCAGGCTTTTAAATTATGACTAAGATCAGCCTAAATAATTTACTGTCTATAAAAAATCAACTTCAAAAGTTCTTTCTATTGTCTTCTTCCACAGGCCAAATTCTACTATATTCTTCCTCCTCTGTTTTTTCGCACTGAAGCCTTTCAATTAATTAAATTTTCATTCGTGTTATTAAATGCATTCATCTTGCTACATTGTGAAAGTCTAGAGTTACGTAGATATGAATGCTTGCATTATTACTGTACTAACCATAACGTTTGTTTGTTTGTAACTTGATATTGGTTTGTTGAAAATATAAACAACAAATTTTCGAATCATTGTTTTAATCTTTCAGATTATTAGATTGCATTTGATGTAAATAATTATAGAGTATGATGTATTTTAACTTGTGTTTAATTTGTATAATTAGATGAATGGCACATTTCTTTGGACTAGATATTAGATATCAACTTAAATGTTATTAAAATTTGCTAAAAATGAAGGACCTCAAACAAATTAAGTTGATAGGTCTAAACAAATTAAAAGATTTCATTAACAACCATTATTTCCCATTATTTCAATTTAAAAAAAAAAACTTCTCCTTTTTAACAAAAATGATCTTTCATGTCTACTGCTGGCAAAACCTAGTACTGTTAGAAACCTCTTAAGTAAACAAAACGCTAAAGAATGAGTTTTGATTGAATATTTAATGTTCCTTCCTGTATTATAATGAATTTGTCTTTTTAAGAGCCTTTTAATTGAGCAATTGATTAAATGAATATATGATTTAAAAAATGATGTATTGTTGTTCTCAAATCTTTGTTTAATAATACTAATAATAAAGCTTTAAAACATTTTCTAGTGTTTGCTTTGTAATTGCTAGTTTTTTTGTTTTTTCTATTTATGTGATTATATTGCATTGTTAATACTAATTAAACTGTCATGTGGATATTATAATTAAGCAGCAAGAGGTCCTTTTATTTTTGCATATTAAATTGTGCAATGTCTTTTTTTTTTCTAACTTAAAATAAGGAAGATCAGCATGGTCATTTCTCTTTTTAATTACCAAAATTAGAGCTTTTCTTTGAGGCCTGGTCATTTGTCCCATGATGACCTTCTAACCATTGTCAAAAAATGCAAGCTAAGACTGTATGCTGTATGGCCATATCATAAGATTCACAGGGCTCGTAAGACCTTTATGTTTGTTTCGGATAATACTTCAGAGTTGAAGATAATCAACTTCCTAGTCCAAACCTCGACAGTCCAGCTGGCTACCACACGAGCAGGGAAAAGAACGAAGTGATGGGAAGACAGTATCAAAGAAAGGATAGGCCTACCACTTAAAGCAACTACGTCTGGCAAACACAGATGGCCAAAAGATCATGTGTGGTGGCCCAACAGTAGTAACGAGTAAAAGATCGGTGAAATTGTCTTTGTGATAGTAAATAAAAGAAACTTCCGAGGTATCAAAACTCAGGCTTATCTGGCCATTAGTCATGTTAATTATCTTCATTTTCTAGAAGCAACAGTTGTGTTATGTTAAAAAAAAATCTGTTTTTTTTTTTATGCAAAGGCTAGTGAGAGTGTTGTGTGGACAGCTCAATGACCAATCACTATTAACTTTCTAAGTAAGGCCAAATGCATACATATACCTACATGACCAAGTAAAATCACCACACTATTATTTATTTGAGAAGCCTTCATAGTAACAGAAATATCTGGTCCTTAGTTCAGAGACTTTTATTTCAACCTATGAATAGCTTACTCACAGAACATTAAACTATAACAAATTAAGAGGTCTAGAAATAAGTAATCGCATCTTCCCATCTTATAGTTCAACATTGTGGAGAACAAAAAGCTTAGAGGACATTACACATAACAGCCTTGCACATGTAATTATCCTTCCCTGCCATTGGTCGGCAAACCCGTCATTCAAAAGAGGCAAATTTTAAAAGTTATATAATGAAGTTTATTCAAAGAGTCATTGTTTTTAAACTCTACTGTCGGAGGAAATGTCCAGCAACCTTATGCGATGCTTGGTCACAACCTAACTATGAGGTCGAATGACAGTTCGACATAGGATTCTTTTCTTTGTGATCCAATCTCTGTAACTGACTCCTAAAATCTGCCTTAGCCATTTTTGCTGAGCCACATTTAACCTTTTCTTATTTTTGGTAGATGACTTCCATGTCTTGTAAGCATATGTCGCTGTTGGGATGAAGATTGTGTTTGAAAAGTGGATTTTTGTCTCAAGACCAATAGCTTGGTTCGTCCAAACAAGGTGTAACCTTTGGAAAATGGCCATTGCTTTTCCTATTTGGCATGTTAGTTTGATATGATGCTGCCTATGTAGGCATATGTGATTGTTGGTGATGCGTACCTTGGATAAGCGTGCACCAATTTCTTTTTATGTGCACAATTGTAGAACGCATCTTGGGCACGACATGGCCTAAATAGTTCCGATGTGCCAAAAATTAAAAAAGTTCCTCTTTAGCCTGCCTTAGTGTATTATAAATTACAGACGTGACTTCAAAAGAGAAGATAATTACGTCCTACACATATCAATATGTCAATCTAGTAAAGCATGTTAATCAGTGACAAACTCTGCTAAGGCGTTGGTTTTTCTGTCTGATTCTGGCAACCCATTTGGGTATACCCCTGTTACTCTAACTAAGGGATCTTTAGTGGAGATAATTAAATAGCTCATGCAAGAAATGGAAGCCCTCTCCCGTCGTTTTCCCGACCAACCGAAAAATGTTAAAGTAGGCCTAATAATTTTTTTTTTAATTGTAAGAGTCTACACTCTACTAGGGCCAGTAAGTGCTTTTGGACGCCTCCAAGTAAGAGTTTTTGGCGGAATAAATCGCTCCACCTGCCTACAAAAATCGATGTCTTAATTGTTTGTTAAATAGCAATTCAATGGAGATAATAATACACGTTTGCGAGAGGACTATCCGTACTATTGTTGCTTTCTAAAAATGTGCCTCGTTTCTGTAGGCCTATAGTCTTGCGTTTCAAAAATGTTTATTTGTCTCTACAAACCAAAAACAAGTTAGTATATGCCTAAATAATATTCCATGCCAGCACTATAAATATTTCGTGTAAGAGCCGCAGACAAGGACAAAGAGAAGCATGCGGCTCGCGATCTGCAGTTTGCGATAACAGTTCTAGGCTCAGTATATCTGATGTAAATTAAAAAAATATTATGCAAACGGAATCAAGAAATAGACTAATTTCACTGATGGCATGAATTGCTAATTGTAAAAAAAAAAATGCTAAAAAAAGATTTCTTAGGGTCTCTAAGGGATAAGAATTTGTGATGTGTCGTGGCTCAGCGCACAAACTGCGTTTCTGTCTATCAATACGGAGCTTGAATTCCGACTTGAGCCAAGTTGTGTTTGCTGAACACTTAGGGGCAGCTAGGTGTCAGTGTTTGAGTCGTTCAACCATAAAATATCCGAGCTGGACTGAGATTTGTATCTTGAAAACTTTCTCCAAGACCCCCACATGGACACACAAAAGAGACGGAACCATAGCATAATATATATAGTACCGGGGTATGGAAAATGAGATATACAAAAGAAATTATAGGAGATAATGTAAAGACTAGTTTGAACAAAGGGCACATCTTTAATTAAATTTAGCCTCATTTCTTTTTTTGTTTGTTGGGGGGGGGGGGGGGCTTATTTTTTAAAATTCTAATTGAAATGTGCATCATTGACATTACAGTTAAATGGCTTGGTTCTTCGTAGATCTAGGACTAGATCTAAACATTCTAACGACTTAAATTAAAAAATATTTTTTCTTCTAGATTTGATGACTCCAATAATATAGAAACTGTTTGATTTTTTAAAAATCTGTCATTAAATATTTTAATTGATGCACTACCTTTAAATATGGATTAAATCCATACTTCTATAAAATAATATTTACTATGGAACTTCAAGTTCACTTAGCAATGAAAGGCATCTATCTTTCTGCACGACAGCCCATGGCCCACTAAAAAAAATATAAAAAATTGCAATAAAAAAGCGTAATTAAAATAAAAATCTTATTTATATTATTGACGTTACTAAAACAAAAGATAAAGTCCTACGCATTTCATGTGTCAATCTAGTCAGGCATGTTAATCAATTACTTCAACTCTGCTAAGTCGTTGGTTTTCCTGGCTATTTTAGCAGGCAACCAATTCCATTAGTAAGAAGGATCACTAGTACGAATTTGTTCTAGCGCATGGAATAAGAAAAGTGTAAAAAAAAAAAAAAAGGCAGTTAAATGTGAGTACATCTTTTAAATCTAGTTTTCTTTGTAGAATTATTGAGATTGAATCTATAAGCCTGCAAGATTCTATAGTACAATAGATTATAATAATTTAGATCTAGAATCTAGATATACCAATATATAAATTAAAGTATGAATAGTTTTTTCCCCCTCTGTCAGGTACTATGGCTTATCTATTATTTTTATTTCATGAAATGGGATATTAAAAACATGGCTCTAATGTTTACAATGTCGGCAAGAGTGTTGACGTTGCCTTTTCTGTTGATAGTATTAAAATATTTTATGTTTTGCAAAGCAGGAAGATTGGGAGAAATCGACATCGATGCTTACAGGTTAATTCTATTTATCTAGATCTATTTCTAGACTAATATTTTAAGTAATAATGTTATATTTAATATTCATTTCTTAGAGTCATTGTTAGTAACTGTTACGTGTAAGTGTAACTTTAAAATTAAATAAAATTAGTCACAGTTACTGAGTTAGCAGTTAGAGTTAGTGACTTAGTCAAACTTAGTGAACTAAGTGTAAGTCAAGTAAGTGCCCTAAACTAAGTCTAAGTCGTCTATATAATATAATTTATAATAAATGAAAAACTGTCATGGAATCCACATAAAACTAAAATGTTATTTAACCTTCGTTAGGCCAATAATAGAATATGCATCCTCCGTTTGGGACCCCTCAACTCAAGAAAACATTAAGAAACTGGAACAGACACAAAATAGAGCAGTGAGATTCATAACAAACGAATATTCACATTTGACTAGAGTAACACCTTTAGTAAAATCACTAAATTTAGAAAGCCTTCAGGACAGAAGACTCAAAAGTAAAATAGCAATTATACATAAAACACTGAACCATAATCTTCAAATACAAAAACAAAATTTAATAAAATACTCTGAAAGACACAAAGATAAAGGCACATTTTTCGTCCCATATGCTAGGACAAATTTGTACAAATACTCCTTCTTCCCTAGTGCTATTGGAGCATGGAATGGGTTGCCTGAGCTAGCCAGGAAAACCAGTGACTTGGCAGAATTTAAGTCATTGGTTAATATGCATGACGCTTAGGACGTAATCATCTTCTTTTTTGAAGTAACGTCTGTATTATATAAGATTATATAAGATAAACAAAATCTAATAAAATACTCAGATACAAAGCTAAAGGCACATTCCTAGCTCCATATGCTAAGACAAATTTGTAAAAATGCTCCTTCTTCCCTAGTGCTATTAGAGCATGGAATGGGTTGCCTGAGCTAGCCAGGAAAACTAGTGACTTAGCAGAATTTAGGTCATTGGTTAATATGCATGACTAAATGCATGACACGTAGGACGTAATCATCTTCTTTTTTAAAGTAACGTCTGTATTATGTAAGATAAGTGTTGCTGTGATGACTGTCACTGTCAGCAGTCACACTCACAGTCAGTTGTAGTGTCAGTGAAAGAAGAAGTCTTAGAGTTAGAAGAACGTCTCAAATGACTCAAACAAGTATTCATGTAACTAAACTTAAGTTTAACTAGATCTAGTTATAATTATAACTATAAACTAGTATAAACTATAACTATAACTTAACTAAGTCTAAATAAAGGTAGTCTATATAAATCCATCTTTATCTGATATCTCTGTTTAAATTGTTTAATATTAGAAACTTATTAGTCTTATTACTTTATTAGTCTATGATAGATTTAAAATCTAAATCATTAGTAAATCTTGATCTAATTACTTAATAATTTATTAGATTTAGATTAGATCTAGAATAATCTAGATCTATAATCACACTATTCACTGTATTGTCTATTCTATCTATCGAACTTTGATACTGAGTTATGTCTCCCCCCAAAAAAGTACAGAATATGGCAGTGTCATCAGCGAATTTGTGAATTTAACTGAGTCATAGAGGCTTCTTATGTCAATAGTGTAAAGAGTGTACAATACCAGATAAAGTAAACAACCTTGACTTGTGGAGCCCCAATGCATTGTGCTTAAGTTGACAATTTCGTGTTGTTGACTTTAATAACCTAATGCTTTCCAAACTTTCAGATAATATTTGATTGCATGTTAAAAAATTTGATACTTATTTTTCTGTCTTTTTATTTTGATATTTCAGAGAAAAGGTCAGACAGATGTTCTATCATGCTTATGAAGGGTATTTGAACTATGCTTACCCATATGATGAACTACAACCTTTAACCTGTAAAGGTCATGACACTTGGGGCAGGTGAATGATCATTACTTTATTTGGGATATATGGTTTATGCATATTGGTATTGTGCCTACCTAACCGCCAACTTATGTCAGCTACCGATTTGAGTTAGGTGGTCTCGGAAGCATCCTTCCTAAATATCCCAAAGTTCAAAATCCCAGTCTTCACCAAAAACCAAAGAACCATTGGTTTTTATACCTTGTGTTTTATCACTCAGCCACCATGCCCCCATCAATTAATGTATCTGTAACAACACATAGAATCACTGACCTTGAAGCATCAAATTAATCATGTGTTTCTTTCCAATGCAGCTATTCTCTAACATTGATTGATGCCATGGACACATTAGCTGTGATGGGAAACTATACAGAGTTCAGACGAATAGCACAGATTTTAATTGACAAGGGAGAAAGTTTTTTTGACATTGACATCAATGCTTCAGTGTTTGAGACGAATATTCGGAGTAACTATTTTATCTAAAATATTATTACTAAAGATTGCTAATATTTACTTTCAAAAATATGGCTTAATTCCTAAACATATTTATGATTTATTCTCCAAGTTAAGACTCCTATTTCATAAAGTAATTCTTCTTTCAAAAAATTTAATTATCATGTCTCTATAGTTGCTTAGTCTAATTTTTTTTTGTTGTAGTTGTTGGTGGATTGCTGTCTGGACATTTGTTTATGAAAAGAGCTGGAATGGTTCTAGAGCCAGCCTGGCCATGTTCTGGGCCTTTACTAAGGATGGCAGAAAATGTGGCCAGGAAAATTTTACCAGGTGACCAAAATTAACAATTTTACAGTTGTTGACTTTACTACTGCTGTGATAGTTGATCATATCAAAATAAATATCAGTCATTGCACCACCATTACTTTCAACGCCATTTGTTTTTATCTAAGTAAGAGCATGACTAGACTTGTGGGACCTAGGTTTCATTTTTATTTTGTTTAATGAAGTTTTATTTTTTTTTCCATTTAAATCTCAGGCTTAGTGGCCCCAAAACCCTATTTCTTAAAAAAAACTAATGCTGTTGGTGATTGTTTTATTTTTTTGTTATTTCAAATAAAAAAAATATTAAAAAATAGGGCAACACCATTATAAAGATACTTTACCATGATTTGAATGGTGTTGTTGCATAAGACTTAAATATTAGTGTTGGTCAGGCTTAGGTATTTAACACTTAGGCCAAAAAAAAAAAGTTCTAGAGTTAAAAAGGTCAAATGACTAATACCAAGAGATTTTTGAAAAATTGTTTAAATTGGGTAGTTAAAAATCCTTATAGAAAACTGGTTCTTTATTTAATGGACTTATCAATGAACTTAATGGGACATATCAATATATTTATCAATGACCTTCATATGGGATAACTATCAAGAAGAAAGATGTCGCACATGAAATCTCATTGTCATAAATAAACATTTGCTTTTTTCTCTATACCCTTGTATTTTTTTTAGCTTTTGACACTCCCACTGGAATGCCTTACGGAACTGTCAACCTTCGCCATGGTGTACCCAAAGGGGAAACAAGTGTGACCTGCACTGCTGGAGTCGGCACATTTATAGTGGAGTTTGGTGCTCTTAGTCGTCTCACTGGGGATCCTATATTTGAGAAGGCTGGTATACGAGCCATTAGAGCTCTTTGGAAATTTAGGTCACCATTAGGGCTGGTATAGTGATCTCTATTTTTTTATTTTTAAATCGCTAACATGTAATGTTTATGCTTTTTTAAAATAAATTTTTGACATTAATACTAAAAGGTTTAAATAATAAAACTGTTTGCTAGTCATTCAAATATCACCTGCAATATTTCTGAAGACAAGTGACAACTTCAAATGTGTCTATGACATCCTCTGGAAGGAGGACGAGTGACAAATTCTTAAGTGTCTATAACATCAGCTGGGAGGGGTTACTAGTGACAACTTGTCATGTGTCTACAGAGGGTAAGGAAGGACTAGTGACAACTTGTCATGTGTCTACAGAGGGTAGGGAAGGACTAGTGACAACTTGTCATGTGTCTACAGAGGGTAGGGAAGGACTAGTGACAACTTGTCATGTGTCTACAGAGGGGAGAGGGAAGTTAGAGATTCTTGTCATTGTGATGGTTGTGTGCTACTGGCCTTTGAGATTGTCATTTTAACCTCTTTTGTGTACAGAAATTGTTGTTGGCCTCCTTCAGTCGTAGAACGATTATGGTTCATCTCGCACACTTCCTCACGTGGCTGTGGAGCCCTATTTTGTAGAGACACTCCCGTGCACGAATATCACAGGTTAAAGTGGCTTTTGCTTCAGTGGTAGAGGAGCTGGCCATTTTTCGTATTGTAAGTTTTTCTTCCTGAGCTGAGACCCATGTTCTCTCACTGTCCATAGCATTTTTGGTCACTGTCTTTCTCCATCTGGTGCGGTCTAGAGCTATGTCTTCCCAATGGTCAGTTTGATGTTCACTGATTTGAGGTCCCGTGTTATTACATCTATGTAACAGAGGTGGGGGCGACCAATTTTTCTTGAGCCAGTCGCGAGTTGTCCGTAGAGAATGACTTTCGGGATGCGATTGTCCTCCATCCGGTGAACATATCCAAGCCAGCGCAAGCGGCGTTGTGTAATGATAAAGAAAAGCAAAAATTAATACTTAATGAATACAATTTTAGTCATAGTAATTTTTTTTTTTACAGGTTTCTTAAATTAAATTTCTGTCATAAATACAAAGAATGATTCATAGGTTTTATTTATTTTAACAGCTTGGTAATCACATTGATGTCAGCAATGGCAAATGGACGGCACTAGATTCTGGGATAGGTGGCGGCATTGACTCTTACTTTGAGTATTTAATTAAAGGTGCCATTATGTTTAACATCCCAGAGTTACTTCACATGTTTAGAGGTAGGTTTACCCTTGAAAATGTTGCCAATCTTCTTATCAGTACCAACAAAAAACATTTTGCTAGTTTTAAAATAGAATTAGAAGAATTACAGAAATGAGAAAAAATGTTTCCACCCAGAAAAATGGCAATTATTAAGAGTAACCAAAAAAAATAAAGCAAATAAAAACTACTTACTTTATTAATCGTAAACCAGTTATGCAGACTAATAACTCAAAATGTCTAGATAATTGAAAAGATATCTTAATAAAATAAAAAAGCAGTAGCCTTTCATTTATGTATACTTAACTAAAGTTATATATTTTTTTGTAAATATTGAAAACAAAAAGTTTAAAGCACAAAATTGCATGTCATATGTTACAGTTTGATAGATGAAATTAGTTATGTACTATAGAATGGTCCAGAACTCAAACCCTGTCCTCTTCTGTCCTGCTAGAGGTTATGGTTAGGACGTAATAATCTTTAATTTGTAAGGTACATCTGAAGCATGTAAAAAGTAGTCTGTAAAGTTACATATTGCAAAGGATGTGTATTCATACTTGTTGAATTAGTTGTAGTTTTATTCTGTTTTTAATTACTTATATTAATTCTACAAAGCAATAAAGTTTTGTTTTTTTTAAATGTCAAATGATGAAACTATAATTGATAATCCCTGAACAGAATATGAAGTGCCCATCAGGAAATATTTAAAAAGAGGAGACTGGTATATGTGGGCCCAGATGAACAAAGGAAGTATAACTCTACCTCTGTTTACTTCCCTTGATGGTTATTGGCCTGGCATTCAGGTTAGTTTATTAGCATCTCTTTGTTTATTTGTTAAATTTAATCCCACTAAATTATCAGTCAAACCTCTGTATAACTTTTCTATTCTGTAATTCTTCTTCCACTCTCTTTTGTGTTTAGTTTTTGTAAATTTGAACCAAAGTAAACAAACAATTCTTTACTGTTTCAACATTTTCTTTTTGTCTCAGACATTGGTAGGAGACTTGGATGATGCTGTCAAAACTATTCACAATTATCACCAAGTGTGGAGACAGTTTGGTTTCACTCCAGAATATTACAACATCCCCAAAGCTGAAGTCCATCAAGGCAGAGAAGGGTATCCTCTAAGACCAGGTACAGTTATTTATAAGACCAGGTATATAAATCTTGTAAATTACAGATGTTCCTTCAAAAAAAAAGATAATTTCAGTTCTCTTGAAGACATATGAAGTCCAAGGGACAGATGATGTAAAGCTCTCCCATTCTTGTAGCAGATCTTGAATGAGACTTTTTATCTGGTTTCATGTTTGCCCAACTGTTATGTGGCCTCCTGAATGCCCAACTGTTGAGTGGCCTCCTGATTGCCCAACTGTTATGTGGTCTCCTAAATGGCCAACTGTTATGTGGTCTTCTGAATAGACAACTGTTGAGTGGCCTCCTGAATGGCCAACTGTTATGTGGTCTTCTGAATAGATAACTGTTAAGTGGCCTCCTGAATGGCCAACTGTTGTGGTCTCCTAAATGGCCAACTGTTATGTGGCCTCCTAGATGGCGAACTGTTTTTACTTTATCAAGATAAGGTTACAAATACAGCTAGATGTCCTCCTGATTTAAATATTTTGTATTCATGTCTTTTGTAGATCCAATGCAATTACAATAATGAGCAATACTGGACTGTAGTTGTTCTTTTTCTTAATGACCCTTTCATCACCATGCTCTTCCTGCAGAGAATAATTAACTTGGTCAATGACTTGCGGGTCAGCCTTTGTAAAGCAATCCAGCTTTGACTTAATTCAGGAGCTCCTCATGCTTGTCTACCTAAACTACGAATATAGCTTGAAATGATCATTAGCAGAAAAAAACGGAATATTGACCTGACCCCCTTATGCCATAGTTTCTAACTAAAAGGAGGAAGTAGTTTGATTGTCCGTTGTAGCATTTCCTCTTTTTCACCAACACAAAATAAAGAAAGTAGTAGAAAATATAATAATTGATAAATATACCCTTATATGATAGTTGAATGATATAATATTATAAAAATAAATTTATTGATAAATATTCCTTATACCCTTTTAATTGAATGATAAAATATTTTTAAAATATAATAATTGATAACTATACCTTTGTTAAAAAACAGTTTTCTACTTCAAAATGTTTGGGCCCATACAATTGTCCTACTTTTATTATTTTATTTATTTAAGAAGCTCATTCTAGATACAGATTTTTTAAAGAATTAAATAAAACATTTAATCCAGATTATAATCAACTATATCTGTAGTCGTCTATCTCTGACAGTTTTTCTTTATTAACTACTGGATGTGTTTGAAAGCCTAGTCGAGAAACTGTTTTGTGGTAGTCTAGGTTTTATAACAATGATAATATTGTGGGGTTTTTTTTTTGGTCTATCTCTCAGAGGTGATAGAGAGCATCATGTACCTGTACAGAGCCACCAAAGATCCTTACTTACTGGAGGTAGGAGTGGACATTGTCGAGACGATAGAACACAGCGCTCGCACCAGTTGTGGTTATGCTACAGTAAGATGACAACTTCGGACTTTGTGTTACTTTTTTTTTTTCAAGCATTTTTTTTTTGGACTTCTATTTCTATTAGGAATCATTTTATTAAACCAAATTAAGATGAAACTAACATGCTGGAACAAGTTAGTTAACATCATTGATTTTACCAACAATAAAAATATAGTGATAGTTTGAATACAATCTGAAAAAAAACAGTCCTGGTTCTTTTACTTATAATTTGTTCCTATAATGGGCTATCTTTCTTGAAAAGTTTGTAACTATTTCAACGTCATTTCATTTCTTGATCAGGTGAAGGATGTGAGAGATCACCAGCTAGAAGACAGGATGGAATCATTTTTCTTGGCCGAAACCACAAAGTATCTGTATCTCCTGTTTGATCAAGACAACTTTATCCACAACAATGGCAGCCATGGGGAGGTCATTCACACTCCTAGCGGTAGCTGCGTGATTGAGGCAGGAGGCTATGTGTTCAACACAGAGGCTCACCCCATTGATTTGGCTGCAGTCCACTGCTGCAGTGCTGAGAAAAAAGAGGAAGATAGGATCCTTGAAAACTTTCACAACAACCTTGACCTTCTGTCTCTTTTGGATGTGTTTGATGAAGTCGATGATCTCCCTTCAAAGAAAAAAACACGAAGGAAAAAATTGGAACTTTCCGAAGATTCATTGGTTATTGATGGTAATGGAGCGGCCATTATTGGAGACCCCACTTTGGACTCTGATGCTATTGTTAGTGAAAATATTGATTCAACAAAATCCACAAGGGAAGCAAACATGGATCATGAGGAAAAGGTGGAACATTCAAAGTCCGAGTCTAAACACCATCTTGAGGTGATTGACATGACCATATTCACAGAGAAGGAGCGTAACCTGACCCACCACTTCATGAAAGAGCAACAAATCAAAGAGCTGCTGAAAAGTTTGTCTGGCCTCTTGGCCAACAAAATGAAGGAGCAGTACAGGGCTACCGATATGGAACATCTTGCCAGTAATGTGGCCAGAAAAATTCTTATAGCCGGGGGTGAACAGGCTGATGCAACGCTAAATTCGACCAACAGTTCTGTCTCCATGGTTAGCACAAGTGTTACTGATGGGGATCAAGTCAGTATCAGTTTTGAGAAAGACAGAGGTGATTCGAAGTCAGTTGACAAGAGTGTTATTGGTGAAAAAGATGATAACTCAAAAAGTAAGGTTGATAACATAGTTGAGAGTGCAAAGGAAGATTTGGCTACTGAAGACCAAAAGGACAGCTTGTCAGACAACCATGAACTAACTGAAAATATAGAGTTTGGAAGTGGGAATGTTGATTCCAGTGTTGACAGTGCTCAATCAAAGTCAGAAATTTCTGAAGCAAAGACTGTAGCAACACAGACGGATATTCCTGAGGCTAAGGCTGTGGAGTCTCAGTTAGATAACTCAGAAACAGCTTCAGTTCAAGAGAGCCCAAACCATGTGCTGTCAGACAAGGTGATCAAGTTGGACATAACTTCAGATGGCGACATGGTCAATGTGATGCAGCACAAAATTAATTTGGAAGGGGAGAACAAAGTCATTGTCGTTCATTTGCAGAAAAATGACAAGGAAGATTCCTCGGGAAGCACAGAGATAGAAGAGGCAGAAACCAATCAGGAGGATGAGAATGTCAGGCCAGCAGACGCTACAACAGAGAGGTTCAAAAGTCACATTGACCTTCAGATTCAGTCGCAGGAGAAACCAGAAGATTCACAGACACTCCTGTCAGCTAGCCCACCATCGGAGAGACCTTTGACCTCCTTGGAAACTAAAAGGAACAACTTGCTGACTTTGACTACCAAGTTTCTGAACATTTTTTCTGGGAGTAAAACTGCTACCGAGAAATCTGAGGCTGACTTGGAAGGGGACAGAACTCCAAGTTTAGCTGGTCTCTATGCCTCCCTCACCAACTACACTATCAGATATTTCCATGACCCGGCCATTTTACACTGCCCAGCACAAAGTTTCCACAGAAAGATCTCTGTGTACGGGGAAGTTTTTCCTGATGAATAAGCTTATGGTGAAACTTGCAGACAATTACGTGTTGATCACCCCAGCATTAGTTTTACAGAGCATCCATGAATTTTTAAACGTTGGCTACACCGGTCTCAAGTTTCTGTTGGATTTTAGAATTGGCATTATGTGAATTTAATTCTTGATGAAAAATATTATGAGCAATAATAGACGTTTTTAAAACAAGTTAAATATGAAATATTTATTTAACTTTCATAGTGAATAAGAAGTATAGTGTAATAGTGAATCAGAAGTGTAGTGTAATAGTGAATCAGAAGTGTAGTGTATTAGTGCAGCTTAAATTCTCCACTTGTGATTAGAGGCTCACCATTTATTCTTCGGCTGCTTTAGTCTTAGATTATGGCACATGTAGAGTGAACAAAATGAAAACTTGGGCATTGGCTGTGGTCAAAAATTGTGGCCCACACGGCAGTTCCTCCCCTCTTCACGCAGCTGTTCGGTCCAAAGAGACAACAATTTGCCCATATTGTTTGGTATCGGCCAGAGTGTTGTACAGAGTGCTACAAACTTCCAAAGGGTCACCAGCTCCTGATTTTATTCTTAGAGTTCATCTTCCTCCTCAAAGCAAGGGTGGTTTGGATTCAGAGTTTCGGGTGGGTAACCCTATTAATGTTACCGAACCCCTTCCTGCATATCAACAAATAGGTCCGTCTGTTCATCTGTGATGTCCTAACAATGGTTTGTTCTTTCCTTGTGGCTCCTTTACTCTGTAAAACAATTCAGCAAATGTTTGCATTTAAGCTTTCTTCACTTAATAGTCTTCATGAGCTTCTGGTTGGATTTGTAAAAGTCAAGTTCCCCTTTCAGACCTTGTGATCTATAGGGCAGATGATGTAAAGGTCATCTGTTTCTGTGGCTAACTATCAACGGGAGTGTCATGTGGCCAGCACCATTAGAGCTGGGTGGAGTCAGAGGTGCCCAATTATCTCGAAATTAAAAATCCTAGTCTTCACCAGTATTTGAACCTTAGACCCCCAGTTCAGAAGCCAAATGCTTTACCACTCAGCCACAGTGCCTCCTGTTTGCTTTTGTAGAATAACAAAATCTTCTGTATTTCCTTTTTTTTTCTTCTGATATCACACCAAAATAATCATGTATTTACTCTCAGAAGCGTGAATCCTTCATTTAAAATTCAGCTTTTTACAGTTCTATTAATTATATGGAAACTACTAGTGAAAATTTCAATTTTACTTACGGCCTCAAACTTTCCATAGTTATCATCAAATTCCGTTTGAGTGAAAGTCTGAGAGGATCATGGCTTCCTCTCTATAAGCTCTGGATAAAACAACATAGTTTGTTGTTAGCTTTTGGTTGACATGGGTCCTAAACTCAATTTCAAGACTCTCCTTCCCTTGTCATATTTGACCCCCATGCACTTCAGCAGTGTATGTCTTTCTGTATGGTTTTAAATGCTAATTTCTGGTACCTGGTAAGCATTATCTTCAGTTGAACTTTTATCATCTTCAAACTTCAGGAGTGGGTAATCAGTCCCCCTGTTTGTCTCCCTCCATTGCTTACATGAAACCATCTAGCACCTTGCATTAGACACCTTAAATCAGGTTTTACAGCCTTTAGTTCACTGTCATGTTTCATCAAATAAATTGTACACCTAGTTTCTATCTCTTCAACGTCAGTGAAGTTTGAACCTTTAGTGTTGAAAGTTGAAACAAACGATAAATAAACATGACATAAACATATAACAACAGCACCAGAGTACAGTGTTATTGAGAGAAAAACTAAATGGTCGGCTAAATAATGAAAATCGAATCATATTATAGCCTCCTTTGAGGACTGAACCATGGACCAACAGTAGAATGTCCATTGGTGGGAAGCGTGGTCGAGAAACCAAGTGTGCTTGAACTTGGCTTGGCTTGGCTTGGCTACCTAGAAGGGGGCTCGAGGTTCGACACCCGACTCAGGCAGAGCTGTGTTTACTGAGCGCCTAAAGGCAGCACGGAAAACCAACTCCTAGATACCCCCTCCACCCCACTGGTCCACAAATGAGATGGAACCAAAAAGCGCTCTGAGCATGCTATAAGCATGAAGCGCTATATAAAAACTATAATAATAATAATAATTATTCAAGTCCTCATCGGAGCCTATTTATCTTTCATTATATCTCTTTGCCTTCTTCCGACTATAATCATTGTACCCTAGTGCTACAGAAACATGTCAAGATTAGATTTTAGAGTTTACTTTTTTTTTTCTCCTCCTTGGTAAGGTTTTATCTCCCTTCAGGCTTATAGGTGTCTGGTAAACCTAATTACAATGTAGACCTACTGAAATTTAATTCCCTTTATCCTTAAGTTTTACTCATGTCAAGTTTATTTATTGTACTGTTTTATTAGTTGATGTTGCTGTAAAAATAAAAACTGGTTGAAAAAGGTCCATACCATTTACTTGGATTTATCTACCTGCAATGTTTGTTCATTTAAAAAAAAGGATTGCCAACTTGGGTCTAGAAAAAGATCATTTTAGAAAAATTGGACATTTTGGCAGCTATAAAAAGCCCTGTGGATGACTCAAACAGCAAATGTATCAGGTGTGAACTAAATGTAGATGTTTATTTTGTTTAACATTAGCCTTTTGTAAAAACTCTGGACTCTTTTCATTGGCAATGTTAATCTTGTCTTAGTCTTACGCAGCTCATGGTGTAGAATGGACAAAGCCCTTGAATTCTTGGTATATAAAAATGTGAAGTATTTTCTATTGATATTCATTGCTGCAATACTTTATTGTGATTATGATGTTATTGTCTGCCATTCCATTTATTGGGAAAGAATTTTTATCATTGTAAAAAAAAATATCTTGCAATGCTTTTTGTTCATTGAATACTGTGTGTTGCTGTATTTGATTTTAGAATTTACTCCTGAACAAGTTTGTTAGGTTTTGAACTATCCAAATAACTGTGCGCAGCAAAAGTGTTGAATTGTTTTAATGTATTTGATAAGATGAACTTTCTATAAACCTGTTTTCTTGTCAGGAGCCCCAAATAGAAAACCAAAGGTTTGGAACTCACTCCCCATTGATCTCAGACAGACAACATGCTACACCACTTTTAAGAAGAACATTAAGACCTATCTGTTTGAAACTTGTTTAGATTAATTGTCATTCTAGCTGTCGTGTCTGTGTTTGTAATGTTGTTACAGCTCCTTGAGCCTGCAGTTTGTTTGTTAACAGCGCTTCATAAATAAAATTATTATTTTTATTATTAATTATTATTCTTGGTATTGTAAAAGAATGTTATTTGTTTCAATATGGCTTTAATTACATATAGTGAGTTGTTTACAAGATACAATGTAGGAAAGTATTGGTATGTCACTCTTCCTGTACAAAGCTGCCTAGCCCTAAACTTTTCTGATGTTGGTGTCAGTGGAATGTAGCGTTTTTGTTTTTTTAGTTCTTCTCTCAGACCTTGCAATGTATGGGGCAGACGATGTCAAGGTCATCTGTTTCTGTGGCTCTGGATAACAAGAGTGTCATGTGGCCAGGAAACAACCAACCCTTTTTACTTGTCCCCAACTAATGCCAGGTACCCATTAGAGCAGGGTCAACTCAGAGACGCCCAAAAGATCCTGAAAGTGAAAAATACCAGTCTTCACAATGATTCGAACTCAGGACCAACAATATTCAAAAGTCAAATGCTTTACCACACCGCGGGAGCGTCTTCTGAAATATAGCTTTCAAGTCTGTTAATATTTATCAGTAGTTATTGTCTCTAGCCATCTGATTGTATTTTATGTAGATCATAGCCAGGACTTTGTACATTGCACTGTTCCTTGCTCTTCAGACTCGAAGATAAACTTTATTATTCTTACATTGTGCGTCTTTCACTTGACAGTTTCTGGCCAGTAGGACTAATTCAAATATTTAAAGATCTTTTCTTGCACACATTGATTAAGGATGATTACAGCTTTTCATGTTACAACTGGGTTTGTGACTTGTATATTTTGCCATATCTGATGCAGACAAAGACATCTGGAGAGGTCTAGTTCATTGTTCTTATGTTTTCTTAAAAGTGTGACCTTTGTGAGAGCTCTCCAGGTGACTCTTTCAGAGGCCATCTGCTGCCAGCTGCTTTATTAACTGACTACAAAATGGTTACAGTTTGCATTTCAGTCAGCCATTCTGTGTTGTATTTCCTAGAGTTCCGTTTGTATGTCTACTTGAGAAGTTTGTGTATGGCCAGCTAGTAGTTAAATGATCATGATATGTGGCCATTTTAGAATTTTTTTAGTGTAGCTGCAATGTGGAGAACAAGTGATATGGTGGCTCATTTAGAGGTTGTTTGTAGTCAACCAATGAATAGTTAAGTGTGGTCTTTGATTTCATGTCACTGCTCCTGGGGTTTAGTATGTGGTCAATCTGTGGAGTCGTTTTGTGTGACTTAATTCAGGAGATTGTGAATGACCAGGCAGTTAGTTAATTGTGAATGACCAGTCAGTTAGTTAATTGTGAATGACCAGTCAGTAAGTTAATTGTGAATGACCAGTCAGTAAGTTAATTGTGAATGACCAGTCAGTAAGTTAATTGTTATCATTTTTTTTTTATTTATACAAATTCTGTCTTTCATACAATGTTGTTATCCCACAATGCAACACTCTTTGTCAATGTTTTTTTTATCTGTTATCGTCTGCGTATATTTCACTGAGACTGAACTTGAATTATTGTCAAAGGCAGCTGTTATTCATGTTCTTTTAAATAAATTCATTTTTATTTCAACTGAGATTTGACTTCATTTTCATTTATTATTTACCATTTCAAAATTCATCATAGTTCAACATACTTTTTTAAAAACGTAAAGTTAAATAGTTATACACATTTAATACTTTTAAACTCCACACATTTTGTGTCAAGCTGTTGTAGCCTATTTCTCTCATCTAACACATACGAGATCGTTGAATATTTTAAGACTTATCTTATATAATACAGACGTTACTTCAAAAAAGAAGATTATTACGTCCTACGCGTCATGCATTTAGTCATGCATATTAACCAACGACTTAAATTCTGCCAAGTCACTGGTTTTCCTGGCCAGCTCAGGCAACCCATTCCATGCTCTAATAGCACTAGGGAAAAAGGAGTATTTGTACAAATTTGTCCTAGCATATGGGATGAGGAATGTGCCTTTATCTTTGTGTCTTTCAGAGTATTTTATTAAATTTTGTATTTGAAGATTATGGTTCAGTATTTTATGTATAATTGCTACTTTACTTTTGAGTCTTCTGTCATGAAGGCTTTCTAAATTTAGTGATTCAACTAAAGGTGTTACTCTAGTCAAATGTTTCGTCATGAATCTCACTGCTCTATTTTGTGTATGTTCCAGTTTCTTAGTGTTTTCTTGAGAGACTAGGAGAGATTTATAGGCATTTAGAAATGTGGGAAAGCACTGACTTTGTTTTAAAAGGGATTTTGTTGGTTCTTTTAACACTGGATTAAATTATTTAAAATATAGGATCACAGCTTTGACCTTTTTCCCTCTCAAGTGTCCAAACAACAACAACAAAAAAGGAAATAAAATTGATTTATTTAGGTCGAAGGTCATGAAAACTCGTTTAGAAAGGAAACTGCTTTGTCCTGAATTTGGATCTTCTTATTTCAGTCTGCACAAACAAATGTCCACAATGTAAGAGGATTGTTAATACCCAGACTAAACAAGTCTGCAAGTTGTCGACCATGGGCCATCATGAGGACAATCTGAAGTTCCTTTAACATGACCATGCAGCTTACTGGCCATCACATGTACACACGACATTTTGACCATGGGCCATCATGAGGACAATCTGAAGCTCATTACACGACCATGCAGCTTAATGGCCATCACGTGTACACACGACATTTTGACCATGGGCCATCATGAGGACAATCTGAAGCTCATTACACGACCATGCAGCTTAATGGCCATCACGTGTACACACGACATTTTGACCACGGGCCATCATAAGGACAATCTGAATTCATTACATGACCATGCAGCTTTCTGGCCATCACGTGAACACACGACATTTTGACCATTGACCTCATTATATCCATTGCAATTTTATAATATTGTGATGAAGTTAGTTTTATAGTTTATGTTTATCTTCCACCTCCCCCTACAGCTCTGTAAAGCTCAGCATTTTTGTTACCAAATACTGTCAGATATCATCTGGGTAGAGGTCGTATATGCCCACCCAGTCCATAGGATTACATTGGT
Source organism: Biomphalaria pfeifferi (assembly GCA_030265305.1). Lineage (NCBI taxonomy): Eukaryota > Metazoa > Mollusca > Gastropoda > Planorbidae > Biomphalaria > Biomphalaria pfeifferi. The sequence continues at coordinate 1,494,591 of JASAOG010000102.1, forward strand.
GCATAACTATTGTAAATCAGTAGTATTAACATAGTTTGTATACGTTTAGAGAAACTTTTTTTAAATTCCAGTTTCTAGCGCATAACTGGACCTTACATTTTCACATTTCTATGGACAAAAATGTTTTTCTATTAACAAACATCCTGACTTATCTCCCTTACAGCCAAGTTTGTAATTAATTTAAATTTGTTTATATGCAACCCACAACATAACACAATCAACCAATGAGTTCCTAACACGTCGACCTTTTGCACACCATTAAACATGCTCAGCATCAACATACAAGATCACTTCAAGCAGCTGGGAAATCGCCAACGTGTTAGATTTGATAAACACATTTCTGGTAGGAAGCACACTCACTGCTAGCTAACAAAATTTTAGTTTGGTCTCCGATATCTCTACCCTAATGGGGACGTGCATTAGAAATGGCATTGAAAAGCTCAACAAAGACATTTTTTAAACTTAAATGGGAAAAGGACCCACAAAGAAAAGATAATTAATTTTTTCACAATGTGTGGAAGAATAAAATATTTTAATGAACGTTTTCTCGTGGATGATAAAGATTATTGTTGTTATTATTATTATTATTATTACTATTCGGGTTCCAAGACACAAGGCTTTTGAAAAATGAACAAAGAAACTTGGATTAGACCCAATCTTGGGTCGAGCTAGAAATAATAGAAAGAAAAGTAATAATGTAACTATCTCCTGTATGTACCTTTAATGTCAATTAATGAAATACGCGTTGAGAATATTAACACTATGTTACTACCCAAGTCACATGAAAAAGTGGAGGCCAACAGTCACTACCCCATGAACGATCTTTCGGTGAACCAATTGTCACGGGAACAATTTGTCGTGTGAATTATCTGTCAGGGAACAATTTGTCGCTTGAACCATTTGTCAGGGAACAATTTGTCAAGTGAACTATTTGTCATGGGAACAACTTGTCGTGTGAACCATTTGTCAGGAAACAATTAGTCGTGTGAATTATCTGTCAGTGAACAATTAGTCGCTTGGACCATTTGTCAGGGAACAATTTGTCGTGTAAACCAGCTGTCGTGAGCCAGTTGTCTGTCGGCGTACAATCCGTCGGGTGAACGCTAAGTTGGGTAAACGATTTGTTGGGTGAACGAATGGTCGTCAACGATTTGTCGGTGAACGAATTGTCTTCAACGGTTTGTCCGTGAACGAATTGTCCGTGGACAATATCAGTGGCGTGAGAGAAAATAGGCTACACGGGAGAAACTATAGACGGTTATGTTGCAGAGAAATAGCAAACTAGCTTGATAAAGAAATTTTAGACGATTAAGCGAGAGACATTAGTAGCCCAAGGGAGATACTATATAAAGGTAATTCCCAAATTATCTACATTCGTTGGTATAGTTTTAGATTTCCAATTTTGTATATGCTAAGGTACTGGACACATTTACAAAGCAGAGGGGAGGGGAGACAGGGCTTCTGCCACGGGAATCCATAAGAGAGGGGGACCCACAAAAGGAAAAATCCAAATTTCAACAGGTCAACAATTTGTATGCTTTTTTTTTTTATTTCGAATATTTTCGAACAACTGAAGGCTTAACCCACCTCCACAAAAAAAAAAATTTACATTTTTTATTACTAATATATACATATATTAATTCAGGGGCGAGATGGGCATTCTGGCAAATGCCCGGTGGGCCGGTACCCTAATGGGCCGATAGGGCCAAGGAAGGGACGTTAGTATGACAGGTATTAAATAATTAAATTATTGGTTTTTATAATATTCTCTTATACAAGCGAGCGTCGTGTTAAAACAAAATCTTTTAAAGACACTACATAGTAACAATAATTTAATCTAACACATTTTCTAACACATTTTCCGATATAATGTAATAGCCTACATCCATAGAAAGTGCTAATAGTAGGCTCCATCCTTTTAGGGCCTACACATTTAGCGATTCAAAAGCAACAGAAGGCCTATATTTCTTGTAAAGATTTAGAGTTATCAATACATTATCAAACTTATAATGATTTTGAGAACAAGTAGGCATATAATTAGAATTTATTAGATGCCCATCATATGGTATACAAATTATGGGCCAGAATGTATAGAAATGCCCGGGCCGATTTTGACACCCAGTCCGGCCTTGTATTAATTAATCCTGATCCGGATTTAAGGGAGGGGAGTCGAGGCTACAGCCCCGGGGTATCCACAAGAAAGGGGCCTACACAAAGGAAATATATAGGCCTATCCGAATTTAGACGGATCAGAAGCTTTAATGTTGTTTTTTTTTCCCCGCATTTTTACGGCTGGCAAAAATGTCAAGATTAAGAAATTTACGCTTGTAGAAAATACGGAAAAAGTAAATACAGATCCGGAATTACGACACTGCGTCTATCAAGGGCATTCAAGGGCCTCTACAAACTCAAAAGTATACACTTTTTAAAACTAAAATATACATTTCACATGTTTGTTTACAAGGAAAGTAAGATTAAATTGACAAGAACTCTGTTTCTTTCTTCTAAAATATAACTTGCTTTTAGATATTTTCATTATTAAGTGGATCTTTGTCAATGCTTTCGAAAAATTGTAGGGTCTCCACAAAAATCCTGCCCCTAGGCCTTCACATACTCAAATCCGGCCCTGACAGAGCCTCCGCGTACTTAAATCCGGCCCTGTACATTTGTACTCCTAAAGAGGCTCAGCAATGACAAAGTTTATTACGTAAATCGTCACTGTATATATATATATATAAATATTTTGTATATATATTATATATTTGCATTTATGTAGGCCAGTTATGAAAGTCGTTTCTAGAGAGAGAAATAAATATTTCTACTGAGCGCCTGCCACCCCTCATTGCCTTCACATTAATGTGGAACCCCAAAACAAGACGATCTACGTCAGAGTATATAAATCACAGTAGACACCCCACCCCCATCCACGCCTCTGCCTCTTGCAACCTTAGTACATTATGACTCACAATTATTTATATACCCTGCGTAACAAAAAATAAATAAATCTCGCCTTGGTTATTTGAAAAACACCGACTCATTAAACGGAGGCTTTGGAATGCCCTGAAGACCTCTCCTCTCCCCCCCCCCCCCCCAAGCTTATATTATCCTATATTGCGTATGAGTGTGTATGTGTGAATTCGTTTTAAAGGTGAAACCCCATGTTAAATGGTAGATGGATGCCTGCATACCTGACCCGTGAGTTGCGTTCGTAGGCTCTGAGCTCACCGGGACTTCATAGGTGGTGAGCTCATCCGGCCAAGGGAGATAATACTAACTCGCCGAACATCGAGCCGGCTTCAGAGGGCGAAACGTGAAACACCGCAACAAGCTTATATAACGGCCTGATAGATTCGTGCCCTCCAAAGTACAGGTAATATCACTGACAGAGGCTTAAAAGTAGCGAGATCAGTCGATAGTGCAGTCAGGCTTTGCGTCTTTGAAGTAACAGGTAAGAGTGAAACATATGTTTGTGTATTTTCATTGGGTTTTAAGTTGTCTACTTATCCATTTATGTTTATCTATTAAAATCTATTTACATATTCCTGTCTATCTATTTATCAATTTTCGCTTATCGATCTAGTTATTAATTTAGATTTGTTTTTTTGTTTTTTTATTTATGCCTAACTATAAATACTGTAATTGAACAAAAAAATAAAGTTCCCTTTTCAGACCTTATGGTCTATAGAGCTGATGATGGAAAGGTCATATGTTTCTGTGATCTTTCCCCCGACTAATGTCAGGTATCCATTAGAGCTGGGTGGACTCAGAGGCGCGCTAAGGATCCTGAAATAAAAAAAAATTCCAGGAATCGAAGTCGGGGCCCATTGGTTCGGAAGCCAAGCGCTTTACAACTTCAGCCACCGCTGTCTATGTTTAATTAGTTCAATATCTATTTAGTTCTATATATATGACTATATGTCCATCCATCTAGTTACTTATATCTGTATGTATATATCTATGTATCTAGTTATCTCTCATTTTCTTTATTCCTTGTATCAATCTTTAGAGTTAGTTCACTTCTATCTGTTCTAGTTAGCCCATGGTTAGCCTATACTCCTATAGAAAATCAGCATTAGTTGTTTTTTTTTAAATCCCAATTTAAGTATATCGTTGTTTTTGTGTATTCTTTTATTTTATTTTTTTTTTAGATCTAGAGGTTTCTTTGGCATGTAAATAAGTTTTTACTTTTAAATCATGTAAGTTAAAGTTCATATAGCATGTACATCAAGGTTTACCTAGCATGTAAATTGAGGTTGACCCATAATCGTCATGGGTGCTTCGTGTCCAGCAAAAGTACATACTACCGTGACCTTTGCTCCGGAAACGTAACCCACCGATTAGATGTATGTGCATAGTTCTAGTAGCCTATTTGACTAGCTTATATGTATTTTATAAGATAAGATTGATTCATGTCAATGAACTCTTGAAAATAAGAGGGTAGAGAGTTAAAGCGGGGAGGCTGTAACGAAGTGGCGACACTACATCTCGTTTTACTGGTCAGAAGTGTTAGTTCCAACCAACTAGATCAGTGATGCACAACCTTATTCGACCCGCGGGCCAATTTAATTTCTGACACTTGTGTCACGGTCCACTTCACAGGATAAAAAAAAAATGAAATATACCCGATAACGTTTTTATAAGATACCCGCGGATCTAGATCTAGTATATAGGTTACATTACTTAATGGGATGTTAGGTGTTTCTAAGTTTATCCGCAATCAATATCTGGATGCATGAATGAGATACTTAAGAAACATTTCTGAACTAAAAAAAAAACGTAGAATGAACTCCTTTAAAAAAAAAAAGATTAGGAACCCAAATGTAGGTATAGACATTTTTACATCTTTCTTTTGTGTGTGTTCGATTTTCTACACATTTGTGCCGATATTAAGGCGGGTCGGATAGCAACACACCGCGGACCATATGTGGCTCGCGGGCCGTATGGCGTGCATCCCTGAAGTAGATGAACTCAAACAACCACTTCATCTGCTGATCAATTTTAGCACGTGCGCCCTCCAAAGTACCTTGGAGGATAAGCTTAACCAAGTGAAGAGCCCGAACTATCTCAGCTTTTTTACTCTCGTTTAAAAAAGTAGGATTCCTAGACAAGCTAGCGATACCAATACAGAGCAGTTACATCTATACATATAATTCTCTTCGTGGTCAAACCATGCGGAACACCACCAAAAGTCATGGAAAGATAACTCTTTTATTTCTGCAAGTCGGACTAGAGTTACCCCACGTAAATTTTGCACGTAATCGTTCTCTTTAACATTCTATATTCGACTACATTTAAGTGTGCATTTTTTACACGCGTCAATATCTGGTGTCATTAAAATAGTTGCATGTTTTTTTCTGTAGCTTTGTTTTGATTTTGCTCCTTCGTATTGCCCCTTTGTTTCCTAACCATGGCTACCCCTTTACATATATTTCGTGGAGTCAACAGGTCTTTCAATGAAGTCGAAATTCCTGCATCAGGTAACAGTTTGTTTATATCAGTTGCTTATTTCTGGAAAAATGTCATCGACGAAACTGTTGCTCTCGAACTTCGCAAGATGGCTGTAAGCTTTTTTTGTGAACATTGGGATAACTATGCGGTGCGTACCGTCACAAAAAGGACTGACTTCTGGCGTTTATGGTAGCGAGGCTGAAATTGTGGCGATGTCTCAAATACTTCCCGCTACTATCACTATTCACTTCCGAGAACGTCCCATGATCCTCCTCGAGTTTACAATCCGGGTCAACGTCTCTCCATATCCCTGCTATTTAGCGGTTGCATTCACCGCTACGTACTGGAGTGTAAAACCATGGCAGCTGCTACCTCACAAACTGTCCTTATTTCCTGAATATCCCTGACTCAATTAGATTCAATTCCCTGTTAGATTAGCCGTTGCCATGACAATTAATAAAGCACAAGGCCAAACGTTTTAAAAGATATGCCTTTATCTTCCAAAACCTTGTTTTCAGTCAAGGACTATTGTCTGTTGCTCTCTCCAGAGTTTCTTCTTTTCATTCAATCACAGTCGTTTGACCAAACCCACCCCATTTGGACAACTATGTCTTTTAGGAAGTGTTCACCCGTCACTAAATAGCGGCGTATGCTATCCGTGGGTCGATTCGTTTATATAAATTTGTATATATCCCTTACGTTGTTATCTGGGAAATAGATTTGAACGGCGCTATTGACTTGACACTGTTCACGTGTAAAAATCTCGTTACAGAGAAGGCGAGAGGAGGATAAAAAAGGGAGATAATAAAGCGGATGACAGAGGTAGAGGAAGGGTGGTTAGATATTTGGGAAAGTGTTGGATTTATTTTATGTTTTTGTAATTTTGTAAATTTAAAATGTAGCATAGATAAATAACTTATTTGCACTGAGTTCAAATATGTGATGACTATTGTATTTGTAATATCTATTTGGTCGGAGTTTCAGTGCGGTAATTGCTTCACCTCTTTTATTTATTACTTTATTTTTTCTTAAGACTCTGTAATCACTATATTTAAACCAGCATAGCTGAGTGAAACATAGTCCATTACTTAAGGCAGATGTGAATCTGAACCTAAAAACTGATCTGCACAGGCTGAACTGAATCAAAATTTGCACATCACCTTAATAATTATTGCCTTATAAAAATGATAAACATGTGCATTGGATTATTTGAGTTGACCGAGTCTAGCCATAGAAGCAAAGACTACTGAAATTCTTAAATATCTTCTTCCTGAGACCGTAAAGCGATGGAATTTTGAATACTGGAATGGGTCAATTGGTTTTTCTATTGCAGTCGTCGTCATAAACCACTTGAGCAACTAACAACTAACTAACAACTAACTAACAACTAACTAACAACTAACTAACAACTAACAACTAACTAACAACTAACTAACAACTAACTAACAACTAACTAACAACTAACTAACAACTAACTAACAACTAACTAACAACTAACTAACAACTAACTAACAACTAACTAACAACTAACTAACAACTAACTAACAACTAACTAACAACTAACTAATTTCAATGAATTTCAATGAACAACTGTTGTCTGACTTTACATTTTGGCATGCATACATGGGTTCGATTCCCACCTCTAGTAATCGACTTAGAAGAGTCTTGGAACTTATCCCCCATTGATCTCAGACTTGCTACATGACATGGCTACCTGGTCGTGCGGCTTGTGCGCTGGACTGTCGTTCAGATTTATCGATGGTCCAGGGTTCAAACCCTGCCCGCTCCCATTCCCCCGTTGTCCTGAGGGAGGTTTGGACTAGGAAGTAATTATCTTCAACTCTGAAGGAACACCCGACACATGTAAAACAAACAAAACATTCAAGGAGAACAATGAGACCTGTTTAAACCATTTCTAGATTAGTTATTCTTTTTAGCTCTCGTGTTTATGTGTGTAATGTTACCACAGCGCCTTGAGCCTACAATTTGTCTGTTAACAGTACTCCATAAAAATTAAAATCAATTAATAAATAAAATGATTATTATTATGGCGACGCAGTGTACTCGAAGAAGCCGAGAGGACCGGGGAAGAGCTGGAAAACCATAAAAAAAAAAACTAGCAAGAGACCGTGGAGAGGGGCGTGTTTTTGTCGAGGCCCTATGTTCCATGAGGAACCCAAAGAAATGATTATTATTATTATTATTATTAAGAGCTGAACCAATTCCGTCACCAGTCGGCATTGGTTGACCCATTCATAGCACACATTTCCCCTGGAATGTTCAGCCTGCACACACCACAAACATAACAGGATCGTCGTTAAACCTCGAACAATTTTGACGGCTGACCTATGACCTCAACTATTCAGTGACCATTTGTCTAAAGACCTCGTTGTTTGCATTGATGGGGAAGCCGTTGTCTGGTGTTTTCCTGGGTGTTTCTTAAAATGTATTCTGACATTAGCTCAATTTTATAAAAGTCATAAAATAAAATAAAACAAATCAAGAAGCAAAATATAAAAACACAAAAATAAAAACAAAGTTTATCTAACTCAGCACTTACAACCATGTCTCTAAAAAATGTAGACTTTTTTTCCCTTGTTTGATATCAAACAAATAATTAATTATTAGCAATTAATTAACTAATTGGTTAATGTTTTAATTGATTCATGTTTTGTTAGGTACAATAAATAATTGTTTAAGGTTTCAATTTGATCCGAAAATCGTTTTGGCAGAAACAGCGTGTACTTTTTTTACCAGATAGACAGACAGACATAGAGACAGACAGAGTAAATAGATATAAGCTTTGTAATAGAAATCATATTTACGATATTCTAATTAGCCCACACTTTGATATTTTAAATACAAGTTTCGTTAACACGCGCACGAAATACTCGTTCCAGTTGAAAACTGAACTCTTTCTCTCCTAACTGACGATACCAACGTTGATTCCACCAGAATGTGGTAGATAATTACGGAGTTAAGTCATTGGTTAATTTGCATGACTAAATGCATGACGCGTATATAAGATAAGATAAGAGTGATTTTCCTTCTTTTTTTTCCTTTTTTTTTTTTTTTTTAGCAAAGCTCTTTTGCTAGGCTAGCTTTAAAATTGTTATTATGACTCAAGGTTTATTAACGAGAGTTTGTACTTGTTAGACTACCAATGTTAGAAGACCTTTAGACTACCAATGTTAGAAGACCTTTAGACTGCCAAAGTTGGAAGACCTTTAGAGTACCAATGTTAGAAGACCTTTTGGTGAAAATATCGAGACGTTATTTCTAGTCTGGTGCATCAAAATGCGAACGAAAAGCGGATGGCTTTAGAAGACGTGGTCAACGAATCTGCTAATTTGCAGGAAAAGTCATGATCCTGGTCATGGTAATGCAGATTTTTTCCAGCGACGCAGAAGAGATCGCGTCAGCATATCGTCTGCGATTGGAAAGATCTAGGCTTATGGTCATCTTCAATAAGAAATATAAACGCGTCGAAAACATATTAATTGATTTCGATATGGATATGTTTGCAATAATTTGCTTGCTTTTATTTTTTGCGGTTAATTTGTAATTTTCATTTGGGGGCGACCAAATTCTATTCGCCTCCAATTATCTAAGATAACATAAATAGTCTACTATGAAGTTGAAGAAAAACCATTGGAATGATTCAAAAACATAAAAAAAAAACAAAACATAAATATAACTATCAACTAGTTGCCAACTATAAATCTTTTTATCCCGTTAGTTTCAATGTCTGATGAATCAAAATAACAAAAACCTAACAATGTTGTAAGAGCTAAAAACACACGAAAACAAACAACCGTTTCAAAATAAACCTATTTCCAGCATGCAGAGAAACACAAAAACAACAAACAAACATTTAAAGAAACAGCTTAGTTACATTTGGGGAAAAAAAAAAGAGACCAAAAGAAGTAAAAATACAATTCAGGATACTCCATTTTGTTAGGGGATAAAAGAAGAAGCAGAGAGAGGGGGGGGAGGGAGAGAGAGGGAGGGAGAGAGGGAGGGAGAAAGAAAGAGAGAGAGAATATATAAAATTGAAAGAAGGAAAAAGCGACAGAGATAGACAGAGCAAGAGAGAGAGAGAGAGAGGCAGAAAAAATGAGACTATTTAGCCTACTTAAAATAGTTTTTATCTTAGAATTTGACTTTTTTTTTTTTTTGATTTGGCTGATCTTGCAATTTTTTTTTATAACTTGCTTAAAGTTCAGAGTTGTCGTTTGCCAGGGACCAAAAAAAAAACAACAACAACAACTACGTTGCAGATGTTAAGGTCAATGTATTGCGGACAGAAGTTTTAACATTTCAATTCGTTTAACAATAGACCCAGGTTCCACTAAAAAACACCTTGCAATGTTTTTAATAAACACACCCTGTTACTTGACATGACAAACATATGACTGAAACATGTCTGAAGGCGGTTGGTCGTTGTGCTGGCCACATGGCACCCTCGTTAACCGTGGCCAACAGAAACATCATCTTTCCCACAGATCGCAAGGTCTGAATGGGGTACTTTTTATGTAGCTGCGTTATAAAATAACTATTTTACTGAACCATTGTTTACAGTTTACTATTACTCCTAACAGTTTGTTGTCGTTAGCTATTACACCAAACACTCCCATAAAGAGTCTTTATGCTGGCCTATGGAGTCTTTGAAATTAACAGTCGACATTCGGAAAAAGGGACACATTAGTGAAAAAGATAGGTCACCACTTTGACCTATCTCTTTGTCTGTAGAACCGTTGGGGCACCACACATGATCTGTCGACCGTCTTTTTTCCATTCTCCTGTCTCTAGCCTTGGATAGAATTTCTTTCAATGGCCCGTCCATTCTTTTCTATTGTCTTCCATGTGCCGACAATTTTGGGTGCAGTGGGTGACCAGAGACCTCCTGTGTGTCTTGTCCTGCTCTAGAGTGCTCCACAGCACTGTGCTGGTATTTGCCTTTCAGTCCGACTTGTCTAGTTTTGTGACGTTTCGCACAGGCCGCCAAGTCCAGACTTCACATGCTAGGTTTGACAGAACCTCAGTGTACTGAGTGCCATGGACCATGGACACGTCAGATACCCTCTACCAGGTTTAGCCGGCCAGTCAAAGCCGTTTCCGGGGTGTGGCCCCTGCGCATGCTACAGCTTCTGGGAGCCACATGTGAGAGTTAGGTACCGAGTGGGGACCAAGAGTGAGCCAATTTAAGCTTCCCTCAAAAAGAGGGTACGACTGTCTGTCCACTAGACAAATCTATTTCTACAGAGCTAAAAATTTCAAAAATGCTATTATACGGTTTCATATTGATATATTACGTCGCTTATCAATACTTCTGTATTTTGTGTACCCAATACACCAACAATCTTGATATCTATGGATTTGCCTTTATGTATGAAAACAATTAATAGTAAAATCGGATTTACTAAAGTAAATGAAGTTTCTGTTCGTAAGTAGAACTAGCATTTCAAATTGGCTTTAAATGGTTTGTTGATTTAATTTTTATATACGGTACAAAAGGGTGATAAGTCTTACGAGGACCGTCGGTAACATTTGCGTCTCTGTTGATCTCTCTTTGCAATATGTTTGCTCATTTAGTTTATTTATTACAAAAGAAAAAAAAGATTACAACTCTTTAATTGTATCCTTGTGTTGACTTAGTCGTTTATGGTTGATCTATCAGAGTAATAAAGGCTTCTTGTCAGTTGTTCTGTTGATCTATCAGAGTTATATAGGCCTTCTTGTTAGTGTAATGTACATTTTATTTGTTTTATTGACCTATCAGGGCTATATACTTGCTACTTATGTTAGTCTATCATCGTAATGTGACCTGACAGAGTGACGCGCTTCCATTGGTAAGCCTACTATGTTTTTTTCTGTCTATTACTTATCACATTCACCAGCTACAACGTTTTCGAGATGCCTGGTTAATGGACGTTAACAGAAATTAATAGAAACAGACTTTTACTTGTCGCACTTGTGCTGGAGGAAGCCAGAATCAACTAGAATCGACTCCGATTATCTAAACCTACACATTTATTGTAGGCCTTACCAACTTCTATTCCCAATTGTTCGTTGATTATGCACGCATTTTTAATTAAGTAGGTAAAAAAAGTATCCTTTTCAGATCTTGCGATCTACTGGGCAGATGAAGATTCTGAGGTCAAGGGTTAATACAACACGTGATAGAAACTTGTATTCACAAGTAAAGAGACACAGAAACTCGGGTGGAATCGATGTTGCTAACTAGTACCGGGCGATACTTTTTAATTCCAGCATCGATTCGTGTTATACCTGACAGACAATTTGATTGCTGAGCCCACCCAAGTTCTTAGTCTAGCTGCTAGCAGATATATCATAATCCTGGCATAAGAAATCTTGGTCTATGTTCGCTTTCAAATTTGTATACAAGTAAATACGAAATTAATACGATTTCTTATTTTCTTGAGATGTGTATCACTTTTCCTTCTCTACGACGCCTTTCTAATTGTAGATAATTTTAAAATCGTTAAGAATCTATGGATGGAGGCGCGGTGACTGCATGGTACAGCGCTTGGCTTCCGAACCGAGGTGTCTAGGGTTCCAATCCTGGCGAAGACGATGATTTTTAATTTCGGGATATGTAGAGCGCCTCTGAGTCCACCCAGCTCTAATGGGTACCTGACTTTAGTTGGGGAAAGTAAAGGCCTATGGTCATTGTGCTGGCCACATGACACCCTGCTCGTTAACCATTGGCCAAAGAAACAGATGAGCTTAACATCATCTGCCCTAGAGATCGCAAAGTCTGGAAGGAAAACTTTATTTTTACAATTGATATAAGGAGCAGCTTATAAACTGGACTTTCAAATCATCACCCCCCCCCCCCCCCCCCCCCCAGAACAGAACAAAACAGAAACGGATTCCATAATGGTACTCTGAAACATAAGGTGACATTGACCCCGACCTTGTAAATCGAGCCTCGTTTGCTGGCATATGGACCAATGAACTTTACAGGGCACACGCTCACACAGCGCACTTTAAGACACTAACAAGACAAGTGATTTCTGCCCGTGCAGCAGACGAGGGTACGCAGACGAGCGTCTACACTGGGTGCTGCCGTGTGTACCGAGCGCCACCTGTCGTGAGTAAAATATACAGACACTGAGGCAGCAGCAGGTAAATAACACAGTTCAACAAAGTTCAGCACAACTTCGAAACTACAAAAAAAAAAAAGGACAAGTCAAGTTGAAATGTTTTTTTTAAAAAATACTAAAAAGTAGAATTCAAAGATTGAAACTCTGGCTTAAAGTGTTTTGGTAGCTTCATGGATGGCTGAGTTGCAGCTGATTTGAAAACCGTCTTTGAAATAAGTTTCAGTGAAGGTCTTGTACTTTACATTACGTCAGCAGAAACTGTGGCCAGGAAAAAAAATGTCTTTGACATTTCCAGTTGTACATTTCCTATTAAAAATATGTGTATATGCAAATATATATTTGTATGTGTGTGTTAATGCTTTTTTTTTGCATTTCTATGCATTGAATGGTTACCATATTGAAGCAATGATGTAATAGCTTATGTGGCATGCACATTTTAGTTAGGCGTAAGTGACAGTACATTTCGTAATACAGCTCACACAGCTCGTGCCGTGCGTCTGGAAAAAAATAGAGCCTGTAGATCAAAATCTAGCAATCTACCTGATGTCCATGCAGCTTGACCATACATGGGCACATACCAGGGCCGGCCTTAGGCCACTGCAACCTAAGTCTAGGTGTAAATTAATAAATTAAACCATTTTAACTTATTATTTAAAGATTACCGCAGTCTCCTGATTTTCCAAGAGCTCCTGGATATCTCCTGAAATTGCAACTGAAAACTCATACAAGTGTCCTGAAAAATAGACAAAATTGTCAATTCGAGATGTCATTCAATACGAATAACGCCAATCCTACTCGCGAAAAAAAAAAAGGTTTTGTCAGCTTTCATTTAATAAAAATGTAAAAGGCAAATTTTAACCAAATTACATTACGTCAATTACATAATTTACTTCAATAGTCAGTGGCATATAAATATAGATCTAAATCTATCTCGACCGCTTAACAAAAATCAAAAGCGATATTTTTGCTAGTCGATAGTAAATCTAAAAGGCAGATCTGAATGTTTATCTGCTTTTTGTTGGAAAACTTCTATCTTCTGTAGATGGCTCGTAAAGTTAATTATTTGACCGAGATCTTGTACTTTGTAAAGATGAATAAAATGCAAAAACGAATTTATTTTCTAATACAAAATCTTAATTTTCACTTATAATTCTTATCCCTACCCAGACTGGGCCCCACGCAATCCGTTTCGCCCGTAGGACCGGCCCTGGCGCATACTAAAAGATTCTTGATCTCACCGTCACCTAGCCTGTTGAATTGTTGGGGATACACACATAATCCGTCGACCGCCTTTCTCCATTCCTCTCTTTTGCCCTCCTTTGCCTCAAATAGAATCTCTTTCAGAGACAGGCTCGTCCATTCTATGATGTCTTTTCCTTTGATCCTCTGTATAAATTAAGAGTACAGTTACATGATATATGTCACTCCCCCTTATGATATGGAGTGTGTGTGTGTGTCTGTTTCCAATGTTACGATGATGAGAGCTTAGGCGAATGGTTGGTGGCTGCGCGGTTCTGTTTGATGAAATAGAAGCTGATATGTCGTAATGCAGATGTTAAGAAAAGGAGGCCGATCTAGAGATGTAAAAAAGAAAACAGTTTATATACTGCTATCACAATTTAAAAGTGTATGGATACAAGATAAACATACATTGTATCTTCCCCGCAGCAGTAAATCTTTGTTGTTGTTTTTTTCTATTAGAAAGGACGGTGAAATACCAACACGTCTTATCGGAAGATAAAAAAATCTCTCAACATACTACAGTCAGAAGAATCAAAGGTAGAAACCAGTATGTTCTTGGTCGGTCGTTGACTTATACTATCAGATTATCCATATTATATTTTTCACAAGGCACACACCAACTCACTCTGTCTTTCTGTCTGTCTGGTAAAAAGTTTGTACACACAACCTCGGATCAAGCTGAAATTTTGCACAATTATTTCTTTTACCTGACAATAAAAGAGAGAATACAAAAAAAAAATAGTTAATAGAATATTGGAAATGTATTATTTTGTTTATTGTCTCGAACAAGGGGAAGAAATTGTACTTGACTGAAGTGTTGGTAGAATTAGTCCCCTTTTTTAGGTCTCCACTTTAAATTAAGTTTGAAACAAACAAGAGATAACTAAACAATCTTCTATTTTTATAAGCACTTCACTAGCAGAGTAATTTGCATGTCGGCTTGAGCCATGAGTTGGAAAAAAAAATTGCTTATCGTAAAACTCACCCAGATATCTCTTTCTTTCACCTTTTCCGTCTCCAATTTATACATAAACATGAACATATCTCTACCCTTGTCCGTCAATACTTGTGATATTATATTTCAGTATTACGTCATTGTTTTATGTTGTTTGTTTGACAAGAAGTAACGTAATAGAAAAAGGGATTTAATTTGTATTCCTACGAAATTTGAAGACGTCTCTATTTATTGAATTTATGCTTGAGCCACAGATTGAAATAAGCCGATCTCAATCTTTTGATGTGCCATTAGAGCGTGGAACGGGTTACGACTGGATAGGGTTGTGTCTTTAATAAACATAAACCATTAGGTGTTAACGTTTCAACTACTGTTACTTTATGAGGGCATGTTATCAGATCAACAGGCCCAATACTGAAACTCAGCTTTTTGTAGGCGGGTTGCGATTTAGGGGGGTAATATTTTGTAACAGTTTAAGCAATAATACTAGGCTATTTCGCAAATTTTAAGACTAAGACTAGGACTGCTTTATTGATCCATATGGAAATTTGTTGTGATTACAAGGACTCCTTTCTCATATAAAGACAACATACACATACATAGAACAGACACAACATAATGAGTTCCTTCAGCGACTACACACAGGCGTCCTGGTCCTTTTCATGTTTGCCAATTGTACAGCTCAACCTTAGTTTTGTTTACAGGTGTACATTGCGTTGTCTCTTAATAAAACAATGCTCTGGCTGCCACTAATGTTAGCAGCATTTTACCTTTCTTTGTAAAAGACCATCAACGATTATTTTGCTTATAAAATATTTTATAATTTTCTAGACTCGTGAATAAAGAAACAGATCTAAAGCTTGTCTTTGGGTCAGAAGATTAAGGAGGAATGTACTATCAAACACGACAAGGCATATCTAACAGTGACCTACATAATTTGACAAAATCAACGCAGACAAAGCTGTTGTCTTATTTATGTTCTATTTTCGCTCTGTTCGCCTATCTTTGGCATTTGCTCTTCTCTTGATCTCAAATTTGAATTCCGAGGCATTTGTATTGGCCAAATAATTCTACTATTAATAGGTCCTAATACTTCAAAAGATATATGCCACAATACCATAAATCTGTAAAAAATATATTAAAAAACACTAAAAAAATACAATAGTCTAAAGGAAAGAATTTCTTTCATTTTAAAGCATAGTGTGAACATAGAATGTTTTGAATGTAGTATGTTTTTAAAAAGATCCTTTTATCTCTATGTAATTTTTATATTCGTGAACTTGAGGTAAGGTAGATAACCCAGTTTACAAGCAGAAGAATTTCAAAAATTATGCCCTCTTACTTTCTATTATTCAAAGGAGATTATAGTCATCCTATTTCCAAGATTCCCGGATATCAAGAGTTACCAGACATCAGCACACACAAAATTATTCAATATAGAGGGACATTACTTTATTAAGGGGAGATAAAACACAAAGACAAAATAAACTTTGAAACCTAGGCTTAGAATGCAAAGATCTACTATAAAAACATATCAGTCAATCAGAGGCTATAGAGCTACAAATGCAATGTTTTCGGACAAAGTCAAAATTTTGCACTATTATTCTTTGAACCTAACAAAACATGAATCAATAAATAGAATTAACCAGTTAATCAATTAATTATTCTTAATTAATTATTTTGTTCAGTAGGCCTACAACCAACATGGGATATTAATAGTTAATAATAATAATAATAATAATAATAAGGCTTGTCTTCGAGTCTGAAGATTATTGAGGAATGTAATATTTCGCGAAGCTACACAGCCCCAGCTGTGGCCTACCTATTTGGCCACATCCAGGGCAAGCATAACCATTTTTACGCCGGTGGTCGATTAAGATTTTCTTTTCGCCGTCAACAAGGGATATTAATCCTTCAGTATTCACAAATATCGTTAAACATGTAGGGTCTGTCTTATCTTATCTTATATAATACAGATGTTACTTCAAAAAAGAAAATAACTGTCCCCTCAGATAACTGTACACGTTTTTTCTCCCCCCCCCCCACACCCATTCTCTGATCTAGTTGAAACTTTCCACAATTACTTATTGTACCAAACAAAACATGAAATAAAAAATAATTAATAAGTCAACTAATGATGGTAATTAGTTATTATGTTTGAAATCGACAAATGGAACTTTTACAGTATGGAGAGTTTAGTAGTAAAGTTCCCCTTTCAGACCATGTGGTCTATAGGGCAGATGATGTAAAGGTCGTCTATTTCTGTGGCCTACGGCTAACGAGGGTGTCATGTGGCCAGCACAACGGCCAGCCTCCTTTACTTTTCCCCAACTTATGTCAGGTACCCATTAGAGCTGGGTGGACTCAGAGGCGCCTCGAGATCACCAGGATTCGAACCCCAGACCTCGGTTCGGAAGCCAAATGCCTTACCACTCAGCCACCGCGCCTCCGTACAGTATTGAGATATATAGATGTAAATTTGGAGTTTGTCCCCTTGGAGAATCTTTACTTTTTAAATTATTTTTTTATTTTGCTTGTTTATTACTTCTCTCTGGTCGAGACCTAAGCCGATTACGACAGAGGCTATTGAGCATTTCCTGGCATCGTCATCATTGCAGACTTACTAAAGTACGCTCTATGGCTGTCATAAGACAATTAAAACAGAGGTTCTCAACCTGTGGGTCACGACCCTCTTGGCGTTCGAATGACTAATCGCTAGGGGTCGCTTTAGACCTCCGGAAATTTGGATTTTTTATCAATTAATCATTAAAAGTTTTGTTTTTTTCTTTCATTCTAACGTGTTGTAACAAACATATATGAACCACAGTTGGTATTCAGAATATTTCTTATAAACATAAGGAACATTCCTCACATTACTTCATCTCCCCGGGATCTAGGAAACGATCGTCAGACGTCAATGGAATAAAATGATAATTGGGATAAAATATTGAAGAACTCGGAGATATTGCTAGAGGATACAGGGGGTACTTTGAGATAGCGAGTGGAACATTCACAGTTAAAGTGGAAGATGTTCCGGAGACGTTACAGGGAGAGTTTATTGAAATCATCAACAATCATCAATCATCAACGCTAAAAATGATTTCTCTTCAATGTCAATTGCACAATTATAGAGAAAGTGTTGGCGGTCATATACCGTCCTTGTCTAAGCATGTGTTGCGTAATCTTTTTCCATTTCCAAGAACAAATCTTTGCGAAACAAAGTTTTTCAGCTTGCTAGTTATCAATTCCACTTTCAAAGTAGACTTGATGCAGAAAATGACATTCATTGTGCTATATCAAAGACTGACCCTAGAATTCCTCAAAAGCTCAACCTTCGCACTATCGTTGGCGTGTCTGTAAATACAGACACTAATTTCTGTAACAAGGTACTTTACTGTTCTCCGAACTTTGCCATATTTGTCCAATTGTAACTTAAGTATGCAACGTGTATATTGTGAATACACAATGAATGTGAGTCTGAATAATATATTTTTTTATTTAATTATAACCACAAATTTATTATACACTAAATACTATTAGAAAAAGGTATTGCTTTATTCAGTTTCAAATAGTGAAAATACATATATATATATATATATATATATATATATATATATACATATAATATATATATATAATATATATATATATATAATATATATATATATATATATAAATATATATATATATATATATATATGCAGTGCTTGTTTGTAAAAAAAAAAAAGGTGCCGGTACTCAGTGATCAGGTGCCGGTATTGAGTAATTGATTGCCTAACTTTTTACTACTAATTAATTAATAATATGCGTTAAAATATAAGAAAAGTAATATTTTTTTCACCACATTTAAAAAGGTGCCGGTACGCCGCACCGGTGCGTACCGTCACACAAAAAAATCCCTGTATATATATATATATATATACATACTCACGTTTCGGTGTCGTCGCTGGTTGGGGGAATTATATTCGGGGGTCGGGAAACTAAAATGGTTGAGAACCGCTGAATTAAAATAAGTGTTATAGGTTATATAATAGAAAGTGTATTTGAAAAAAATATTTGAGAACCTTTCCTCTGCGTGAAAAGTACTTTACAAGTGAGGGTTAGAAAAAAAATGGAATCTTGATATGTGTCTAGCAATCGTGCTCAATAATAACATAAAAAATAAAAGAACAACATTGCAAGGGGAGACTAGGAACAAGGGGAGACTAGAAACAAGGGGAGACTAGAAACAAGGGCAGATAAACAAACGTCAAGCAAGTAATATGAAACGAGGCGCAGAAACCAAAATATCTATCATTCAATTATCCTGTCTCGCGTGTTCCTCCTGAAACAGTTGATATATGGCTGGAGATGTGAGCTACCACAATGTACGCCTCTTTTCTACAAAGCTGGTATCAACCTTCTCTGTCTAGTACAATGTTTGTACACGTTATTTCTCCCACTCTCATTCTCGGATCAAGTTGAAACTTTACACAATTATTTGTTGTACCTAAGAAAACATGGATAAAAAAATAACTAATTAGTTTATTAATTATCATCTTATATCGTATCTTATATAATAAGCACGTTACTTCAAAAAAGGAGATGGTTACGTCCTACGCGTCATGCATTTAGTCATGCATATTAGCCAATGACCCAAACTCCGCAAAGTCACTGGTTTTCCTGGCTAGCTCAGCCAACCCATTCCGTGCTCTAATAGCAGAAGAAGGAGAACTTGTACAAATTTGTCCTAGCATATGGAACGAGGAATGTGCCTTTATCTTTGTGTCTTTCTGAGTATTTTATTAAATTTTGCTTTTGTATTTGAAGATTATGGTTCAGTGTGTTATGATTAATTGCTACTTTACTTTTAAGTCTTCTATTCTGAAGACTTTCATTTAATTATTTTGTTTGGTATCGAAAAAGGGAAATAAATGCTATTTATTTAGAAATGTGACTGTATGAGAGGAATTATATTCCTCATTTAGTTTTTTACAATTTGTTCTCCCACTTCCCATTCTCGGAACAAGTTTTTATTTTGCACAACTATTCACAGTCGATAATAAATTAATTTAAAAATTTACCAATTAGTCAATTAGTGGTAATTCATTAAGATTGTTGTATATAGGAAAATTGAGCTTTTCTTCGCTGCATAGAAATATATATGGCAGTGATCTCATCGGTTATTTCCCTTAGCTGTGCTTCTTTATTATTTTTTTTTTTTTCTATTTTTGCTAGTTTCTAGCGTGGAAAATAAAATATATTCTTAACCTGTGCTGGATTTTTAGTAAGTGGAAGCCATGGGGGAGAATTTTCGTCAAAACCTTTAACCTCTTCAAGATTAATTATCATTGCACTTAGTAATATTTATGAACCTAGATACTTGTCATAATTGTCAAGAAATAAATGGAATAAAAAGAAAACATGTAGTTTAATCTTACCATTTTTTATATTTAATAAATGTTATAATTTTCGAATGTGAATTCCTTCTTTAAGGGTGGGTACTGAGTGGATACACTTTCGTGCACTGTGTTAAATCCGGCCCTACTTAGCAGATGAAGGAAGAACGGCGCAGGAATCACGAGAGAAAAAAAAGTGTTTTTTTTTCCCTTGTATTTTCAACGTGAACCCAGCAGTCTGGGGTAAGACAAACAGATGAGATAATATCCCTGACTATGTGAGTCAAAGACGACTCAAAGACTAGGGTTCAAGTACATTATCCGTGAAATCTTTCCACTGCGACTTTGGCATATATGAATGTTATCCTTAGTAAAGGAAATATAGTCATGAAATGCTTTGATGCCAAAATATCTTTTGTAAGCTAATTCTGTTTTCTGAACACCCTGAATTCTGCTAAGAGGCTCCTCTCAACCGTGAATACAAGTAAACGCAAATATTTCTGTCTTTGGATTATTTTATATTCAAACTGTTGTTTGGTAATAGAAAAAACAAACTCCGGGGTCGATTCATTCACCAGCGAAGTGCAAAGAAACTTAAAATGAATCTTATATCTCAAGCAATTCTTCTTTTTAAACTGACGAAAAAAACTTTTATTTAAACATGAGACTTTTAAGAAGGAAAGAAAATAAATTTCCATTTCTTCTTTATCCTGCTTTTTTTCCCTTTACTTACGTAACTCTACACTGTGGAGTAGCAACGTACCAGAGGGCCAGGGTTCAAGAATATGGGGGGTGGGACCTCCACTCCCTACCCAAGAAATAAGATTGTGAAAAAAAACAAACAAATCGAGTCATCTTGTGTATCAGTACATTCACAAAAATATATTTCAATGTATGAAAAGCTTGTACAAGTAACAATATTCATACACATAATTCAGTAATGTTTTAAAGAAAGGCAACAGTGGTAAACACGATCCGAAAGAAAATAAGCGACCATCTTTCAGTAGCCGCTCATGGCACGTAGAAACCAATGCCTGTAAGTCAAGCGTCCGGGACAAAGAACCCCATCGCGCCCTTGCTGCTACCCCACTGACTCTATATTACAATGACGAGATGAACTTTAGTATGAATCTAATTTTTTTTCTCTACTTCTATTTTAATTTTTATATTTCTTTCAGCCATGATTACTTCGAGTTACATAATGTTACTTGATATTACATAATGTTACTTGATATTACATAATGTTACTTGATATTACATAATGTTACTTGATATTACATAATGTTACTTGATATTACATAATGTTACTTGATATTACATAATGTTACTTGATATTACATAATGTTACTTGATATTACATAATGTTACTTGATATTACATAATGTTACTTGATATTACATAATGTTACTTGATGCCAAAATGAACAAAAATAATGCAGATTAAAGAGAGAAAAAAAAAGAAGGAAAAAGATTCTGTAAAAAGTCAACAGTCTACTACCGTACTGACTAAAAGATAACGAACGAAATAAGAGAGAGAGAGAGAGAAAGATTGAAACAGACATTTTCACCTACTTATAGTCTCTCACTCCCTGGTGTTTATGGCCAAGAAAATGACATCTCACTAGACTTCCTGATGTATAATCAATCGTCGGCATCTCTCTGTCAAATACGCCATACTTGTCTCATGTCAAACGATAAAAACTGCAGAGTTGGCAGCAAATATATACAGCATATGAAAAAGGTCACTGTTGCAAAAATAATCAAGTGATAAATTTAGAATATATATACACGTCTCTAGCAAAGAGTTGCCAACGTGGAGTGTTTGCTCTCAACCTTGAAAAAAGTACAATAAAAACTATAAACTATAAAAATATATCTAAGGCGAACGTCTTCGAGTACGAGGATTAAGAAAGAGTGCTGTAGTTCACGTAACTTCGCGATCCTAGTTCAGATCCGCTGCTCTGCATACTTTATCTGACTTTATCACATTTTGACGCAGTGAGAGCCCTTTTCCGATTGCGTCTTTTTAAGGTGGTTTTTTTTCGTATGCTGAACATTTTTTCGGCTCTAAAATTTCTTTCTTTCTTTTAGAAACCATTTGTTTTCATCTAAGCAAGTTACTCCTCAGTTGGTCTTAAATTGAAGCGTTTCCGGGGCAGATGGGAAGGAATGGAAGTGCACTTCTTTTAAGCCGTACCCCTTTAGATAGAAGTTAAAATAATATATGAATAAGTAAATAAAAACAAAACATAAATTAATTTTTTTAAAAATTAGCTAATAAATTATTGGTAATATTTTTTTTATATTAAAAAGGGAAATAAATTTAATTTTGTATTATTGGAACATATAGTTGTAAATGTGGAGTTCTTCTCATTGGATAAATATCTTGCTTACTTAGCTGTATAATTGATTTCATTGTCCACTATCTCCCTTGCTTAGTCTAATTTAATCTCTCTGTCTCTCTTGTTTAGTCTAGCCTCTATACTTCAATGTCATATTTATTTATTTATTTATTTTGCTGATGTTATCTCCCCTATTTGTTCTAAATTTAGACCCTAAACAATGGAACACTTGGTGCCACTGAGAAGAGAAAACTGGAGTTTCTTCGAAAGACAGAGGCAAGTGTTTAAAGACATCTTCAAAGGGATGGACAGAGACATCGACGATGAGTGGAAAGAGTTTGACCGAGAGCTCGAGAGAATGAGAAGCGAGATGTTTACATTGAAGGCCTTGGACTTCAACGACTTCGGATCCAGCATGATCCAACCTGCACGCCCCATTGTTTCAGATGACCAGGGCAACAAGAGGCTCTCACTAAGGTAAAAACCCTTTAAAAAAACAAAAACAAGAAAAAACAACTTCCAAGCTTATTTAAGGGGGGGGGGGAGTTATTTCACTTATTCGATATCAAACAAAATAATTAATTACCAATACTTAATTAACTAAATATAGATTAATGTTTTGTTATGTAAAACAAAAGCTTTCTTAAATTTTCAACTTGATCCAAGAAAGGGCGTGGTAGAAAAAAAAAACATGTACAATTTTCAAAGGGGACAAAACACTTTATATTTAACGATATCTGTGAATACTGAAGAATTTATTTCCTTTGTTGGTATCAAACAAAATAATTAATTACCAGTAATTAATTTACTAATTTTTTATTATTGATTCATATATTGTCTTAATTAATAATTGTGCAAAGTTTCAACTTGATCAGGTAATGGGTGTGGGAGAAATAACGCGTAAATATTATCTACCATACATAAAGACAGAGTGAGTCGATATAAGCTTTGAAAAACTAACTTTCTAAATAAACTATAGGTCTTTATAAAGATCCTAGCTCTACATATTTCTGACACATTACTCATTCAAGTATAAAAAACAGATTATCGCATAATGCTGTCAACAACTCTAATTCGTCCTGCCAGTCAGTCTGGCATGAATGGTCACCACTAAGCACACTAAGATGAGACAGTATACACAGACCTGTATGTCTGTCATCAATACTGTTACAACCTTGAAGTGTTTTTTTTTTTTTTTTTTTTTTTTTTCAAATATTCTTGTTCTTATTCTGGGCTCTGTCATGGCTCAAATTATTTATAACTAGTCGCCAAGAAAAACAAGATCACAAAACGTAACGTTTTAAATCTACTATTTAGGTATATGTTCTTACAATGTAACTACATTATAGGGGCAGTGGCGTAAGCTATGGATTTGTGGGCTTGACCTCTAAGTGAGTATGGTCCCCTGAATTTTGACAAACATCATGCCATGAGATAATGGCGTAATATTTAATATAAAAACAAAATTTTGGACACTCAAGTGGGTCCCGGGGGGGGGGGGGGATTTTCACATTTAGACGTTCCTTTCCCCCACCCTAGTTACGCCACTGTATAGGGGGATTTTAATACTTAATAACAGTAATCGGCTTTTCGTTTAAATTTGATATTGAAGATTCAGTTTTTATGATATAAAAAAACAGAATACAGGGAGAAAGAAAAAGAAGAGAAAGAGATGTGGAGAAATAAAGGAGGGGGGAGCGGTATAATGGAACCTGAAGAAAAACCTAAGAAAACGAAAAAAAGGAAGATGGAATTTTGAAATAAATACATGTAAAAGACAAGTACACACTGCCCAGGGCGTTTATTGTAAAGTGACTGTAGCTACCTATTATTGTGAAGTTAGAAATTTGATTCTGCAGTGCTATGAAGCGCACACAACAATAAATACATCAAATACACAGCTGATCAATATTTTCATGTTCTGTAGACCGGATAAACTTAAAACTCCATTTAGGAATATCCTTCATGGTAAATTAGTAACTAATATACCGGTACCGGTAATTAAATAAAAGGGAAAATTCATTTAAATCTATTATTGTAATAGGCTTAGGCTACACAAAAAGCTATAATTCCCCTGTAGGCTAGTTTACTGGTAAGAAACACCTGTACCATCTTACCTTCCTTCTCTTACCTTCACTTACCTGTTTCTTTGTAAGATTTGACTGTAAAGAGTTCAAGCCAGAGGAGATCACAGTGAAGACAGTCGACAACAGGTTGATGGTGCAAGCAAAACACACTGAGGAATCTCCAGGGAGAAAAGTGAGTTGTGGTGTTTGTTTTCGGCCCCCCCCCCCCCCCTGTGTGGGTAATGTTTCCTGGGAACCTGGTATCTCAAGCTTTTCCTTTGGGATCGTTTTTTTTGTTTAATCCGTTGACTCCGAGGGGATTGTTATGGTCAGCAATAAAAGGTTTAGTCATAAATGGGTGGCAACTTCCAAACCTTTCTTTACTCTTATCTTTTATACTACAGACGTGACTTCAAAAAAAAAAGATGATGATTACGTCCTACGCGTCATTCATCTAGTCATACATGTTAACCAATGACTTAAATTCTGTTAAGTAATTGGTTTTCCTGGCTAGCTCAGGCAACCCATTCCATGCTCTAATAGCACTAGGGAAGAAGGAGCATTTGTACAAATTTGCCCTAGCATATTGGGACGAGGAATGTGCCTTTATCTTTGTGTCTTTACTACACAAACGAATGTCAGGTTTCCAGGACTGGATTTAGGCTTCAAATTATTTGAGGTATGGGGCCCTGGGGGCCATTGTCATTTTTTTCTTTGCGCTTTCATCGAAATGATTGAAAATATCCCTGGAAGGATTTTCCCGGGGATCCCCAAGCTAGTGGAGGCCCTAAGCTGTAGCTTGTGTTGCATATAGGTAAATGCACTGCAGGTACCCATTTAAATTGGATGGAGACAGGAACACACCAAGCTCAGTCTTCATTTGAATTTTAACTTGATGCCTGTTGATTGGTAAGGTAAATGTTTTACCTTGATGTAAGTGTTAATGTAGTGCCGGATTTTAGTACGTGGAGGCTCTAGACATGATTTTGTTAGAGGCCCCTACCAACTTCACGCTTCAATATAAATGAACTAAATGATGAAAGCGTGCCATATTTGTGAAGCGTGGTCGGGAGGCTAAGTACGTTTGAACTTGGCTTGTCTTGGCTACCATATGAAGGGGGCTCGAAGTTCGACATCCAACTCGAGCATAGTTGTGCTTACTGAGCGCCTAAAGGACCATAGAGCTCTGAGCATGAAAATAGCGCTATATAAAAGTGTCCCTACTGTTGTGTGACATTTACTTGTGTATGTTAATGTAATCAAAGATGTCTTATTGCACTTGAGCTGATGTACTACATTTTACCACGTATGTCTACTTCATTCAGCACAGCACAACAAATATTAATATTGATCACAAAGTCTCCTATCAGCAGATATTTCTTTTATCATCCATAAAATAAGATACACATAAAACTGGCAGCTCCAGCCATAAAAAGATATGTATTATATTAGACAAGTCCAATGAAATATTTTAAGTACACAATTGATATTAAATCACTGAATCAATTACGTTAGACATCCTTACAGATTAACATCCCACAATTCAACTGTGGATTCTTGTCTCTCACGTGCCATACCATGAGCATGAACATACCATGTACTTCGTGCTTCCCAATTAATACATTCACAATAATGAGGTGACAAAAAGCTAAAATTTATTGTATTTGTGAAGAGAGAAAAAGGGTCATTGTAAATTTAATTTCCCTTTTTTTCCCTCATAGGGCATTTAATATGCAAAATTTTGTTAACTTGAGGGTAAGGTCATGTGTGGTTGCATATTCATGCACTATTGTAAATCCTGTTACCACTACGAATGTATTCTGTATCGTTGTCTCTTCAAACCTTTTATGGTACAATTATGAAATTGCTCAAAATAATTCTAGATAGCTATTTGAAGTAAGTAGCCGTTCCCAAAATGATAACCTTGGTACCCCTAGGCATCTTTACATAGGCCTACATAGAGAGGTAGGCCTATTAGCTTAACATTTTTTTTTAATTTGAGAACCGCGGGAGTAGATTGCAAATATAGATCAGTAGATATAGAACATTCTTGACATCTCTCCATTTTTTTAATTATTTTTTTTGAGGCTGTGGATAGCATTTTTTTGTTTATCTCCCTTGGATTCCTGTCTGACGACTGGAGCGATTACCTTTCCTTGGATTACAGTAAAAAGAACAAAATCACCTCAAAGAATTTCACACACTGTGAAACAAGATTTTTTTTTTTGTATCTAGAGGATGGGAGATTTTTAACACAGTAAATACTAAAAAAATGCTTACTGCAGCCAGAAATGCGCAGACTTTGTTTCATTCCTTTTTATGATCAACTATTTGGCTAAAAAAATTAATTGCGATAAAATCAATACAAAATTTCTTATCATTATTTATTCTATTATTATCTTATCTTTAAAAAAAACAACAGACGTTACTTAAAAATGATGATTACGTCATACGCCGAAATACGCGTGTCCCTATTTCAACCTAGTCATGTATATTTATCAACGACTTAAACTCTGCCAAGTTATTGGTCTTCCTGACTGACTCAGGCAACCCATTCCATGCTCTAATAGCATTAAGGGAGAGGTTATCCTAGAATATAGAATACAAGATGTGCCTTTATCTTTGTGTTTTACTGAGTAGGTTTTACATTTGAAGATTACAGTTCAGTGTTTTATGTATAATTGCTATTTTACTTTTAAGTCTTCTGTCCTGAAGGGTCTCTAAATTAAATAATTTTTCTTTTTACTCGAATCAGATGTGAATATTCGTTTGTTGTTCATCTCACGGCTCTATCTGTGTCTGTTCTAGATCATGTGTTCTTGAATTTCGTGCAGCAATTTACATCTGTACTGTCTAGGTTCCCTCTTCTCTATGGACTATATATGTTTTTAGGCCATATTCGTTTATGGCAGTCAATCAATTAATATAGGTAAACAGATGTCTGCATAATGTTGTTTTTTTAATTTCCAGGTATATCGTGAATTTAGTCGTCAGTATATCCTTCCACAAAAGATTGACCCCCTGACCTTGAACTCAACATTAGCGGCAGATGGCGTTCTCAGCATTGAGGCCCCAGCACCCGCTGCAATCGAAGCACCAAGGGAAAGAATCCTGCCAATAATGCGCCTGTAGCTTTCAAAAAATTACATTCGCAATTAAATTTTGTCGAATTATCGCCCTTGAATTACATTCGCAATGCTAAGGCCACTAAGAAAACAAAGCTTTGTGTGTGCGTGCGTGTGAGGGCAACACTAGAAACACACACAAAAAAATCTCTATGAATTTATAATGGTGTTATATAGCACAATATAATTTCTTGAATATGTATAACACAAATGATTACAAATTCATCCATCAATATTATCACTTCTGTGGCCTTTGTGACTATTTCCCTTATGTAGTTAGTTAAAAAGTCCTATAGCTGTGCATTGAATGATCATGAGT
The DNA here is from genome assembly GCA_030265305.1 of Biomphalaria pfeifferi. Taxonomy (NCBI): domain Eukaryota; kingdom Metazoa; phylum Mollusca; class Gastropoda; family Planorbidae; genus Biomphalaria; species Biomphalaria pfeifferi. The sequence continues at coordinate 1,522,595 of JASAOG010000102.1, forward strand.
GTATATTGATGACTTGTCTTGTCCCCTTGAAAGTATGTGGTTGCTTAACTATTAGTTCCAAGTTTTGGTGTTAAAACTTTATGTAAATCTATGCATTCTACAAAATTATTTTAAAATAAAAAATGATCAAATAAATATTTTTTTTTCATAACGCTAAGGTTTTGGTTTGATTTCCTTAGTCATGCAGGCACCTAGAACTTTTTTTTTCTGTTACAAAGCTTACATACACTTAATACAAGCTTTGTGGTTTTCTTTTGCCCCCGTATTTTGCTTGATTATTTTTGTAATGCTTACGTGGAGTTATCGTTTCACTGTACACACCCCTGAGAGAAACTATATGCAGCGAAGTGTTGAGAAAATTAGAACTGCGCGAGTGACATGATTGATGTATGCCTTTTCAGATCTCTTAATATTAAGACATATTTACATTAATAATTAGATGACTTCAGAGCTCAAGTCGAGCATTAAGAAACAGAACAATGAAGAGCCTATTTTGAAAGTGTTCTATTTTCTATTCTTCTTTTTTGATATCCAGAACAAAAAATTAGAAATTATGGATAACCCAGAAAAATGATTGGTACCACATGGTATAAAACTTATTACCACTAAAAAAAAAAACACAACTAACATTCACTCCTTGACTCCTGCACACCTAAACTTGGTTTTAGATGAAATACCATGAAATATGGAGAACTACATACAGGCAATTTCACCCAAACATAAACAAAAAAATAAATAAATAAAAAAGGATAAAAATCTGGCCAGCGGTGTAAAAAGCTGAAATTATTAAAGGTTCTAGCAGACATCTGCATGCATAGTCTCTGACCTAAGACCCTGCAAAAACAACAATACACTTCTTACATTACTCAAAAGCAAAGAAAATAGGAGATAAAACAAATTAAAAACAACAATGGCAAAATTTCTCAAGTATCACAAATACAATTTTATTATTACACAATAAAGATGTCAACTAGACTAGGTTGGACAAGTAAGAATACATGAATAATTCACATTCATGAACCAAGTGAAGGAAACTGTGGGTTGGAAGGAACTCACATGTTGCACACCAACAGTTCAATCATACATCAAAATTTTCTATACAGGTATAACAGCCACCAACTGACACATTTAAAAAAAGGAGGGGCAGTCGCTGTAAGATGGTTACATCCAGTACATAATAGTAACAGAATTGTTGGATGAATTGTGTAAAATAAAACCTCTATGCAGCTCCAAACTATTCTGATTCAAGCTCTAACAACTTAGCAGAGTTTAAGACACTGATGAACAAAGCATGCATGACTAGTGACACTTTATATACATAGTATGTAATTATCTTTTCTTTTAAAGTAACATCTGTATTCCTGACAGACTCAAATGAGGATTGGGATCATGGGATTGTATATAGAGTAAATAAACACAGACAAGTTTGGAGAGGATGTGTTGTGGCAGAGCGGTACAGCACTTGATTTCTGAATAGAGATTCCAAGTTCAAATCCTGATGAAGACTGAGATTTTTTATTTCGAGATCATTGGACGCCTCTGAGTCCATCCAGCTCCAATGGGTACCTAACATTAGTTGGGGAAAGTAAAGGTTGGTCATTGTGCTGGCCACATGACACCCTCATTAACGTTGGACCACAGAAACAAGTTTGGGAGGGATGGAATCTCTTACATAGTCAAATCATTCACCTTGCGCATATACCCTACACACGCAAATACCACACACAAATTACAAAACAAGTAAAAACAAAATCGTACAACCCTCACCCTTATATATTCTGCAAGCATAGATTTATGACTGAACTGTTGCTGCCAACATGCTTCATTAGTGGAAGAAGACTGAATACGGTACAAGTTTCGATGGCTTCACTATCTATATCGAAGACATTGACAATAGTGAGACTGGCGATTGATTGCAGATGTATTGCATGCACTGTAGTTAATACGTTTTGACATTACCTACATCAGCAAATTAGTTTAGTTGCTTACTTACTTATCGCAACTGATTACTGGTATATTAAAAATTCTCTGCCACATCAGTACTATTTGTTTTCTTTAGGTTTATAATGAGAAGTTCATACAGCTTTACAATGTACATTTCACAACCACACAGCCAACTTTGGGAGGTAGAAAGAATCACAGATATGTCCATAGTTTCCATTATGCTATGCTTATGAGTGAAATAATATAAACCTCGCACAGCTCCCACTCGTTTGTAAAATCGTGTATAACCTGTGGGTCATATCCCTGAAAATCGAGGGACATTACCTTAAGCAGAGTGCCTTTTTTCTTAGAAGATCTAAACAGATCTATACTTCGGTGTGTAATATAGATATAGACTTTTGTTATGTCTTTAACGGTGGAAATTTAAGTATTATTTAAATATTATTAACTTACTTTAGCAAGATCAGAGAAGACTGGGATTTTGAATTTCAGGATTTTTAGGACTCCCTTAAGTCCACCCAACTCTAATAAGTACCTGACAGTTGGGGAAAAGTAAAAGTAAAGTTGGTCTATGTGCTGACCTCATGATACCATGGTTAATTGAGGGCCATAGAATCAGATGACCTTTACATGTGAAAGGGTACTTTACTTTAAATTACATGATTTTAAATAAATAAAATTAGATTTTGTAAGCATATATGAAAATGGATGTATTATACACTGGTATATATGCTTATTCCACTGATGATTTTTGTTCACTGTGAATCAACTGATGAGATTTTAAATAAGTCAACAGAGAAAATTCTTTTTGGCACACTTGACATTTGAATGGCTTGTCACCTGTATGAAGCAATTTATGTCTTTTCAAGTTAGAAGAATTTGAAAATTCTTTGTGACATATGTGACACTGAAATAGTTTTTCACCAGTATGAAGCAACTGGTGGGTTTTTAAATAACTTGCCCGAGAAAATACTTTCTTGCAAATTTGACAAGTGAAAGATTTTTCATCCGTATCACTCAAATGAGGTGTTTTTGATCTTTTAGTGTGAGATACTTGGTGTTTAAATGTTTTTTCACAACCATTAACCATTTGGTGGTTTTTCAGCTGACGAGATACTGAGAATCCTTTATTGCAAATTTGGCATTTGAAGGGTTTTTCATCAGAATGTGTCAGCTGGTGAGATTTCAAATATGATGATTGAGAAAATCTTTTCAGACATATTTGACATTGAAATGGTTTCTGTCCTGTATGAATCAGCTGGTGTTTTTTCAGTTTAGCAGAACGAACAAATTGTTTGTTACATATTTGACATTTGAAAGGTTTGTCACCAGAATGAATATATTGATGTGACTTCAAGGACCAGGAATCAATGAACTCCTTTTTACATATTTCACATTTAAATTGAGCTCTTTTCTCCTCAGAGTGAATCAACTGGTGCCGTCTCAGTTGTATAGAAAAAGCATATTCTTTGTCGCAGAGTTCACATTTGAAAGGTTTTACACCATCATGGACAAACTGGTGATTTTTTAGTTGTCTGGCTTCAGAAAATGATCTAGGACATATTTCACATTTAAATGGTTTTTCATCACTATGAACTAACAAATGAGATTTCAAATATCTGGGCTGTGAAAAACTTTTCTGGCATATTTGACACTTAAACAGTTTTTTATCAGCATGAAGAAATTGGTGCCGTTTTAAATCTGCATGGTGAAAAAAAACTTTATCACATGATGGACATTTGATTGATCGTTCACCTTTATGGACAAGCTGGTGGGTTTTTAAAGTGGCAAAATTGCTATACTCTTTGTCGCAAATTTCACATTTACATGGTTTTTCCCCAGTATGAGTCTCAAGGTGCAGTTTGAAAGTCGACGGTCGAAAAAATGCTTTTGGACAAAAGTTGCATTTGAAGGATTTTTCACTAGTATGAAGCCACATGTGATTTTCTAAATTTGAAGCCTGTCTGAATTCCTTTTGGCAAGCATGGCATTTAAATGGTTTTTTATCAATATGAATCTTCTGATGTTTTTTCAAATAATGAAGATAAATAAATTCTTTCTTGCATATTTCACATTTATACTGTTTTCTACCAGTGTGAACAAGCTGGTGGATTTTCAAGCTTGAAGACTTTTTATATCCTTTCATGCATATTTGACATTTAAATTTCTTCTGGCCAGTATGTACCAGCTGGTGTCTTTTTAAATATCTAGACTTAGAAAATTCTTTTATGCATATTTTACATTTGAATTTTGAAGAAGATTCATGCCTTTGGCTGACATTTTGTTGATCAGTAACAGAGCCAGACTCTTGGAATAAAGTCTTTTTATTACTTTTTGTAAAGAAATGTACCTGTTGAAAAAAAAAATTACAATAAAAGCAAGATACCAATTCACACTGATATGCATTAGTAAATTTAATTACTTTTAATACAAGTATCTTAGGTTCCATCCGAGTTAGAACCCAGGAGGCCATCCTATTAATTATTATATATTAATAAAAACAAAGTAGAAACTTATATGCTAGTTTCCCTGGTGAAATATTTGATGGCTAATTTCTTCATATTCCATGACTGTTGTCTCATTAAAAATCTATACAAATGAATGTGTCCAACTTATTGACACTAATGGGAATCTTAGACAAGGGTTTATTTATCGCAAATTTCATAATGGGAATCCAAGACAATGGTTTTATCACAAGTTTCCTAATGGGAATCCTACACAAGGGTTTTATCACAAGTTTCCTAATTGGAATCCTAGACAAGGGTTTTATCACAAGTGTCCTAATGGGAATCCTAGACAAGGGTTTATTATTAAGATAATAAGTGATTTCCTTTTAGTGTGTGTATGGAAGGGGGGGGGGGGGAAGTTTTGTGCTGCTTTTTTCAAAAGCTATTTTTTTTCAGAAAGTTGCTTTAGTCTGAATTCTAACTCAGGGTCTCAAGCCTCCATGATGGATGGTCAACATGCTAGTTACTACAGTTTAACATTTTTTAGCAAACAACTTAATTCTCTACACAATGCTTATCCCCACCTTAGCTTAGTACATATAGACTGTTACGTGCGCATGGTAGTGTGAATGTGAAATGGTGCGAACGGGTTGAAAGAAGGTTAGGGTTGAAAAAAATGGAGGAATAGAAACTTAATAGTGTTGATAGTGTTCATGAAGATTAAATTAATTTTTAACTATTACGTTGACGTTTTGTGTTGATATATTGTTAAAAAAGTCTCATCATATAACAAAACGTAACATAGATCCTATAGTATTACGCTATGTCAAACATATCTTACCTGTTGTTGATTTTCAATGATGTCATCAGGGGTTTGAGGACGAAAGTTACTTTCGGCAGGATCAGGATTTACAAAAGAAACTGGTTCTTCTATGTCTTGACTTTCAACTTTTAATTCACTCTTCATTCTCATGGCTGTCCCCAACTGCTGTTGATTAATTTTTTCTTCTGACTCAGTCTTCTCTAATTTTATCTCATTTTTAAATAAAACAGAAATGTCTGGTTTTACCTCATTTAATGATTTGTCTACTTCTTCAACACAGGGATGCATTAGCAGAACTGGTTCATACCGTTCCTCGGTTTCACGTTTTATCCTACAATTCAGTTTTAATATGAAGTCTTGTTTAACATCTGTAGAAAATGTTTGCGTCAGTTCTTTAGTTGATTGCGTTAATAAATTTGTTTCGTCTAGTTCTTTTGTTTCACTTTCTATTTCATTTTTCAGTTCATCCGCTAAGCTCTGGTGCATTGATACTTTAAATGTTTGTTCATCACTTGGTTGTATTAATCCAAAAGCTGTCTTCAAACCCTTGTCCTCACTTTTTAAAAAAAATTCATTTTTCAGTTGAAGTGTGAAGTTTTGTTTCAAGTCAGTTGATGGCTGGTGACTTGGAACTCCAGTTTCCTGTGTTTTTTCATTGGATTCATCACTTTCAATTTCTATGTTATCCTTCAGATCCAGAATCAAATATTGCTGTGCATCACACATTTTTCACAACTTATAAAATTCTTTGAAGTTTAGGAAATGAACAAATTAATGCTGAAACAAACAAAAAGACAAATATTAAAATGGTGTGTCAAAAAGTAAATAAAATTGTTTAAGATGAAGAAACTCTTATAGTTTAAAACATAAAAACATTTTGAACATGAGAACACAATAGTTTTATCTACAAATAAAAAATACCAACCTAAGTAGAATTTTATTTTACAAACATATACTATTTATAAAACAAATTGACCAACAAGGTTTGATCATAGCCTAATTATACTTATAAATACATTTACCAAAATTTGACATCAACATAGCCAACTACTAGATCTCTAAATCTACAAATATAAACTCATCGGTTTGCATCGAAAGTCTTATCATCTTCAGCCTTACAAGTCGAAGTGATCTTCTTCAAGGAGTAGTTAAAAAAAGCTTGTGGCATTGTTTGTTTGTTCTGTTTTACATGTTTCGATGTTCTTTCAGAACATTACTTACAACTTACAGCTTAGCCCTAAACTCGTGCAGGATTGTAGGGGATGGCACATGGAAGGCTTCAAACCCAGGATTATTGAGATAACTTACTTCATGACTAGGCTGCTTAGAAGCATAAGCACACCCTTTAGAGCCTTAAATTTAGGCCTACATATCACTATCACATATGTGCTAAAAGATATCTAAATGAAGTGTGAGCCAGCTTTTACCTTTAAAAAAAAATTAAGGTGTTTCACTGTGTATGGAATGATTATTGATTATGCCTATAGTCAGTATAGTCTATACTAGTAATAATAATATAAATATATCTAATATTAGTAATATAGTGCATAGATCTAGTCACTATTCTTATTTATATTTATTGAAGTTATTCTATACTATAGATCTACTCACTACTACTTAGTACTAGATCTACATTTATTAACTTTCATATATCGATCTAGATTCTACACCATGATAAGTATAAGCTGTAAGTAGTGTAAGCTAATTAATAAATTATGAATTCTGAATTGGTACATTACATAATACTACTATTTTTACAAAAAAAATCTACAATTACTACATTGCACTTTTTCGTGACTTTTTGCAGTTAATCTAAAATAAACCTACCTAGGCCTAGGCCCTAGCCTGTACAGTGCTAGTACTACTAGATCTAGTACTATAGTTAGTAGATCTAGATCTAGTAGTAGAACTCGGTAAAAGTACTAAAACACAGAAACACTGCTAGGTCAGTAGGTCTACCGTCTATATAATAATTAGTTAAATAGTTTAATAGTATAATATTTATATATAATATAATAATAGTACATAAGACACAAAGGGAAAAAAACTTTTCGGGGGTACAGCTATACAGACCTTCTAGATCTAGATTCTAGTTCAAAATCTATAATATAATAGGCTAAATTAGTAAATAGGCCTAGATTCTAGAGTATATAATTTTATAATCTTTGATCTAATTATATGATAGAGCTAGAGATCTATTCTATTTATAGAATCGATCCCGGGGAACTCTTGTAAAGAACAAAAAGACTAACCGGCTGCAGAGGCGCGGAAGAAGAAAAAGTGCAGTCGGACTGACCACACACGGAGATAAGAAAAGGTCTGGTCACAAAGCAATCCCTGTCGTAGGCCTACAAGTAAAACCAAATTGAAGCGACGGTCACGGGGCAAAAAAGAAAGACTCACGGTAAAGTAGCAATTATACATAACACTCAAACCATAATCTTCAAATACAAAATCTAATAAAATACTCAGAAAGACACAAAGATAAAGGCACATTCCTCGTCCCATATGCTAGGACAAATTTGTACAAATACTCCTTCTTCCCTAGTGCTATTAGAGCATGAATTTAGGTCATTGGTTAATATGCATTACTAAATGCATGACGCAAAGGACGTAATCATCTTCTTTCTTGAAGTATAACGTCTGTATTACATAAGATAAGATAGTTAAAGATACTACTTGTTAGATTTAGGATCGAAATTAATACAATAGGTTTCAACTTTTCAAAAGGGAAAACAAGGAATACTTTAAAAAAAAAAAGGTTATTTAAGGGAAAGAACCGCTAATTACAGGGCCTAGCTGGAAATCTCTTCCTGCTATATAAAACAAAATTAATTAATTAGTACTAAATGATTAACTAATTGGTTAATTTTTAGACTGATTCTGTATTATCATCGACAATGAATATGCAAAAGTTCAACTTGCTCTGAGAATGGAAAGTGGGATAAAAAAGGCGCGCGTGTCAGAACGTAATAAAGGGTTTAAATCCACACATAAAGCCACATCTCTCATTAAAATAGCATTTATTTCCAATGAAACAAAATAATTTATCACCAACAATTAATTAGCTATTTGGATAACTTTTAGGATTGAATTAGCCTATGCCAGGTTTAATGAATAGTTGCGCAAAGTTTTAAATTGATTTGAGAATAGGAAATGGGAGAAAAAACATGTCATATAGGCCTAGATTTCACGTTAGTGTAAACATACTTGGATCATATAGGCTTTTTCATTTAAAATGATTAAAAACCAAATAAAAAGGTGTTGTTGTTTTTTCGGCAATTGAGTTAGCTTCTAATTTTGATAGTAGGCCTAAAGCCTTGAATATAATAATAACACAGCCTACCAGCAAATAGACTTTCAATAAATTACGTCAGATAACACGAATCACAAATGTTTGTCAGTTTTTACGCTCATTCTTAACACATTAGACTGATATTAGACCGAGACCAATCTTTATGGTGAGCCTCAACAGTACTCAACACTGACGTGCGACGTCACAACGAGCCATTGGTTAAAAATGTATGTAGTGCGGAGGCATTATTAGGATATGCTAGAATGCAATGGATGATTCAAAGAAGGTTGTGCTTTGTTTAAAGCTGTATTACTGGCCTCTTAATTGAAGGAATGCAATTTAAAAAAATGGGACGACTTAAAGGTTTATGGTTTGGAATGAGACTTTCTATTGTTTCTTTTGGATGATGCCCAAAAAATGTCATTGTAATGCTTGCTGTTCCACTGAATAATAATATGCCTGATGCAGAAAATTTGGAAATGTGGACGAGCCAAATGAACACATAAAGGCAGGATGTTCAGCTTTATCAGAATCTGCATACCTAGGTCGCTATAACCACGTTGCAAAATTAATACACAAACACTTGGCTTTGACACAAAATTTCATCAATAAGGATACTCCTCCTTATTACAAATACTCGCCACAAGAGGTTCTCGAATATACTGATCACCTATTATACTGAGATAGGCCTATTTTGACTGACAAAACGGTAGATTTTAATCGCCCTGATCTGCTGTTTATTGTAAAAAAAAAAAAAGAAAAAAACAACCCTACCGCTATATCGCCGTACCACTGTCTCAGAATGTAAGAAAAACTGAAATGGAAAAACAAAGAAAATATGGGAACCTAAGGGAATTTATCTAAAATAACAATATACCCCATTGTTATGAAATGTTATGACAACCAAGGGGATAATGACAACTGACCTCACAGATACCTTGAAGATTCGCGTTGCCTATCAAAGGGCGGTACTGCTCCAGACCTGCCACATCACCATAAAATTCCTCAGTGGACGCCGATAAAGGAACTACAATGAATTTTGTTTCTCTTTAACGAAACTCAACCCTGGCAGTGCCAGAGAATGAAAGCTCGTTCGTTTCTAACATAATAATAATAATAAAATGTTATAGGTGAAACTAACCAGAAATGCGTTATAGTGGTTATGCGCTTTTGGAATTCAAAGACCTAAGAAGCGAATGCTTTGTCTGTGTTTGTGTAGGGTCAGCCGTTCCATTAGAACATACAAGGGCCACAAAGTGAGTTGTTGGGGGTAGAGGTGGTTCACTTAAAAATAGTGTGTGTGTGTATTGTGGGTCGTTATAATGTTATAACTGACATGGAAGAGGGCACCTGGCAGCAGGCGGCTTCGGAACGAGACAACTGGAGATCACTGGCAAAGGCAGCGGGGATTCGGGATACACATCAACCCCCGGCAAACAATGGATATACCTGGGAAGGAATTCGCATGTAGGTCGCTTTTTTTGTCTACGTAGACATGTGAAATACTGCATTCCTCGTTAATCTTAGGACTCGAAGACAAGCTTTATTATGATTATAATACAGAAAGACGAGAGAGCTACAACTGATGGGCCAAAGAAGTGTTTGAACACACTCTATATCAGGGGGTTTCAACCCTAGCGCAGCACGGGTATGTGCTCATATTTATATAAAAAGGCCATACAGAGCGTTGCGATTGACAATTAAAATAATTGGTATTTAATTATTTTGTTTGGTAGCGAACAAGGGAAAGAGCTTATACTTTACAGATGTAGTGGCATACGCGGAATTATCCCCCTTTGAACTACGATTCGCAAAAGTCCGCATTCTTTCTGTTAAACATTTAGACTAATTTAGATTTTATTTTTGCTATTTTTCCAAAACTCCACAATGCTTCATGATGAAGGTTAGTGATAAGTACGTTCACAATAAATTGTTTTGGACACAACATAAAACGATGTGCTGTAAGCGAATATTATAGCTTGTTGATGAAGGACATTGTTATCTCTTGAATGTGGATAAGCTGATCTGCTACTTTTCACGCTGCTTCATTTACAAGTTTTGTTTGTTTTGTTTTACAGGTTTTTTTAAAAATGTTCCTTTCAAAATTTAAGATTATTACATCTTAGCCCATACGTCCCTACATGACCTCCGGGGAGGGGGGAGCAGATACAAATCATATGGCAAACTAGTTGTGGGCTTTGTAGTATGGTAACGCCAGGGACGATTTTCACAATCAGTCAGCCCCTGGCCTGGAAACAAATCAACTAGCGTAACCGGTGAGCGATGTTTAATTTAATTTTAATATTTAAAATTACTTGCACATCTTTAATAGTTGTCAGCATCGGAAAATGAGCTACTTGAAATTCAGAGTCTACTATATCTTCTTATCTTATATAATACAGACGTTACTTCAAAAAAGAAGATGATTACGTCCTACGCGTCATGCATTTAGTCATGAATATTAACCAATGACTTAAATTCTGCCAAGTCACTGGTTTTTCTGGCTAGCTCAGGCAACCCATTCCATGCTCTAATAGCACTAGGGAAGAAGGAGTATTTGTACAAATTTGTCCTAGCATATGGGACGAGGAATGTGCCTTTATTTTTGTGTCTTTCAGAGTATTTTATTAAATTTTGTTTTTGTATTTGAAGATTATGGTTCAGTGTTTTATGTATAATTGCTACTTTACTTTTGAGTCTTCTGTCCTGAAGGCTTTCTAAATTTAGTGATTTTACTAATGGTGTTACCCTAGTCAAATGTGAATATTCGTTTGTTATGAATCTCACTGCTCTATTTTGTGTTTGTTCCAGTTTCTTAATGTTTTCTTGAGTTGAGGGGTCCCACACGGTGGATGCATATTCTATTATTGGCCTAACCAAGGTTAAATAACATTTTAGTTTTATGTTCTTATTTGATTTATAGAAATTTCTTTTAATAAACCCTAATGCTTTGTTGGATTTTTTTATAGTTTCATCAATATGTGGATTCCATGACAGTTTTTCATTTATTATAACACCTAGGTATTTTGAGTTTTTAGTCTGTGTTACTGGTTTGCCATGAATAAGATAAGTGGAATTAATTTGTTTTAGTTTTTTTGTTACTCTTAACAACTGACATTTTTCTGGGTGGAAAGACATGCTCCAATTTGATTCCCATTTCTGTAATTCATCTAATTCTCTTTGTAAAATATCTGTGTCTTGTTTTGTTTTTATTGTTCTATATATTATGCAATCGTCTGCAAATAATCTGACTTTTGTTCCTGAACTAATGCAATTTGGTAAATCATTTATGTAAATTAAAAATAGTAGTGGACCCAAAACTGTTCCTTGAGGTACACCTGAGTTTACTGTTATTGGTGTTGATTTAGAGCCATTTATTATTACAGTTTGTTCTCTCCCTATCAGAAAATCTTTAATCCACTGATGCAGTGGACCGTTAATGCCGAAATATTTTAATTTCTTAAGCAAACTATGGTGGTGAACTTTGTCAAAAGCCTTGGAAAAATCTAGTAAGATAGCATCTATTTGTTCACTATTATCTAAACCTTTTGAAAAATCATCAATTAGTCCTATTAGTTGTGTTTCACATGATCTATATTTCCTAAAGCCATGTTGGTATGGGGTGAGGACATTATGTTTGTCTAAGTGGTTTATGATATTGCTACATATTATGTGTTCTAGTATTTTACATGTGATGCTGGTAAGTGATACTGGTCTGTAGTTTCCTGGATCAGATTTTTCTCCTTTTTTAAATAGGGGGGTGACATTAGCTTCTTTCCAGTCCTTTGGTACTCTGCCCTGGTTAAGCGATGCTTGAAAGAGTATTTTGAACACTGGGGCTAGCTCATTGCTTAGTTCTTTGAGTAATCTAGCTGGAATACCATCAGGTCCAGACGCTTTATTTGGTTTGGTGTTGGCTAATAGTTTTTTAATTCCATTTTCTTGTACTACTAAATCTTCTATGTTGTCTACTTGGTTCAAATTAAGAAATATGTCTTTGTCTCCTGGGGCTGAGAATGCTGATGCAAAGTATTTGTTTAGGATGTTTGCTTTAGTTTCATTATCATTATGTATTATGTTATGTTCATCTTTTAATGGCGCTATGCCTGTTGTTTCCATTTTCTTAGACTTAATGTATGACCATAGGTTTTTGTTGTTATCTTTAGATATTACATTGTTGATGTATTCACTCTGCAGCTGTCTGCTTACTTTTTGGGTTAGGTGTTTAATTTTTATATACTTTTTGTAAACTCTTTCTGCCTTGGTTGCTTTAAATTTTCTATATAGGTTTTCCTTCTGTTTACAAAGCTTCTTTAGTCTATTATTAAACCAGCATTTATTTATTTTGTTTGATGTGTATTTAGTTGGTATATGATTTTCTATAATGCTTTTAAGATGGTTTTTAATGAAATTCCAGAGGTCATCGACTGGTTGGTTAATGTCTTTTTCTAATAAGAATGTTTGTTGAAAGTTTAATGCAGCTTGGTGTAGTTGTGTTAGGTTACATTTATTCCAGAGTAAGATTTTTCTTTTGGTTTTTGTATTGGCTACTGCTTTTATCTGACTGTGTATTTTTATGATCTCATGGTCTGATAGACCAGGGATAATATCATAATCAACTACTAATCCAGGTCTGTTGGTTAAGAAGAGATCTAATGTGTTGTTTAATCTAGTTGGCTTTTTAATGATTTGATCTAAACTTAGGTTGTGTAAAGTTTCTATGAAAAGCTCATTTATGTCCTTAAGGTTTTGGTGTTTATCTATGGTTAGTGTTTTCCAATTTATATCAGGTAGGTTGAAGTCACCCATAATCCAAAAAACTGCATTTTTATTTGTCTCTTTAAGTGTAGTAATCTGATTACATAGTTCCTGCATGTATTCTAAACTAGAATTTGGTGGTCTGTAAATGCTGCCTATTATAAGGGATGTTGAGGTGGTATTAATTTTACAAAATGTAGATTCTATGTTTTTTGAGCTAGGTAAGGTAATTTCTTCTGCTATAAGAGTGTTTTTTATTGCTAAAAGAACTCCTCCATGATTATCAGCCCTATCTTTTCTAAAAATATATATATAGTCTAGTGCTGGTAAAAATAACTAGATGTAGATCTTATTTTCTTATCTTATAGATTAGTGACATTACTTCAAAAGAGACGATAATTAGGCATACATCCTACGCATTTCATGTATCAACCTAGAGACAGATGCATTCACAAATTGAGAAAACAACGGGATAAATATAACATACAGATTTCATGGTGGCCTATTCAACCCGAGCTCAAAGCAAAATCACAAATAAAATCAGCAGTAATCAGGGACTTCCTATTTGCTGACGACAGTGTCCTAAATGCCTGCTATGAAAATGATCTGCAGAGCATCGTCCGTGACTTCTCAAGAGCATGCTCAGACTTTGGCCTTACCATTAACACAAAAAAGTCTTATATTTGCTTGCTCCAGGGAAAGCCTACTCGGATCCAAACATCAAGATAAATGGACATGATATAAACCAAGTGGACAGATTCACATATCTTGGCAGCAAACTCTCCAGATACGGAACGATCGATAATGAAATCGACCTGCGTATCGCCAAGGCCAGTGCATCCTATGGCAGACTAACAAAAAATGTCTGGAACAGACGTGGTATCACTACAAATACAAAGCTAGGGATCTATCGAGCCGTCATCCTCCCTACATTGCTCTATGCCTCAAAAACGTGGACAGTGTACAGAAAACATGCAAAGAAACTGAAACACTTCCACATGACATGTCTAAGAAAAATACTGAATGTCAAATGGCAAGACAAAATACCAGATACTGAAGTCCTTCGAAGAGCGCGTCTGCAAAGCATCCACACAATCCTGATGCAGTCCCAGCTGCGATGGGCAGGACACGTCTGCAGAATGGAAGACCGCCGCATCCCTAAACGACTCTTGTGTGGCCAACTAGCGAAAGAAAGCGCACGCAAGGTGGTCAAAGAAAACGCTTCAGGGACACCCGCAAAGCTTCTCTGAAGGCGTTCAGCATAGACCCAGCCACCTGGGAGACAGAGGCACATGACAGAGCATCATGGCGTCGCGCTGTGAAAACTGGCGCACAGGTTGCTGAGGAAAAGAGAACAACGCTGGCAGAAGAAAAACTCCAGAGAAGAAAAGCAAAGCCAATGACACTAGCTCCAGCTGGAATAACCTGCCCAGTGTGCAGCCGAACATTCCGGGCTCACGTAGGTTTCACCAGCCACACGAGGAGGCATAAAACCCCAGTCCAAAGCCCTCAGCCCCCTGGATGACAAAGTGGTCAACATCGAACCACGATGGATGAACTATATATCAGCCTAGTCAAGCATGCTAATCAGTGACTTAAACCCTAAGTCATTGATTTTCTTGGGTGCTTCAGTTGCGCAACTGAGGCCATTCCACTCTCTTATGACATTGAGACTCGAGAAGAAAGAGCACTTGTACGAATTTTTCCTCGCATATGGAATAAGAAAAGCGTCTCTAAATCTGTGTCTGTCTGAGTATTGTATAAGGTTTTGTTTGTGTATTTGAAAATTACAGTTCGGTGTTTTATGTATTATTTTATTACTTTACTTTGTATTCTTCTGTCTTGAAGTCTATCTAAATTTAGTGATCTTACTAATGAATACTAATCAAATGTGAATATTCGTTTGTTATGAATCCACTGCTCTATTTAGCGTTTGTTCTAGTTTCTGTATGTTTTCTTGAGTAGAGGGGTTCCAAAGAGAGGATCCTTATTTTAGTATTGGCCGAACTAAGTTAAATAGCGTTTTAGTTTTATGTTATTGTTTGATTTGTATAAATAATAAGCCCCAGTGCTTTTTAGAGTCTTTATTGATATAATAGTCTCATCAATATGTGGATTACATGATAGTTTTTTTTTTTTCATTAATTATAACACCTAGGTTTTTTTGTGGTGTTAGTCTGTTACTTGTTTACCATGAATAAGATATAAAGTGATATTTATTTGTTTTAGTCTATTTTGTTATTCTTATAACTGATATTTTTCTGGGTGGAAAGACATGCTCCAATTTAATTCTCATTTCTGTAATTCATCTAATTTATTTTTGTAAAATGTCTGTATCCTGTGTTGTTTTTATTTCTCTATATAGGCCTATTATGTAATTGTCTGCAAATAATCTGGCTTTTGGTCCTGAACTAATGCGATTTGGTAAATAATTTATGTAAATTAAAAATAGTAGTGTACTTTAGACTGTTCCTTGAGGTATAGGCCTACCTGAGCTTACTGTCATTGGTATGGATTCAGAACCTTTTATTATTACAGTTTGTTCTCTCCCTATAAGGAAACCCTGATTGATGTAATGAATTAGCAATGCCAAAGTATTGTAATTTTTCTAGGCAAGCTATGGTGTTGAACTTTGTCAAATGCTTTACTAAAGTCCTATAAATGACATATAGGCCCCTATTTGTTCATTATTATCTAATTCCAGATAGACTGATACATAAAACGCTGAACCATAATCTTTAAATACAAAATTTAATAAAATACTCAAAAAGACACAAAGTTAAAGGCATATTCCTCGTCCCATATGCTAGATCAAATTAGTACAAATGCTCCTTCTTTCCTAGTGCTTTTAGTGCATGGAACGGGTTGGCTGAGCTAGCCAGGAAAACCAATGACTTGGCAGAATTTAAGTCATTGGTTAATATGCATGACATGTAGGACGTGATCATCTGTTATGAAGTAACGTCTGTATTATATAAGATAAGACAGAGTTAGTTGATATTAGCTTTGTAAGAATACCTTTAAAAATTGAAATAGCTACGTTATTATTTTATTTTTTAAGTGTCACGTTACTTGTTTGTAAAATCCGAATGGTATTTAGATATTTGTTAAAAATGTGTTTTCCTCATCTTTTCGAAGCGTTTACTGCACATAGAACGACCTGTTACCAGAGAGAAAGTCTTGTCCTGCGTACATAACCCTACATCTAGATTAAAATTGATTAAAATCCCAAGCTCTTACAGCAATGATAAATGTCTTTGAAACGGAGAAAAAATTTTGTCCCAGATAGTGCAATATATAGGCCTAATGATATTGATAAATAAAAAAATTGTAATGAATTATAATGCGACTCGACTGAACTAAAGGCCTCATTGCAAATTACCGTCTTATAATTAAGAATAATAATAATTATTTAACATGAAATTAACGCAAATGCAAATAGAACCAAAGGAACTTTTCAGTTTAACATCGCTCTGAAGGTGGTATTTATTTTATCTTTGAAGACTATATTCACCACTGCGCAGGTCTCTCGTGATATTGCCAGATTACCTGAAAAAAAAACAACCCACAAACATTGTCAAAGATACTTCGAATTATATTTTAAATATGTTTTAAATTTCTTATTTCTTCAATGTCGTCATTGAACAAAATCGTTTTTATTTAAAATTAATCAGATAAAATTATGATAAATGCTTCAGGGATTAGGAGTTATAAGTTATACTTTACTAGTTTAAGCCTATTAAGGTCAACATAAAATATACTAGGGCTTGGCATATATGTAAGTACTTTATGCATTAAAAGATCTAATTATAGACATATTTATATTATAATAATTAATAATTATGTCTAAGCTAAGTATGATAAGTATTACCAATATAAAAATGTGTTGATTTATTTTATTGGTGTTATTACCACCTTTTAAAAATAATTCTGTCGTAAGAAAAAAAAAATCTGGGTATGTATACAAATGTATTTTTCGTTTCGGAATACATAACACAAGAAGGTGTGTCTAGATATCTATTATATTATATTGCAGATAACATAAGATCTTGAATCTAGTGATTAGATCTAGGAGTCTAGGTATTCAATATTCTTGTAGTTGATATAGTATAATATAGCTAGATATAGTTTGTAGACTCTAGTAACTAAGTAATTAGTAAGTAAACAATATTGAATTAATTATTGTGTTGTCTAATCTAATTGTCTTCTATCTAACTGACTAAGACGTAGACTTAGGATATATATAATCATAATAATGATAATCTAAGACTACTAAGAGTCTAACTCTAGCCTATTGAATTGGATTATTGTGTTGTCTAATCTAATTGTCTTCTATCTAACTAAGACGTAGACTTAGGACTACAGTCACTACTGTACTCTCCTAGGCACCTCTCCTAATCATCCGACCTATAAATAATAATATATTATTATATATAATCATAATAATGATAATCTAAGACTACTAAGAGTCTAACTCTAGTCTCTAGCCTAGGCAGTCTTAGAGTTCAGTCTAGGCTCTGACTCTAGGGCCCTAGGCATCTAGCCCAGTCTAGGCGACCTAGTCACTTGTGTAGACAGTGTAGTCAATCTAAATTCTAAATCTAGACTTTTTAGTCACTTTCACTTTATTCTACTAAATTCCAGACTAATAAATTAAGTTTAAGTACTAATCTAGATAGACTGACTCTACTAATACTATGACTATCGACTAGAATGGCTATAATAGATTACTAGATTCTAGATCATGTAGATGACTAGATTATACTAGAGATCTAGATCTAGTAGTAAGTAGATTGGAGATTCTAGAATGTCGTAGGGTCTAGATTTAGATCTATGAATATATTTTTTTATATGATGATATATTATTATAGTTTTGTTTGTAAAATGTTTTACATGTTTTGGATGTTCCTTCAGAGTTATACTATCTTCAACTCTGAAGGAACATCCGAAATTTGTAAAGCATTTTACAAACAAACAAACATTTTATTTTCAATAGTAACTTAGTAATTAATTTTTTTAAATGTAATTTTTCTGCGCCTATGTGACCACATTGTTATCAGTCGGATGCGCAGCCTATATACCTTTTTGGGCGGTAAGGATGTGGATGGATATTATAGTTTTTTTCCCATAGAGAGGATGATTATTTTTTTTTATATACAGTTTATTAGGCATGTTTTTTTAAAAAAAAAAACAAAAAAAAACTTTAAAATTTTTCAACTCTTCAACTTGATTTGTTATGATTTGTTCTTCCTCAGTTTTTTTTCAACTGGAAGTGTAAAGATCAAAATTTAAACTCAAGTGTTGTGGACTAGTATGCCCGGTCTTGTTGGAGGACAAGACATGAATGGCTTCGGTTACGACAGAGGTGGTCCAAGAATGAATGGGATCACAACTAAGTAAGTATACTTGATCACTGAAACAGTTTAACCTTTTCTTTTCATATTTCTCATCCATGGGCTCTAGAGCTTTAGTTAACTTAGTCATAGTCTTGTAATAATTTAAGTTTCAAGGTCTCATGGTTTGAATAAGTAAGATAATTATTGCAAATTAAATTTGAGAAGCTACTCTTACTTACACATCAAGATCTTATCGGTTGCGTGAATATGTTGTTTACAATTGAGCAGCTCTCAGCAAATATGATTGATAACTTGCTCATGATAAAGTTTGGAATGTCCATAGTACTAAGATAAGTTTTGAGTTATTTCTGAGGAGCTGTAGATATAATAAACAAGGGAAGACAAAATTGGGGTCATTCAGTTTTCAAATAAGCTTACTGTGTCTACTTTTGTGAATCTATTTGGGATATTAACTTAAATTGTGTATTTTTAATATGTTTTCACTATTTTTGTGATACCAAGTTGAGGAAAAAAAGTGTTTTATTTCGTACAGAGGATTTCTGTTTCTTCACGAAACTCTTTCAGTGCGGCATTACTATCAGCGAGTAACTTATATAATATTTATTTCACTACCTTTTTTATGTTAAAAGTTTTTTTCTCTTTTTTTTAATTTTCCGGATGTGGGAGTGATTGTTCTTTGTTTTGGCAGTAAATTCCTTGCAGTATCAACACATTTAAAAAAAGAGAAGACAACATTGTGTTAATGGTTCCTCTTTATTTAGTTTGGTTTTCCGGGACCACAAAAATGTAAATAATACAGTTTCATGGTGCATTTGTTCATCTTTTATGAAATTTGAAGTGATTAAATATGTTTAGTATTGTGATTTTTCAATATTTATGGATCAAATCTTTAATTGAAAGGTTAAATCTTTCAGTATATTGATTTTTTAATGAATTTTAAAAAATATTTCATTTTCCATGCTCAGTTTAAAATTAATGGAAAAAAAAACTCTTGAATAATTTATTTTATTTATTATACTTTGTAGCCAATTCATTTTCTTTTAAAATAAGATCAAACAAATATGTTTTTTAATAAAATAAAAGTTATGTTAGTTTAATTAACTCTTAACCCCCCCCCCCCCCCCCCCCCCTTGTGTTCATCCTTAAAAACATTTTTTTTTTCGATCAAAATAATTTGCACTGAAAGAGTTAAATAAGTAATCTGGCAATACGGTTGTGTTTGGATGATCAGACGTTGTTTTGAAGTATATTTAATTACAATAACACAGTTGCACTGTATAGGTCTTATAAATCAAAAACATATACTATACATAAGCTAGAGACAGCCATATCCCATTCCAATAGTCAATAGGGAAAGTATTTAAAATTAACCTATTTTTAAATAAGTTTACTTTAGCATCAGACCATAAATAGGGCTACATCACACCAGTTTGTTTAAAGATTATTTTAATTAATGATAGGATTAAAGAATAAGAAAATTTACATTTTCATGATGATAAAAAAAATAAGGGAGAAAGGAGAATAATAAAGATAACAACTGTCAGGCTCATCTTTTTATTTTTCTCTTTTTAGGCATTACATACTGATAATTTTTTAGTGTCACCAAACATGAGTCATAGACTGAATAACATTTGAATTATTATGAAATACTTTTATAAGTGGTCGAAATGGTCTTTGATTAATTGTTTGTAAATTAAAAATTTAAAGAAACAAAATTATTATTTATACTATTCATTGTTTTTTCACATTTTCTCTCAATGTTGAAATATTTATTAATATATTGCCTGGGGTGTAGGGCAGCAACCATAGCTCTTCAATAGACTCAATTTTGAGTGGCTCCTCTAAATGGGTGGAATCTGTGCGTTATTGAACAGTTATAATGAACACTGGACTATTTTCTTGCATTTTGGTTTATAAAAAGTAAATGAGGGGTCCCCTACTAACAATGGACCTTATGTAATTGAAACCTCATCATTTCACCTGTGAACAAGAATATTGTGTGTCTGGTACATCTGCCAACTTTATTAAACGTCAGGTTTTCAGTGATATTCAGAATATTAAACCATAACATTGTAAGCGATTTAAACATATACTGAATATATTTTTAAAAAAATGTTTGAATTGGGCAAGTTAATAGTTTGCTTTTAGACATTAATGCCACTACAACATACACTGCATTTTACACTTTCCACAATATATTTCATAGACATACTAACTAATTGTTTATTATTGTTTTTTTGTTTTTTTAAAAGAAACCTTTATTGTAACAAATAATTGTTACTTATTAAAATTTTAAAACGTGTGGATGTTTCTCTTTACATTGAAAAATAATAATTATTTTTTTTTAGTGGAGGATTAGACCACTACAGAGATGACATTGGAAGGTATGTAGAACAATTTTTTAAAACTTTGTTGTACCTTTTTTAGCACCCCTGAAAGGGGAAAAGATACTATTAGTTTTGTGTGGTCTGTCTGTCTGTCCCATTTAGATCTAGTAAACTAGAAAAGATAGTGAAAATCCGACATCATAATATTTTATACCATTCAAAGTTCTGATGCAACGGCTACTTTTTGCTAAGTTAAATAAATTCTGTCCTACTAAGAACTATAAGTACTATATTTACAAAAAGTAAACTTTTTTTTTAAAGAGAAAAAATCTATTTAGTATGCATATAAGTGGAACATAATTTAAAACAACAATTAATAACTAGTTTTTTTATATTATCGCGTGAACTGCAGAGCCCCACCTCTCTTGAGGCTTTCAAAAAGAGATTGACCCTTTACAAAACAGTTAGATCAATTAGATACTCATTATAAAACATCAATTAGGCCAGGTTCACATTTCACCTATTCCTTGGTCTGCTGGACCGTTGGGGCACCACACAAGCTCTGTCACCATTCTTCTCTGATAATCTTTCTGAAAATATTGTAACCTTCCTTTTTACCTGCCAGGGTGGACCACTTCAGGGGTAGATTTTGAGTTTGTGTTTCCACACAAACTGTCTTTGTAACCTTGTTTTTTTTTTTTAGACTGAAATTTTGAGGCCAATTGCTTTGGTAGGTACACATCATTCTAGTTTTTATTTTAATGAAACAAAGTGTCCATTTTAAATTTGAGAAGACAGCCCAGCAAACAATATAAAAAGTACCAAGTGTGTTGGTTAAAGATCTTCTTGATGTTACACGTTTGTACGGTCCATTCCCAGATTTAAGACTTAATAAGGCCCTAAAAAGATATTGGGCCTCTTGTAAGGCAGTAATATTTTTTCTCTTTCCTGAAAATGTTTAAAAATAATCCCTGAAATTAAGTTATAGCTTATGTTGCATTTAAGTAAATTCAGCTTTGGTAGGGTCCCTGCATTAATTGTCAACTAGCCACTAGGGTGGTTGTCTCGTCTTGCCACTAGAGTGGTTGTCTGGTCGTATGCTGTAACTTGATTTGGATTGTCATCATAATAGTTCTGAGCGCAAACTCCAGCCCCTGTCATCTCCTGCTATCCTACAGGGCTAGGATGCAATACTGATTGTAAAACACACACAAAAAAAATCAAACACGAAATTATTTCTAATTGTTAAAAGGTTCCTTCAAATAAACTAAACTTATTTTATCAAACATTTTGATCAATGGAAGTGTGTCTCTACACTTTGAAGAAACTAAATAAATGTGGGAAAGTAGATATCTGTGATAACTAGATAAATAAAGTGTGTCTTTATTCTGTAGTAAGATAAAGGAAGCGTGTCTTTATTCTCTGTGGTAAAATAAATGATGTTGTTTTCGCCATCTATGGCTGTCCTTGTCAGCATTTTTTATTTTGTTCTCAAATCTGTATCCCAGGGGCCTTTGTCAGTGACATTAAGCTGTCTCCGAAAACAAAAACTAAATCAGCCACTGTCGGAAAATGTACTGTACTGAGTGTGGCAAAATATGTAGGTCGCACCTGGGTCTGCATAGGCACGGAAAATTTTGCATACATGCCTTGACTCTCTACGAAGACTAGCTTATAAACTTGTGAAGAAATATTGCTTCTATGTACTTTTCTATTGACTTCTTCTCGAACCTAACAGTTCATTGTTGTGGGAGACTCTGTGGATTTATAAAGTCAGCATAAAGTCTTACATTAGATCAAAGGTAAAAATGGTAACTGAAGTAAACTTTTTTTGAATCACAATTTCTGAATAAATTATTTTAATACAGGTAAAGTTTACTGTGTGTAAGAAGGGGTAAGGGAGGAGGGTCTCCCCGAGGGAGTAGAATTTCTTGACCTTAAAAGGAAGCTTTCAAGTCTGGTTAACTCTAGGTGAAATCAAAGTATGGGTAGAATAACAAGTGTTGAATAATATTGACGAATGCTTAAAGTCTTATTATTTTCAAGTCTTATTGTTGTCAACTTTTTATTATCCACTAAACGGAAATTTCCATTAACTTTTGTTTTAAAATTTCTTTCTGACAGATCACTTCATTAAATTCTTGATTAAATTTATCTTTAAAGCCTCTGGTACTCTGGGGAACTACCGTTAATAAAAATTATATTGTATTTTTCTTACTTCTGAAAGTCAGTAACATTTTTTTTTACATATGGTTACCCCATGCAAAGGCAATCAATTATGAAAAAAGAACAGTGTCCGTTTGTTAGGCCTATATTTTGTTCTGCTTTATATGTATTGACTTTTTGTTTGCTTGTATTGACTTAAGTGTGCCAATGTCTATGAGTATATGTCACGTGATTGCTTTCCATTAGTTGACTTTGTGTAGTTTTAGTATTTCTTATTCTTCTTATTATTCTGGCCCCAGACCTGCTGCTAATGTAAAGCAGTTAGCGCAGTCCGTCTACAGTCTACTCACCAGAGGAGGAGCAAGGGGGGGGGCACGATGCCCCGGGCGCTACCCACAAAGAGGGGGGTGCCACACACAGAGAGGAGCCTATATTTCTACGTGATGTTCATGGTAAATGGGGTGCCAATAAAATACCTTGCCCCGGGCACACGTTTTTGCTCACTACGCCTCTGCTACTCCCAACAGTGAGTGGAGTGACTACTTGTCATTGAGATTGTCAGCGTATTAAACTCAAAAGCCTACAATTCCACATTCTATGAATACTCATAAGTATCAGCACAACTCGAGGTATAGAAAATGCCAGCAACGATAAATAAATGTGAAAAAAAAACAAACAAACTTCTGTTCCATTCCCCAGAAGCAACCTTAGGGGGTGGCAAGTGAGCAACCGCCCAAGGCCCCAGCTACGGGGGGGGGGGGCAAAAAGCATACATTATTACCTTGTTTCTGAACCAGTAGTTACGTTGATTAAAATTAATCAATATCAGAGGACTGGGGACAAAATCATGCAAGCCAAATAATAGCGTAGAACGAGTACATAGTTAAACCGTCAATAGTATTGTACCAACGTAAGGTACTATGTTTTGTAACAAAAAGACCATCGAGGCTGTAGAGCCGGGCGAATCTGTTAGCGTGATGTGGTATTGTATAAATAATCTACGCTTATGGCTCCTAGGCCCGCGAATTTTTACTCGCCCCGGGGCCCCGCGAATGTAACTCGCCCTGGGCCCCGCGTACTCTGCATTCACAGAGGGGGGGGGGGAGAAGCTATAGGGCATCCTTTGAGATTTTAGTATTGCCTTGAACCGTGACGGTTGCCCCTTCCCAGTTTTGTAATCCCTGCTCCACACTACGTCGCCCCTGTAACTGGCTGTCGATGTTACATTTTCCCTTAAAACAAATCCGGAAGGTGTACATGGTCTTAAAACACACCAGAATGTTATCACGTTATCAGAGTACCCCCCCCCCCTCCCCTTTGCGTGTCACCTTTTAGCTGCATGGGCGACATACTTCATTTGCCTTTTAACCTGTCGACACGTCAATACAAAATATATCTCTATAGACTTATTTGTTTTGGTTCACATTGGGGTAGAGGGGGAAACTTTAACTCTGCCTACTTCCTGGTTTTGTCTGCCGGAGAGACTGTCTTTTAAGAAAGGCAGCGGTTAAGAATGGATTCGTGTTACAGCGCCACAGTGCCAGAAATTTGATTGTAAAGGCTGGGAAAGGCTGTTGACAACAGGCCTCCAAGAAGCCTCAGTAAATCTTAGTAGCTGGGTGGGGGTGGGGGGGCCAATTCATTAGGATTATGTCAATGGACTGGAATAAGGGTATTGTGATGAACGACCCAGTGCCGCCCGTAAATTAGATAATTAGAATCATGGGTTTAAGCAGAGCCTGTCTTAGGCTACTGCAACCTATGCGGCCGCAGTGGGCCCCGCGCTAATACTAGGTGTATATAATTAAATTTAAACCATTGTAACTTATGTTGCAGGGTTCCCGCGGCCTCTTGATTTTTCACGGGCTCATGGAAATCATATTAGGGAGTCATTGAATTACTTAAGGTCAACAATTCACGAAAATAGATTGAATCAAAGGGGCAATACTCGCTATTGCTTTTGAGCATGATCTATGAAGAAACAGAATTTTGATGATATACTGTTGTGACTTCGATAATTGCAAAGCTCGTAAAGTAAAAGTATATCGTAATATTGTACTTAATAAAGAATGAATAAAATGCAAAGTCCGATTTATTTTTTAATACAAAATCTTAATTTTCACTTATTATCCTTTATCCTTATCCCTACCCAGACTGGGCCCCACGCAATCGGTTTCCGCAATTGTAAGGGCCGTCTCTGAGTTCAAGTGAGAACACACTCGAAAGAAATTGCTGAAGCGATATCGATGCGGACTAAAAGTTTACATAGTAAAAATTAAAGTACCCCTTTCAGACCTTGCTATCTATGGCGTGGATGATGTATAGGTCATCTGTTTCCTTGACCGACGGTTGAGGAGGGTCTCGTGTAGTCAGCACAATAGCCTTTACTTTTTTTTTTGGTCTGGGCGGATTTCTTGTTCTCGTCTGCTAATTGCTGAGCGCGAATGTTTCCGGTGTCTCCTTAAGATGTGACAGTTGGGCGATGACCTTGTGACATGTCACATTTCTGATGGGATGAACGTCAAGTGAAAATTTGGTGTGTAAAAGAGTTACCACCTTTGACAACTCCAACGTGACAAGTCATTGTCAGCAGTGTTTCCTTGGTCTGTTACTTCATTTTCAGAGGCGTAGCTAGGAATTTGCCATCATTTGGGGGCGGGGTGCTTGACCTCTTTGTTTAATATTTAATATTCAATGTAAAAAACGCTCATTTGGGGGCCTCGCTCAAGTGGGAGCCCAGGGGTTTTTCAAATTATCCCCTCCTTTCCCCACCCTAGCTACGCCACTGTTCATTTTATTACCTTTGACTTGCGAGCTGTGAAGATGCGCGCAATTAATCTGCCAGTAAATGAACCTGTGTGTAGAATTCCTCCTTAAGACCACAATATTAAGCATTCATTCTAATGTCGTAAAGTCCCCCCAAATTTTATTTTCCAGTAAAAAAAAATAAATTAAGAATGTTTTTGTATGTGTATGTTTATGTATTGCTTCACTAATAAACAACTTGAAACATTCGAAAGAGTTTATGTTACACCCAGTCGACCACGATAGACAATAATGTCATCGGACTTACCGTACATTTTTTTTTACTGAACTTTTTTATCAACGCTGTCTTTCTGTCTGGTAAAAAGTTTGCACACGTTGTTTCTGTCACACCCATTCTAGGATCAAGTTGAAACTGTGCACAGTTATTCAGTGGCGTAGACAATACATGAATCAATAAAAAAAAACCCAATTATTAAATTAATTACTGGTTATTCATTATTCTCTTTGATACCAACAAAGGAAAATAGTCCTTCAGTATTCACAGATATGGTTAAATATGTCGAATGTTATCGAATGTGTTTCGTGTGTAAATGTTGTTCGCATTTGCATCTATAATGTTATTGTTACAGTAGTTACGCTGAGGTTGTCAGTTGTAGTCAAACTGAATTTCCATTTGATTGGATCAATAAAAATTATCTTATCTTATCTTAAATTATTAAACACTATTTTCCCCCATTCTCGAATCAAGTTGAAACTTGAAACAATTATTTATTGTACCTAACAAAACGAGAATCAGTTACAAGATTAACCAATTAGTCAGTTAATTATTGGTAATTATTTAATTAATTTGATATCAAAGAAGGGAAATAACTTCTTCATTCTTGAGTGATATAGTTGTAAGCGCAGAGTTCTTCCCCTTAGATAAGCTTTGTTTTTTTTTTACAAGATTTTCCTTTGAAATTCTTGTTTTTATTTTTGAGATACGAACGTTGAAAAATAAATCACACATCTTCTAGTTTGTTGGATCGTTGGGGCACTTCATGGGATCTGTCGACCGTCTTTCTCCATTCCTCTTTGTATTTCGCCCTAACTAGAGACTTTTCTGTGATACGCCGGGCCATTCTTGGATGTTGTCTTCCAATCGCGTTCTCTTCTTCTTCTGTTCTCTGTGCTGTTCCCTGCTCTGCTTGTGAGCCAGCTAAACGTTACTTAAGGCCATAGATTTGTATTATAAAAATATTGAATTTCATCTGATCTTGTCATTTAAATTGCAGCAGTTTCCTACGCGATGGATGGCTGCCTGGTCGTGCCGTTTTGCGCGCTAGACTGTCTATCGGACTTATCGATGGTCACTGGTTCAAACCCTGCCCGCTCCCACCCCCCGTCGTCCTGCGGGAGGTTTGGACTGGGAAGTAAATTATCTTCAACTCCGAAGGAACATCCGAAACATGGTTGAAGAAACATCCGAACCATGGAAAAAAAAAACAAAAAAACTACGTGTCCTGTGTCAATCTAGTCGTGCTTGTTACAGACTAAAACTCTATCAAGTCATTGGTTTTCTTGGCTGATTCTGCCAAACTGTTCAATGCTCTTATGGCACTAGTAAAGTTCCCAGTTTCAGACCTTGCGATCTATAGGTCACAATGATGTTTACGTCATCGGTTTCTTTGGTCAGCGGTTTATGAGCAGGGTGTCATGTGGCCGGCACAACGACCCAACCACCTTTACTTTTCCCAACTTAAATCAGGTGCCTATTAGAGTTGGGTGGATTTAATGGCGCGTAAGTAATAAAAAAAATACTTTTATATTCATAACATAGTTTGACTATGTTTGTCATCCAATTTATTTGATTGATTCATATATCAAGACCGCAAGAGTGCATTCCCCTAGCATTGTACGTCTCAGTGTTGGATACCACATGTTACTGCCTCGATAAAAACAACTAGACAGTTGCTTTGAAATGAGCAAAAATGGGTGTTTCGTGTTTTATTTCTGCTCATTGAGTCATTGATTCAGCCGGTACTTCTGACACCAGTTTGGGAATATCCGTTTTAAAGCCCGCCGCACTTAAATATTATTTACTATTCCCTTTGAAGTTTGAACGCAGTGACAGGTTTATTGCGAAAACTCTGAAACTACCTCTTTGCTCGCTGTCGGGGGAAAAATTGTCGTCTGATACTGGAGTCGAACATACCCGGATGTAAATAAAGAGAATGTCTTTTTGGAAGAAGGAAGGCGACCTCACGTGGGCGTTGGTCTTTCATGCAAACACTGGCACTCTGTTTTTACAAAGCTTATATGAACTCACTATGTCTGTCTGCCTGTGTGTCTGGCCAAAAGCTTGTACACGTTATTTCTCCGACACCCAATAACGGATCAAGATGAAATTTTGTTCAATTTTTTTCTTTTACCTGGCAACATAAGAATCAATTTAAAAAAAAACAATTAGGTCATTAATTAACTACTGATAATAAATTACTTAGTTTGGTATCTCAAAAAAAGGGAAATAAATATTACTTGACTGAAGTGGTGATATAAGCTGAATTAGTCCGCTTTATATTAGGCTGCCGTCTGAGGCCTAGTTAACACTAACATGAAATAGAAACAAATAAAACTATACAATCTTCCATGTTCATAGACCCTTCGTTATCAGAGTGGTTGAGAAGTCTGAGAAGGCTTTAGCCCACAAGTTCGAATTCAGGTCGTTCCTTTTTTTTATAAAAATACATCTAAAAAGCGATCACCCTGTTCTTTCTACCCATTTCCAACTGGCCCAGATAAGTGATAGGATCATAGCGTAATGAGAACGCTAAAAGCATGAAATTGCTTTAAACAAAAACATTTGGTAAAAAAATATTTCTAATTTCTAATCGCACAGATTTTTTTAATTATTGTTTTATTATTGTTAGTCTAGATCTAAAGACAAATTTAATTACATGACTGATCCAAAAGTATTTTTTTGTTTGTTTTGCTTGTTAAAATTTCACTTTCTGAAAAAATGACATCATCTTTTTTAAAAAAAAGGGTCAGTTTTAGCCTTAAGCAGATCTGGACAGGCGATGTATACCTACTCCACTGGGGAATAACCGTTGAATGAGTGGGTTGAAAGAAAAAATAGATTTTGTTTGGATTCATTTATGTTAATGTACGTAGAATAAATGCTAATCTCTTTGTGTATCTATTGATCACCCGACAAGGTGTGTTCGCGAAAAACTAACTGTGTTCTGAAATAGCCCGGTAGTAAATTTAGTAAGTCATCGACCCTAGCTCGCCTCGAATGGCGGCAACATTGGATTAGGTCTGACTTAAATCAGTCACTATAGTACAAGTGTACTTTTAAGTTTGTTCACTTTGGTGATCCCCAGTGTTCACATTTTGTGGTATCATGGAATTAGAGCAGGGGTTCTCAACCTGTGGATCGCGACCCCTTGAGGGGTCGATTGACGATTTGTCAGGGGTCGCCTAAGACCATCGAAAATATGGATTGTATTTAGTGTATTCTTCTATTGCTTTGTATGTTATGGGGGGAAGGGGTCGCGGCAGAGTGGGGGATAGTAAAAAGGGGTCGCCGAGCTTAAAAGGTTGAGAACCGCTGACTTAGAGAATGTTACTGTGTCTTGTTGATACTGTTTGAGCCAGGCGTAGTACAATTGACATGTCTCTGTGACCAGCGTAGCATTAGTAAGGTATCCATTCTGTTTAAATAAACTGTGCTGTGTGTCTTGTGTATACTGTTTGAGCCAGGCGTAGTACAATTGACATGTCTCTGTGACCAGCGTAGCATTAGTAAGGTATCCATTCTGTTTAAATAAACTGTGCTGTGTGTCTTGTGTATACTGTTTGAGCCAGGCGTAGTACAGTTGACATGTCTCTAGACCAACGTAGCATTAGTAAGGTATCCATTCTGTTTAAATAAACTGTGCTGTTGACGGCTTTGACTTGTAGCAAAAAAAAAAAACTGCTGGTAGACAACTAAGTCGCTGTAGGCGTATTAGATTTTAACTAATTAGGGACACCCTCAAAGCTTCTCTGAAGGCGTTCAGCATAGACCCAGCCACCTGGAAGACAGAGGCACATGACAGAGCGTCATGGCGTCGGGCTGTGAAAACTGGCGCACAGGCTGCTGACGAAAAGAGAACAGCGCTGGCAGAAGAAAAACGCCAGAGAAGAATAGCAAGGCCCACGGCTCTAGGTCTAGCTGGAATAACCTGCCCAGTGTGCAGCCGAACATTCAGGGCTCACATAGATCTCACCAGCTGAATGAGGAGGCATAGAACCCCAGTGCAAAGCCCTCAGCCCCCTGGATGACAAAGTGGTCATCATCGAACCACGACTAACTATAGTTAGATAGATTTTAACTAGCAAAACTTGAAATGATTTGAATAAATTCTTTGTGAACAATGTTATATATAACTTCTATTACAATATAGACAAAACCAACTCGAGGTAAACAAATTCATCTTGAGATGAAATGAAATACATGTAGCAGACATTAGCAATAATGCACAATGGTATTCAAAACAAATTCTTACTACAAAAACACGTCTTTTCAGTATGGCGTTTTGGAGTCGTCTGTCCTACCTAAGACTGCTGACGACAATATCGCATATCTGGCATCATTCACACTGCATAGCTAACCTCTTCCCACCGTCACCATGGAAATACACACAGACACTCCAAACAACTTGCCAACTTGACTTCTCTCCATCTGTTATCAATAAACTATTAGTGACAGTTTGATAGTATTACTGGGAACTCAACCCTTTACCTCAGATCGGTTAATTTAGCTTCTAAGCGCTGAATCGACCACAGCCACCTCAGTATACAGTTATTTCTTTTTATACCATTGATGGAAGAAAACATGAATTCTCTCATTTAAAGAGAAATGAATCTGGAATCGTATTTACATTGTTACGTATCTAGGTAACAATGCCTAGATACTATTTTTTTTTTCTTGACCTGTAGGTTGTCTGCCCCCTTGTGTAATAAGTTTTTTTTTATTTTTCACGGTGAGTCAAGCCACACAGACAGTGACCGGTCCTTGACCTATGTGTGTACCTCTGGTTGAAAGGAGGGTGGTTTTTTTTCTTTTCTTCTGTCTCTTTGAAGAGCGTTCTAGATCTGGGTGTTGATGACTTTCTGTTCTAGAAATTACTAGATATCGACGCGCGGTAGATTATATAAAGACCGCTCGCGTAACGTTGACGGACAGACATACGGAGACAGCCGTGAGACAGAATAGCGGAGACATTGCGTGACCCGTGCGTGGTATACCAATTGATCGTGTAAGTTAAGATTTTTCTTTTTTCAAGGCCTTGCTTGTATTTGTAATTATATTTTCAAACTCTTGTATTGTAATATTTTTACATGCCATTTTTGTAAAAGGGTTTTGGTCAACCCTTCCATTTTGTATTGAGTTATATTATGATTAAACATTAAGTTGATATTTTACCTTCCGATTTCTTGTGTCATTTTTTTTTTTATTATTCATTGTAAGTCTTTGATTAAATTCAGACTTAAGACAAGTGACACAACTGCTTTTCTATTGTCACGTTCCCCTAGGCAAGCCATTTAAAAGTAGAATTCAGTTCGTAATACGTGACAAAAGAAGTTTGAGGGCTTTCGTCCCGGATATTTTTCTGAACCTATTTTCATCTTACTTGAGTAATTTTGTAAAGGCGAAGTTGACTTTAACAAAATTTTTTTTTGTTTGTTCAAAGAGTCGGAAGTAAAGTATCAATAGTATTGACCAAACTCTCTTAAGGTTTTTTGTTGTACTGATTTTGTACTGTATATTTACATTGTATACATTTTTTGCTTGTAATAGTTGTTAGTTAGTCATGGATATTCAGGTTTTTCTTGCAAATCCCTCTGTGAAAGAGCTTGATGCTTTTACTAGGAAGGAACTGGTCCTTATTTCTAAACATTTAGGGTTAAAAATAAAATCAAATGCCCTTAAACAAGAAATCAGAGATAACATTGTAATCCATTATGTAGACGAGGAAGTGTTTTCTGAAGACCTTTTAGAAACCCTTAGACCCGATGAGGGTAAATCAGATTTAGAACTTCAGATAAAATTAAAACAGATGGAAATAGAAGCCCAGTTAGCTTTAAAAGAGAAAGAAATTAAACAAAAAGAATTAGAGCTTGCAGCGGCTAGAGAGCAAGAAATTAAACAAAAAGAATTAGAGCTTGCAGCGGCTAGAGAGCAGAAAGAAATGGAAATGAAATTACAAATAGAGTTAAAAAAATTAGAGTTAGCTGCTAATGTAAGACCAGATTCTTCCCCTGCCAGTCATACTGCTGAAGCAACAAAATTTTTGAAAATAATTCCACGCTTTAATGAAGCCACAATTGACAATTATTTTCCACAATTTGAACTTGCTGTGAAAAATTTTAATGTACCTGAAACTTTGTGGCCCACTTTGCTGCAAACAGTTTTGACTGGTAGAGCTGCAGAGGTATTTTGTTCTTTGACCATTGAACAACAAAAAGATTATAATGTTGTTAAGGCCTTAATTCTTAAGGCATATGAACTTGTTCCGGAAGCTTACCGAAAGCAGTTCAGGGATTGTCGCAAATCGGATGGCCAAACCCATGTAGAATTCCTGCGGGAAAAGGAGCGACGCTTTGAGAAATGGCTCACTTCCAGGGAAATCGGCACCGACTTTGCAAAATTCAAGAACCTAATGCTGATGGAAGAGTTCAAGAGTTGTGTGCGGCTGGACGTCCGTACGCATATAGCTGATCGTGGCGAGGAAGATGTGCACAAGGCTGCAGTGTTGGCAGACGATTATATAATATCACATCAATTTGCCAAGTATACGACGGATGTCAAGCCAAAACAAGTCAAACAGCCTGAGTCCACTGCTAGCAACTCCATCAAGAACAGCAGTACAAATGACAGAAAACCTACTACAAGTAAAGCTACTTGTTCCTACTGCAAACGAGAAGGCCATAAAATTGACGATTGCTGGAAATTGAGGAAGAGAAACGAAAAAGCTCCTTCAAAAGTCAGCGCTTGCACAGTACAGTGGTCGGCGAGGTTTACTCCCTCATCATCAAGTCATATCAAGAATACCTCGACACCACCTGTTTCAAATGTATTGACTGTACAAGACTCTCCGAAAATGTCTCCACGATGTTCCAATGACTCAAACAAGAGTTTTTTAAATACATCAAGCCGATGTTCCAATGACTCAAACAAGAGTTTTTCAAATACATCAAGCCGATGTTCCAATGACTCAAACAAGAGTTTTTCAAATACATCAAGCCGATGTTCCAATGACTCTATCCAGAGTTCCCCTAATACATCACCCCGATGTTCCAATGACTATCCAGAGTTCCCATAATACATCACCCCGATGTTCCAATGACTCTATCCAGAATTCCCATAATACATCACCCCGATGTTCCAATGACTCTATCCAGAGTTCCCATAATACATCACCCCGATGTTCCCATGACTCTATCCAGAGTTCCCATAAGACATCACCCCGATGTTCCCATGACTCTATCAAATGTTCCCATAAGACATCACCCCGATGTTCTAATGACTCCATCAAGAGTTCTCCAAATACATCCAAAAGATGTTCTACTGACTCAAGAAAGAGTTTCTCCACTGCGTCTCCTAGAGATGTCAATGACTCCAGCGAGAGTTCGACCCAAGTCCAGTCTGCATCAACCAAAATTGATGTTTTATTAGAGGATTTTAAGCCTTTCATTTCGGAAGGATTCGTATCACTACCCGGTGATTCTACAAGTCTACGACCTATCACCATTTTGAGAGACACCGGTGCCTCACAATCGCTACTTTTAGAGGGTATCTTGCCCTTGTCAAAATCATCATCGACTGGGAAGAGCATCCTGTTACGAGGCGTAGAGCTTGGATGTATAGATGTGCCTCTACATCTAATCGACATAAAGTCAAATCTCATTACTGGACCGGTTGTTGTAGGTGTCCGACCAACATTACCATTGGAAGGCATCTCGTTGCTGTTTGGCAATGACTTAGCAGGTGGAAAGGTGATAGCCGAACCCATCGTCACTCAAAAACCCGACTTATCTGCCACACCCGAGGAAGACCTAGAGTTATATCCAGCGTGTGCAGTAACAAGGGCAATGAGGTTGAAAGCATCTCAAGAAGAGAACGTCATCAAGGCCAACAGTAACCACGATGATGTGGACTTGAGCACCACATTTTTTGCTTCTCTTGAAGAAGAACCAACGCCAAATTCTGAAAAGCCGGCATCAACTCGAAAACAGTTGATTGAGGACCAAAAGAAGGATCCAGAGCTCGCCAAACTCCGAGAAACCGCAATGACATCACAAGAGGCAGAGCTAGCATCAACGTGCTACTACATCCAAGATGATATGCTCTTCAGGAAATGGAAACCTCCAGACGCATCCAACGAAGAAGAATGGAGAATATGCCATCAAATCGTGTTACCAGAAAGATACCGAGCGTACATCATGAATCTGGCTCATGACACACCAATGTCAGGTCATCTCGGCATCCACAAGACATACCACAAGATTATGTCACACTTCTTCTGGCCACGTTTGAAGAAAGATGTCATCCAGTACTGCCGATCCTGTCATGCCTGTCAGATGGTTGGCAAGCCAAATCAAAAGATCCCTGTTGCTCCTCTGAAGCCGATTCCAGCCTTTGAAGAACCTTTCAGCAGAGTACTTATTGACTGTGTTGGTCCTCTCCCAAGGACAAAAGCTGGCAACCAATACCTGTTGACCATTATGTGTGCTTCAACTCGTTTTCCTGAGGCTATTCCTCTAAGGAACATAAAAGCATCGAACATTGTAAAGGCCTTAATCAAGTTCTTTACTCTATTTGGTCTACCAAAGTCCATCCAATCGGACCAAGGAACGAATTTCACGGCCAATCTTTTCAAGCAAGTCATGACTCAGTTGGGCATCAAACACTGCATGTCGAGTGCGTATCATGCCGAGTCGCAAGGCGCTCTTGAGCGATTCCATCAGACTCTCAAGAACATGATCCGAACCTATTGCTTTGAGCACGAAAAAGACTGGGACGAAGGAATCCACATGCTGCTGTTTGCAACCCGTGAATCCGTCCAGGAATCGTTGGGATTCAGCCCTTTTGACTTAGTCTTTGGCCATTCGGTGCGCGGTCCCTTGAAATGTATAAAAGAGACTTTGTTGTCACCAACAGCCACTGAAGGACTTTTAGACTATGTAAGTAAGTTTAAAACTAGACTTTATGATGCTTGTGTTCTGGCCAAAAATAACTTACAAAACACCCAATCCAGCATGAAACGCTGGTATGATAGAAAGGCCCGTGTTAGAGAATTTTCTCCCGGGGATAAGGTGCTTGTATTTTTGCCCATACCAGGTCAACCCTTGCAAGCCAGATATTTTGGTCCCTATGAAATTGAGACCAAAATTAGTGACCTCAATTACACAATCAAAACCCCTGACCGTAGGAAAAAGACTCAGCTATGTCACATAAACATGCTGAAGCCTTATGTATCTCGGCCAGATCACTCAGAGAAGAGTAATTGTGTTTTAAATACAGTCAAAAGTTGTTCAAATAGCCATGTTTCTCCTATTGATGATGATATTGTAAAGGAGAAATTTGGACAATACAAAATACCTAATTCTTTTGTATTACAGAATTTGGATGTAAAACTGTCTCATCTGTCTTCGACAGAAAGGCCAGTTATCATGAAACTCATTAATGAATTTAATGACATTTTTTCTGATGTACCAAAACAGACTAATGTTATAATGCATGATGTAGATGTTGGCGAGGCTACTCCAGTCAAGCAGCATCCTTACAGGGTTAACCCTGAAAAACTTGCCATACTTAGGTCAGAAATCAAGTATATGCTTGAAAATGACCTCATTGAACCAAGTTCCAGTAGCTGGAGCTCCCCATGTGTCTTGATACCTAAACAGGACAAGACTTATCGTTTTTTTACAGACTACCGTAAGGTAAATGCTGTAACAAAGACCGATTCGTTTCCTATCCCTAGGATAGACGATCTCATAGATCGTATTGGTGACGCTAAGTACATCACCAAAATAGACCTACTTTCAGGTTATTGGCAGGTTCCCCTGACTGATAGGGCAAAGGAAATCTCCGCCTTTGTCACCCCTGATGGTCTGTACCAATACAAAGTGATGCCATTTGGCATGAAGAATGCTCCTGCCACTTTCCAGAGAATGATAAATGCCCTGCTTGCTGACATGGAGAATTGCCACGCATACATAGACGATGTAGTAATTTTTAGCCAAGATTTTTCTAGCCATTGTAAACAACTGCATTGTCTTTTTACTAAACTTTTACATGCAAAAATTACTGTAAACCTGAGTAAGAGTGATTTTTGCCAGGCTTCCATCCAATACTTAGGCCATATTGTAGGACAAGGCCAGGTGAAACCTGTAATGGCCAAAGTAGAAGCTATCCAAGCTTTCCCTATTCCTGCTAATCGGAAACAACTCCGAAGATTTTTGGGAATGTCTGGATATTATAGAAAATTTTGCGAAAATTTTTCTGTCATTGCCAGTCCTTTAACAAACCTCCTGAGAAAGAACGTCCGATTTACTTGGACGGATGAATGTCAGAAAGCCTTTAACCAAATTAAGCAGATATTATCTAGCTCCCCTATTTTGATGGCTCCTGACTTCGGAAAACCTTTTAGGTTAGCTATTGACGCCAGTGACACAGGTGTTGGGTCAGTCCTTTACCAAGAAGATAATTTCCAAGTAGAGCACCCTATTTGTTTCTTTTCCAAGAAATTTAATAGACATCAAAGAAATTATTCTACTGTGGAAAAAGAATGTCTTGGGTTGATTCTTTCTATACAACACTTTGATTTTTATATCAGTGGGTCCAGATGGCCACTGGTTGTATTTACTGACCACAATCCCCTTACATTTATCCACAAAATGTCTGGCAAGAACCAACGACTTCTCAGGTGGAGTTTATTTTTACAAGAGTACAACCTAGATCTTAAACACATAAAAGGCAGCGAAAATGTTATCGCCGATGCCTTATCTAGATTGTAAAAAGTATTTTGATGTATATATTTTTTTTTATATATATCATGATAAATACATTCTGTAATGTAAATATCATTTTTGTAATTGTTCTAAAAAGATTTCCATTTCGTGGAAATGTAAACTTTTTATTTTTAGGAGGGAGGTGTTACGTATCTAGGTAACAATGCCTAGATACTATTTTTTTTTTTCTTGACCTGTAGGTTGTCTGCCCCCTTGTGTAATAAGTTTTTTTTTATTTTTCACGGTGAGTCAAGCCACACAGACAGTGACCGGTCCTTGACCTATGTGTGTACCTCTGGTTGAAAGGAGGGTGGTTTTTTTTCTTTTCTTCTGTCTCTTTGAAGAGCGTTCTAGATCTGGGTGTTGATGACTTTCTGTTCTAGAAATTACTAGATATCGACGCGCGGTAGATTATATAAAGACCGCTCGCGTAACGTTGACGGACAGACATACGGAGACAGCCGTGAGACAGAATAGCGGAGACATTGCGTGACCCGTGCGTGGTATACCAATTGATCGTGTAAGTTAAGATTTTTCTTTTTTCAAGGCCTTGCTTGTATTTGTAATTATATTTTCAAACTCTTGTATTGTAATATTTTTACATGCCATTTTTGTAAAAGGGTTTTGGTCAACCCTTCCATTTTGTATTGAGTTATATTATGATTAAACATTAAGTTGATATTTTACCTTCCGATTTCTTGTGTCATTTTTTTTTTTATTATTCATTGTAAGTCTTTGATTAAATTCAGACTTAAGACAAGTGACACAACTGCTTTTCTATTGTCACGTTCCCCTAGGCAAGCCATTTAAAAGTAGAATTCAGTTCGTAATACGTGACAACATTTGCAAATTACAAAAAATCTACAAATTTATTTTTATTTTCAGTACATTTTTTGCCGTATATTTGAAATATATGCAATTTGATTTTTTTTACAATGCTAATATCAACACACAGTCTGTCTGTATGTATGTATGTATGTAGGTTAAAAAGTTTGAACATGTTTTTCTGTCCCCATTTCCCATTCTCTGATCAAGTTAAAACTTTGCAAAATTATTCATGGAACCTGACAAGACATGAATCAATTAAAAAAAACACCAGTTTGTTAATTAATTGTTGGTAATGAATTATTTTTATTTTTTTTTGTTTGATTTCGAAACAAGGGAAACAAATGCTACTTCATGAGAAATTTTCTCCCACTTCCCATTCTCGGATCAAGTTGAAATAGTGCAAAATTATTCATAGTCGATAACAATACACATATCAATCCAAAACAATTAACCAATCAATTAATCATTTAGTTCTAATTTATTTTGTTAATTTTAAGATAAATGTCAGTAATTAGCGTTTTTTCCCCCTTAGATAAGCTTTGGTTTTAAAAAGTATTCTTTTTTTTTCTTCTTCTATTTCTTGTTTTTTTTTTTATTTCGTCTTGTAAAAACAAAGTTCTACAACTCGGATCAAAGAAGTAGGCAGTTTTAAAAAAAGATCGTGCTACTTAACTTTGGAAAACTTCACCGCGGGCCACCAAATATTGTCTCACCGAGCGGGTTGTGGGCCCCGGGCTGCTTGTTGCAGATCTCTGACTTAGACATTTGGGTGACGTATGACGTAGCTTTGTCAGGGATAAGCTTTAAGTGTTTAAAATGTCCTTTTGAAATCCTGCGTGTAGTTTTATGATGGGCGTCATTTATTCCTGGGTGCTCCTTGTGTAAGACTATAAGATTTCGTGATTCTTTCTTGTTTGCTCTTTCAAACACAGGTGAAAGACTGCTCTCCCTTTGTTTTATCTGATTGTTGTCAATGGTTGACGTTGTTTACTTTTCCCGGCGTGCTCAGTGTCACGTGATCGTGAGAAGCAGAAGTCAAGACGCATTCTGGAGTTGTGAGCGGGAGGGAAACAAGGAAGCTTCTCGTGGTGCATAAAATATTCAACAATTCTGTGGCGAGCATTTCCACGCTATAAAAGTTGAGAACAAAATGAATGCTTTGAGAGCAATATTTTTCATTCGCTCTGGTCGTGCGGTATGCGCTCTAGACTGTCGTTCGGACTTCTCTTTGGTCCCGGGTTCATACCCTTCCAGCTGC
Organism: Biomphalaria pfeifferi; assembly: GCA_030265305.1. Classification (NCBI taxonomy): domain Eukaryota; kingdom Metazoa; phylum Mollusca; class Gastropoda; family Planorbidae; genus Biomphalaria; species Biomphalaria pfeifferi. The sequence continues at coordinate 1,561,607 of JASAOG010000102.1, forward strand.
CCCCCCCCCCCCCCCCCCCACACCTTAGTCCTGCGGGAGCTTTGAACTAGGAAGTAAATTATCTTCAACCCTGTAAGGAACATCCGAAACATGTCAAATATTTTACAAACAAAACAATGCCTAACAATGGCGACTGCCTCATTTCCGTTAAAAAACAGCAACATAAAAACGACAGTACTAAAATATGGCTAATGTTGGGGTTTTACTTAGTGCGGTAACCTCTCTGACTTATTGGTTTGGGTGTCTCTATCCAGAAACAGAAAAGGTCTATTTGATGATAAAGTCTAAAATTAGAAAGAAGGGGAGAAAACTGTGCAACCCTATGTTAATAAATCTTATTGCGTCCCATTTACTATCGCGAAGAAGACGTGTTGACTTCACCGTAAATTGTATCAGTGTCACTACCGTTGAGTTTTTTTTTTACCCTAGATGTGAGATACTTTAAACCTTTCAATTGCGGTTGATGAGCCGCGTAACATTGTCTCGTAGTGTTTCCGTGTCTGTGATTTCTAAATCTTGATCAATATTCAAGTTGCTCCTAACCACATAATCATCATAGTTGAGAAAAATAAGTAAAGTATCCACAGTGCCACTTTGAAGGGGAGATCAATAAATAAGTGTATCATCTGACCATCATAACGACCTAACCGCCCTTACTTCCCCAACCAAAATCAGGTACCCATTAGAGTTAGGTGAATTCAGGGGCGCCCCAAAAATCCCATAATTCGAAGTCCGGTCCTAGTCTTCACTGAGACCCGAACCCGAGACACCTCGGGTGGAAAGCCAAGATCCTTACCACGATGCTATAGTTGCACGCCTCACGAAAAGAGGACAGTATACTCTAAATGAAGTCATCATGTCTGAATAAGAGTGCTTACAAAAAAAAAAAAATAAGGTATCATCTAAGACTAAAGAAAAACTTCCCTGAAATGTTATTATGTTGTGTTCATTTGGTGTTCCCTTATTTTATTCTTATCAGCGTGATTGAATGTCTGATAAAACGTCGCCTGGTTATGAGGCTAGTGGGCTAGAGGAGGAGAAGGAAGCCCCCATATATATCTATGTACAGACACGAAGGAGAAAACGTCCTCATTTTATAGACCGGGGGAGGGGAGGGGATGTTTGCCAGGTAAACTTCACACACACACACACACACACACGCGTGTCGCACGTAGATTTCAAGACTGCTTTATCATAAGATCGACATACCCTTGGGAGAGAGCCGTCTGAATGAACACACCCGCTCATGCGTCACCTTGGAATGCTCTCACACTTGTCACTAGAGATCCCTTTTTTTTGTTTTGTCTTTTCATAAATGAAAACTTGGTTTTGTTTCATAAGCTGCACACAGATCTAAGTTTTTGTTGTTGTTTTTTTTTTAGAACGAGATCAAACTTCTGACCGAACTGGTACATCTGTATCATGGCTCCAGTTGTTATAGGCACATCCCCATCGTGGCTTGGGCTTTTATCTAACAGGTCGTTAGGTTTGAATGATAAAAGAACTCAAAGAAAATGCAATATTGCTTTTGTTTTGACGCCAATCAAGTGAAATGTGTGCTCAAGAGGTACATCAAAACGTATCGGTTCAAAAGGTTTTAGATTAGTTTGTCCCTTACGTTTGTTAACAGCGCTATGTTCATTAAATTAGTATTATTCTTATTCTTACTGTATCATCCGTTATTGAATGATTGTATCCAGCCATATTTAATTAAGAGTTTTTTTTTTAGACTTGTTTTCTTAGAAACTTGGGATGACCTGATTCTCTTTGGCATAAGCCAACTAGTGACTTTGAGACAGTGTTCTGTGGAACAAGAACTTAATTGACTTTTAAATAATTTAATAGTCTTCTTTTTCTAACTTTTCATTTTCATGTTGGAGGTTTGAGATGACCAGTCCTTTATTTGATTAGCTATCCAGTGGTTTTTCAGATCAGACGTATTGCTTTCTTCTATAGGTGTGATTTTTGGGTTCCTTTGTTTTGCCACAAAGGCAGTCAGAGTTACAAATAATAACACTACACGAATAACGCGAATTAGTAAACATATCACTACGATTATACTCTCCTTATAAATCTCCTCTTCCTTTTTCTTACTCTCAGTATCCCTCCCTCCCTCTCTAACTTCACTCCTCTCATTCTGTCCTCCATACCCAGCCTCACTCTGTAACGCCCATTGTCCCTATTTCCTACACAATGTTAATACAAAGTAAAATAATAATGAAACAATAATTAGTAATGGTACTAAATAATAATTATAGTAATTAACAGCACCTTGTTTGGGCCTCTCGATTGAGTATGCAAGGGCTAACGTCGCTCGTTCCCGTTTTCAGTTTCCGGAACTTATGTTGCTTCTTTCCGTAGTGCCTGGCTCGGAGTCGAAACATTTGACGCTAGCTGTGTAACAGACTTCGTTTTTTCTTGAAATATAGACGAGAGCTTGTCCATTTTCGGCGTATTCTACTCTCTATTATTTCCTTCATTTCTTTCGGGTAGAGAGCAATTTTCGATAGCTCATTCCTTTTCCCATCTTGGGCCAGTATGTCTGCTTTGTCATTTCCTTCTATTTCAGTATATGCTGCGATCCATTAAAGCGTTTATTTACAGTTGTTGAGGTTTACAATGGGCTGTCCTGAGCTGTGCTACGTAGGAAGCGTCGGAGTTTTTCATGTCTTAGCATCGGGTCATTCATAGTGATGTTAAGCATTTTCAAGATGGAATGTAGAAGACCCCGTGGCCTGTCCGTCGAAGCTAATTTGTAATTTTACTATATCTAAATAACTAAATGATTTTTATCTCGGCGATCGGTTTGAATAAAATGGCCGTTATTTATGTACTACACTTTATCATTGAATTCAAACTTCTGCTGCCTTGCAGCTCTGTCTTAACATCCGAATGGATTCGGGAGTCATCCCTGAGGAAAGATCATTGTTTTGTGTTTGTTTTGTTTTTTATATTGTTGGAAGGTGTTATTGTCATTGTGATTTCTATACGAATTTTTTTAGGGATGTACCGTATGAGTTGTACCCCTTTTTGAGCATGGTGTTTCTGTTGAATGGTACAACACCGTGCGCATGTCCCTGTGAACGTGATGACGTCAACAGAGAAATGATGTCACACAGGAAGCAGGTGCCGGTAAAGCGTCGCCATTAAATTTTTGATACGAATGTTGATGTTTGTATAAAGCACCGCCCATTCTAGTTTTGAACTGTTTTAGTTCTCTGAATTCTTTCACCAAATGGGCTCATTATAACTGTCATTAAAAAAAAAAAGTTCCTAGTGTCTTCGCTCTAGTTCATATTTTAACTCTTTCTCTTCTAATGGACAATGCCAACGTCGATTTCATCACCATCATCATCACTCCTTTGGGTTCCTCATGGAACATAGGGCCTCGACAAAAACCCGCCACTCTCCACGGTCTCTTGCTAGCTTTTTTATGGTTTCCCAGCTCTTCCCGGTCTTCTCTGCTTCTTCAAGTACACTGCGTCGCCATGTTCTTTTGTAACCAATCCATCTCCACTTCCTCTCTAAGATCTGCACTTCTATATTTTTCTGTCCACTCATCTCCCACAGTTTGGTGTTTTCTACTTTGTCGTACCAGTGTATTTTTAGGATATTTCTCAGGCATCTGTTGATGAAGGTCTGTATTTTTTTTGTTGTGGCTTCAGTTGTTCTCCATGTTTCAGAACCATACAGTAGGACCGCCTTGACATTAGAGTTAAAGATTCTTAGTTTAGTCTTGTTTGAGATGTGAGGAGATTTCCAGGTTGGTTTGAGCTGTGTAAATGTCTGACGCGCTAGATTTATACGGCGTTTAATGTCTTCATCTGTTCCACCTGATATACTGACTACACTCCCAAGGTATAAACAATTTTCTACTTGGTCTATTGTCTGAGAATCCAGTACTATGTCTCCAATTTGTTTATTGTTTACTTTAAGTACTTTAGTTTTTTGGTGGTTTATTTTGAGGCCTACTCTTTTTCCTACTTCGCTTAAAGCTGTGACCTTTTCTCGCATATCATGTAGTCTGTGTGATAATAGGGCTATGTCATCTACGTCGATTTGACCCCCATTAAGCTAAATCGATTTTTGGATTTCTAAACTTTAATTTGTGTTTCAATAAAAAGAGTATGCTTTCTCCTGCAATACCAAATCTAACATTTTCTGATTAGAAACAACAAAAAAATATTGAAGTTTAATCCTAAACAGGATAGTGAAATACAAATGAGCAAAAGGAATAATGCTCTCAAAAAGAGGACAATAATTACGGAGAGAAAGAGTTAAAACCATTAAACACAAATACAAAACTATTCTAAATGATATTTCTAACACTCCCAGATGTAAGCCTCCGAGACGGAAGTCCATACCTGTTGTAGAGGGGTTGTCTCTCTTATTGAATTTGTCTGTATACTATTATGTAGATGGACGTCTGTTTGAGGACCTCGACTACAGAAATGTTAGTGCCTGTTGTAGAGGGGTTGTCTCTCTTATTGAATTGTAAGACAGATACCTTTGTCTGTATACTATTAGGTAGATGGACGTCTGTTTGAGGACCTCGACTATAGAAATGTTAGTGCCTTATGCCGAAATTCCTCGCCTCCACTTTCCCGCATACCACAATAAATAAAATCTTCTCCCTCCGCCCGCAAGCCTCCCTGGACATCAATGAAGGGTAGACCCACGTAATCCAGGTAGAGAGAGACACACACACACTCCCACCACACGCACACACACTGGTCTACTCGTGTTCGACAAGTTTCGACTGTCGTCGTCGTATTTTGGGGGGGCTTAGCTGCGCAGGGCGTGTTCTTGTGTTGTTTGGATGGTCTGATGTTTGGCTGTTTGTTTATCGGTACTACCTACCTGGAGATGTATTATTGTTACACATAACTGTGTTAGCTATTTTTAGTTTCAGATGAAAAGTAAAAGGTGGGGGAAGGCGTGCCTCGGCGCGATTATAATTAGGGCCGTTGAAAACAAGGGGCGGTAATAAATGGTATCAAGTATACTGTCTTATCGTAGGGTGTTTCAGATCTAGAATACCTGGCCAGTAGTACATTTTTTTTTTAAATTGCAAGAGTGTGTAGATCTAAACTTTACCTGTTCGTTGCATACTATTTTTGTAATATTACGTTTTAAAAGTTATTCTTATTTTTCTTTTGATATAGGTACATAGTGTTTTTGTTTAAGTTTCATAATCTTCTAATAACAAGAATGATCCAAAGTGCCATTTGCATAACTCTATCCCTACTGCGGTGAATACGTATATACGTGTATACATATATATATAAGTTTTTAAGGTTATATGTAGATTTAGATCCAGTTATAAATGTGGTATGTAGGCTTTTGAATAAGCAAGCCGTGTTGTTACAGCCGTGCTTCCCGAATTGGTCCGTGAGACTAGTGAACGAACGCATAGAACACGTTCAGCCAGTTCTTTTGTTGTGTTTTTTAACCATTGTAGGATTCTAGTGAAACAAGAGTGTATATGCTGAACAAGTGACACAGACCAAATCCATAGGATAGTAAAACATTCAATTCATTGTTGGATTAACTTACTATGAGGGATCGCGCCTTGACTAGGTAGGCATGGTGTTGACTGGCTTGTCCTTATGTGCTGTGTTCATCTTTCTTAGGCCAGCCTTGTAGGCCAGTCTCTTGTCAAAATACACAGTAAAGGATTTATTGAAGCTACATTTGTATCCTTTATAGCCTGGTTTAAGTGTTTTGTTATTGAAGCTACATTTGTATCTTTTATAGCCTGGTTTAAGTGTTTTGTTATATCATATTTGTTGCAATAGCTAACATCCCTTCTATTAGGTGCTATCCATCCCTCTGGCACTACAGCCAATGGAGAGCCCCAGGCCTGCTCTAGCACATCTTTCCATTCTGATCTATCCTGCGCTTAACGTCTCTATGCCCGGACTCATAGCTACTGTAGATCTGCCTCTACGTCATCAAGCCACCATGCTCGTGGTCTGCCTTTTGGTTTTTGCCGGTGAACATTCTTTGCTCCTCTGTTCTCTGGCATTCTGTAGAGGCGACCTGCCCAATGTAATCTGTTCCTTTCCATCAAATACTGGTGCCAGTAAATTTTCTTTGTTTGTCCAGTTTTAGCCATTGTTAGTCAAATTAAAAAGAAAAGAAAAAACAATTTGTAACCAAATTTCACGTTAAAATTCCTCACGGTTTCCCTCTCAATAAAAAGTTAATAATTGTGATCAAATAATGTATGAATGATCGTCGTTACCATATTTAAAACTCAAATTCTTGACCTCAGCCGAGTCGAGAATAGAAAGGGCGAGGGTGGAAGAGAGGGAGGCGATAAAAAATAGTAAATTTAACTTCATTATGGTCTGTAAGGGTTAGATCTATAGACCTATGGCCCGGTTACTGTTGAATTTGTCGTATCTCTTCTTCAATCAATGATAGTAAGTACATGCTAAAACATCTACGAGTTAATGTTTCACTGGACATATCTTGCCGCTCCTGGTGCACATTCCCAGTGTGAGAAAACAATAATCAACACCCCCATCATCAACACTGCAATTAACGCTGTGTGCGATTAAAGATGCACCCCCACTTTTGATTTTTGCGATCTTTGGGATGCACATTATGTTCAGCTTATCTTGTTTTTATAGACTCCACCCAAGTCTGATAAGCACCTGACATAACGTTAGTCGATCTACTGGCCACATGACACCCTCGTTAACCACATCCGTCCTAAAAACATTGTCTGTTTAATAAAAACTTCCCTAGCCTTGCGTACACACTCTGCTCAGTCAAGGACTTACCTAAACCCGTCCCCAGTGACGTTGACATCAAAGTTCCCACGTCTCCGTTACACTAGAAGATCGATATTTACTATCGAAGTGTTACTCGGGATCACTGTATACCTTTCAGCAAACGAAAACAACTGAACTGTCCAGGCACCTTGTTGCTGACCAGATCATCCCATGTCACTTTGGAATTCCGATGTCACTTGGTGGTCGGGCGTGGTGTCTGAGGGGTAGGAACTTGGATTCCGAAACGAGAGGCCATGAGTTCGAATCTCGGCGAAGACCGGGATTTTGAATTTCTGGATTTTTAGGAAACTCCCGCCCCTGAGTCCATCCAACTCTAATGGGTACTTGATTTTAGTTGGGGAAAGTAAAGGCGGTTGGTCGTTGTGCTGGCCACATAAAACCCCTTTTATCTACCATATAGAATCATATGACCTTTACATAATCTGCCGTCTAAGCCGCAAAGTCTAAAAGGGGTACTTTAAAAAATTTTTTTTTACTTTACTTTGGTGTCCACTCAGCCATGCTTGGGCAATTGACTTGATAGGTGATATACTGTTGTCTAAATACACGATTAAAGGCTACATGCCATTTGTTTATGTAGCTACAGCTCGGGCGTGATAAGTTATTGATTATCAGGACATGATAACAGGAGTGCCTCTATATCCACGACTCCTACACATAACAAGATTTTAACCTTTTTTCTCTCGTGTACGACTAAGCTTACTGTTTTCTAATGGATTGGGGTCGATCTCGCGCCGTAGTGTGGCCCTTCGTTTACTGAAGTGAATCTGGATGTCTGTGTCACTAACTGGCTTTCCAGGCATCGGTTCTTTTCCCTTTATGCTCATTTACATTTATACCCTTATAAAGACATTTATCAAGTGTGAAAAGCTTCACTACGTACGAAAGTCAACTGTCTGGAAGAAATATTTGAACCTTCCTTCTTGGAGAGCTTGGTTGGAGAGTCCAGTAACTAGGCACTGGCATGCCATTTACAACCCGATTTCCGTAATATTACTTTTGTTTTAAAAAGTTATTTTCGGATCAATTTTTACGAAGCTTTTATCACCTCACTCTGTCTGTATAATAAATAGTTTGTACACTGTATTTCTCACTCGCCCAATCTTGGATCAAGCTGTCATTTTGCACTTTTACCTGACAACACTAGGATCAATAAATAAAAAAACAACCAATTAGTTAATTATCTATTGTTAATTATTTTTTTGTTTGGTATCTTGAACAAGGGAAAGAAACCGTACTTGACAGATGTGGTGGTATAAGTCTCATTATTCCACTTGAGGAATCTTGAGCTCTGAGTGAACATTTTTTTTGTATAAAAAAAAACAAAAAACTATTATTATTATTCACAAAGATACCCCCCCCCTTTCTTGTCCCCCTTTTCCTTCCTTCTGGTGACGTAACATTCCACTCGAACTACGATTCCCGATGACCTGAAAACGTGTCGCATATCTTGCACGAGTGTCCCCGACTGTGACCTTCTAGAGTTCTCGGAAAGTCTTGCCCCCTACTCCGAGAGTTAAGGGGGAAAGTATCTGGAAGGTCGCCAGAGCTCTACGGGAGGAGTAGTCCTTCTTGCCCTGAAACAAATCGTAGTTCATCTCAGGCGCGGTAAGGAAGTCTTTGCCAGAACTAATGATTGCTTCCTGTGATCATACACTCCCAAGTTCGCTTTCCAACAGGTTTCAAAATGTTAACGCGCTGATTCAGGCATATCAGCAGGCATAGTTTGAGTGTCGTTAAGCGTTGATCAGATTTTGTGCGAACTGCAATAACTACTATTGACAACATCAGACATTCCTCTAGGAAAAAAGATTATGACGAGCTAGCGTAAACCTCGTGTCAGCTGGCAGCGGACAGAGTTTGAACGAGGGCACAGTGTGGGGCCAATCGTTAGAGAAGGCCTGAACACTGACCTGCAACGTCACAAACCTGAGATTCTCCCTACGAATTGAAACTCATCTCGCTTTACAAGCTCTTAATAACTGACAAAAAACAAGCCTTTAAATACATTTTCTGTTCAACCCTACATTTTCTGTTCAACCCTACATTTTCACATGCTCCTGTTCAATTAACAGAAGTGACAGCTACAAAACATTAAGAAACTGGAACAGACACAAAATAGAGCAGTGAGATTCATGACAAACGAATATTCACATTAGACTAGAGCAACACATTTAGTAAAATCACTAAATTTAGAAAGCCTTCAGGACAGAAGACTTAGCAATTATACATAAAACACTGAACCATAATCTTCAAATACAAAAACAAAATTTAATAAAATACTCAGAAAGACACAAAAATAAAGGCACATTCCTCTTCCCATATGCTAAGACAAATTTGTACAAATACTCCTTCTTCCCTAGTGCTCTTAGAGCATGGAATGGGTTGCCTGAGCTAGCCAGGAAAACCAGTGACTTGGCTGAATTTAGGTCATTGGTTAATATGCATGACTGAATGACGCGTAGGACGTAATCATCTCCTTTTTTGAAGTAACGTCTGTATTATATAAGATAAGATAAAACACGTCAATCCTTGACCACGCAGACATTCCTATTGTTCGCGTCTCACAGGCACCCCCACCCCCTCCCACCTGTATCATGTTTACACCGACAAGAAATCTCTCTGCCTCTCTGAACTACAATCAAATTTCTAGGTTACTCCAAATCTAATTGATATATTCTATGACAACAAACACTCTGTCATTGCGACATTGACACTTGCGCTCCTCATATTTCTAGCCCTCACAACTTATTTAGCGCTTCTACTTAAGGGCCTCAGTAGCTCTGTAACGCTGAGCTAAGATCAATCTCGGTAATCGAAAACTTGAGCTAAGATTTACTTGAGTAATCGACGGGTATCGTGGTATCCAAGTTCTAGTTCTAGTTAACTCTACAGCACCTGGCATCGATTCTTCAATAAATCTCGGAAGCCATTGCACCGTTAACACAGACGAGTATCATTGCATAACGAACACTTGAACTCGATTGGGTTTCTGCAAAGAAAAGTAGCGCATTAATAATCGCGCACACCAGACTTGGTTCTGTTGGGGGGGAATCGATTATATTTTTATTTATCGCAGCAGTATTTATATCGAAGAGAATGGTCGTCATTAAGTGAAACGAATTCTGGTTGTGTTTAGCTGCTCAAAGTGAATTGGACATTTTTATAATACTTATCTACTGTAATGTGAAATAGACATTTTATACTGTAATGTGAAATAGATATTTGTATACTGTAATGTGATATGGACTTTTTGACATTTTTTTTTTGTTGATTTTATATAGCGCAACTTTCAAGGTTATAGCGTGCTCAGTGCGCTATGGTCCAATTTCTTTTGTGGACCAGTGGGCGAGGGGCGCTCAGGTAACACAGCTATACTCGAGCCCCTTGTTATGTAACCAAGCCTTCCACACGCACATCCCATATTCAAATACTATAATAGGAAATGGTCATTGGGTAATGTTCAAATAACAGTTGCATGGATGCAACGCTACGTTTTGCTGAACAGTCATCTCATCATCGTACATACTGTCATCATCATCGTACATAATATCATTATCATCGTGCATAATGTCATCATCATCGTGCATAATGTCATCTCATCATACATAATGTCACCATCGTACATAATGTCATCATCGTACATAATGTCATCATCCTACATAGTGTCATCATCGTACATAATGTCATCATCCTACATAGTGTCATCATCCTACATAGTGTCATCATCCTTACTTTTGTCATCATCGTACATAGTGTCATAATTGTACAAAATGTCATCATCGTACTAAATGTCCTCATCGTACATAATGTCGTCATCCTACATAATGTCGTCATCGTACATAATGTCATCATCGTACATAATGTAATTATGCTTACTAATGTCATCATCATTGTACATAATGTCATCATCACCGTACATAATGACATCTCATAATGTTATCATCGTACATAATGTCATCATCCTTACTAATGTCATCATTGTACTTAATGTCATTATTGTACATAACTGTCCTCCCCCCCCCCCTTTTCCTTTTTTTCTAGATAGACCTTGGTGACATTGAGTAGATTTAGATTCTGCTGATATATTTGCCAGGGGGTGGGCCAGGGTGAGATGGGATGCAGGTGAGATTTGAATTTGACCCTTCTGGTTTGATTGAAAGATAAATGGCCCTCGGTCCACAGAATTCGGACATATTATGTTAATGAATGTGTCGCCAGAGTTCCGACACACGAAGCTCAAGGTCTGAAGTCTATTCAATGCTGTTGATATATGTAATGAATAATGATATTGCTTCAAGTTAGTGCTGTTGATATACGTAATGAATAATGATATTGCTTCAAGTTAGCGCGGTTGATGTATGTTTATAATGAAACAATACAATGTATGTAATGATCTTACTTTTGTGATACCCGATTATAGCGTCGCCAAAGTTAGTGTTGGGATCCGATTGGCGTAATTTTTTTTTTCGACCAAAAAACAACAACGAAACAAAACACAAAAACAGACACACACAGTCGACCAATGGGTTAGATTTACGCTTTGGTCGAAACTAAAAACTTGTGTAAGTATCGTGTACAAATAGTTAAAGTTTTTTTCTAAGTTTTTACTAGTTTATGTGGGCTATGAAAGATTTAGTTGTTTTTTTTTTAAATTTATTTTTATTTAGAGAGGGGGGGGGGAAGGCCATTTATTTTAAACAAAACAAAATTGACACGAGTTTACAGATGTCAAACACGGAGAATTTCCTGACATCTGATTAGTTAGTGGTCTTTGTGTATGAATAATGACAGTATATGCACAGTCTTAAATAATACAAAATAAGATCAAGAAGGAAATTAGCATTTAATCTTATCAAAATGTTTACCACTTCACATACACACACAGCCTCTTGTTTCCTTTGTCCACTCGTTGCCCTATTTATTTTCCGATGTGACCTAAGCTACCGAACTGGAAAACGCCCGGCAAGGAACGTGATCCCCTACAGCTGATCCGTATTACCTACGTCGCCCTATTGTTACGGTCGGAGGACAGATCAATATACTTACAACAATATTGGAGCTCGGACTGAGACTGAGCCTTTGTCGTTGGCCGCCACGCACGAGATAGTGAAACCAATTGTTGATATTGAGCGTTTGTCTTGGTATTAATACATTGTGATCTATGATCGAATGGTAAAATGTAAGCAAAGTTCGCCTTTCAGACCTTGTGGTCTATAGGGCAGATGATGTAAAGGTCATCTGTTGCTGTGGCCTACGGTTAACGAGGGTGCCATGTGGCCAGCCCAACGACCAACCGATTTACGTTTCCCTAACTAATAACAGATGCCCATTAGAGCTGGGTGGACTCAGAGGCGCCCGAAGATCCCGATTGGTATTGGAGTAAACATGTCTGGATTTCTTTCTGAGAATCTTTTTGCTAATTTTGGTAACCCTTTTTAAGAAAGGCATTTAAGTTTGCGTCTTGGACCGAGTATCTAAAGAAATTTTTTTTCGGAATACATGATTTGTAATGTAACCAGGATGTGACCCACTTTCAATGCCATTTTGTTGTTATTCAGAGTGCTGGATGTTTAAGATCCCGAGTTCCAACCTCTGCAGTGCAACGTTCTACCCAATGGCCACCAATGGCCAAATAGTTCTAAAAAATCCTTCGTTTGTGTGTGTGTGTGTGTGTGTGTGTGTGTGTGTGTGTGTGTGTGTGTGTGTGTGTGTGATATTTTCTCCTGTTTCCAAGGTATCCGGTAATTGCGTCATTTCCATTACTTGTATTATTTATATTTAATCTCGTTACCAAAGCTTTTTAGCGGCCCCCGAAAGGGGAAAATACGCTATTAGCTTTGTGTGGCCTGTCTGTCCGCCTGTCCTTCCGTCCGTCCGTCCCTTTTATATTTTGAAATGTCATTTCTTACCGTCAAAAAACGGAATGTTACGTTAGATATGCTAGAACTAAAAAAAACCAAAAAGAAAACAACATTTTTTTTTAAAGTAATGCTTTTTTTTTTTTTTTAATGCTGCAGTCATTTTTGTTACGCATGCGTGCGATTGTTTAATTATTTCCGTGCCATTATCGCTCCGTCTTTTAGTCTGGGCTGTCACAGCCTGCAGAGCCTTTCAAGGGCTGGCGAATTGGCGCTGTACCACCCGCAGGACAACGCATGCATGGGCAGTGATGTATGTTTAATAAACAAGTCCTACACGCAGCATAGTATGCGTCGACATTTTGTGCTAGCTCCAGGTTTGAATCAGAATATTTAGTTACAGGCTTCACAGTTCTGATTACAATAGTCTCTGGCCTTGTTTCAGCTTATCCTCGCCACCTTATTTCTTCACGCCGTATAGACTTACTTCATGCCATAGTGTGACGTCACATTAAGACGTTCAGACCTTGCGATCTATGGGGCAGATGATGTAAAGTTTATCTATTTCTGTGGTCCACGGTTAACGAGGGTGTCATGTTGCCAGCGCAACCGCCTTTACTTTCCCCAACTAATGTCAGGTTCCCATTAGAGCTGGCTGGACTCAGAGGCGCACTAAGATCCCGAAAGTGAAAATTCCATTTTTTTACCAGGATTCGTACCCGGGACCCCAGGTTTGGAAGCTCTTTACCACTTAGCCACTGCGCTTACGCGACGTCATATTAACGCAGGTTTAAACCTGTTTTCATGCCCTAGCCTGACGTTGTAGGTTTAACCTATTTTCATGGCCTAAAATGTGCCAGTGTGCCTAATAATCATACATTGACAGTCACAATCTTTTACCTATGGTTCTATTTTTGTGGTTTCTTTGGCCTGTGGGTGTTCTGCTTTTTTTTCGTGGTGTGGTTATAGGGTTAATGAATTAAAACAAAAATTACCTTCATTTCTTTTTGGACTAATATTTCTTCTGATTTGATAGTTGTTTTTTTTTTTGTCTATTCTTTCTATCATTGTTCATTTGGTGTTTTATAAAAATATTTTTTTATGATAATAATAACCATTATCTTATTATCCGATTTATAAATTAGATTACGATTATAATTTGATAATATTATGGTGCTATGTAGGTTCAGGCCGCGCTTCGTATTTTATGTTGACAGTTTTTCTACACCCTACACTAGCCACTCTAAACATTATCTTGCAGTTGACCACTGCGTCCAGTTTCTAGATTGAAATTTTTGGTATTGAAATTGAATGGACAGGCCCTGTCATTAAAAGAAATTCTATCCAAGGCAAAAGACAAAGAGGAATGGAGAAATACGGTCGGTAGATCTTGTGTGGTGCCCCAAGGACTAAGGAATTGAATAGATGAAGGATATATTTTTGTTACTTTTAAGACATCATATTGAAGTCTCAAAATATATATTTCGTAACCCGCATTGAATAGTGTCATCTCTGATGGGTATTAAGACCTTAACAGAATGTGAGATCCGTCCATACATTCCAGGTGTGTTATCTACTTTTACAGACTTGTAATACAGTTTATGACAGTACTTGAGTCCCCACCACACACCCTTTTCTTTCCAGAGTTATAGCCTACTCTCGTTTGCCCCCACCTAGGTAATGCCATCCCTATCTCCTGTCGTTTTGTCTCTGCTATTGAGTGTCACGTGACCCTGTCGACAGTAAATGCGATGTTTTTGTCTGTGTGTGTTAGAGTATCGGCGTGGTTGTAAAATAGTTTTCTCTTGTTCTAAATATTTTAAATCTAGTCATTCAACGTGTCGCTTTTTGAATAGGCTGGTGATTGGAGTGCTGCGGGTAGCCGCTGCATCTTATTTGTATGAATTTACTAGGATACTAGTCGATCTAGATCTATGTGGTTTACGTGAAACAAAACGCCTATCACTAGTGAGTGGGTGGACTTCTGTGATGGATTAATTGAGGTCTTTAGTTAGTGTGCACAAATCTCTTGGCTTCCAGAGTGACTGTGAACTGAACGTGTTTTTTTTTTGGAGTCTACATCTGGTCCAGGGGGAAAAACGTGTCATTAGTTGACAGCTTGTAGGTGAGTTGGGAACACCCGGTAGACCTCATTAAAGTGTGGTCCTTGCTCCAATCCAATCGTGGTCCAACAGGTAGTGGAATGGGAAACAAAGAGGGGCTGAGGTGGATATTGCTTTCCATGTATGCAAAGAATCCTAGACCTATACTTCAGTGAATCCTTGACCTCTAATTCAGCGAATCCTACACCTATACGTCGGTGAATACTAGACTTCTAATTCAGTGAATCCTAAACCTATGCTTCAGTGAATCCCAGACCTCTAATCCAGTGAATCCTAGACCTATACTTCAATGAATCCAAGACCTCTAATTCAGTGAATCCTAGACCTCTAATTCAATGACATTTTCTGTACAGAAAGAACAAGAAATAAACTGTTTTACCACAAAATTTGTGGTCTCTGTGGATTGGACAGACTCTATTGACTGTCTCCATCTTCCTTGTAAAATGTCAAAGCAGAGTTAGATTCTCTTAAGTCTAGATTTCTGTGTCTGTTTTGTTTTGTTCTTGTGTTTTCTTGTGAAACCTGCACATTGCCTTGTCCACGTATCGGCTACTTGTTGTCTCTGGTTGTGTCCATAATTTCCTATTGTGAAGCCTTTGAAAACGTGTTTTACATTACATCAGTATTTTCAAGCACATTTCAAACATCTGCGCCCTTGCTACATCCTAAGATTTCAAGTCACCCGTTTAGGTTAAGTTTAAACTCTAATCTAAATGCATCCTAATTTAAAAAAAAAAACAACTATGTTACGGCACCTCTGCAAACGATGGCAAAGGCGCCTCATATTTTCGTCAGGTTAATCAGTAATTTCGTAACTCTATGTTAATCTATATGTTGCCTCTTCTGGGACACCCCTTCTTTCTCCTTATCGCAACGCCTTTGATTTACTAGTGAAATTTTGTTGTTGACTTCGAAATATCATTGCAGCATTATCTTTGACGTGATTCATTGTCCATCTTTTTTAACGTAGGGCCTGTATGTGTTTGTAGACCGTCTTGACGGATAGCTGCTGCATTATCTTGGTTACGTAATTATCTCATTTTTTTAAATGCGTGTGTAGAAGTGTTTTGGTAGCTCTTTAGGCATAGTAGTAAGTTGATTGTACTAAATTTGTTGCTGTATGCTGATAATTGTATTTGTAGCAGTGTGTAGCAGTGTGTTGATACTTATATTTGTAGCAGTGTGTTGATACTATATTTGTAGCTGTGTGTTGATACTATATTTGTAGCAGTGTGTTGATACTATATTTGTAACTGTGTGTTGCTACTTATATTTGTAGAAGTGTGTTGATACTATATTTGTAGCAGTGTGTTGATACTATATTTGTAGCAGTGTGTTGCTACTTATATTTGTAGCAGTGTGTTGATACTGTATTTGTAGCAGTGTGTTGATACTATATTTGTAGCAGTGTGTTGATACTTATATTTGTAGCAGTGTGTTGCTACTTTGTAGCAGTGTGTTGCTACTTTGTAGCAGTGTGTTGCTACTTTGTAGCAGTGTGTTGCTACTTATATTTGTAGCAGTGTGTTGCTACTTATATTTGTAGCAGTGTGTTGCTACTTATATTTGTAGAAGTGTGTTGATACTGTATTTGTAGCAGTGTGCTGATACTATATTTTGTAGCAGTGTGTTGATGCTATATTTGTAGCAATATGTATCGGTACAAAATTGTATTCTCATCTGTAGTTGTCACGAATCTGTCTTTGGATAACGGTGTCGAGGAGTAGCTTCTAAGTCTCTTGTGACCTAGATCTAGTGCCTCTTACCTGTAGCTCTGAAGTGCGAGGCAGTTATAAAAGTGAACAACTTTAACTCTCAATTGAAGCCCAAAATTTATAGACTCGCTAAATAAAGAGGGATTTCTTAAGTTAACAAAGATTGCCGAGCTAACGTGTACAGCGAGAGGCAGGGGATATAAGTCTTACTCTGTAATCAAATGTGCAGACGGTAAAACTTTTTCAATTCCATCATAGTCAAAAAAACCCGAGTCAATTATTGTTGCTGAACTTTTCATTCTGTCGAGTTGAAATTTTGCACATTAACTCGTGCTGGGTGACAAAACATTTGATTAACTTTTCAGATAAGCTTCATTAATTATTGTAGCTGGTGAACTTATTTAAGACTGATTTTATTCCTTGTACGGTCAACTTTACTACCGTTTAAGTATCTGCTGTTGACACTAGTAGTTCGATTCTTTTGGTACTGATATGAATAGGTAGACAAATGTACTGTTTTACCTTTTTCTTTCTTTTTCGTTCTGTGCGTCATAACAAATGGTCACATCTTATCTTAACTTCACGTGGTTAAACCCTCCTCCACGCAGACGAGTGGTAAAGTGCTTGGGCTTGAGTTCGAATGCCAGTGAAGACTTTGGGATTTTTAGGGCGCCCCTTAAAATCACCCAACTCTAATGGGTATCTGACATTTGTTGGGGAAAATAAAGGCGATTGGTCGTTATATTTATGTTAACCGTTGTCCATAGAAACAGATGACCTTGATATCTGTCCTCGTAGTGGAGGCGCGGTGGCCGAGCGGTAAAGCGCTTGGCTTCTGAACCGGGGTTACCGGGTTCGAATCCTGTTTAAGACTGGGATTTTTAATTTCGGGATCTTTGGGCGCTTCTGAGTCCACCCAGCTCTAATGGGTACCTGACATTAATTGGGGAAAAGTAAAGGCGGTTGGTCGTTGTGCTGGCCACATGACACCCTCGTTAACCGCAGGCCAGAGAATCAGATGACCATTACATCATCTGCCCTATAGACCACAAGGTCTGAAAGGGGGAACTTTACTTACTATCTGTCCTCGTAGATCGCAAGGTCTGAAAGGGATACCCTTTTTTTCTCCTCCAATTAAAAAAATTTAGGGAAATAATATTCATTTTTTTTTTAAATTCCTCTCCTCCCTTAAATTGTGCGAAGGGTGGGCAGTACAAAATGTTTATCGCATGTATTGCTTGCTCCTCAGCTCCTTGGACTTCTGTATGAAGACCGAAGAACTGGTAATGCCGAGGCACGACTTGTTGACATTTTATGTTCGGTCTGGGTTTTTCCCCCTATCTTTTTAAGGGGAAATAAAAAGAAGCCAACAGAGAAGTACAGACTGCCTTGCTTGGGGTTAATCCGGTGTAAGAATGAAATAACATTCTACTTCAAACACGGCAACCAGATCTAAGAAACTGAAATCCCAAGACTCTAAGGGTGCCAACATTAAAACAAGGCACGCTGAACCCACTATTTTAATCTGTAAGGGGAGAGGATCTACAGCCTTTAATTTATGAGCTGTGAGTGCCTGGTAATGATGCAGAAACCTCGCGGTGGAACAGGCCCTCGTAAAAGTCCTAACTTAAACTGTTTTTCAGAACCTTGAATACCGGACTTTAACTTTAGTTTGGAGGTCAGGCTTCAATGAGTTTGACACATTGTTCTAGATTGTTTCAAATTCTCTCTGACTCATAGTTTTAACGATAATAACAACTTTGTTTTTTTTCCCTTTATGTTTGGTTTTAATTTGATTAGAAAAGATAGAAAGATGCAAAACTGCAAGCAATGGTCTTATACCGAGTTGCCTTCTTTCTTCTGTGATGGTTAGTAATTAGTATCTCCTGAAGTCACTAGCTATCAGCTCAATGCACATGGGCAGTGGTGTGTAGATGATGTTATCGCGTGTAGCTGTAGATAAGATAGCTGTGGTTTTCTGAGAACTGTTGACTACTCTGTGTTGAGGTAGATCTAGTTGTTTTATTAATCTCTTGAATCAATAATGCCTTACATTCGGAAATTCCCGAACGCGATAGTTTTTTTTAAAAATCGATGTTAGATCTAGACCTAGATTTAGTCTCTAGCCAAATTTAGATTTTTCTTTTACTTTGAAAAATTATAACTGTCAAACTAAGAGATTTCCCAATTTGGCCAACGTAATTCTTTTCACTGCGAGATACATCAATAGTTAAATTCATAGGAAAATCGTTAGATCCGTTTTTGTGGAGCTTGGTCAAGATTTGTATCGGAGTAGCTGACAAATGTTAAAAGCAGAGTCTATATCACATTTTTTGTTTTAAGTAAGGAAATCTTCGTTTTCAACCTGTGGACCTACATCAGTTTCATTATTATTGTAAGAAGAATAAATTAAAGCTAGAATCTGACACAGGCAACATGTTAAAAAATAAAAATTTCTCAATTAAATGCACGCTTTGTTCTCTGAAATCATAAACCTGTTCACCTTTTTTGTACCTGTAATTAACTATATGACTGGTTCGATTTAGGAACGCTCTCAACATTAAACAATATAGAAATTTCGTTATTTTTTTTGTATAAAGGACTTTAGTTCTTCAGCTAACACGCTATATACAAAGGCCTTTTTTTTTTTTTTAAAGTGAAAAAGTACTTTTAACAAGTAGTGCTGACGTTTTGCTTACGCTCTAGTGATGAGTTTATAGTCTATTGACGTCTGAAAAATCTACCATAGTCTTGACCTCAACGAAGTGAATTGCTGTGTTCATGGGGTAGCCCAAGACACCTACACAAATGTACTCTTTCCCTTTTAACTGACACAGTGTCACGAATTAGGTATATGAGTGTTACTGTTAAGGTCATACATAAATTAACCACCGAAACAATTATATGTGCCATAACGGTCAATAGTTTGACTCTTCGGGTCGTTATAAGAGTGAAATCATTATTAATAGTAATTATTCATTAATTTTTAATGAGAGTTTTAAGATATTTTTTGTTTGTTTGTGGAGTTTTTTTTCTACGTAGTATTACCTAATTCGTAAAGCGCTTACCTTCCGAAACAAGAGGTCCCGGGTTCGAATCTCGGTAAAGACTGGGATCTCGGTATTTTAAGGCGCCCCACTGTCCACCCAACTCTATTGGGTGTCTGTCATTACTTGGGGAATGTTAGACGGTTGGTCGTCGTGCGGGCTAAAGGCACCCTCGTTAACTGTAGAAACAGATGAGCTTCCTTTACATCATCTTCTGTATAGATCGCAAGGTCTGAAAGGGGAGGTATGCTTTTTCTTAACCTTATTCACAATGTAACAATTTGATACCATTAAAAAAAAACGATAAGTGGTCTCTTTTTTATTTAAATAAGAATAACCATTCGATCATCATTTAGTTTGGGCATTCTAACCTTTCCTACTTTTCAGGTTGCCCCCCCCCCCTTTTTTTTCCCCCACGATGTGGGAAATGCATTGTATTGGTCCTCAGCTCAATACACACCCAAGCTGTGATGTGTCATTTCTATCACCCAGTTCTAAAGATAGAATCACATTCTCGGGCCTATTTATAAATAGCATTTAAGGAAAAAAACAACTTTTTAAGAAAAGCCATATGAACATAAAATAACATTGCGCAAATGGTTTCTAACCGGACACCATGAAATCACGCACGTCAGTTGATCATGCCATCTAAGCCAAACCCCCCCCCCCCGGCCTTATAGTTCGCTAGTCACGTGACAAATTCAATGGGAATAGCGGAATAAAAATGTATGTTAATTGTTCATTTTGTCATGCTAAACAAAGTAGTGTGTGATTTGGGCATGGCGCCTGTAGTCAATAATAGTTTACAGGCGTGGGCAACTGGTGTCGTCTGCTGAGTGAAACAAGATGGCATGCTTAGAGTCCCGCCCCTTTTTTTTAATGGTCCATTTAAAAAAAAAACCGGACTTAGAAATGTCCCCGAAATTGTGTTTAGGTACGTTTTGACCAATACCAAGTTGAACCAACTCTGCGAACCAGTATTTATCTAGGACACGTTCCATCAGCATCTTTTCTAGTCGTCAACAGTGGTTCGCCATTTTCTCTCCCAGCATGGTCGTTCTGAGTTATTTTACTTTGTAAATGTCCTTCAATTGCTTACTAGTAACTCACGTTTTATATTGACAACTTTTCATCATCTCATCGAGGTGAACTTTGACATATAAGCCCGTGTTGCGTGGCAACACGTTTTTATTAAAATTTCATAATATCAGTTCATTGACATAGAAGCTTTGATATAAGCTTTGTAAACATGACTCAAGGCCTAATCAAACGTCACAATTGTTCGTCATCCTGCACCCGCAGCAAAGTCACGTGTCACATCTGTTCAATATAATACAGATAGTTGAGCCAATCAGAGATCAACAAGAAAAAATATGCAAAATACAAAGCTTCTACTAAGCGTAGTTTGCTTCAGTCATGTAATTAAATTTGTAATAGATCTAGAGTCTAGACTATTAATAATAAGTCTGTGCGATTAGAAATATTTTTACCATTTGTTTTTGTTTAGCGCTATTTCATGCTTTTAGCTTTCTCAAAACGCTAGTAACCTATCACTTGCCTGGACCAGTTGGGAAAAAGGAGGTGGAGTGTTTGAAAGAAGGGGGTATCTGGGTGATCGCTTTTTAAATGCTTTTATTAAAAAAAAAATTTAAAAAAAAAGGGAATGACCTGAATTCGAAATCGGTGCTTAAACCTCCCCAAGCTGACAGTCAACCACTGTGCTAGCCAAGTTTTTATGTAATTAGAAGGTTTTATAGTTATAGCTACAAATTTAAAGCGGCCACCTGTAAAGTGGACTAATGCAGCTTATTTTGGGTCACCAAATTCACGCCTGGGCCACCGATTACCTAAGGCTGGCTCTAATGTAGGGGCTGCCGTGGGTGGCTGGTCGACACATGGACCGAAGCTAGACTATCAAAATATCTTTTTATATTCATCGTTCACTATCTCTATATTCATCGTTCAACATCTCTCTTCAACATCCCATCTCTCTTTACTTCTCCTATCCCTCAGACTATTCTCTATTTCTTTAAGGCGCAAGCCCCCCCCCTCCCCATTCTTCCGCTCCTTACCGTAGTGGCGTAGTCAAAGAAACTTAACACCTCCAGGTTTTGTCAACATTGAATTCATATTAAAAGTACGTGGGAACACGGCTCCAGACTAAAGTGACGGGGGCGGAAGGGAGTTCATTGACGGTCTGGACTACCACAACTGATTACCCTCATTGATCCACGGGGCCGTGGTGTGCCTGTTGTTGTTGTTGTTGTTGACACTGTGACTCATTATACTGGCATCTCAATGAGCAGACGATTCTCTTTTAGGTTGACGTGCTTTGATGATTGTCCCCCCCCCCCCCCCCCCCGCAGATCTGTTGTATTTTGTTTTGGGTTACTTAGCGTGGATATACATGTTTGGTGGAGTTTGTTGCATAATGGCCTCCTTCAGTCGTGAAACGACTATGGTTCATCTCAAAACACTTATTCGTATTGCTGTGGAGCCCTATTTTGGAGAGACACTCCCGTCCACATATATAGCATGTCAAGGTGGCTTTCGCGTTGGTGGTAGAGGAGCTGGCCATTTCCCGTATGGCCCGCTTTTCTTCAAGAGCCGAGGCCCTTGTGTTCTCGCTGTCCATAGCTTTCTTGGTCACCGTCTCTCTCCAACTAGTGCGGTCTAAGGCTATGTCTTCCCAATGGTCAGTATCAATGTTCACTGATTTTAAATCCCTTGTTATCACATCAACGTAACGGAGGTGGAGCGACCGCACACACTGCGGAATATTTACACTCTCCCGCGCTTGGTCAAGCTGACCCCTCTCTCCTTTTTTTGTTAACACACACACAAATATCCATCATTAAGGGTTCAAAGGTCGTCCACGAAACTTTTTTTTGGTAGGAAAAAAATATCTGTTGCCTTCTTCACACCATCGCTTTCTATTAATTCTAGATGATTGGTTTCAATGTGGCCTGTAGAGTGCCAACGTGGCCCGGCAATAGTTTAGGAGCTTGGTGTTAACACGTTTAAGTTGGAGGCTCGGTATTTTATATACAGTTAGTTTTTGATGTTGTCATTATGACATTACAACTGTTTGTTGACTTGCTTCCCAAGAATTGTCTTTTGTCGTTTGTCAATATAATATAGGTCTGTGTCATTAGGCAGATTATTTGGGGGGGGGGGGGGGGGGGGGGGGGAAGGGGTGGTTTAGGAGGAACCGTTTTTGTTTTCACCACAAATCTTGTGTTTTTTTTTAACTATCTGTACAGATGATTATCTGATGTTACCAAGTCCCTTAACTCTTTCTCTCCGTAATTATTTTTCCACATTTTAAAGGAATTCTTTATTTTGCGTATTACTATTTTACTACCCCTGTTTTGATTGGGCTTCAACAGCTTTGTTGTTTGTAATCAGAAAATGTTGTATTTGGTATAGAATTAAAGGGAAATGCGTGCTCTTTTTATATAATTCAAAGTCAAGTTTAAAAAATTAATATTAATTTAATTTAATTAGGTCAAATCAACGATGATATCGTCGATTAGGAGAGAAAGAGTTAATAACTCTTTTTTTAATCACACACAAATCTTTCACTGTTGTTATTTTGACGCAACAACAACAACTAAATGCACTGAATGATTTTTTGAAACCATGATTGAGTGCACTGGGCTTCAGTGCTATGTTTTTAGAATGATTGAGTGCACTGGGCTTCTGTGCTATGTTTTTAGAACGCTGGGCGTTGGTCTTGAAACGTTTTCTGTAACCCTAACCGCCCTAACCCAATAATACTTCCTGTGGACATTTGAAAAAAGAAGTTTTAATATTAAGCTTTGCACAACTAAAACAACATACGGGTTAAAAAACTATCGGCCCACAGTATAATTTTAGATATATAGTGGTTTTTATTCCCATACTATGTTATTCTGACAATAAATATAATGGTTATGAGTTTCTGAAACCTGATATCTATGGCGTGCATACTGCCAGGTGATTTTTCTTCTTCGTTCTCATTTTTCATGTTGGAGGATTCGGATCCGTAATCCTATATCTGAGATGGACCAGGCAGTTCTCTTCTATAGGAAGGTTTCGGGGCAGAGTCTTGTTCGGGCCTCTAGATAATGTATGCAGGTATATCTGAGATGGACCAGGCAGTGCTCTTCTATAGGAAGGTTTCGGGGCAGAGTCTTGTTCGGGCCTCTAGATAATGTATGCAGTTATATCTGAGATGGACCAGGCAGTTCTCTTCTATAGGAAGGTTTCGGGTCAGAGTCTTGTTCGGGCCTCTAGATAATGTATGCAGATTTGAAGGACGTGGTCAGCATTCTCTTATGATGCCCCAGAACGGCAAGTTGCGCTACTCCCGACCTTTAGCTTGTCTCATTCTGTGTCCGATGTTGAGGCGAAAGATTATGCCATATTAAAGATAGCCAATCTTACCCTCACAATAAAATTGATCTGACGTAGTTACGGTTTCCTTGCTCTGTAATAGCTCTGTGAACTTGTAATACAATTAACACTTAAATGATGTAACAGTGACATACTTTAGGGTAGTTTTGTACTAGCAAGTTAACTTGTTTACAAATGTAAATTACCCCCCCCCCCCCCCTTTTTTTTTTCTCGACTCAGGCTTTTTGTTTTTAAAATGTATCGAATGTCCATAAATACCTTTTTTATTTGCATAATAATGTTACACTCGTTACAATGGCTGTATTTATTTTTATTATCAAACATTCTTAGTTGGTAGCTTTCGTCGTGCATATTTTGTGTGTGTGTCTCTGATTTATTATTCTGTTTTTTTTTAAAAGAAAATTTTAGAATGCGTGAATACATTAACATACATATATGGGCAAAGGTAACTATGTAGGATACTGGCACGGCTCTAGGGTGTGCTATTGTGGGTAGAAGAGTTCAAGCCCTATTTGTGTTCGCTGAGTGCACCGATGATCTAGGTGTAGTGTTTTGTGATACGTTTATTGAAAGTACTGTATTGAGAGTGTTTTTTTTTTTTTTGCTCTGCAGGGACGATATGAGGCGAGACGATGATGACAGATACAGGAGGGGAGGGGCCCGCAACGGTGGGCCCTCATTTGACAGATTCAACACAGATTATCTAGGTGAGTAAATTGGTTGCGACCCTTGAACTTGAGGAGTGGGAGCACACAGTTACCGGCGGAAATATCTCCGGGTGGAGCGCAGAAGTAGAGCTGTTGGGTACCTGAACGCCGCTGAGAATGACTCAGGGTGGAGCACACAAGTAAATATGGGTTGTCTGGTCGATATCAACTTTTATTGAGACTCTACGATGTGTTGGAAAGAGGATTGTGTGACTTTTAAATTGTAAAGATTTTTGTGACTTTTAAACTGTAAAGGTTGTCTGATTGAGTCAACATGATAAGAGTGTCATGACCAACGAACAACTTGCAGTTCAAACCAGGGGTGTAGTTTTCACTGACATCATGTCACTCCAGATATGTCGAACATGTTGACTGGTGATTTTTTTTTTTTTGTTTCAATTTCAATCACCTTAACACTTTGACTAACAGAAGGCCATTTCTCCATTTAGTCCCCCCCCCCACACCCCCCCCCCACACCCCATCCCACACACACCCCCCACACCCCATCTTACATCGTCTTCTCTTTTTTGGGCAACAGCTAGATGACTCAACCCAAAACGAATCATGACTTTCTTTACGGCAACACTATTTGCTTTTGCGTGCGGCAAATTGTATTTTTAGCAACCGACATAATATATAGATGGGAAAGTTTGTTCAAAAGTAGGTCTTGTTATTTTGAATTTAAATATTGCTGTTATCTTGTAATCACACCTTACCCTTAGTGAAGCAAAGGCCGGTCCAGAACTTCTAAAAGAAAAGGGGGAAGAGTTTTTGGATGGAGGTTGCCCATTAACCATTGTATGAGGTTTAGAAATATGAAATAATAACTTCTTGAAATGATAATGCCATATCTTCTGTATGATTATTAAGAAACACATTTCTTTAGGCAATATAAGAAATACATTTCTGTAGGCATAAATATAAATATATGAAAACGTTACATGGAGCTCTTTAAAATCGAGACTAACAGCTGAGAAAAAGTGGCACTGAATAGATCCAGATGGGTGGGGCGACTCAGTGGCGCCCTAAAGATGCCGAAATTAAAAATCCAAGTCTTCGCCAGGATTTGAGCTCCGGGCCCTCCGGTTCTGAAGCCAAGCGCTTTATCAATTAGCCACAGCTCCTCAAAGAATTCTACTGACTCGTTAGATTTTCGTTTATTTTCTGTCTCCTACTAACTTTAGCGATTTTAATTACAGTCATTTTTTTTTTTAACTTTGTTACGAATCCTAAGCGTTTTTTTCCTCCCCCCCCCCCCCTGCATCTTGGCTTGAGAAGTAACAAAAAAGAAATATGTTTGAGAAGATATGAAGATGCTTTCAAGTTGACTCTTTATCCGAGAAACTTTGTTCAGAGTGAGAGTGTGTTCATTAGCCAATGAAGTTTTACTCGTGTATTTGTTAGACAAATCGCACCAAGAGGATACAGAACGAAAACTTTCTATTCCATATACATTTCTCTCCTAATCAAACTCTGTGTGTTTAAAGATGTGTCACGGACATAGGACATGTCATGAACAAGGCAGACCAGAATTTTTATGGTGTGTCGATAAACTTGTCGAGCGGGTCGCGACTTCGGTCACAGTTTGAGAATCCATACACTTGGCTTGAGCTGCCTTTGAGAAACAGATTTTAACGATTTGAAATGTAGTAGTCCGTTGTAACTGGAAGGCGGCAGTAAGCTAAGTTTAGCGTGACCAGGTGGCGATAAAAACACTAACATAAGTGTCTACATTCCGGAGAATGGTTCTCGAATTATTATGTTTTAAACAGCTGCGTTGTAGGGTAGTGATGAGCAAGTTTTAACACTATTTCGTACAATCACAAAGTCTGTTGTAGGCAATGTCTGCGTTGCACAGACACCAATCGTCATAGCAGGCCAGAACACTGACATGCAACGTCACAACCTGCGGGCAGCTTAAGCCAATCGCTTAATGCCTCGTCACAGGTCTGTGCGACTTGGCAACGAAAGAGGTTGTTCCGAATCTCTGACCTACTTTATAAAAAGTCACGTGACTGTGGTCTTATACAGGGCAATAATGGCAATATCTTCCTATGATAAGATGTAGATCTAGATTTAGTGCTAACCTAGATCTAGTAGACCTACTAAATAATCATAAAAATTAGTGAATTATTGTAAGATACTTTTAGTCACTTAAAGATGTCTAGATCTAGGCTATTTTCACTTTTAAATTACAATGAACTCAATGAGGTCACTAATGTAAACAGCTGCACACCCACGTGACTGAGAAGAGATCCGGAACTACACCATTAATGGTCTCCAGTGCCCACAGGTTGCGGCGTTGCAGGTCAGTGTTCAGACCATTCTATAACGAATGGCCTCGGTTGGACTCCTTCACTGGTAGAACCACTGTAGCTCGTTACTTTTGTGACGGTAGAGTCCTGTTCTGTGGAAACCTAATAAATCACGGGCGACACGATCTCGGTATGTTCTTCATACAGTCCTTCTCAGCCATCGCTGCTGAGGCTCTTTCCAACCTTTAGGGGTGACGTCACTGGCAAGCGTAGGTGGTGCGTTGGGCAATGGTTGTATTGAAGTTGAAGTGGTGACCAAAACTTCGTACTAGGCCGAGACCATTAGTTATAGAAGGCCTGAACACAGATCTGCAACGTCACTAGCTGTGGGCAGCGGGGATCAGTAACTCGTAGTCACGTCACAGGTCTGTACGACGTGGCAACGAGCTATAAGTCTAAACTGCCCACATTTTGTGACGTTGCAGGCCAGTGTTCAGGCCTTCTGTTGAGAATGGTCTCGACTAGATTTGCGGGACATATCTATAGACAAGACCAGCACGTTTACCAATGTCAGACAGAAAATGGAAGCCGAAAAGAGGAAAGCGATAACAAGGCCTTCACGATTGACACGGCGTCGCATCTTTTTGGGAGAATTGTGGGCACCAATTGGGTAGAGGTTGTGGAAGTCGTCTATAACCAAATCTCTGCTTGCGAATCCTGGACGCTGACTGCAGAGGTAGAGAGGAGGATCCTAGAATCGGAATTGAGATGCTACAGAAGGATCCTAGCATTGGAATTGAGATGCTACAGGAGGATCCTAGCAATGGAATTGAGATGCTACAGAAGGATCCTAGCAATGGAATTGAGATGCTACAGAAGGATCCTAGCAATGGCATTGAGATGCTACAGGAGGATCCTAGCAATGGAATTGAGATGCTACAAAAGGATCCTAGGCATCACATTTAAAGATCGCATCCACTAACGAAGAAATTAGAGACAGGGTTACTGCAGCGATTGGGCCCCATGATGACCTGCTAACTATTGTAAAAAAAAAAAAAAAAAAAAAAAAAACGCAAACTAAAACTCTATGGCTCGCAAAGACTTTTGTTTAGGGAACAGTAGCAGGAAAAAGAAGAGTCAGCCAGAGAAAGCTATGTCAACACAACATAAAAGAGTGGAAGGGCCTGTTATTGAAAGAGGTTCTATCCAAGGCAAAAGACAGGAATGGAGAAAGACGGTCGACTGATCTCGCGTGGTGCCCCAATGGTCCCAAGACTAAGGGACAGGTAAAGGTAAAGAATGGGATGTATTTGGGGGGTTACAAACAATTACTTTTCGCTTGACTTTCAGTTCTTTCAGAACTGAGGTCACGGTTCATTGCTGACTATAGTTTTCCTTGTCACCACCTCTCGACTACGCCATTGCTACAGCCATTAAAATAAAAATAAAAAAAAATTAATAAAAAGAAGAACCCATTCACAATGAGTGAGCAAACTTTCTACAGTTGGTACTGAAAACTCTCTGGCAATAGTAGTTTCTGACCCCATTAGATGCGACCTTCAAAACGGTAGTGTTTCTCATCTCAAGTCTCAACGGTGGTGAGTGAGTGAGTGATTCAAACACACCTTAACAGTTCGTCTAAAACAAACAAAACTAAAACATGAAATAAATATTTTGAATGCAAAACCATTCCGTTGTATATCGTAGGTCTAACATTGGTGCAGCTGAAACATGCGTGTTACTTTGTCAGTTGATCCTTGCAAGTTTGAGTTGTGGACGAAATAGTTAAAAAAATTTCATTCCGAATTAGCCATACAGTCACTGTCTTGGGACAATTATGTAGAGAGGTTGATATAACATGGTTGTACCCTAGGGACATATTTTTACGAAAAAGTGACTGATTATTGGACTCATCTAAGACATAGGGTTCCTTCCACTCCTTGTAAATCTATTGTTACAAAGTCAAACTGTCTGTAATTCTGCTGAATTTCTGGAGCGTTTGATATAAACATGGTTAGACCCTAAAGAAATATTTTTACGAAGAGTGGCTGCAGTAATAGTATGTAGAGCGAGTATTAGTTAGCTAACATGTAACTGGCGTGAGTGTTTTTTAAAGTTGCGCCCCTTCTAATGCTTTTTTAACCCTTTGTTTGCATGATACTTTTTCTCTGTAAGTTCTAGCTTAAAGGAAAAAAAAAAAGAAAAAAAAAAGTTCTATTGTCCAACCCAAATACCCGTTTTAGTTTTACAACCTTAAAACACACACAAAAAACTATTTTAAAAAGTAAGCTTTATGCATTTTTGATAAACTGAATTCTTATTTTGTTTTAATGAAACAAAACATTTGTCGACGCTTGGTTAGAAACATTATACAAACCAATGTCTTTTGTAACTATATGCGTTAAATGTTAAAACTCAGAAAACCATTATACAAGCTAACTTGTTGTACACACTAAATCCACATTCGTAGAACCATCAAACTTCAACAACAAAATAACAATAATTATATGGTTAAAAAATATTGGTCTGGAAAAATATGAATACAGCGTCATGTTTTAGGTCACAAATTATCTTATCTTATAAATGACAGACGTTCCTTGAAAAAAACAAAAAACAATGCATCCTAGTCGTGTCTAGGTGTTGATCTAGTTGTGGATATTAATTAGAAACTTTATCACTGTTAAGTTATTGGTTTTTTCCTGGCTGATTCAGGCAACCCGTTCCATGCTCAACAAGAGATCTCGTAAGTGGGACCTTGGGATAATAAATGGTTATTCTTTTTTTTTTTTTTTTTTTTTTAATATTGTTTTTGGGCGTGACCCGAACATTTGACATGACATTGTGTGTTACCTGTCCCAGCATGCTCCAGCCCCCCCCCCCCCCTCCTCATTCCTCTAGCGTGTTCGGAACTTCATTAAGTCAATTGCAAAGTCAAGTACGTTCGCCTGGGGGGGGGGGGGGTGATGTTGAGTGTTGGCTCCATCGCTACGTCTTAACCAAATGTTTGGTCCCACCTACTGGCTCAATACTCTTATGTATCGATACTCGAAATGACTGTTTTGTCAGTATTCGATTTAATTTTTCCAAATTAAGACTCAAGTAATTGATCATTGACAAACAAGCGTATTGGATCAGTATTGCTTGCCTGGCACTTTATATTCTTGCTGTACGCTAGTATTGTATTATCTTTTTTTTTTTTTTAAATCCCTACTTAAGATGAAACTCTCTTCATGAGTAGAAGGGAAAAAAGTTGATCAAACGTTGGAAGTCTGCAAATTCCCGAAACTTGCATTGAAGTTGATATAACTCAAATGTCGTGGGTTCGTTTGAGACCATTCTTGCAACGTCGCAACCTGTGGTCAGTTTAGACCAATATCTCGTTGCCACCTCACAGGTCTGTACGACGTGGAAACGAGCTTTAATAAGTCTCCGTGATCCTCAGGTTAGGACGTCGCAGGTCAGTGTTGAGGCCCTCTATAACGATTGGTCTCTGTTCGATACCTTTTTTTTATGACTCCGATCAGATCTGAGCCGATTTTATTAGAACCGTTCCTGTTAGATCCGATCC
The DNA here is from genome assembly GCA_030265305.1 of Biomphalaria pfeifferi. Taxonomy (NCBI): domain Eukaryota; kingdom Metazoa; phylum Mollusca; class Gastropoda; family Planorbidae; genus Biomphalaria; species Biomphalaria pfeifferi. Next base: position 1,592,084 of record JASAOG010000102.1, read on the forward strand.
GTAAAGTAAGACTTCCAGGCACTACCAGCGATCTTTAATTAGCAGGTTAAACAACATTCAAATACGTAATTGGGCCTGGTATATATGTGATGTTAGATCTGCATATATTTCATTTAGCCCTTAAATACAAAATAGTGCAAATTAAGCCGATACGTTAATTAGACCAGCAACGCTGTGTACGTCTGCGAGGCTAAATCTGATGTACTAAGTACTCCATACTTAGTCAAAAATTGCCTTATAATGTTGAGCTATACTAATTAGATTGCCTGTGACTACAATATATGATTTATTAAAATCATCAAAGGCATTATTTATGAAATTCATCATCAAAAAGTTAGAGTTGCGGTACTTGTATTGCCAATCCGTCCAATCAACGTAAATGTATTATTACAAATTCAAACTATGTCTGTAACTCTTTTGTTTGTTGTTTTCAAGTCTTCTTTTTATGTCTTTTGACAAGAATTTCTGGAGCGTGGCAAGGTCTGGTTATGCAACAGTAAATTGTCATTTAAACAGATCCTTAGAGAGAAAATTAGGGGGGGGGGGGGAGGAGGGGAATGGGGGTGGGGGGGGGGGGAGACGTTGATGTGCCACTTTGTGCGTGCGACTTGTCAGGCTGACACGAGGTCACATTAGCATATTTTCGCTTTTGTCGCCTGCTGCACGAACGAGTTATCGCTGAGATCAAAAGTGTTGCTTATTTGAAACATTAAGACGGCACTGGGCCTCGTATGTTGTCTTTTTTAACAAAATTATTCTATTTTCTACCTCTTGATTCAGCCCTTCCATAATAAAACTGTTTCAACATACTTATAGACCTACATTTGTACTGCCCTGCTTGACTGACATTAAAACCACTCTAAGCCATTATTTTGTTCTACCGATGGTAAGCTGGTCTATTAGGAAGTCAAGATTCAAGAGTAGCCCGGATGACTCGCTCTTCTGCTTTGTTTCTCTCCTCCCCCGTGGCATAGATTTTAAAAAAATAAATCATTTAAATCTAAGACTTAGAAGAAATATTTTAGTTGCCATGAATTCCCCCGCCCCCGCCCCGCGGTCCTTTTTAAAAAAAAATATTTTTTTTTTTAGATAGAATCTATATCAGCTAGAATGTTTACTATATCAGCTAGAATGTTTACTATATCAGCTAGAATGTTTACTATATCAGCTAGAATGTTTACTATATCAGCTAGAATGTTTACTATATCAGCTAGAATGTTTAAATTCATTCATCACAGATTGCCTGATGATGTTGTTTCTAATCTCTTCAGTCCTTGTAGCTAAAGCCATCTATCCCATCAGATACAACGCACTGAGACCTAGAGCTATGTCACGTGATAAAATGTGTCATGGTCAGCAAAACAACGTTTTCTGCACAGATATACACATTGACTGTGCATAGAAGACTTAAAAATAGCTCATAAAAGTCCAGGGGGGAGTAATATAAGTTACGCAAGAACGATAATCCAGAAGATTATAGAAAGTATTATTAGATAGTGGAGATTTAAAGGGGACAAAAAATGTCCATACGTTTTGGATTCATTGTGATCTATTATTGAAATAAATCTATAATGTGTTTCTATGCTTGACATTGTGTGATTGTGTGTTTATTTATGTCTTGACCATTTGTTTGAAATTCAAGAATTCAATGTCATACGGTGTTAATGTCACGACTCCCTGGAAACATTCGGTTATAGTGTCACTAGACTATAGGTCTGGAATCCTTTATTCGTATTAACCACACGATACCAGTGTAAACAGCTTCATTATATCTTCACTAGAAGGAGAATCCATTGTGTCCCTTTCTTAAACACATCCGTTTTTTTCCCCCTCTTTCAAGTCTAATAGTGTAATTTATAAGATTTTGAAATTAGAGCTAAGTGTCATTTAATAATATGTGTCAAGGTCAAAATTGTTTTCATTTTATAAATAACAGGTTTCTATGTCGAGAAACAACAGTAATTTTCTATTACAACTAAAAATAGCTTTCGGAGTTTAAGATGAGCTGGGATTTTTCCATCAGAAGATTCTAAGGTGTAAAGTAGATATGCAAGCGATGCCATGATTGAGATCCTGATTCTTTGCTGTGTGTTAAGTAGATAGGCAAGTGATGCAATGATTGAGATCCTGATTCTTTGCTGTGTGTTAAGTAGGTAGGCAAGTGATGCAATGATTGAGATCCTGATTCTTTGCTGTGTGTTAAGTAGGTAGGCAAGTGATGCAATGACTGAGATCCTGATTCTTTGCTGTGTGTTAAGTAGGTAGGCAAGTGATGCAATGATTGAGATCCTGATTCTTTGCTGTGTGTTAAGTAGGTAGGCAAGTGATGCAATGATTGAGATCCTGATTCTTTGCTGTGTGTTAAGTAGGTAGGCAAGTGATGCAATGATTGAGATCCTGATTCTTTGCAGTGTGTTAAGTAGGTAGGCAAGTGATGCAATGATTGAGATCCTGATTCTTTGCTGTGTGTTAAGTAGGTAGGCAAGTGATGCAATGATTGAGATCCTGATTCTTTGCTGTGTGTTAAGTAGGTAGGCAAGTGATGCAATGATTGAGATCCTGATTCTTTGCTGTGTGTTAAGTAGGTAGGCAAGTGATGCAATGATTGAGATCCTGATTCTTTTCTGTGTGTTAAGTAGGTAGGCAAGTGATGCAATGATTGAGATCCTGATTCTTTGCTGTGTGTTAAGTAGGTAGGCAAGTGATGCAATGATTGAGATCCTGATTCTTTGCAGTGTGTTAAGTAGGTAGGCAAGTGATGCAATGATTGAGATCCTGATTCTTTGCTGTGTGTTAAGTAGGTAGGCAAGTGATGCAATGATTGAGATCCTGATTCTTTGCTGTGTGTTAAGTAGGTAGGCAAGTGATGCAATGATTGAGATCCTGATTCTTTGCTGTGTGTTAAGTAGGTAGGCAAGTGATGCAATGACTGAGATCCTGATTCTTTGCTGTGTGTTAAGTAGGTAGGCAAGTGATGCAATGACTGAGATCCTGATTCTTTGCTGTGTGTTAAGTAGGGAGGCAAGTGATGCAATGAATGAGATCCTGATTCTTTGCTGTGTGTTAAGTAGGTAGGCAAGTGATGCAATGAATGAGATCCTGATTCTTTGCTGTGTGTTAAGTAGGTAGGCAAGTGATGCAATGAATGAGATCCTGATTCTTTGCTGTGTGTTAAGTAGGTAGGCAAGTGATGCAATGAATGAGATCCTGATTCTTTGCTGTGTGTTAAGTAGGTAGGCAAGTGATGCAATGAATGAGATCCTGATTCTTTGCTGTGTGTTAAGTAGGTAGGCAAGTGATGCAATGAATGAGATCCTGATTCTTTGCTGTGTGTTAAGTAGGTAGGCAAGTGATGCAATGAATGAGATCCTGATTCTTTGCTGTGTGTTAAGTAGGTAGGCAAGTGATGCAATGATTGAGATCCTGATTCTTTGCTGTGTGTTAAGTAGGTAGGCAAGTGATGCAATGATTGAGATCCTGATTCTTTGCTGTGTGTTAAGTAGGTAGGCAAGTGATGCAATGATTGTCGTCTAAAACGTACGTGTTCTGGACGTTTTGTTTGTTTGTTTTTATTTTTTTTCAGACCTGACCCCCCGACAGAACTAGGTTCCATTTTTTCCCTAATGCGTGAAAATAATTCAACACTTGTTCATTTCTTTTATCCTCATAGCGGTGGTTTAGGCTTTTATAAAGAACAATCTAAACTTATGCACGGATAATAGATCATATGGATATAGTCGACGCGGTTTATGTTTTCATGCCAAATGTTTTGGACAAAAAAGTGTCACATGGGACGATCACTTTACTGTTGAAGAAATCGATTTTACTTCCTTGACACCAAGTGCAGTTTTTTTGTTTCTTGTATGTTTTTGTCAAAGTGTTAGGGTTTCTTGTCAACATTACTTCCGTGACGTCAGTGGGATGATGTTGGACATAAATAAAATCTATACCTCAAGACTTTTTTTGTTTCATTTGTGCAAATTTCCGCATCAAGAAACGATTTGTGGTGACCCGCGTAGAGCATTCCTTATCTTCCCAGGGTTCATCTTTGTTTCAGAGCTGTCTGGGCTAATTGGCTATTGGCATAATCTGCAGGTTCATTGACGGGGTGGCAGTTTCTAGTGTCTCCTCAAATTGGCACGAGTCACGTTCCGATTATCTGTTTATCGGAACATTGTTGTCTTATCCTGTTGTGTTTTGTCTTATATTGTCTTATAAAATACAGACGTTACTTCAAAAAAAGATGATGATTGCGTCCAACGCGTGTCCCTAAATCAATCTAGTCATGCATGTTAATCAATGACTTAAATTCTGCCAAGTCACTGGTTTTCCTGGCTGACTCAGGCAACCCATTCCGTGCTCTAAAAGCACTAGGGAAGAAGGAGGATTTGTACAAATGTGTCCTAGTTTATGTAACGAGGAATGTGCCGTTATCTTTGTGTCTTTTTAGGGAGTATTTTATTGGATTTTCTTTTTGTATTTGAAGATTATGATTCAGTGTTTTGTGTATAATTGCTACTTTACTTTTGAGTCTTCTATCCTGAAGGCTTTCTAAATTTAGTGATTTTTACTAAAGGTGTTACTCTAATAAAATGTGAATATTCGTTTGTGATAAATCTCACTGCTCTATTTTGTGTCTGCTCTAGTTTCTTAATGTTTTCTTGAGTTGAGGGGTCCCAAACAGAGGGTACACATTCTATTATTGGCCTAACCAAGGTTAAATAACATTTTAGTTGTATGTTCTTATTTGATTTGTAGACATTTCTTTTAATAAATCCTAATGCTTTGATTTTTATAAATGATTTCACCAATATGGTGATTCCAGAATAGTTTTTCATTTATTATAACACCTTGGTATTTTGAGTTTTTAGTTTATGTAACTGGTTTACCATAAATACGATAAGTGGTATTTGTTTTAGCTCATTTGTTACTCTTAATAGCTGAGATTTTTTCTGGGTGGAAAGGCCTACTCCAACTTGATTCCCATTCCTGTAATTCATCAGATTCTCTGTATTCAATAGTTGAAGTATAACTTTGAAGACCTCCTTGGTGAATCTCAAGCCGTGGTCGGATACTCGGTTTCTGGAAGTTTAGTGTGTGTCCCATGGATTGTGCCTTGTGAACAATTGTATTGGTTAAGTTGGGGTCAATGTCTGGAGGAAACGGTTATGTGAAGAGAAAGTAGGAGGGGGGGGGGGGAGAAAGGTTTGTGTATGAAACTTCAAGACTGTCAACAAACGTTGCTGACATGTGTGGTGAATGTGAACTTTGTGCAGTCAGTACCTCCCCCAACTATCAGTCTCTCTCTCTCTCCCCACCATTCTCTTTCTCTCTCTCTCCCCCATTCTCTCTCTCTCTCTCTCTCTTTCTGTCTCTCCCCCATTCTCTCTCTCTCTCTCCCCCATTCTCTCTCTCTCTCTCTCTTTCTGTCTCTCCCCACCATTCTCTTTCTCTCTCTCTCCCCCATTCTCTCTCTCTCTCTCTCTTTCTGTCTCTCCCCCATTCTCTCTCTTTCTGTCTCTTCCCCATTCTCTTTCTCTCTCTCTCTTTCTATCTCTCCCCATTCTCTTTCTCTCTCTCTCTCACGCGCAACACTTCACATTGAAGAGAACGGGGCGTGTTACAGCCTCAACCATTGTATGCATTTTGTCCTTCACCTTCACCTCGCCAAGACACAATCAGTTTTTGTCTACTCGCTTGAAGGTCATGACCTTGACCATCTTAACCTCGCCAAGACATTGTCAGTTTTTGTCTACTCGCTTGAAGGTCATGGCCTTGACCACCTTAACCTCGCCAAGACACAATCAGTTTTTGTCTACTCGCTTGAAGGTCATGGCCCTGACCACCTAAAAATACACGCAAACCAATACAAGACTCTGAGTCGCTTCGTGGCTAAGCGCTTGGCTTCCGAACCCAGAGGTTTTGGGTTCAAATCTCAATGAAGACTCTCTCCATACTCTAATGGGTTCCTGACATTATTTGGTTGATCATTGAGATGGACACGTCCCACGTGATACCCTAGTTAACAGTCGTTTATAGGAGTTAACATCATCTGCCCTTTAAATCACTAAGTCTGGAATAGGTACTTTACTACCAAAGACCGACTCTGATAAAGTCCAATCTAAGTCGGAGATGTTTTTAAATGTGAAAAGTAAAACAGAATTCCTCTTTAAGAATTATATATAATGACAAGATTGAACATACACAATCTATCGAGCTATAATACACATTATAATCCAAATTCAATCATAAATTCACGTTAGTAGATTTAACATTAAGCCTGAAACTTATGAATTGAACAGACTGTTTCTCGGACTGGCGATATCAGCTAGTCTCCCCTGTTTATATGTTTTCAAACCGAAATTTCTCGATACGGAAATGACATAAAAAAAACAACTTTCATTTTCAGAGACCATCTTTAGTATTGCCAAGGCTGAGTTTTGACTTTAGATTGTAATACAACCCGCTCGTGTCAAACTTTTTGGTGACCCATTTTCATTATGGTGTTGATCTCTTTCTGTAGTATACATTTCTTTACCGGCTAGAGACGAAAATGTGTCTTAAACAGTCAAGTTCTTATGAGACATACTTCTCCTGGCCTTAGTGGTGTTTTTTTTTTTTCAGTAGAAGTAAATGTTTTACTAGCGGATACCCGACCTTCTCTTAATCATCTTTTTGTAGCCTGGGAGCCATAAAAGAAACAGACATTACCCGCATCGCAAAAAAATGATCGAGCCTGATCCCGGCGTCTCTATTGTGTATGATAGTTTCATTGGGCCGGAGAGCACCGTTTCTAGGGTCCTGACATAGCCTGCGGCCCTAGTTTTTGACCACTTCTGTTTTTTTTTTCAACAGGTGTCTTACGATTTCGCTTGAACTATTTTTAAATTGATCGTTTTTAACCTGGCGCTCTCTGTCTGGTACAAATTCTGTACACACCTGAGTTCTCCTTCATCGAATCCCGGATGAAGTCGAAATTGAGCACAATCATTTCTTGGACCTGACAAAACACGAATCAATAATTATAACAATAAAAAAAATTAACCTATTAGTTAATTAACTATTGATAATTAATTCTTTTGTTTGGTATCGAACAATGTAAAGAAATCTTACTTGTTAGATGTGGTGGTTAAAGTTGAATTAGTCCCCTTGAGGAGGCTTGAGCCTTGGGTGATTTTTGTTATGCATTTAAAAAAGATCACGGTAACATTTAACAAGATACCCCCTTCTCCCCCACCCTTTTTTTCCCCAACTGGTCCAGACAGTGACAGTGAGAAAGCTAAAAGCATGACATTACGAGGTATATCTAATAGCAATGATGACTTATTGTTTGTCTAGATCTATATAAGAACATGGGTCTCAGCTCAGGAAGAAAAACGTACAATGCGAAAAATGGCCAACTCCTCTACCACCGAAGCAAAAGCCACCTTAACCTGCGATTTTTGTGGACGGGAGTGTCTCTCCAAAATAGGGCTCCACAGCCCACATGAGAAAGTGGGCCCCTGAGCTGAACCAGAGTCGTTCTACGACTGAAGGAGGCCAATAGATAATAAAAAAAAAGATCTATATATTACAAATGTAATTACACGACTGATCCAAACTAATTGACACAATTACACTTGCATATAAGATTTTTTAAGAAGGTCTTTTAAATGAATTTCTTGTTTGGTTGTTTTTTTTAAATTTTTGTGTGTGGTTGGGGGGGGGGGGGGCACTCGAGCGTGCACTGTATGTCAGTGTAATCGATTAGATTATTAAATTGCCTGCAGTCTATTTAGAATTTGTTGACCCGATCACCCGAGAACGTGTTTGTTGTCGCTGTAGACATGCCCTTCTGTTGACATGCCCTTCCAATCAGCTCATCAATACTACCCCCGCAATGCCCAAGTGACTGGGGGTTGTATTCTACATGGGGCGTGCCTGGACGTTTACTTTGGGGTGTCTGAGCACGTCAGTGGCAGGGGCAAACAACAACAACAACAAACAAAAAAAGATTCTATGTTCTTGGGCGTGTCGTGGGGTGGGGGTTAACTTTGTGCATCTAATTAAAACATTATTGTCAGTCAGAAACGCAGCTAGCAAGCGTGCGCAGGGGCCGGGGGGGAGCAAAAGGGCGCTTTAAAGAAAATCACCTGGATTGGATTTGTGATTTTTCAGCGTTATTAAAGATAAGACTTGAGATTTATCCAAATAAATAGTACTTTGGTCACAAATGACTGACTTTAAGGCTTTTATTTTGGTTGGGGGAGAGGGGTCAGTTCCTTTTTTTTTTTTTTTTTTTTTTTTTTTTTTTAGAAAAAGTGGAGAGAGGAAATGTGTACGCTAACCCTGAGCCTTTTTATTTTTCCAATTAATTATACCTTGTTGGCCTCCTCCAGTCGTAGAACGATTATGGTTTATCTCACACACTTCCTCATGTGGCTGTGGAGCCCTATTTTGGAGAGACACTCCCAATCCACAAATATCGCAAATTAAGGTGGCTTTCGCTTCGGTGGTAGAGGAGCTGGCCATTTTTCGTATTGTACGTTATTCTTCCTGAGCTGAGACCTATGTTCTTTCACTGTCCATAGCTTTCTTGGTCACTGTCTTTCTCCATCTGGTGCGGTCTAGAGCTGTCTTCCCAATGGTCAGTATTGATGTTCACTGACTTGAGGTCCCGTTTTATTACACCTATGTAACGGAGGTGGGGCGACTAGTTTTTCTTGAGCCAGTCGCGAGTTATCCGTAGAGGATGATTTTCGAGATGCGATTGTCCTCCATCCAGCGAACATGTCCCAGCTAGCGCAAGTGGTGTTGTCTTAAGGATGTAAAGATGCTGGTCAGGTCATTGTCCTGACAAAGGCCTTCGATCTAGTCAGCAGAGATGGCCTCTTTAAAATTTTACAGATAATATGCTGTCCACCCAAACTACTAAATGTAATCGTATCTTTCCACCAAAATATGATGGGTACAGTGCAATTCAACGGTGCCAGCTCCGAAAGTTTCATTATAATCAGTGGAGTTAAACAAGGATGTGTCCTGGCCCCAACCCTCTTTGGAATACTATTTTCACTGCTAATCCACAACGCGTTTGGCAAATCCACCGAAGTCATCTATATACCTTAGTATTTCAAGAAGAAGAAAGCTGCCCTAGGAGATGCATACAATTGCACGAACTGTGGCAAAATCTGCCGCTCCAGAATTGGCTTGATCAGTCAAACCAGATTCTGCCCCGTCTCAAGACGAAACCAAAACCAGTGACTCATCTGGGCGCATCAATTGTCTTCCGAGACAGAAGGAGCCATATACCTTACTAAATACTTTTAGGTTACTTTGTAATCAAATTGAATGGGCTTTATAGAGTCTATCTTCAAAAAAAAAAAGATTACTACGTCTTAAGCATGCCTTAGGTCAATCAAGTCTAATGGTAGTTTATTATTTCTTTTAGTACTCAAGGCATTAATACTATACATGATCCATAGGAAAAATAAAAAAACAAAAATACCAGTGTAAACTCGAAATAAAAGATTACGTTGGGCAGGTCACCTCGAAAGAATGCCAGAGAACAGTGGAGCAAAGATTGTTCACCGGCAAAAACCAAAAGGCAGGCAACGCGATAGGCAGACCACAAGTACGGTGGCTTGATGACGATGAGGCAGATCTACAACAGCTCAAAGTCCGGGCATGGAGACGTAAAGCCCAGGATAGATCAGAATGGAGAGATGTACTAAAACAGGCCTATGACCTCAATGGTCTTTTACGCCTATTAGATTGATTGATGGACCAGTCTAAATTCCAACTGTAGCTTATTAAATTTCACTTGTCATCTAATGTTGTAGAAAGAAAAAGCTAACAGCAGGATTAAAATACATCATAAAATAACAATTCGGGTGGCGCCATTTTAAGAAGAACAAAAAGTCCTTCCAAACCCTGCAGCTGAGTGGGATCGCGTCCACATGTGGGAACCACTAGTGTCCACACCACTGTTTGACTTGATGCCATTCTGTTTGCTGACTGTGGTCACTCCCGTCCCTTTGACTTTGCCTTGCCCACTCTGTGAGTTTATTGTTTCTTCAAGACACACATCGCTGTCTCTAGGCCTGTCCTTGTGTGTCTTACGTTGTTATTTCCCATTTCTGTCAGTGGCTTGCATGTTGGATTACATTTCTGATATTTGGGTGTATCATTAGATCTGTGGAAATTCTGAGTATTATTGAAATGATTTTATATGTTTTTTTTTATATTAGACTATTCTGAGACTTTACAATGAAAACTTCTGATAAGTGTGTCTATTCCATTTGATTTGCATTGAAAAAAAAAAAAGCAATAATTATAATTTTTAATTGTTATGAAATGGAAATACTATAATATACAGACTTGTTTAATTGTGTGTTGGATTTTGTACACTTTGAGAATGATCATTTTGTTCAAAATCTTGTCTTTTGATTAATAAGAAGAATATTTTGAAGTACACTTGAAAAAAAAAAGTAAGTAAAGTTCCCCTTTCAGACCTTGCGAACTATAGGGCAGATGATGTTAAGGTCATCTGTGTCTTTCGCCAATGGTTAACCAGCAGGGTGTCATGTGGACAGGACGACCTACCGCCTTTACTTTCCCCAACTAGGGTCAGGTACCCATTAGAGTTGGCTGGACTCAGGGGTGCCCTAAAAATCCTGATATTGAGAATCCCAGTTTTCACTGAGATTCGAACCCAGAATCCCAGGTTTGGATGCCAAGCGCGTAACCTCTTACCATTGAGGTGTAATTAATTTTTAAGCATTGCCATAATGGGTGCATTTCTTTTAAAAGTTCATCTGGAAAATTATTTTGAAACACTGAATTATATATTTTTATTTCATTCAAGAATTAAAAAAACGAAACTCCAGCTAAACACATTGCTTTTATTACTTAGATATTCCAATAAGTTCACATTTTATTGGTAGCTATAGAGACCCTGTCCAACTACAATTAACTCCCCCAACTGATATGCTCTCATTAGAGCTGTGTATCACTTTAGATAAGCATCTTCTTCCAAACTCAACATCTGATTTGAACTTAGAAGCCATTCTTTTCCAGACTTTTAGTCAGCCATTTTGTAGCCTGTTATATCTTTTTTTTTTCTTACAAAGCTTATATCAACTCACTCTGTCTATCTGTTTGGTAAAAGTTTTGAACATGTTTCTTTTCCCTTTTTCCCATTCTCGGATCAAGTTGAAATTTTGCATAATTATTCATAGTCGATGACAATTCACGAATCAATCCGAAAATTAACCAACTAGTTAATAAATTAGTTCTAATTAATTATTTTTGTTTTATATAGCAGAAAGGGAACTAACCCTGCCATTTTCAGATAAATTGTAGTAATTTAATTAATTAAGAGTTCTTTTCCTTAGATAAACTTTGTTTTTAAAAAGGAATCTTTTTTCTACAGAACTAGTCTGTGATGTATTTGAAAGAGAACTAGTCTGTGATGTATTTGAAAGAGAACTAGTCTGTGATGTATTGAAACAAAGCAGAGACATCACTAGTTTGTTACTTTGCCTCTTTAATACAGTTATATTTTTCTATTACTGCAGATCAAAACAGTTTGTCTGATTTTCGAAGCACAGAGCCCAAATTTGAACTAGACCATTTAGCCACATTTGCGGCTGGCACTAGAAATGGCTGCATTCATGCAGAAGATGGTCTGCGCAAGCTGCGGCAGATGGAGAATACCACAGGAATCTGGACGATGCGATGTATTCTTATTGTAGAGAGGGGACATCTAGTCATATTGGATAATAGCACAGGGGTGAGTACCTTTGCTGTGTAAAACAATTTAACAAAGTAATTTTCAATTAAACTAGTCTAGTAATAGAACATTTGGATGCTAAGTCAAGGTTCAGAGTTCAAATACAAGCTGTAATTATAATTGTATGCCCTTCCCAAGTTCAAGTTGTAGCGCTAGAGTGTAAAGTAAATAATGGCAGTGAATGGTAGACCATTCTGCCATCAAAGCTAGCTTCTTTGTCGATAGTAAAACATAGAATTAACTTCCTCTGTCCTGTGAAGCCAAAAAATTTAAAAAAAATGGGAGGGGCAGGCTTACCTTCTATTTTTTTTTTTAACTATCAATTCAATTTCAATATTTATTCTGTCATTACACATTAACTTTTTATCTTAGTTGGTAAATCATCAATAAGTAAAAAAATGTATAACCTTCAAGCCTTAAACATCAAGATCATAATTTAATCTCATCAATCTTGCTTAATGTTAAATGCATTCTTTGCTTTGTATAAAAGAAAATCTAAGTTGACCACGGGCGGACAATGATTATGCTTGCCATGGATGTGGTAAAATATGTAGGTCACAGCTGGCGCTGCGTAGCCACGGGAAATACTGCATTCCTCATTAATCTTTGGACTCTTAACACAAGCCTTATTATTATTATTATGTTTTTTTTATAAGCTCTCACAACATGAGAAATGTTCAGCTGATCAATTGTTTAATATTGTCAACATGCAACAGATTATGTACTAGTTCACTATTACTAATTATTATTTCTTATGTGCAGGAGGAACTGGAGAGGTTTCCTATTCAGCTTGTCCAGGATCCCACCGCTATCTTCAAGAATGACCGCAGGGAAATTTACAACAATCTCATTCTGTTTACCATCATTGATGACCCCAAGAAGAGGTCATCCCAGGCTGACATGCACATTTTTCAGAGTTGCAAGGCACCTGTAAGTCTTTGTGGATGTAAGAATGTTTGTTTAAATATATATGTACAGTCAATTCAGGATCACCTCTGGACACCATTATTTTTGCCTAAAAACCTGTTGGTCCAATTAAATGAACATTTTCTGTTACAAGAATGTTTCGGTAGTTTAGAATTCGGTTCAGATAAACATCTGTTCTAATTAAGCAGTGTTCCTGTTAATGGGATTTTATTTTGTTTCATATTTCAGAATATCTATAGGTCAGTGTTTTACTTGCACAAACAAAAAGTATTGACCCATTATCATGTCTGAGCCACTGCAATCTCACTGCTGTATTTATACAAATTTTTGGTACTTTATGCCTGTGTGAAAAGAGTATATACAACAATATATTTATTAACTCTTTCTCTCCGTAATTATTTACCACATTCTGGTGGAATCAACGCTGGTATCGTCAGTTATGAGAGAAAGAGATATAGGATATAGGATTGTTTGTGATTAGTAATAGGAAGTTTTCTGGAGGCGCATTGGCTGAGTGGTAAAGAGCTTGGGTTCCAAACCCCGAATGGGGTCCCAGGTTTCAATCCCTGGTAAAGACTGGGATTTTTAATTTTGGGATCTTTGGACGCCTCTGAATCCACCCAGCTCTAATGGGTACCTGACTTTAGTTTGGCAAAAGTAAAGGCGGTTGGTCATTGTGCTGGCCACATGACACCTCGTTAACAGATGACCTTTACATCATCTGCCTTATATTGCGAATTCTGAAAGGAGGGCTAATTTTTTTAAATAGGAAGTTTAAAAACAATTGAATCTTTGCACCACAGTACACAGCGCACAAGATTTATCCTTCTAGGTTTAATTGAGTTCAATCTATTATTCCAATCTATGTTTTTCTCACATTCCCAACAAGGATTATTATTACCTTCTTTTGTGTTTTTATCTTTTTTCTGATTGATTTTTTTTCTTCTTCTGTGGTTTTAGGCCCAAGAAATTGTAGACGAGATACTTGCGGCAAGGAACGGTCAGCAGAGATTGCCACAAGGTATAGGAGGGTAAGTGAACTGGAGCTAGAATCTAGCATTGTTTCCATGTTGTATTTGTTGTGGGCACTACGTTTTTCAGCATCTTTTTATAGAGACAATTTCTCCGCTAGTTTTATTTTCTATCAAACACCAAATACTTTTCTATTTTTTATTGTAACAAACATGGAAAAAAAAAAAAATTTACAACCTACAGTTTAGATTCCTCTTTTTTTTGTTTTTATATAGTACTGTGGGAACATTATTTTTTTTTTATCAGCACCTTATAATTTATTTGATGATAAAATGACTTTTAATTATAGTTAATATTTGGCAGTTAGTAACTATCTTCTCCTCTGAAGTAAAGTCTGTAATTACAAAGATAAGTTTACAATGCTTAGTTAATAAGAGACAAAAACTCTATGTGGTATTTAAGTGGACATTGACTGAATCAAAATGTCAGTCTGAGAAAGTACCCTCTACAAGTTCAGCTAAAGTTTATTTATTGTTATTCTTTTTTTTTTAAATTAATTTTTTTAAACTTTGAGCAGTCCATGTTTTATTAAAATATTTTTATTTTTGTTGGTTTTAAGAACTATATTACCCCAGCCCTCCCTGCATGTATCAACCCTTAACCCTTTGTCCATGTTAAGTTTGCTTTGATGTTCAGCTTACCCTTCCACATTCATAGTCTCCTTCTTTTTTTTTTTTTTCTGCGTATACACTTTACTCAAACTTTTTTTTTTTTTTTAAATGTAATGGTTTAGAATTTTGAGAAGCTTTTTAAAAATTTTTTAAATTTTTATACAAATTTCTCATAAATTTCATCTATGTCTACTTTTTCTCAGAGATTTATTAAGCTTAAGAATACACATTGCATGATTGTACAATATCTTAAAAAGAAATCATTTGAACCATTTCAAAAAACAAAGTATTTTTAATAGATCTATATCAAAGTGATAAATAAATCAGTAATATAATGATGAAATACGTAAATTGCAGTTCTGAAAAAAACTTCATTTCTTAAGATAATAATTAAGAAATAAAAGAGTTTTGGCTACATTTTATTTTTAAAATTAAATTTCACTTGGCAATGACCCACAATGTCCTCTTGTGTCTTTCCTGTCTTGAAGTCCTCACTTCCCAAATTTAAACTCAATATTTCAGATCATCTTTGGTGATTTACCAACAAAATACTAACAATAGGAACTATAGGTATGAATCTTCCATAGATATTTTAAACATGTAGCCCATAATGATACTGTGTCACAGTGCTTCTCAAAGTGGTGTCTCAATTAGGGCATAAAGGCCCATGCAGCTTTATTTCACTTAAGATACCAATGCAATCAATACAGGAAGTCTTACTAAAGGGCACAAGCATATGCTTTTATTTAACAACTTTTTTATTGAAGCAAGTTAAAGCTAAAATCAAAGCAAAATAAAAAAAAAAACAAAAAAAAATAGAACTAACATTTAACAGTCTGTATGGTTTTATTATCAGATGAATTTTTCTACATGTTTGAATAAAGTATTTCTTTTTGCTATACCATAAACAAGATGTTCAGGAATTCTTTTCAGGGCTAAAACTTGAGACGCACTGTAGTAGTGCAGTAGGATAATCCTTGAATGTATATTGTCTTCATCAGTGGTTCTCAAACTGTGGCCTAAGCACCCCAGGGGTCCTTGAGACAACTGAAGGGGGGGGGGGGGGTCCGCAGAAAAAAAAATGTATACAATTAAAATAACTCCCTCACTAAAAGCCAGTTGATGTGATCAGATAATTTCAATAATATTTACGTCACCCCTCACTACTGTTAACTACATCTATTACGTACTATTCTGTGAGGAGCTTAACCAAAGATTGAAAGGCATTCTTCATTTGGATATTCCCGACTGGGTGTTGGAACTCATTTGCGCGGGGACAAACTCAGATCCCAATCACATATGAATCCATACTCATGCGGGAGCAGCTTATTGGAATGAAGAATTCAAACCAATGTATGAACGAGGATACCACAAATTCTGGTTACAAAAACATATTCCAAATTTGTATCCTGCATTAGGAGTCATTGTACAGAAGTTGTTGACTGCTTTCCCGTCTTCTTACTTGGTATAACGTGGATTCATCGCTGTAATTTTTCTCATTATAAATAAAAGAGACAGAGATTTGTGCTCATTGAACCAGGCATAAATATACCAATAACATCTCACCAACTTCATCCAAGTCATTAATCTTTTAAAATAAAAAGTTGTTTTTTTCATTTGTTACTTATATAATGCGCATATATGTTGCTTTTACACTTAGGGGTCCGTGGGCAAGTTTTAACTATATAAAGGGGTCCCCAGGTCAAAAAGTTTGAGAACCTCTGTTCTACATATAAAGATATATTTATTTTTACATGGGAACTACCTGTAACTCAAACAGCTTCTAGAATGAGTTCTAATCTGTTTTGTTTACCTCAGTAACCATGGTGACAGGCTGACCTATACAAGTAGAATTCTTAATATTATTTAGATATATATATATTATATATATATAAGTGTTTATCTTAAGTACAAGTCTCAGACTCCTGGCGTTAAGGTTTAGCACTGAGC
Organism: Biomphalaria pfeifferi; assembly: GCA_030265305.1. Taxonomy (NCBI): domain Eukaryota; kingdom Metazoa; phylum Mollusca; class Gastropoda; family Planorbidae; genus Biomphalaria; species Biomphalaria pfeifferi. The sequence goes on from JASAOG010000102.1 coordinate 1,608,374, forward strand.
TTTGAATATGTTTCTCCTGGTGTGGAAGACTGACATAGTACAACTTTGGGCCTTGACTTGCAGGTGAATGAGATGAGCATAATGCTGCTGATGTAGTTCTTGTTTTCAACTCACTTAGCCAATCAGAAGTTCAGGCTCTGATATGACCCACATTAAGTAGTAGCACATATTTTCATAAAGGCACTCAACTGCTACTCCTTACATTATTGTCATTTATTTGATGATATAAGTTAATATAACACGGCTAACACTCTCTGTCTGTATTATATTGTTGTTGTTTTTTCATGGCGATATATATTTTAATCTGCTTAAAGGGTTTTTGTGGCGGGAATAGTCAAAATATTTTATATCTTGTGGTTAATAAATAAAATGGTGGCCATAGTATCCTACATTTTATGTTTTATTAGACACACACACACAAAATAAAGGCACATTCCTCATCCCATATCCAAGGACAAATTTGTACAAATACTCCTTCTTTCCTAGTGCTATTAGAGCATGGAATGGGTTGCCTGAGCTAGCCAGGAAAACCAGTGACTTGGCAGAATTTAAATCATTGGTTAATATGTATGACTAAATGCATGACGCGTAGGACGTAATCATCTTCTTTTTTGAAGTAACGTCTGTATTATAAAAGATAAAAAGATTGAAACTTTTGCTGGGATAATTCTGTTGTTTTTTTTTTTTAGGCTGAGATTTCAATAAACCTTCAAAAATGTATACATCAAATGTCGTTATATTTATTTAGAAACTTTTGTACACGATTCTAAATGTCCTAAATGCCGTAATCTACAACTGAATGGTGCTGATAGCTGAGAATTTGTTTTGCCATTTTATTTTACATTGTATGATTGTGAACTTTTGTTTTATTAGATAAATACAAGATACATTTATACACTGACACATATCTACATACATTGTACCCGTAGACATGTATCCACAGTCATGCATCCACTTGGAATACACATTAATTTTTTTTTATTTCTTTTAGTGTGTTTTTTTTTTTTGTTTTAATTTGATTTGATTGCAAAATTATTGGTTTCGGACTGTTTAGTATTTTGATGATACTGAAAACACTCGTAAGAAAACTTTACATTGATTGGAAGCGGAAGTCACTTAAAACAGTTTCTTTATTAAGTCCATAAAAAAAAACAAAAATAAACCTAAATTTAGACTCTTTTTGCTATGACAGCTAGGTCAAGCATATGGTTGAACTTAATTATTCCCGATTGTATGAACTGAGGTAGGGTTGTAGTTGTGCTTCTGATATTGAGACCTGCCTGGGGTAGAACACTCCGAGGGTCCTTTCTGAGTTTGTGTGAAACGCAAGCTCTCTTTGTAATTTGTTTCAACTAGGTCCTAATCTTTTTTGAAACGGTTGCAGTGTCATGGCGTGTTTTTTTTTTTCTTGCTCCAATCCCTGTCCTTTAATACGTCATGTCCTACACCTGGTAAATCTCTTCTCGTGAGAGTCAGTTTACTGAAATAAGATTTCGTTGCATTACTGGAGGTTGAGCACTTTATAAGTACTCACCATAGCGCAGGCTTCTGTCTCTTTCAACGTCAACAAGGATTTGTTACACATACACCTTCCAAGAAAAATTGGGGGGAGGGGGGGTCTGAGTAGTTGGTACCATAGTTGGTCAAGTATCATCCCATCTCATCTATCGCTTGACTTTCATGGCTACTTTTTTGTCGTAGGGGGCGCTGTGACAGTTCGCGGAACCGAATCCCTCCACTTTTCCTAGTCAGCAGCTGTTCTTAGCAGGATATCAAGAGAGAGGCTTGTCCATTCTTTTATGTTGTCCAGCCAGCTTTTCTTTGGATGACCCTTTCTTCGTGCTTCCTTCACTGTACCTTAAAGAATGACTTTTGACATGTCGTACAACAGGACCTAACCAGCTCAGCTTTCGTTTCTTGACAGTTTCGTGCATGACAATAAATATACCGTATAAACGTCTAACGTACAAATAGCCAAATGTTCCATTTTCAGTTCTCTAGGAAATAAACATTCTCTCAGTACTGAGCCACGTCATCATAATTTATTGTATTAGCTTTCTACAATCGACCTGCTTGAAAAGGACATTCAAATGCTCCGAGGTATTCGTACTCAGAAAGATGCATACAATTATAATTTTATGCCGAGCATCAAGCCAAAAGTTTCTATAAATAGATGTTTGACAGAGGATGTCCCATAAATACATAGCCCGAGGGCGGGGCTGTCCCTAGTAAATGCCTTGCTACGTGTAAGGATTACGGCTAGACTGTAATGTGGCTCCAAATATCGCATCGAAATCTCGTGTTGCAGTCCTGCCTGATAAGGGATACCGAGTGTGTACTTAGAGCACGCTTGGATAGGCTTATGGTGTCTTTATTTCTGCTAGGATTACCAATGTTTTATAGCTAGACACGGAAAGACAACTCTCTTAGATGTCAAGAGAGAATGACGTCTGCCCAGTAGAATTGCAGATGGAGAAGCAGCCGATAAACAGTTGTTTTTTTTAATGCTAATGTTTGACGTCACGTCCGGAGACTTTGAACCATATTTTATTGGTCGTTATATAGTTGAAAATGAAATAGATCCCTGGTCGTGTGGTAGGCACACTATGGGCAGTCGTCACGATTGTCTTGGGTTTGAACCTTGTCCTGCCCTGTCATCCCCCTCCTGTACTGCAGAAGATTTGGGTCAAGGACGTATTAATTTCATTGGTTAATGGGCCGTACGAAACTTGTCTAACAAATCTATGTAATGAGCACGGACCATTGTGTATCATTTCTAGATCTAGGTATGAATCCTTGCCAATAATGCACAAGTGTGCAGATCACGTGATCACATAGCCCATTGATGCAATAGACTTTGTCCACTTTGCCAAATGAAATACTGCTCCGATATCTTAAATTTTTTTAAACGCCTTAAGCACATGGCATGTGAAAGAAATATATTTACAAATAATCGAATTTCGACGGGTCAGAAATTTGAAATTTTTTTTTTCTAACATTTTTTTTCGCATTTTTACTGACAATATTTTAAATCTTACAGTTGGCAACACTGTCGAAGTTAAGAAACGCTCGTAATATGCAAATACAGCTCCTGATTTACGGCTGTGCGTCTACCTACATACACAAACTTAAAAATATACATTTTTTAAACTAAAACAGGCATGTTACATATTTTTAAATAGAAGTAAAATGAGATGAAATAGGGTATGCTTTAAAATATAAGTGTTATCATTATTAATAGGTGGATTTTTATTAAAGGTTTCAAAAAAAAAAAGTGTACGGGCCTGCACATCCAGAACTGCTAACAGTTTGCTTTACTATTAACATAAAGAATTTATTTTAACCAATTGTGGATTTTTATCTATGGAGGAAAACTAAGAACGTGAACTATTTGGTGTATCCGGTGTACGTAAAGAGCAAGTGTTGATTAGCTATGTGATTTAGGCTTACGACACCCTTTGTGCACCTTTAAACCTAAACACTCTCGCTTGCAGCACAAGTTTGTGTCAATTTAGTTGGCAGCGATGAGCAATGTCCTTGACATTGTTTAAGATCCAAACTTTTCCTTGAAAATGCTTAGTTTTTGAAAGTAGTGCTTACATTTTGATATGTCATAAGTTTAAGAACAGATTTAAACAAACAAAAAATCACGTTTATTGCTCCCCCCCCCCCCCCCAATCCCCTGGTGTGACTTTTCCCCCTGCTTCTATAATTTCTTAGAAAGCTTTCGAGCTATATTTAGCTTGTGCTCTTGGTCACGGTGTGTTGGTCACGTGGAATTGCAAGTCCTCGAGCCGATCATCTGCTGTTTCTATTCACATCCTATTCTTTTGAAGTGCGGGAACTGGGATAGTATTTTGTAGGCCATCGCTCGCTTAACATTTGCCCTCAGGGGGATGCCTGGTCCTGCACAAATGATTGCTGAATATTGCTACGTTGGCTAACTTGGCTTACTCGGTGAGATTCAAAAGTGAAACTGAGGCAGCTACCGTGCTACATTTGAAAGTAGGCCTAAGACTTGGAGGTAACTACCCAGGTCCATTTAAAAAAAAAAAAAAGGCTTGGGTGTAGCTACCAATCTACATGTTAAAGTGAACAGGGCCGCCTTAGACATAGGGAAACTACGCAGCCGCATAGGTCTCCCTCCGATTGCTGGGGGTCTCGGACAGGACTCAAAAGAATATTTTTTTTAGAGAAAAAAAATTGCGAAACATGGATCAAATCTCAAACATAAAACTCTAAGGCTCTATGTCTACTAGTCTTAACTCCAAGTCTCTACTATAATTCAAGGTTAATTTGTACACATTTGTCCTAACATATGGAACGAGGAGTGTGCCTTTATCTTTGTGTCTTTCTGGGTAATTTATTAGATTTTGTTTTAATTTAATTCACGAATGTTTAGTTCTACTTGTTAGACAACAGATGCTAGAAGACCATTGTTTCTTTCTTTGGGTGAAATGTCGAAAGGTTATGTCTAATTTTCTAAAATTATGCGAGTGGGATATAAGTCAAAGGGTGCCCCCGCCAGACTTGGCTTGAAGAGCTGGACAAGTTCACGTACCTTGGCAGCATCATAACAAATGATGGAGATGCTTACCATGATGTAGTGTGCCGAATAGGAAAGGCTGGGAGCATTTTCCAAAGGTTGCAGCCTATTTGGACTAGCCAAGCCATGGACTCGAGACAAAAATACACCTTCTCAAATATGCATGTGAAACATGGAAGAAATCTGTCAAAATTGAGAAAAGACTAAATGTGGCTCAACAAAAATGGCTGAGACGGATTTTGGGAGTCAGTTACACAGATCGGGTCTCAAACAAAGGAAATCCTATGTTGAACTGGGAGTCGAACACTTAGTGAGGTTGTGACGGAGCGTCGCATGAGGTTTGGGGGACATGTTCTACGGCAAAATAAACTACGCACACCAAGAGTTGCGATAAAATGGAGGCCAATACGAGGAAAGCGCAAACAGGGACGTCCTCGTATTACTTGGTGACACACTTTCATTGAGGACCTCAGAACAGTGGACACGAGGTGGGAGGAGGCTTCAGACATTGCCAGTGACAGATCTTTATGGAGACAACTTGCCGCCCAATGCGCCGAACGGCGCGGGAGGACCTAAGTCTAAGTAAGTCTATGTCTAATTTGGTGATTATGGATCGTCCACGAAGCTTAGTCTTGTTATCGGTGCTAGGTTTTAAACTAAAAACAAAACGGTCATGAGATCTGTATGAATATGTTTAAGAAGCTAAAGGAACGCTAATAATTGAACGCTACAGAAAATGTGCTATATGAATTTAAATTGTTTGTTGATTTAGATATAGACACATGAAGGTTTTTAATTTATTGCTTTTTTTAATTTTTTTTTGGTGTTAACATAGTTGGTGTAGGCATCTGTTGCTTACTCAGCTGAACTACGGATGGTATTGTTAAATGTTTTCTAGTATAAAAACAAAATACAAAACCTAAAAATTTGACAAAAAAAACAACAACAAAACAAAACAAAAAAAGTGTTTCCTCAAGATGGGTTTGAAATTCAATAACCCCACCACTCAAACTTGGGAGTATCCTAGGTTAGACTTGCAAGTCTGCTGTTCTCAGACGTGACCTTGACCTATCCCTTACTCTGTTGACCGTCTTTCTCCGTTTCTCTGTCTTTTGCCTTTGATTGACAATTTCTTTCAGTGACAGGCCTGTCCATTCTTTTTTGTTGTCTTTCTTTTTTGTACAGCTGTAAAAAAAGTTCTATTATAAAAAAAATTAAAAAAAAGAGAGAATTTAAAACCTTTTTTTTTGTTTCGTTTAATGTGTGCTGTGTAATTGATGTCTCTTGAGAATAACAATGAGAAGTTTTTTCAAGCCACTTCCTGCATTTCATTTTTTTTTATTTAGGCCTTGGATCCTATTGTATAAGGTCAAACCCAATCATTGGAGGATGAGTTGTTTGATTATGGGGATGTTATAATTCTGTCTTGTTAATAGGTTTTTGATTATAAATAACTGAAAAAAATATATGGAAGGTCTGTTACTGAATATGTGTCCCGTCCCCCCCATGCACTCCCCTCTCCCTCAGTGACCACTCCTTGGGAACTGGGACAGAGTCCTACCTGTGCTGGGGGAGGGGGGGGACGGGACATGTCTCATTATACAACTCATTAATGACAGTGATAACATACAACCTGAGAACACTTTCTCCCCCCTCCCTGCCTGTCCTTCACCTTCCCACCTCTCTTTATCGTTTTACAAAACTAATGATATAAGCCCGTACAGCTTAATAACTTAGTCATTGAAATGGTGCGGGGGGGGGGGGTGTTGAGTATTATACTTATACATTCCTCTCCTCCCCCTTTTAATTATTGTGATGACAGCCACCCACCCCCCCCCCCCCCATTAACACTGGCTTTCTTTTCTCTCCTTGCCCCCCCCCCTCTTTTCTCTTTTTCTCTCTCTTATGAAGAGGTTAAAATAGCATTGTTTTAATTACAGACATAAAAAAAAAGCCCTGTTATGAATAAAAAAAAAAAACCAACCACCTCTACCTATCTTTATGACAGTTTGGGCAAAGCTTTTATTTGCCAGATTTTTTTGTCCTCCTTGATTAAAAAAAATATGCTTCAACTTTACAATTTTTTAAAGATAACTTCATTTATTTTTGGATATTTGTTTTTTTCTGCTTTGCTTATAACCTAAAGGTATTCCTACACACATAATGTAGACTGTGCTGTCTATATACAGCTTTTATTATTCATGTATATCGCATTAGCCTACTTTTGTAAATTATCTTTGTTGTTCTTGCGTTGCCTGATCCTAATATGTTCTAGCTAAAGAAATGTTCTCTGTTATATGTTTTAGTATTTATGTGCATTTATTTTTGTCATGGTATAGAGAAATTTAGCAAAGAGAGTCTACCCCTACGGCAGGTTCTCAAATTTCTACACTGAAGATAGTGATACTAGATCTAACATGTACTATTTAGATGAAGATACCTCTATAATAGAAAGTGAATATTGGATTGTATATACACACACACACACATTACTTTTTGAATTTATATTGTTGAAAAATCTTAGAAAAATGTAAAAAAAAAATAATTTTTTTTTTTTGTTCATCCGTAAGTTACAAATTACAAAGTGTTTACCTTGTCACTATTGATAAGACAACTATTTCCAGAGGGACTATTTTATAAACAATTAGCGACTGTTTTCAGGTCAAGATACGCAGGCAAAGATGTTTACAACTTTCAAGACATGAAAGAATATTTAGGTGAGTGATTTATTATTTAGTATTCACTTTCATGTTCTGTTTAAAATCCAAAAGTCCACAGGGAATTTCAAAATGTATGTCGCCTGCCTCTGTAGGCAACATTTGATTAGGGTGTTTTATGACTACGGAAAATATGTGTCAGAGTAGCTTAAAATATTTGGCAAACACAACTCAGCTCTTGTTTGAATTCCTATGTAGACCATGAAATTTTAATAGTGATTTGACTCGATTAGAGTTCTATTTGCTGTTATGAGCGCCAAATTCCAGCAAAAAACATCAACTATAAATAACTGCTAATCCATCCAGGGACAGTCTTAAATTCTGAAAAACTCATCATTTTTGGTTTCAAAGCCAAGGAGAGGGATATTATGTGTGTATGTTTATATATATACATATACACACACAATCTCTTGCCGTTGACTTCCTTCCATTGTAAAATGACATTGCCTTGTTTTATAAAGCACTTTTTTTTTAGAGATGAATTCTCCACTTCTTTGCTATTAAGATTGGGGCTTTGCATGAAATAACAGGCTGAGCAATGTCTATGGTTGGAACATTGTTCCCCATACAGTAGTTCCCTCCCCTCTAAGCCGCTAATGGGTACAAAAGAATAGCTGAGGCAGCTGCATTGCAACTAGGTGCTGTAAAGTACCTAAGGGTCAATCAATATGGCACACTAAAAGTAACAAATTAGACCATTTTATAACTCATTTCTCATAGTGTCAGTGTACAGCTTTATGCCTTACCAGAGTCTCACACCTTAGATACACATAGAAAGGAGGGTTTTTAACTTGAACTTCAGTTTGTAACCCAAGTTGTTTTTGTTTTCCTAACTGGCTACCATAACTCAAACTGGGGTGTGTGTGTGACTTAACAGGATTGCCCTATAACCCAAGAACCAACACAGTTCTTAGTTACAGCTAGTTTCATTCTGGGCATTAGTTCAACATACTATAACATGTTCCTAGGATATGAGAAATGTGCTCATCTTTGATCATGAAGGAGGAGCTCTATTAGTGAAACATAAGTAAATCATTACACTTTGATTAGTTTTCTTTTTAGAGCTAAAATTGTGTTGAAAAAACTGTAACTGCGCTAATGATGTTGATATGGTTATTTCACTCTGTTATTTGATAGAGAGATCAGTGTTTGTGTTTCTTGTCTTGTCAGATACCCGCACCTACAACACGACCGAGATGAAACAGTTTAACCAGACTAGCTACAGCCCCAGTGGTCAGTATGGAGGGCCCATCAGCCAGCAGCGATCTCTTTTCACCCGTATCAACACCTTGAGGGAGAAGGAGGACTTTGGAGGTGGGAGCACAGAGATTTTGGAAAGGGACGTGGTAAGTCTTCTTTCCTTCTTCAAGGAGCTTTGAAATTTGGTCATGCAACCCTTGTGCATCATGTCCTAAAAATGAAATATACACAACATGAGGGTGTCACTATTCAAAATTAAAGTTATGTCTGTTTATAGCTATGGTACAGTGCTATTCCTTTTGCAAATTTCTCATTTTGACTAAAGAATTCAATCCTTGATACACATCTATGGTTACTTTTTCTTCTTCTTCTAGCCAGCTTTTTGCTGCTGAGCTGTCAGCTATTTTGCAGACTGTGCCAAGGAAAAATAGTGTGCTGTTTTCTTCAGTTGTTCAGCACTGCCGTACAGGGTGCTGGTTATGTTGGGCTGGAGTGGTAATAGGATCTGCCTAAGGTGGATTAGGAAGGGGCATTCACAAAGGATATGGTTTACTATCCATGGTTACAGGTTAAGCATTTGTAATCACCAGATGCTACAGTGTTTTCAGACTTTCTTTGAATGTGTTCAACATCTGTGATTCAGGACCCTTCCTTTATGAATTTGAGCCTATCCTGCTCTTTATTTTCCCAACTTTTGGTGTTGATCTAGAAGAGTTTCATGTGTCATTGAGTATCTTAAAAGTGGACCACCTAAAGTTCTCCTGCCCTCTGCCCCCTAACACCTAGCCTTGTGGAACACTAGGGTTCCTCTCAACACAGTTTGGGAAACACTGAATTACCGTATTGTATTTTGATGAATTTTGTGAATAAGGCTTTGAAAGTGTAACTAGTGAACATGACTTAGTTAGGACTGGAAGTAAGGTTGTATGTGAGATTGAGAGTGGGTGGAAGGACTTGTTGAAGTATAGCAGATTCCTGTCAGCTGTTGACTGTTGAAATAAGTTAGTTTTCTGGTCAGTTGGACGTCTGGACTAAGTATTAAAACAGCTTAGATACCTTTTTGTTATATAACAAAACAACAATCAAGGTTAAACAGAGAGCAAATTGTGGTGAAACAAAGCTATACAAGGCATAGGATGATTGTAGTAATTTCTGTGACCACATAAACCTACTTGTGATCTGCTTATTGTGCCACATCCTGTACAGACCAGGCTGTTTCTTTTTTTGTCCTCTATGTCTGTCTTTGGCTTTTCTTTGGACCCCACACGTGTGTATAACATTTATTCCTTAGCTTTAATATAATATCATTGAGTACATGCTACTAGCTATAATTACCATCAATCTTACTGCACTAGCCTTAACATTATCTGTCTTCCAATCATAGCTATAAATTGAGATGTCAGGGGAATACAATGTGTAAAAATTCTTGCCTTTGTTTATTTTTATGATTTAACAGCATCCATGTGTTTATTGCTTCCTTGACACAGCCTTGCAGTGGGGTGTCGAAACAAGAACCAAACACAAATGGCTCAATTGACACATTGACTTAGCTTGACATGTCGCAGCACTAGGGGACAAGAGTTTTTGAGAGAAGAATGGGAAGAAAATATAATAATCCCGGATGAGAACTTGAACCACAGACCTCTGAATGGACCTCATTCACCACCAAAACAGATGGTCACATGATAATATTGATAAAACAAAAAAACAACCTGTCACTTGATAACCATTGTTGATTAAAATTAGATCGTAATTTGTATAGAAGATAAGAAAGTGAGATCCATTGGCAATATTGTGTAGCCAGTGAAAATCATTTGTTTCAGCACTCCACTATATGTTTGAATAGTTTTGAAATGTAATGATGTGTACATTTTAACATCATATCAGACTGTATCAGTACACTTTTTATTTAAAACTTTACGACCATTGCAGAACTACTCCATTGATCAACTACAAGCTTTATCTTGTCTCTTTACCTAACCATTGTTCAACTTTTGTTTTCATGTCACATTTTATCCCTCTCTCCAGCAATTGCTGAATCACTGCTTCGATGACATTGAGAAGTTTGTGGCCAGACTTCAGCAAGCAGCCGAGTCCTACAAGGAGTTGGAGAAGAGAAAGCGAGACAGGGGAGCTAAGAACAAAAAGAGACAGTCTGGAGGTCAGCATTGTACATTTTCAACTAGTTAGTTAGAGTTGTGCACCTTGACTCTTTAACACTTTTAGAGCAATAGTTGATACATAGGCCATGACATTTAGAGTTTGTTAAAGGTAAACAATCATAACTACATTTAGGCAAAGCCATGTTTGGATTTAAAGCTGTCTAGCTGTAGTAATATCTAACTTGCAGACTGCCTGAAAGGGGAGGATGGGGTGGGTAGCAGAGTGGTACACTGTGATTTTGAACTAAGGGATATTTAGAAGGCCTCTGAGTTCACCCAACTCTAATAGGTACCTGAAATATGTTAAAAAAAGTAATGGCTGTAGATCATTGTGATGGTCACATGACACCCTAGTTAACACTAGGCTATAGTAACAGATGAGCTTGACATCTGCTTCCATAGACCACAACGTCTAAAAGTGGTACCTTAACCATTTTATCCAATATATGCTACAACAATTTGTACAAGTTCTCCTTCTTTCCTAGTGCCATTAGAGAATGGAACGGGTTGCCTGAATCAACCAGGAAAACCAATGACTTAGCAGAGTTTAGGTCATTTATTAACATTCATGACTAGATTGACACATGAAATTCGTAGAACATAATCATCTTATTTTTTTGAAGTAACGTCTTTAATATATAAGATAAGAAGATATCCTGTCTCCACAGTTTTAGTCGAGTGAAGGAATTGCTAAACATTGAGAATTATGACATTCATCCTCAGCAAAAAAACATTTCAAAGTGGCGATTTTAGAAACCATTCACTTAGTAGACTCTTTTACTCCCTGAGAGATATCAGGCAACAATATGTCTCTCTAGAGGATTCAGTATTGGGCCTCTACCAAACTCTGTATGATGGATGACAACAAAATAAATAAATAATATTTAAGATATTATAGGCATGTATATATATTACCTAACTCAGAGGCAAGCAAGCCCCTTGTCCAAGTGTGTAAAGATCTGTACTCTTGAAGTTAAATTTCTTTTTTTTTTTACTGAATTCTTTGTGACATTATGTTAATATAAATATAGTCTGGTACTATTCTCTACACAGATATTGTCTATGTATCTCGTGTGTGGCAGAACTATGGGTTGGAAGAAAATAAAAAATTTTTAAATTATAAATTATCTGCAGATTTCATTGTAATACGTTGTAGAATAGTAACATTAACAATATGCCTTTTAGTAATCTAGATAGAAGTTTTCAATATGGTTGAGCGTTGTATCTTTATTTTCAAGTTTTTGATGCTGCAATACTAATATTTCATTTCTTTCTCTCTCACTGCTGCTACATTGTACAGGAGGTAATCCTTAGTTTCACATTTTCTAGCTCTATTAATAAATCACTTTAGTCTATCAGAATGCAGATAAAGAGAAAAAAAACAAACAAATTTATGTTCTCAATGACAACATTGACTTGCAGTATTCATTATGTTTCTTTAACTTTCTTTCCAATTATGGTGCAGATTTAATTAAGATTAAATTGCTATTTGAAATTTCTGTAATTAAAAGAACCATAAAAATATAAAAAAAAATGTTGATGAATTTTTATTTTAAATTTGATGTTTCATTTATTTGTTACTGTAACCCATCTTCTAACATACTGTTTAAAACTTTCCATAACATGTGATTCTGATCCAGTGTTTCTTCATGGACTTTTACATTTAATTCTTCACTGACCATTTCTAACATTCCTGTGAATTAACACTCTAATTTTCAGATGGACAAAAACATAAAATAGAGTTAAAAAATGAGAAAACTTAATTTCAACTGGCCAGTTGATGACACAATTCTAAACTGACCAGACCAAGTCATAAATATTTTCTTCCACTGACTAATTTCAATAAATTGTTGTAGGCTCTATTTCTTACTGATAACTGTCAATCTGTTTTTCAGAATGAGTCAGATAATTGACTTGTATTAAAATGTTTCTTATGTGTATAATTTCAAACTGTATATTGAGATATTTCTTTCTTGATCAGAAAAGTATGCTCTATGCATAAAACTGATTCTAAAACAACAAATCAACAAAGAATTTTATTAGTTTATCCATTTTTTTCCCCTCTAAGCTCTTATTTTGAATTAAGATTATTCAACTCAATTTTGGTTAAATTAATTAAAATTTTACAATATTTTTTTAACACTTAAGAGAGGAGGCTACGTCTTAGTAATCAATTAAATACATTTGAAAATTTCATTTAGGAAAGTGAATTCATTTAATGTAGATTTTATTATTGTTGTTGCAACTTGACTTGAGATTGTATTATGTTCACAATATCACTATCTGTATTGAACTTTTCTCTCCACAGATGGCATGTTGAATGCTAGAGCTCGGCCACCACCAGATAAGGACTTTGTGGATATCTTCCAGAAGTTTAAGCTTTCCTTTAATTTACTGGTTGGTAATTTTTTTTATCCTCATTAGAACTGACCCATTTAACTAAGTATGCAAAACTGATTTTTTTTCTGTTCAGATTTTTTTTACTTGCAGTAAATTTGTATAAATCTATGCAAAATTCTTAGAATTACTGGGGGGGAAAAGTTTTTAATTTATTATTTTTGAATTAATTATGGTTTTACAAAAGCCATGTTTGGAAATATGTTTAGTCTCAGTTTACATTGCCATAACCAAGTAACAAACTAAGTTCTTGTACACTTAGAGCATATTGTGTTGTCTTACACCACACATAAAGGATAAAGATTGTTAAAAAAAAAAAGGTTAAGATTTTATTTTATTATAAATTTGTTTTTATTTGCCATTTTTAATTAACCATTACAAAATGGAATATTCATTGAGCTCAAACTTACACAAAATGTTTCCCCAATAATCCAGATCCACAAATCCAATTTTAAAAAAATATGTAAAAATGGGCTAGTTTGGCATCTCTATTCTTAGTTACATTGTTATGATTCTTTGCTTAGCATTGTTTTTGTCACTTTAACTAACCGTAGGAATGATTTTGTTTTTCCTTTGACTAAAACACATAATGATCTGAGTAGAGGTTCAGTTATGCTGAATGTTTCTGTTTAAATAATTTCCTTTTCTCTACCTAAGGCTAAACTTAAAGCACACATCCATGATCCCAACGCACCAGAGTTGGTTCACTTCCTGTTTACACCCTTGTCACTGATCTATGAGGCCAGCCGTGACCCCTACCATGGTAACCAGAATCTTGGAGACCAGGCCGTGGCCCCCGTCTTGACCTCAGAAGCCAAACAACTTCTGCTTAACTGCCTGACGTCCAAGGAGATAGAACTATGGCAGGCCCTGGGCAAACACTGGACCACAAGCAGGTCAGTATTTCTTTGAGATGTAATCTCTATTTCAATGAAGCACATCTGTTTCAACATTGTGGCTAATGCTCATTTTTGTTTCTCTTACCATCTCCATCCCCTAAAGTGCTGCTAAAGAAAAGTTTAGAACAAGCAGAAATTAAACACGATACTGACACCAAAATTTGCTAACACAAAATGTAAAATTGCAATAATACTGTTATTGAGTGTGTGTGTGTTGCTATGGTGACAGTGGGAAGAGGTTAGCTATGCAGTTTGAATGATGCAAGATAAACGGCATTGACGTCAGTGGTCTTTGGTAGGACAGACGATTCCTTATTGCCAGTCTGAAAAGTGTTATTATAGTGCAGTAGATTTTGTTCCAATACTATTTTAAAATATTACTTAAGTCTGCTACATTGATTTCATTTTATCTCAAGTTGAATTTGTTTATATTATAATAAAAGTTATATTTAGTTTTGTTCACATAGACGTTATTCAAGTTATTTCAAGTTTTATAAGTTAAGATATAATGCACCTACAGCGGTTTAGTTGCCCACCATCAGTTTGGTACTATGAGTCAACGACAGTCTTCAACAAACTTCTACAGCACTAGAATATAATTTCTGAAAACTAAAACACTATGGAATAAATGGAGACAAAGAAAAAATGTTTAGGACAAATACATAAAAGATTTCTTCTTTCACAAGTCATTTGAGCTGTTTAAAGCAGCCAGGAAAACTAATGACTACTTAGATTAAAATTTTCTAACGAATATGAATGACTAGATTAACAGGCTGATATGATTATGATGTAACGCAAAGTAAACTTTTTGGTTTCTAGTGGAGATGTAAATTTGAGAACTTGATAAGGATTAGGTTAAATTCGGCTTAGTTTCATTTCTCAATATCATTGATTTGATCTAGTTTAAATTTTCATTGTAAGTAATTTAAGTGACATCTAAAACTAGAAATACTTGTGACATCTAAAACTAGAAATATTTGTGACATCTAAAACTAGAAATATTTGTGACATCTAAAACTAGAAATATTTGTGACATCTAAAACTAGAAATATTTGTGACATCTAAAACTAGAAATATTTGACATCTAAAACTATAAATATTTGTGACATCTAAAACTATAAATATTTGTGACATCTAAAACTATAAATATTTGTGACGTCTAAAACTAGAAATATTTGTGACATCTAAAACTAGAAATATTTGTGACATCTAAAACTAGAAATATTTGTGACATCTAAAACTAGAAATATTTGTGACATCTAAAACTAGAAATATTTGAGAACTAAGCTTGATATCTCATTTTTAAAATGTATTATAGAATGCCAATCACACAATATGGGACTCAATCTAAATTCTTAATGCGTAATATTAATGCTGTGCACTACATAACTGATGTATTCTTCTTAAATCTTTTAAATTCTTATTGGCACAACATGGCCTGAATTGTGCCAATGTGCCATAAAATCTAAACTCTTAATCAGTACCAGTACTTAATGTAAATGGATCAATTTCTGACCCTCTAACCCTATTATGTTTAGCACTGTTCACTAATTGAGAGTGCCAATCTATCAATATAATCAAATGTATTTCAGAGATGAATGGAATGGACACATTCCTCCATATGTCCCAGAGTTCTATGATGGTTGGCAGCCAGCTGCTGGAGTCATAGATGAAATGACTGCAAGGACGGCTGTGATGGCCCAGCAGCCCATAGCTATTGACCATGGCAGAAACTCAGGGTTGATGGACGATAGAATAAGGTCCTATGTAAGTATTGTAATTGTTCATAGCTAAAAGACAAAAACAAAATTTCATTCACATTATTGACCAGTGCAGTCATCTCTTGTATTGAAATAAGTTTAAACAAAGATATAAATAATTGTTAAGACATTGTCTGTATCTCCTCACAACTTTATAAGGCTGGTAGTTTTATGAGTGGGTTTATAGAAACTCAGTGAGAAAATACAAAGTGACTGTTCACTTGTAAAATAGTAAAATATTATTTATATATATATCCTTGAAACAAAAATATGCCTTTGTCTGATCTTTGCTTAAAACTTGCAGTCCAATAAATCTTTGACCTAGTCTGATGACTATAAAGTCTGTAAATTTAATTCTTGTTGTTTTATGTCTTAAGTATTAAGTCAGTTTAGATCTATTATGTTTAGGACTACAATTAAAAGTTGAAACAGTATTTGTTTACTTGTGTACTGTCATGTCCCATAGGGCACAAGTTTTTCATGTCTTAAGAAAATTTCAACAGAGTTTTGTTTGTTTTACATGTTTGGAATGTTCCTTCAGAGTGGAAGATAAAAGTACTTTCTAGTTCAAACCTCTTCCAGGATGTTGGGGGATGGCATTGAGCAGGGACTATTGGGACAACCAAGTGACAGTAAAGCACAAGACAACCATCCAGGGAACATTACCCAAGCATGGTGTGGGAGTTATCCTGGGTCTTCGGATTAGCATTCATAAGCTTGCGCCTAACTTAGTCATTGTAAATGTGAACCAGAAAAATATTTGGAGAGACAACAATGGGGGGGGGGGGGGGGGGGGGGGGGGGCGAAGATATGGAGAAGTTATGAGTATGTTGTTGAGCAATGAAAAAAAAAATTTGATTTTTTCTTCTTAAATGTTTGTATCCTCACTTTATGCTGTAGTTGAGAGACCTTTGTATAAATCTCACAGATCTCAGCTAGAACAAAGAAGATAAATTAACTATAGACTTGTGATATCATGGGAAAAAATATATTCACCTCATTTAGATGAATCTAGAATTTAAGGGTACACTAACTAAAGACTTCACATTTGTTATCAAATTGGTTCTTGCATCATAATCCACATTTGGAATAACAAATGGAATAGTTTATGTATGTGACATCACAGTTTTGAAACTGTTCATTCAAATCTAAGTCAATCGGGGACATTCTGAAGTCCTAAATTTAAAAAAATCATCCTTCTCTGAAATTTGAACTTAGCACACTAACTAGGTGTGAAGAAACTCCTTGCGGTTCTCTACATGCTAAGAATTATTTTATTTCAAAAAATTAATAACACTTGATGTCATCAATGGTAATATTGAAATTTTCACAACTTTTTTTTATTCCAGAACCCCCTTCCAGGCCCAATGCATTTCCCTGATGAGGATAGGTTCCACAGAAATGACTTTGAGAGGTTTGAGTCGGCTCCCAGAGGCTATGAACCTAACCCGCTTGCTTACGAGACTCATTCCAGAGGAGGTTTTGAGCCTTTTACTGCTCGGGGATTCGAACCTGTGCAAATACCCAGAGGGTATGAGCCCACTGGTTCCCGTGTCTTCGAGTCCCAGGGCATAAGAGGCTATGAACCTCAGTCAAGAGAGAGGTCGCCTGCTCAGTCTGGAATGGGCAGCCCATATTCTTTAGATTTTGTAGAGACACACACAATAGAAAGGTGACAGCAATGTGTGGGAGATAGCTCTGTTCATTTCAAACTTAATCATAATTTTTTTTTCTGAAAAATACAATTTAAAAGTAAAATCTTGCTACATTAGTTCTTTTGGAAGAAAATAAGATTAGCTTTAAAAAAAATAAGTTCTTATGGAGAAAAAAAAAGATAAGCTATAGAAAAAGAAATGTTTATGTAAGTGTCATTGTTTTAATGATATTTATTTGACATGTTCCTTTCTCTGTCTAGTGTATAATTTTTAAAGTCCTGCTACTGCTAAGTAAATTTCTTTCCTTATCTGTTGAAGAGTTCTTTTAGTTTTACTTTTAGACTTGTTGATTCAGTTTTCTTTTTTTTTTTACACAAGACAAAATGTTTAGTTACAAGTTTCACTTCTTTGGTTCTTTTCACATTTTCTTTGGTTACAAACAGAAGTTTGTCTGAAAAGATCAAATATTTTCTGTTAGAAGCTGACTTTTTATTTTGTTTCGTCTTGTTCTAGAATTCAGTAAAAAAAAGTTCAAATGCTCATCTTTCAAATGCTCATCTTTCAAATGCTCATCTTAATGAAATTTTGTTGTCAGAGCTGCCATTTTAATGTCTTTGAAATGATTGTCTAATGTTCAAGTGTTATTTTTAGATCAGGTCATCAGCAAACTTTGACATCAGACAGGTAGATGATAACATATAGTGTTAGTAAATACACACACAAAAATTGTTAACTAAATAACAGTATCTTGCAGATACCAGCAGTATTGAATTCAATTAGGCCTATTAGTTGTATTATGAGAACAAACCAAAAAAAAGATGAAAAGTCCCCACACATGAGCATTAAGATGTGAGCTGTCACTGATTTCAGCAATATGTTTCCATTTAAGATGATCTAATTCTGGAGACATATTGATGTGTGCTAGCTTATTTCTGTATCTAATTTACCTGCTAAACAGATGCATCAAAGTAAAATAAAAAAAATTAACCCAATAGCGCCTATTTCCGGTTTCAAAAGTTAACCCTAAAATACCAAACAAATAGAGATAATTGTAAATTTAAAAAATGTAATCAGTAATCCCTCGATATTGCGCAGTTCATCTTTTGTGGATTTGCTAATTCACTGGGGGTTTTTTTCAAGGGTACCTATAGTTGCCTTATCTAGATATTGAAGGAAAATTTTGAACAGTGAAAGATGAAAAGCCAAAATGTTTCATTAAATCTTTTAAAAATTTCAGAAAATTCTGTAATTTTTTCTGCTATTATTAGCCCCTTGTGAGCAAAAATCTTTTACTTAGGTCTTTTTAGCTCATGTATTTATTTGTTATGTTATACATTTTTTATGCTATTAATTTGAATTATGTAGTAGATCCTGTGCATCCTCTTTGGATTAGTGTGAAAAAATTAATATAATATAATACAATAAATTAATTATAAAAAAAAGAGTTGCACACTTGTCTTCGTCAGATAAGACATGAGGAGCTCTTAATAGATGAAAGTTTAAAAAACTACAGTTCACTTCCTATGCATCCTACTGAATAAGGCATCTATCATAAGCACCACTTCCTACCGCAATAGGCGCAATTGGGTTAAACGTGATTTGTTTTCCATATTATTTGCTTCCATCTTTTAAAACATCAACTTCCAGCAAACTTTTTTTTTTACTTTCCCCATTGCTAAGATGCAGATGTTTGTGATTCTTTTACTGCAGATTAACTCTCAGTTCTATTTATAAACTGTTGTTTTATTCTTAGCCAAACAAAACTCAAAAAGTTTCATTTCATTTTGTTACTTCTTTTTTGTTTTAACAAGAACACAGCCGCAGCCTCTCACAGTTTAACCAAATAATTTTAACTCTTTTGCTTCTATAATTTAACTCAGCAAGCAGATTCACTTTAATTCGATAATACGTCGCTTAAATGTAATCTTCTGCATTTGATAGAGATTACATGAACAATAATGTAAATCTAAGTATTGTTTCTATCACAGCTCATCTGTATCCAACTGCTTTTCTCACATATTGTGTTCCATTTCTCACCTAGCCAATCTTTATAACTGTGTGTTGTTGACATTGTAGTGTCCAGATATGGCAGCTGAAGTCTGTATCTTGCGTGGATGTTTTTTTTTAACTGTATTTGAGGATCACATCTCTGTCTTCACGATTTTGCTTTTTTTTTTTATTCCTATTTATTGTCTGACACTCAGAAATCTTTTGCAGATTAATTTAAACAGTTGTTTTGTTTTGATTCTTAAACTGTTACTTATCAAGTATAACCATCTCTCAAGATTCTTTACTACAAAATACCATCTATTCCAATTGTAAAGGACCTTATTATTAATAAATTGTTGATTCTCTTAGATTTTTCATCAGAAAAGAAAAGTTCTAACATTTAACAATCCAACCAAAATTAAAAATATATCAAAGTATATAAATAAATAAATAGTAATTTTATCTTTAAACATTTTGCCTAGAGATTTAATTAAACCTGGCTCTCATTTGTTGTCTTCTCTTGCCAGTTAGTGTTCAATAAAACAGGTTGAACCATAATTGTCAGTTCATTGTGTGTTGAAATGAGTAGCTCATTAAGCTAACAGCCAATACTCAATTTTTCTTGTACCTAGCATATATTTTTTTCACTTTTAATTAAGCAGACTAATCTAAAAAAAAAAATTTTCTTTCTTTGATATAATATTATGTATATATTTATAACTTTTAAGTACAAGTTCTTTAAGTGTAATATTATTTTCTTCTATTTATTAATTAATTTTTTTTTTTTTAAATGGTTTTTA
Source organism: Biomphalaria pfeifferi (assembly GCA_030265305.1). NCBI lineage: Eukaryota > Metazoa > Mollusca > Gastropoda > Planorbidae > Biomphalaria > Biomphalaria pfeifferi. Next base: position 1,628,499 of record JASAOG010000102.1, read on the forward strand.
AATATATAGTACTTTTTTGAATACAACTTTTACCATCAAAATAAAATGTTTAAATCTCAATATTTATTAGAGCAATTCTATTGTTTTGATTTGACTAGTATATCTAAATCTATATTGATCTCTAGAAACCATCGAGCTGAAGTCCCCAAGCCTGAGCCCATACACTCTGGCCCTCTCACAAGGCAGGATGAGAATGCAGCATACTATGAGGAGCTGAGACGTACAGATGCAATGTAAAGTCTTTTCATTTCCTTGTTATAATGAGTAATAACCAATGTTGCCTATGGCATTTACTTAGTATTTCAAGATGCTGTATAAGATATTTTTGATGATTAAAGAATATCTGACCATTACATATCAAAGTTTAATTGTTTCACAATTTACAAATGCCAACTACATACATTTTTCGACAACTGAACCTGTAGAAAGCATTATCAGAGTTGTTTCTTTTTATTAGACTTGCTTCCTTTAAATATTTTTATTGGCTTCTCTAACTGGGTCAGCAAAAAACAACCCCATGCCTTGACTTAAATGTAGCTGCTTCAGCACATAAGGGAGCAAACCCTCTGCAAAGAGATTGGTCATAGGTGACAGCCTCATTCCAGGTGGTAGCCATAGATTTTAAGGTCTTCTAAGAAGGTGCTTTGGCTTCCAAGTTATGTCTGACTTTGGTAAACATGTTTTTCGTCTGTCTAAGAATAAGTCCCCTGAGTGCTAGTGCCTGAAAGGGCTGGTGACATAATCTCGGTAAGTTATTCCCAGGATCCTTCTCAGCCAGCGCTGCTGAACTCCCATTTAGATTCTTTTCAAACCTTATAGATAACTTTCTTGTCTTGCAATTAGAGGTACAGTTGGGACAATGATTGTATTGAGAAGACAGATCTTGTCTTCAAGTTGATTGACTAAGTCAAGGTATAAGACTTAGGGTAATAAGGCCTTCTAATTTGACTTGAGTTAGGGAATAAGTAGTTAAAATTTGACTTGAGTTAGTGGTTGGACTTAATGACATGACTCACAATATTATGTCACTTACAGATGCAAAAAGAAAATGTAATATGTGTGAAAGAACTAAAACAGGGCACCTTTGTGAGACGTATACATTTCATATCTAGTTATGGTGGGCTCCTATCGTCTCCTCTGACTGAAGGTGAACCACACATTGCTCAGCACTAGATTTTGTTTCTATTCTGTAATAAAAGAAACATTTTCACTTATTTACTAAAACATTTCACAGCTTAACTGTTGATCCATTTCTACCTTCCTTTTTTATGTAATAGCTATATTGAGCTAATATAATCAATTTATGTGTATAGGATCTATGAGGCTGTACATGACAGACCAGGTAAAAATACTAAAGAGCTGACTGTACAGAAGGGAGACATACTGCAGGTAGGTGCAGACCAATCAAATATCTAAACATTTCTGACTTACATCTACTACCCAGCATGCCCCTGAGTTTGCTGATGCAGACTTATCTCCCAACGCGTTGGGAAACGTTTCTTGCACTCTACCTTTCAGGGGATTGTTGATCATCTCTGTTTTTGTTAGGACGTTTATTGATTTATTCCCACAAGCCAGACTGCACTTAACTTGATGATTTTGTTAAAAAAAAAAAAAAAGACTTCTATAAGCTTCTTCATGAAGAGAAAAAAGTTGTGTAATGTATGAATAGGACGCATGGTGGCTGAGCAGTAAAGCACTTGGCTTCCAAAACGGCGTTCCTGGGTTTGAATCATAGTGAAGAATAGTATTTTTAATTTTGGGATCTTTCGGCGCCTCTGAGTTCACCCAGCCCTAATGGGTACCTAACATTAGTTGGGGAAAAGTAAAAGCAGTTGGTCGATTGTGATGGCCACATGACACCCTCGTTAACCATAGGCCACAGAAACAAATGACCTTTACATCATATGCCCTATAGATTGCTAGATCTGAAAGGGGAAATAAAATATGAATATGTTTTTATAAAAAGTAATTTCTAAGACCATGAAAATGTTGAATAAAAAAAACTTAATTAGGTGTGATGGAGATGTGTATATTCTACAACAGGGCTGAATTAAATTTAGGATTTCAGTATTTTGGTAAATCAAATCGGTTAATCAGACAAGCTGCTAATCAAATCATAAAGTTCTTAAACAAATCCTTGTATATACATGTGATACAAAAATTAACCTGCTGACTTAGAACTCAATTTTTTGTTGTCAGACCAAAGAATGTGAGAGTATGTAAGAAAATAAGCCACAAGTTGGAAATGTGGAGATAAATATCATCGCATCAACTTATCCTGGATTTGATGTTCAATTTAATAGGACATTTTTTTGCTTATGATTTGCTTGCCCAGTGCCTATATTTTGTTGTAGATCTCGTGTTTTTTTTTTTTTTTTTTTTTTTTTTAAAAAGATTAAACATAATAAAACACCTAGCAGGAACATCCTGGGGAGCTGAAAAGAAAACCTTAAGACAGTTATACACTGGATATGTCAGATCTGTAATGGATAACTGTCTCTCCATACAAGTAGCTACCAACAAAACCTATCAATCATCATTAGATACAATCCAAAACCAAGCCTTGGGGCTAATTAGTGGAGGTATGAGAACTACTCCCACAGCAGCCTGTGAAATAGACTCCAATATTGAACCTCTTAAGTTAAGGCGCAACAGAGCAGCATTAGAAGCTATTGAGAGATACAGAAGGTTGGAGGACGATCATCCAAATAAATTACTAACACAGAGAAATAGGAAAAACAACCAAAAAAAGCAAAGAACTCTGATCCAACTTACTGACGAACTAGCCCTAAAACACCACCTACCCAATAACAGAGAAAAAATTACCAGGTTTTCAAACATTACACCCAGACTAAACTACAAACAACCAACCATCAAAAAACATTTACTAAATAACACCTTAACAAAAGAATCAAATTCACTGGAGCTCAAAGTAGGCATGCTTGAAACAATCGAAAGCTATCAAAAAACAGCTTTCAAAGCTACCATCAATGCTGGTCTTGGTGCCTTCCTGGTCTTCCCTAAAAATAAACACTTTGAGATAAGCGCACCCTGTGGCAATAGCTGCTCAAACTTCCAAGCCAAAATTGAGGCAATTACCATATCACTTCAGACAGTGGAAAACAAATTATATGAAGGAGTGCAACCACCATCAGATATTGTTGTCTTTACAGACTCCCAATCTACTCTGCAAGCACTTAACAGCAGCACCTCAAACAGCCCAAGAGAGTTGATAACACTCATTGTGATAATCCACCAGATGATATCAAAATTAAATATCAATATCACACTACAGTGGATCCCTGGACACATTGGCATCATGGGAAATGAAAAGGCAGATAAGCTATCAAAGGCAGGTTCATCTATGGAACAACCAGATAGACCTGTTAACTACCTCACCCTAAGGTCAATGTTAGTCAACAATCACAGAGGAGTGGCTCAACCAATGGGCATCAGGAAACACAGGCAGAGCCATGTACAGAGAAATGACTACGCCTAACAAACTGGACAGTATTAACTTCCTCCCCGGCAAAGAACAATCTACAATCTTCCAACTAAGAACAGGACACACACCACTATTAAATTACCACCTGAACAAAATAAACTCCACACAACTACCCCTTTGCAGACACTGTGCCCACCCTTTTGAAACCGTAAACCATATCCTCTTTGAATGCCCCTCCCTAATCCACCTTAGGCAGACCCTACTTCCACTACAGCCCAACATAACCAACACCCTGTATGGCAGTGCTGAACAACTGAAGAAAACAGCACACTTTTTTTCCTTGGCACAGTCTGCAAAAGAGTTCACAGCTCAGCAGCAATAAAGCTGGCTAGAAGAAGAAGTAGAAGATCTCGTTTTGAAAATGTTCAGTGAACAAAATAAGCAACAGTTTGTTTGTACCTTGTTTCCTGTGTGTGTATATGGCACATTTCGGGTCTAAAAACATTTAATATGTTACATAAATTTAAGCTCGACTGGGCCTTGTAACGTAGGGCATCATTGTTTAATCAATCAGACCAGAGTGTTATTAGGACCAAAACAATTATTTTATGATGTTTCTTGATGATATTTATTAATTCTATTTGACTGTATATTTGTTTTACAATAAGTGCTCATAATGATACTAGTAAATTAAACTTCTTTATTAATTTCCTTTTTTTTTTGGTTGGTTTCTTTTTCATCGATTCTTTTGAATTTCTGTTATTTCTTTTAATCTTTTATTTATCCAAGGCATGATGTTGTTTTTTTTTCTTGCCAGGTGCTAGACAGTAGCAAAAACTGGTGGAAACTACGAAACTACAAGGGCCTAATTGGCTTTGCTCCATACACAATACTTAAACAAGTCCCAGCAGACGTAAGTTCAATCGCTTAGTGCTTTTTTTTTGCATTAGTGTCTTTTGTAAAATTGTCAATGTAAAGTTTATGTCTTATTTTTCTTTTCATTGGACATGTAGGTCTGAGAAATGTATTTATTGACTTTTGTCCAAAGATAGATTTGGTTGGCTAGGTAAGCTGGTTTGGGAGTCGCCCAATGGACTTAGCAGGTCAGGTGTATTGGCCATGGTTTTAATAGATTGTTGAGTTTGCCAGATATTTCTTTCAATATGTAACATGTGCATGTACCAATAGTCAGTTGGTCACTACAAGAAGGAGAAGTGGACTGATTTGATGTTCCACAAGATGTCTTGTTTATTTAATGTGATTCTTGAATTTTATTGGCAAGATTAAATATGGTTACCAAAGCAGTTAAAATTGTATTTTCAAAGATGATTGAAAGCTAATACTGAGTGTATTGTGACTAGTATTGTAATTTGAAAGTTAAGCCTAAAAAATAGTTTTTTAGTATTTAGTCATCAAACTCCATTAGAGTGAGGGCTTAAGAGGTTCAAATCTTGTATTACAAAAGCCTTGGACAGAAACCCTGCGTGACATGGCCTGAATTGGGCTGATGTGCCAAAAACCCAAACCCAGAAACCCTGCTGTTTTGAGTAGTGCATGTATGCCAACCTACAGGTTGAGAATTTTTCATTTCCTAGACGTGTTGACTGGAGATCAACAAGCCTTAAGCAGTCAAATTGAATGAGACACGATTTCCTCTTCTTCCCTGAAGCAGGGGCACCATGAATCGAAGTTTGGCCTTAGCCGTGCGAATTAGTTTTTAGTTGACACATTGAACCAAAAAAAAATTTATTAGTCGTCTTTTTTTCTTTTTTAACTCGGACACAAGAAACCTTCCCAGAATACTGCACAAATAGAATAAATGAGCTTTTTTGTTAACCATCAAACAGCTTAATGTTACAGGTTAGGCAGTGGGGGGAGGTGCTAAGATTTTGTGTTTCTTTGTGATACTCCAGTCTCATTCTATAAAATAAAAAAACACCAATATTTAGTGTCTCCATAACCTTTACCCTGTTCGACAACTAAATTGACTTTTGCAGTTAAGTTGTTAGTTTGTTATGTCCACCAAGCAGTGACTGACCAACTTGTTGGCTTTGTGCTTGCTGCGCAGTCCATTCAGTTAACCAATCAAGTTTTTTTTCAGGGCTTTAACTGAAGCAGTCACCTTACGCAGAACCTCTTCATTGCCTAGGTAACTGGACACCGCTGTTGTATCTCAAGCATGATATTCTATTCTTGTGTGTATTTAGCTTTCTTTGGGTTTACGGTTACATTTAGTTTTGCCAGAACTTACACCAATAAATAATTCTGTTTTGTTTCAGTATATCTCGTCTGATTTATGTTACATTTTATATTTGTTTTGCCTAATTTAAAAATTAAACAAATATTTCAATAGTTTTATTTTTGTACAATTCCAGTCCAACTTTTCTCACCAATGTTGAATATTTTTCTGTTTACTTTATGCTTGGCTTTCAATAGCTACTTGTATTTGTCTGCTCAATGTCTTCTATTACTATTTATAACTCTACATTAATCATTGTATGTTTTTATTTCTTGTTACTTTAATCATTCCAATAAATATACATCCTACTTTTTTATTACATTTGTTTCTATTCTTGATTGGATGGAAAATTGTAAGCACCCTTTCAATCTATAGGGCAGATGATGTAAAGGTCATCTGTTTCTGTGGCCACGGTTAATGAGGGTGCTATTTGGCCAGAACAACAACCAACCGCCTTTACTTTTCTCCAACTAATGTCAGGTACCTAGTAAAAGTTAAGACGTGAAACTGGTTTGTCTCAAGTGAAATATAATCATATCAAGCTGCATCCTAAGCTAGTTATCGTGTTTACTGTCATAGCCTGTATGTCAGTATGGTAGTTCTGTTAGATGAAATGTCTTCATCTTGAATATTTTCTTTGTGATACTTGCAGTTGTGTTCAACATCAACAAAAGTACTTGGAGAAATAAACAACTTTTCAATTTTGACTTGTTTGTTCCTTTCATGTTCTGTTACTAGAATGGAGGTCAATTTGTTTGATAACTGCATTTGATCAGTTTATTGACCTGGGTTCTTATTGGATACAGAATCTTAGAGTATTTCTCTTTTTCATGGGATTTTATAGCTTGACCCTTAAACTTTGTAGCTGAAGAACAAAAATCCTATTGTGTACATTTTTTAGTACTTTTTAGTACATAATCTACTTTTAAGTTTACTGGTACACAAGTTTGTTCCTGTCATGTTTTGCCTAATATCAATTATTGTGTCATAAATTTATCTAAATCCCCCCCCCCCCCCCCTCCACTTTCTTCAATGTTGTACATTTATTTAAGAAACACTTTTTTTTTTTAAGTTGTATCCATTGTACCGATCACTTTATTTTTACATGCACACAGATGGGGAAATATTTCAATAACAAATGTATTAGAACTGGTTGCGGCCCATCATTTTATTTTTCTAATGATCATATTCAGTTACTGTTGCTGGTGTCAGATGTATTTCTATTGTGTAACATTGATGTTTTGATTATAACTGTTTCTAGTTTTAGTCTCAGTGTGGGTCACTCTCCACGCAAGTCACTATTGCCTAACAAAATTATCACTACATATTTATATTATACTACAGCGTGAGTCAAATTTATGTCAGCAGAAGTTTTAGATGCCAGATTATTTGTAATTAGATAATTTGCATTTTTAATTAATTTTCAAGAAAATACCCAGACTGAAGTACCTCTAAAGTTTTACTCATTAGTCATTTTTAAATCAATCTGTTAAAACCCCATAACTGTAAACATAATTTGACTCACTGTTTTTTTATATTGTTCTTTTTGTCGTAATATCGCTGGTCATTAAATGTGTAACCTAATCGAAAAAATAAAATCTGCCTATACTAAATATTTATGGTTCTTATTGTAAAATTTTTCATATTTTGTTTCTAATTCATTGATAAAACTTGTTAATATTGTAAAAAAAAAAATTTGACCTTTATCTTTAAAGTACAGTAGAACTGACTAATTTCTAAACAAACCAATGCAGATATTTCTTGGATAATAATCCGCCGGAAAGTTCAAGATAAAACATTATTTAAAAGTAAGAACATTTTCACTTGTGCAAATTTGGCAAGAAAGTTGATCCAAATTATTGCTCGTGATGACAGTTGACTGTTAAAAAGTCTGTGTTTGATATAAATATTTTTTTCTATTCTACTCACCAGCATCAGCCAGAAGGATTAGCTTCCAGAACTATCTCCGAGACTTCCTTCACAGATGACAATGTTTCTCGAGCAGCATCTCGAAGAGGTGAACTCAAGTATTTCTGATTTTTCTCCCACCTGCCCCTCCCCCTCCCCCCTTTCTCCCAACCCAGAAGTTTTATTTTTACTTTCATGTCAGCTTCCCACAAAATTGACCTTTGAACTTCTAGCAGCTGCTTTGCATTGATTCTAAAAATAGATCTTTTCTTTTTCTATTGGGCTAAAGTTTGACCTAAGCTTACTGACGTCTTTAGACCTAAGCGTTTGAAGTGAGGTCCTCATATAAAGGAATGCTCTGTTTTGTATATTTATTTGGTTATATATACAATTTGTTTCATTTTTTAATTAATAAAAAGAAATTATAACTATGTTATATGTGACTGATAGATCTGATTAATGTGTTAACAATACACTACCGAATGGATAAGAATCATCATTTTGTCTTTATCAATTTCTGTATGTTTTAGTCAGTGGTGAAAATTGTTGATTTAATGGATGTATTTATAATCTCTTCTAGAGTTTGTATTATTTGTATAACTTTGTGCATAATGCTCTTAGAAGGTTGATTCCTCTACATTTGTTAACTAAGTAAGGGCTTCATCCTGGATGTAATGTAATATATATTGACCACATTTTTCAAACTAGAACATGTATAGCCAGAAATGTACACATTTTTGCTAAAGTAACATGCTAATGTACTTATCCTCGCTAATAAATATGACATGAACTTACTGACATCTTATATCTACCTGGGTAATATATTACCAGCTGCAGTAGAGAATTGTCATGTAGTAAGATGTTATACAGAGTTACATCATCAAGTAATAGGTGTATGACATTAAGAATTAAATAATTAAATATTAGGTGAATGACCCTCTGAATTATTTAATCAAATATTAGGTGTTCCAGTGGTGAAAGTTAAATAATCAATTAATAGGTGAAAGACATTAAGAATTAAATCATCAAATAATTGGTGAAAGACACTTTGAATTATTTATATCAAATATTAGGTGTTAAGACATACAGAGTTAAATAATAGGTGAAAGATATAAAGAATGAAATAATCAATTAGTAGGTGGAAAGACAAAGAATGAAATGCCAAACATAAAAGTACCAGAACAATGTGTACATAAATGTGTACTTATCAAACATGTATATTTCTAATGGCGTTTGTAAATGTTGTTGTGGATGAAATGTGGCATCATGTGGTTTGGTTAATGTGTATAAAGCAACCTTTATTTTTGTATGTCCCTATCTTTGGTATATGGTCTACCTCATTTGATGACTCCCTGTTAGTATAGTCACTGGAGCTGCCTGTCGTTGACTGCATTTTGCTGGTAGCTGGTAGTCATGTGGTCTCAGCAAACCCTCTCAGCACATTGTGAGCCTGTTAAGCAGACAACATTAAGTATTAGGGAATTGGACATTGTAATAATACAACTTCATTATTTTAATTTTTTTCTTGTTTTTTTTAGTGTTATTCTGTGTGTTTTTTTTAACTATTTTTTTAAGTTACAAATACAAATTCTATAACCCCCCCAGTGACATATTTTATTTTGTCATTATTTCCTGTTTCGTACATTGAGTATCGACAACTAAACAAGCAGCCCTTACTTATTAGTTAACTAGGTTTTTTGGATTCCATTGTTTGAGTGGTTGCTATGCTAAAGCGTGTGCCAAGTGAACTTTGACCCTTACACAAGTTAGTTGACAAAATTCAAGAGTATCTTGGATTAATAATTTTGTAGAAATCATTATCTTTGTGCTTTTATTTATGACATTCATGTTGAATTGTACTTGATGTTATGAAGAGACAAGATAAACTTAAGTTTTTCTTATTAGATCTATATACACAAGTGTACATAACTTCTTCCATTGTACTCTTCCTTGTTTAAATCATCTCCCTTTGTTCCATTAGTGCCCTCCTGCATGTTATTGTGTTGGCCACTGTTGAGCAAACTACGCCCACGGGCCAAATCTGGATATTCTGTAGTAATATATTGAAATAATAATTAAACTCACAAAGTGAAAATTCAAGTTGAAAATAAACACAAGTTGAAAATTGGATTAGTGCCCTCCTGTATGTTATTGTGTTGGCCACTGATAAGTAAACTACGCTCAGGGGCCAAATCTGGCCTAGTGAAAGGGCAGCCTGTCGGATATTCTATAGTAATATATTGAAATAATAATTTAACTCACTAAGTGAAAATTCAAGTTGAAAAGACAAACACAAGTTGAAAATTGGATTAATGTTGAGAGTTTTCATTGATATGTGGAACTGTTGCATCAGCTGACTTACAAGTTGTGAAACTTGGGTAGATAAAATACAGTTTAGGTTGTAAAATTTGTATAAAAATGTCTTATTGTATTTTTGTCAGAATAGGTCCATTTAATTTATGGCCCTCTCCTCAAAGAAACTGTTTGCCCATCACTGGAGTACGCTATGTTCCTATGTTAAGTTTATCTGAAATAGCAAAGTGCCTTGAAAGGAAATGTTGAAATGACCATTCCAGTTTCTTGGAGTCTTGATTCTCTAGTTTCTGGATGTCAAGATAGTTCACTTTCTCACTAAAGCACTGAACATGTTTGTTTTTTTTGTTTGTTATTAATGTGTCCTTACATCAACCTTTGACCCTAAAGGTCAAGTCATAATAGTTACAACATAAACCAGAGTGTCTGCATGATACTGGAAATGTTTATTTTTCATTGTATCCGCTACTTTACTGTGGCACTTTTCTTTTTTTTTTGTTATTGTTACTGAATTTCATTTTTCACTTCAATTGTAGTATCAACATTTTTTTTGCTGTGTTAGCATTTAGCACCATGCTGATTATAGATATGTCTTTACTTAATTACAAATGTATGCAGCAGTTGTGACGCCACGTCACTTGTTTAGACATTTTCTGGTCTCTGTTATTGTCACAGGTGCCAACGTTAAAATAAAATTTAATGTTCGTTTTTCCTTCTTTTAACTTCATTTAAAGATTGATTTGAAAATGTTATAACCATCAACCCTCAATGTACTGTTTGATATATACACTACACGATATATTTATTACAGAACTTTATGTAACAATTTTCATCTATTATAACTACAATTATAATTTATCTAATTAGCATATTTATACATTATACTCTAAGTTCATCTATTTATTTTTGTATAGACTTTATCCTTTGTTATTTTTGTATAGACGTTATCCTTCGTTTACTTCAGAGGGCTTATGTTCTAGAAGGTTACAGTGGAAGCCATTAATTTTTTTTTTTATCATTACCCATTTCAAAAACTGTCAATCTTAATCAAAATGTATCTAAGCTTCATTCTAAGCTGTTGTTTGTTAGTTTTTTTGTAATCTCTGGCTATGAAGATTTTTTGTTTTTCTTGGGTTTTTCTATTTTGTTATTGTTTGTTTTGAAATGAAATATGCACATCAAAAATTTGTTTATTTTAGTTCATGTTCTTCTGAAATCATGTTTAGAATTTTGTTCTGAAACTTAATATGTAGGTCAGTGAGCTCTCTCTTGAAAAAAAAAAAAAAAAGATGTTAGCATTCATTACCCTTCTATAAAACATGAATGATGTTAATGAGTCTCTTGACATTGACACTAAAGTGTTGTAACTAGAGACGGTGGAGTGTACAATATGAATGTTAAAAATATTTTTTTTTTTTTTTTTTTTTTTTTTTTTGGATTCCTAAAGTGTACTATATCTGGTACTATATCTGGTTGTTACTCTATTAAATTTGATTAATTTAAAGACTAAACGGTTCAGGACTTTGTGTTTTTTCTGTGTTTTTCTATTCTTGTTAATATTTTTAACTGAAATAACGTCATGTTTGGTACTTAAATAGATAGATAGATCGCAAGGTCTGAAAGGGGAATTTTTTTTTTTTTTACTTTACTTGGCACTTAAAAAGGAGTTGGGGTTTGTTTTTTTTTTGTTTAAAACAATTATAAACACAATTTACAATGAAATTTTTTTTTTAATAACTATAAACACAGTTTATAATGAAAACATAATTTAGCTGTACTAGTCATAGTTCTAGACTAACTACACAGAGACTAAGAACCAGTTAGACTCAGCAGGAGAAATTAATTCTATTTCATCTTTGTTTGTTTGAGAGCTATCCTCTGCAGCTTTTCTTTACATTATTTCCCCTCCATGACCCAAGCTTCTTGTCCAGGCTGTGTGATAGAACAACTTTCAGTTTCCTGTTGGCCTGGATGCCTTTGCTCAGCTTTCTATTGAATACCATTTGACAAACTATAATTAGTGGTAATATATATGTGTCATATTTCAATGAAATTAATTAGTTCTGAAGATTTTTTTTTTACAAGGGAGAGAATCAATTTCTTAATAATTAAAATATAAACATCTGAAATATTAACCTGGACTGCCTTGGTCTGTCAGTTCATCTGCATCTTCAAAATATTATGATATTTTTTAAAAAAAATTTTTAAACAAAGATCTTCAACATTGCTTTAAGAAATGGGGAAACAAGTCTAAACTATACTTTAAAAAAAAACAAAAGGTTTCTGTGTCAAAGCTAAAAATCACATAGATTTAAATTCAATAGATAAAGAAACCATAGTTAATAGAAAATACCAATGACACAGGCTTCACCTCACCTTCTCTTTACTACTATTTTAGTACAAATATGCAATGCACTGCTAAATATAAAACTAAGACTAAAACTAAAACTGCTTTATTGATCCTTACGGAAATTTGTTGTGATTAAAATATAAAATTGTTCACTGCAATATTTCTTCTTCCTAAGCAGTTTTTCTAGACCTTACTCTAGTTGATGGCAGTCTAGAACTATTTATTTTATTTATTGATCATTGAATCTATTATAGTACTAAAAGAGACAATTTAAATGTCTTCAATAAACCACCAAAAAAAAATTGTCTGAAATACTTCTATGTCCAATTTTTATATTCTATCCTGTTCCCAGTTCTACATCTTGTTCCCATTTCTACATCATGTTCCCATTTCTTCATCCTGTTCCCATTTCTTCATCCTGTTCCCATTTCTTCATCCTGTTCCCATTTCTACATCCTGTTCCCACTTCTACATCCTGTTCCCACTTCTACCTCCTGTTCCCACTTCTTCATCCTGTTCCTAGCTAAAGTTTTGTGATAATTTAAAATTAATACTCGAAGTCTTTAACTGTGAATTTTCAATGTATATTACCTCTTATATTATAAAAAACCTTTAAAATAAAGCAAACAATTGCTGAAGTTATATCAAGATAATGCTTTAAATCGATGTTTAAAGTAACTTGATAGCATTCACCCATTGGTAGCAACCTAAAACAAAGATTGTTAAAATCATTTCCATTTATGTAGATTGAACAGAAAACATTTGTATAATAATATTACTATTTCTCTGGTTATGAAAACACTGACCGCACACTTCTAAACAGTATTTACAGTACAATAACAAGCAAAATTTAAAAAAAATAAATTTTAAAAGTGGAAGAACTGTATATTTACAGCCACTCTCAATACTGTAAGATTTGTTTCCACTTTTCTATATATCAAACATAATTAACTGGTTAATTTTGGATTGATCTACGTTTTGCTAGGGACAATGAAGAATTCTTCAAAGTTTCAACTTGATCCAAGAATGGGAAATGGGAGAAATAGCGTGTGCAACATTGACTAGAGAGACTGACAGATACTGAGTTGATGTCAGCTATGTAACAAACTGTAGGATTATTAAATGAAAGATATCATATACAAGATTACATTGCAGTAAGAATTACTTGAAGTAATAAATTTAAATATAAATAAATTTAATATGAAAGTCATCCGTAAAAACCATTGCCTTTCTCTAGAGCCCTACACTCAAGTGAAAAGAATTCAACAGGTTTCAGAGACATCTAAGCACTATTCGATCCCAGAGCCCAAACCACTCGTTGCCCCACCATTGCCCTCTTCGGATTCTTCATGGGAACAAGCTAGCAGAAGGGCATCCTTTTTTAACTTTGACGATAGGCACTCTGAAATGTTGCAGCGAGACCAAACCCGTTTTGCTCGATTCCCATCCTCAGCCCAAGACACGAGTTACTCCCCTGGCCCTAGCGCGAGACAAAGTGCGGTCTTTCAGGATCCATATGGGTCGGCTTATCCTCCACCATCATTACAGCCCCCACGGAGAAGCAGCCTCATGTCTGATCTACGTAGAAACTCCGTCTTCCCGTCAGCCACAGAAGCGTCAAGCCAGCATAGCCCTGTCTCCATGCTACCTTCAGACATTGTTTCTGCTAATTACCAATACAAGCAAGACTCTGTTATGTATCCCAGTTCCAAGACATCAGCACCATCTGCACCATCAGCTCCTTGGCCCGAGGAAGATTATCCATTGGATGTAGAGCTGAGACACAAAGGTAGGTTATCATTCTTCCAAAAAAAAAAAAAAGCAGTTATTTATGTAAACTGAGGTAAAAGTAACAATCTACCGTTTCAGACCTTGAGCTCTACTATGGGGACAGATGATATAAAGCTCATCTGTTTCTATGGCTGACACGAGGGTGTTGTGTGGCCATCACAACGACAAACCGCCTTTACTTTCCAACGCAAGCCAGGTACACTTTAGTATTGGTTGGACTCAGGGGCGTCCTAAAATGCCACCGCGAACGTGTGTAGCAAAGCTTTTTACAGCTCAGCAGCCATACCATCTGTGTTGGCCTACATTGCGATGGGCAGTCAAAATCATCTGTTTTCTATGAGGACAATTACATTAGACCAGATATTAACAATACAATTTTTTTTTTTGTCGGCTGAAAGGCACAGCCTAAAATGTGACGATGTGCAAAATAACTAAAACCAGAACCTTCTCGTCTCATAAAATGTTAAGTCTATCTAATGTTATGTCTATCTAATGTTATGTCTATTTAATGTTAAGTCTTAAGTCTATCCAATGTTATGTCTATCCAATGTTAAGTCTATCTAATGTTATGTCTATCCAATGTTATGTCTATCTAATGTTATGTCTATCCAATGTTATGTCTATCTAATGTTATGTCTATCTAATGTTATGTCTATCTAATGTTATGTCTATCTAATGTTATGTCTATCTAATGTTATGTCTATCTAATGTTATGTCTATCTAATGTTATGTCTATCCAATGTTATGTCTATCTAATGTTATGTCTATCTAATGTTATGTCTATCTAATGTTATGTCTATCTAATGTTATGTCTATCTAATGTTAAGTCTTAAGTCTATCCAATGTTATGTCTATCCAATGTTTAGTCTATCTAATGTTATGTCTATCTAATTTTATGTCTATCTAATGTTATGTCTATCTAATGTTATGTCTATCCAATGTTATGTCTATCTAATATTATGTCTATCCAATGTTATGTCTATCTAATGTTATGTCTTTCTAATGTTATGTCTATCTTATGTTAAGTCTACCAAAATGTTAAGTCTATCCAATGTTAAGTCTTAAGTCTATCCAATGTTATGTCTATCCAATGTTAATGTTATGTCTATCTAATGTTAAGTCTTTCAAAATTTTAATTCCATCCAATGTTGTCTTAAGTCTATCCAATGTTATGTCTATCTAATGTTATGTCTATCCAATGTTTTGTCTATCTAATGTTATGTCTATCCAATGTTTTGTCTATCTAATGTTATGTCTATCCAATGTTATGTCTATCTAATGTTATGTCTATCTAATGTTATGTCTTTCAAAATTTTAATTCTATCCAATGTTAAGTCTATCAAAATGTTAAGTCTTAAGTCTATCCAATGTTAAGTCTATCTAATGTTAAGTCTATCCTATGGTAAGGCTTAAGTCTATCAAAATGTTACGACGCCTATCCAAGGTAAAGGCTTAAGTCTATCCAATTTTAAGCCTACCCATGAATGATGTCTTTCCTTGGTTTAGTCTCTTTCCAAATAGGCCTTACAGTTTCTGGCAAGATGGACAAATAAAGTAATTTTCAATCTCCACCCCACTCTCAGTCTTTCTTTTACTCTCTCAATGAGACACTGAAACATCATCTAATTATAAACCGCACATTCTATCTATTCATAAGTTTATATTAGTTATAATGATATACACCAACAATGTGACTAGAACAGAACGACTGTTCACTAAGTCTAAAAATTATGAAACTTTCTATTTCTGATTTCTGAAACCAGCTGCTTTACACTTCTTTGGATAGTACAGCACATAAGCTCACCAGCAGTTACCATAATGAACTCTTTCCTCACTATTGGAAGTATATTATTTATCGGGGTGATTAATAGCGTAACAAAAGACTCAAGCCAAATGTGCTACAAGTCCACCAGACGACGAACTAATAAAAGTGTAGCGGGGAGGTATTTACCTGGAGCCTTTCCTTTAAGGTGTGTGCCACTAGAGCTGATTTTAATTTTTTTTAACAACTTAGTTTAAAAATTGGATGTCTACCTACAGATAAGAAAACCAAAGCACACCTGGATGAACTTCATGCTAGGGTGACCTCTAGAGTCTCACGGTCTGCAGACACCACAAAGCTGGATGTCAACTCAACGCCAGATGATGTAGCTGGGTGGATGTTAATGAAAGGATTTAGTGAAGTGTGAGTTAGGTCCCTAGAGATTTAGTGAAGTGTGAGTTAGGCCCCTAGAGATTTAGTGAACTATCGGATACAGATTTTGTAAAATATCATTTATATATTTAGTGAAATATCAGTTAAAGACTTATTTAACTATCAGTTATAAATTAAGTGCAATATCATTTATATATTTAGTGAAATATCAATAACAGATTTATTTAACTTTCAGTTATAAATTTAGTGCAATATCATTTATATATTTAGTGAAATATCAATAACAGATTTAATGAAATATCTTATATATACATGGTTTAATATCTGTTATACATTTAGTGAAATCTCATTTATATATTTAGTGAATTATCCGTTAAAGATTTAATAAAATATCAGTTATATATTAAGTTAAATATAAGCTATAAATTTGGTTAAATGTCAGTTAGGCCTATAGTTAATGTGAAAAGTCAGCTATAAATTTAGTGAATTCTCAATTATAGATTTAGTGAATTCTCAGTTATAGATTTAGTGAAATATAAATTATAGATTTAGTGAAATATAAATTATAGATTTAGTAAAATATCAGTTATAGATTTAGTGAAATATAAATTTCAGATTTATTGAAATGTCAGCTATGTATTGATATGTCTGTCCTAGATTGCGTTCGGTGGTAATTTTAGGGATGCTAGAAACATGCAATGAACTCTAAACTTGATTTTCAATTCTCAGAGCACGAGAGAGATTTCTGGGATACACAGGACGAGAGATTTTTCAGCTTCGTTTTAACGACTTCGTTCAACTCATTGGCCACGATGAAGCGATCCGATTGGACGGTTTGATAAGGTTACAGAAAAGTACATCCGGGGTAGGTATTTACATCCCAAAAACGCTAAAACACATTGAGAGTGTCAAAATGGTTTGGAATAAAAAGTTACGAACGTTTAGTGTAGTAATCCAATAGGTTAGTGGGCAAAAGTTAGTGATGATCGGGAGTTTCCTTAGTGACGTGACAGTCGATTAAAAACATGACGCAGACTAGCCAACAGAAAACTAACAGGAGACAATTTGATGCCGGTACTGCTTTGAACAAAACGTGTTTTCAAGTCGTTGACTTAGCGACATATGATGAGCCCTTTGTGTGCATTAACTACATACATATATTAAAAATAAATGAATAGCTAGCCCCTCCCCCCCCCCCCCACATCGCAGCATCCGTTCACCAACAACTTCAATAGAGCCGGCATGTGTCCATTGACCACGTGTGGTGGTAATTTGCATACGGGCGAAATGACTCTGGACCAGAAGAATGTTTTTTATGGACATTCCGATGGTCTAGAGGTTAAGTTCGCTTAGTGCGTTATCGCTAGGCGGTGTTGTCGATTCCAGGGTCGGCGCAGTTCCTTGTTTTCGTAGCATTTAATTCACTACTTTCTTTAAAATGGGTCCCTGGTGCTGTTATTCAGTTATGTTTAATATATGTATGTATTACATTTGTTTCAGCACCTAGCTTCAACTCTATATTTGTGAATTAACTATTTGAAGTTTAAAGCCAGCAGTAGTACGTCAGTTTATGCTACTGGTAAATTTTTCGTAACAATAATAATAATCTTGATCAGTGTTTGTATATAACAACTAGATTCGACATAATTTGTGGCTCGCAAGAAGACACGTAACGTACTCGTCAATACCCTCATTATCATCTAAGAACATTAGTGATAGTTTCAAATGAAAGTTAATTGAATAATTGCTTGTGTGTGTGTTGTGTCGTTCACTAAGAAAATAACAGACTTCCCAAACGGAACAATTAATATTTCCTTAATGATAATTAGTATAGCCATTGCTTAGCATTACCCACCAGGTTCGTCCGTTAATTTTTTATTACATCCTGTTTAACTTCCACCCCCGCAAAGAACAATCTACAGTTTTCCAACTGAGAACAGGACACACACCTCTGTTAAATCTGAACAAAATAAACTCCGCAAAACTCCCCCTTTGCAGACACTGTGCCCACCCTTTTGAAACCGTAAACCATATCCTCTTTGAATGCCCCTCCCTAATCCACCTTAGGCAGACCCTACTACCACTCCAGCCCAACGTAACCAACACCCTGTACGGCAGTGCTGAACAACTGAAGAAAACAGCACACTTTTTTTCCTTGGCACAGTCTGCAAAAGAGTTCACAGCTCAGCAGCAATAAAGCTGGCTAGAAGAAGAAGAAGATTACATTCTGCACATGCTCACATAATACTTTGGCCATACCTCCCACTCTTATATTTTTGGTTTGTTTTGCCCTTTCAATAAAACTGTCCACATTTCAACAACCCCCTCCCCCCCCTCCTGTTTGGCCAGTTAATGTAGTATATATATAGCATTGAATTGGAATGGCCGGCTTTAAATCGCCCTCCCAAACACACTCACTTTACTAGGAAGTAAAATACTTCAAATCTAAAGGAACATCCGAAACATGTTAAACATTTTACAAGCATTACCCCCCCCCCCCCTTTTTTTTTCATCCACATGCCGGTAGAACAAAATATTTTTATTTAAATACGTAGGTTAAATTTTTGACCTTTCACCTTTCAGTACTCTACTAGATCGGCCAAAGAACTCAACGACATTTTAGAAAAACGTAAACAGTACATCAATGAAAGCGACACTGACCTAGATAATCAACAAGAAGGTAAATGAAAACACCAGAATTCGAAAAGTTGAACCTATTTCAAATACTGCATGAGGAATTGTGCAAATTTCTTTATTCCTTAAACATTAAATTCTTTTCAAGCATTTTGAACCCATGCCTAAAACCAGTGGCGTAGCTAGGAATTTGCCATCATTTGCGGGCTCGGAGGGCTTGATTTGTTTGGGGGCCCCTGCATTTTGTGTAATATTTAATGTAAAAAAATTTGAACACTCATTTGGGGGACCCCTCAAGTGGGGGCCCGGCGGTTTTCAAATTCTCCCCCTCCTCCCTCACCCCAGCTACGCCACTGCCTAAAACAGATGATATTATTAATAGATATGTAAGACTTGTTCATTTGTTTCTCTTAGATTACAGAGGAGTGACGTCCAATGGAAAAAGTCTCAGGGAGCAGATAGTACGAAAACGAGGTCAGCTGAGACAAAGCAGTGTGGACTTCACCAAGTGAGAGTAAAGCCTGCAATTATACGACCGTACACGACCCCAGGCTACGCCTTAAAATAGAGGACCATGAGTTGACTTTCCTGATTCACATTTGTGGCTGTGGGCGTAGAATAAACTTTACAAATGACTACTTGTGTGTGTGTGTGTTTTGGTTTCAGTTATTTAGAAATAAGATTGATGGTTTTATGTAAATAATTTCTTTTCTATTCCGTAACTCTGCCACGTTTCTAAGGCACCAATGTTGGTGTTGTCATGTCTCTTATCACTATTACCTTCCTATTTGTTTGATAAAGGACGTTTTTATGTTTTTCTTTTATTCAAACAGCCACACTTTCTTTAAAATAAACAACAACAACAAATTTGTTGACTTATGATCATGTTCCACAAGTTAAAATCCATTCACTTTTCCTGTTAAATTCTACATTTAGAATCCACTTGTAGTGTCTTAGGCCCCTTCCTTTTCATAAACGTACACATGTTAACTCTTAAAGTGCTGAGCTTTTTTTTCAAGAGGGCATATAAAATGGAATTACTATTCTAGTGTAAAGAGGCCAGACTACCACACGCGTCTAAAGGGTTAAAGGTCATAGTACCAATCCATTAGAGAAAAAGTGAGGGCCCCAACGTAGGTAAGATCCATTTTTCAACTTTTTTTTTCGGAGGGGGGGGGGGGGGTAGGATTTTCTACACTTTGTGCCGATGTTTCGGCTTGGCGAATGAAATTACTTTGCGGGTCGGATGTTGTCCTCGTGCCGTATTTTGAGCATCATTGAACTAATGCATTAGCTTCATTAAACGGTGCTAGGAAGACACGTATTCTATCACTTGTAAAGAAGATTTAAATCGATATATGAAGTATGTTACATTTATAGAGAGAAATAATATATTATCTATTAACTAAACATATTATTATTTAAAAATCTATTTAAATTCTCACTCGGAAAATTTTTAGGGGCCAAAAAAAAAAAATTGGGGCCCTAAGCTATATTATGAGTAGATTATGCGTAAAAAGTTCCACTGGCTATCGCGTACCTGTACAAAATTTATATACGCGCGTGGCCGGTAAAGGGGAGTCATATGTAGGGTCTGCGGCAGTGTTGACACTTGTGACGTCCCCTGGTGAAAAGATTGTGCAACAAGATTGATTCAAAACATGGAATTCTTTTTAAAAATTACGGAATATTTAATGAGTTTTTAAAAGGAACAGCATGTAGAAGTTATAAAGAATTGGGAAATGTTTATCTAGAGGTTTTAAGTGTTTGGGGTGTTCTGTGATACTGCTCATATCCGAAAATAGTGTATGTGTGATATATGTTTAAAATAATGACTTATTTAATTTAAACAGTACATGTTCTAACACCATGTTGATATTTGTTTGACTTTAATACTTTCAGTAGATACATAACAAATGGAATGTTGTAACAAATAATGAAAGAAAGATAAATAGAAATCGATGACAATTTGTTCTTTTATTTATTTCTGTATGTGTGTCGTTGTGTGTGTGTGTGTGTGACAGCGAAAAGTTGGCTCAATAGATTTAATTTCCGATAAATTCTTATCGCTTGCCAACTGTTAATCGACTCAAGAGATCACACTGAAACCTTTAATGAAACATTTCGCTGCAAGGGTTGGCGGTTCTTGTCTTAGTGGGTGTCACGGCCTGGTTCTTGTTATAGGCGTATTGACGCGAATGTCTCTATGTGTTGCAGATACCTCTTCTGGTACTACTATAATGTTCTTTGTCTTCTTAACCAAATACTTTCTCACACGCACTAGATTTGCAGGTGCGTGAGAACACTAACATACTGAGCTCTACGACCACAACATTTAGAATTTTAAATCGACTCTAGGATAGCAGACATGGATTTTATTCACATAATATATGAAATATAATTCACAAAAGATATTGGCGACTCCAGCCATCATAAATAATACGTCCAGGGAAATATGTCCTGAATACAAATCAATTATAATAACTTCCATACTTGTACATTTCTCTACTGTCAAAAATATCCATAACACTCCTCTCTCTACAAGAGTCTAAGAACTGAGGTGTTCACCTCGTGGTCAATTACTTGACCAAGCAAAATCTCGTGCTAACTGCACGGAATAGTTAAGTGACTACTAGTCACCAAATATTACAAGGGTTCTAAAACTGGTATATGACAGTGGGAAGCGTGGTCGAGAAGCTAAGTACGCTTGAACATGGCTTGGCTACATATGAAGGGAGCTCGATGTTTGACTCCTGACTCGAGCCCTGACCTCCGTGACCCGTCATATCGAAGGCGCCGCTCGAGCAGAGTTGTGTTCACTGAGCACCTAAAGGCAGCACGGAAAACCTCTCCTAGACACCCCCTCCCTACACTTAACCACAAATGAAATTACACTATAGCGCTCTGAGCATGCTATAGGCATAAAAGTAGCGTTATATAAAAGCTATAAATTATTATTATTGTGTACATTTATCAATTCGTCAAGAACGTCTTCTATTACTCCTCTTTACTACTCCTGAACGACTCGCGTCCTCTGAACTGGATTGAGCTGTTTAATAACCAATTATTCTATTATGTCATTGGCCTCCTTCACTCGTAGAACGACAATGGTTCATCTCGCACGAAGTGAGATGAAAGCCTGGGCAATGCTTATGGTCGGAACGTTGTCGCCCACAAATCAGTTTCCTTCTCTCCGCGCAGCTGATGTGACCAAAGGAACGGAATACCCAATACAGTTTGGGATAAGTAGCGCCACTGGCACTGCCAGGCTGTAGCACGGTGTGCCACAATCTGCCTAAGGGTTACCATCTCCTGATTTTTCCTCAGGGTTGTCTCCCGAAGCCTTTCCCGCGTTTGGGTATAGCTGCAAGGCAGCGTAGGTTTGGATTCAGAGTTTTCCTTCTCCTAGATGGGTAGCCAATCAAGACTAACGAGCCCCTCCTGCCCGAAGCTTACTGGTTTAGGCGCCAGTTGCTCGCCTTTGCCCCTTCTCCTGTCAGTGTTAACGGTTCCGCCAGGCTCAGTAACTGAACTACAGGTGTTAGCCAGGAGTTGGACTGGTTGTCAGAGGCTGTTTGAGACGCATGCCATTGAAAGCATTTTATAGGTAATGATGGGCTTAAGACCATTACCACTTCCGGCATTAACAACCTTGCGGAACCTCCATTATGTACTGAAAAAAAAAAAGTTGTGGCAAAGGGATGTAATCAAGAAAAACTCCTACTCCTCATGTTCATATAAAGATTACCGCTCTTAGATTTTCCATTTTGAAAGGACAGTTAGTACCATTTCGCTGATTTTTTAGCCGAATATTTGTCTGTTATCTCCCCACACAAATCCCCAACCTAATACATATGCAGGTCAGTGATTTTCAAGGGTGAAGCATTTGTACAGCCAGTGTTACGTGTTGCCAATTGTGCAGTATTGACATCAAAGTATTACGTTATTTTGGAGCCCTGCTTCGTTAAGTTCCTTGAGTTAAGGTTTCGAGTGGTTTAACTAGTAATCTGCTACCGGAAACGCTTTAAAGACCAGCTTACGCGCAAACTTGCTTTAACTGACACAGAAGAAGCACCTGGTTGCATGTGGCTTCAGAACGATACAGCTGGAGGTCACTTACAAAGTCCGCGGGATACACATTTGAGACCAAAAGAAAATCCGCAGCCGAGGACAGACGTAGACGAAAAAAAAAAATTGACCACCGGCGGACAATGGTTATGCCTGCTCTAAGTGTGGCAAAATTTGTAGGTCACAGCTGGGGCTGCGTAGCCACGGGAAATAATGCATTCCTCATTAACCTTCGGACTCGAAGACAAGCCTTTACTTTATCCAATCTTAGACATTCCGTTCCAAGGAAGAATACTTGACAAGAAATGCAATGCAATGCTTGGCTCTCTAATAGATGGAATAGGGATGAGATATGCACAACACTTAATTTCTGGTCTGTGGCATACTTTTCATTCTGTAGTTCTATTTTGACTGTCAATATCGAGCAATCAGTTCATTCGCCTGGCAACTTTTTCTTGTTTTAAATACTTCCGCGAGGTTGTGCTTTTGACAAAACTAATGGCTACGCGCGAACTTGCTTTAACTGACACAGAAGAAGCACCTGGTTGCATGTGGCTTCAGAACGATACAGCTGGAGGTCACTTACAAAGTCCGCGGGATACACATTTGAGACCAAAAGAAAATCCGCAGCCGAGGACAGACGTAGACGAAAAAAAAAATTGACCACCGGCGGACAATGGTTATGCCTGCTCTAAGTGTGGCAAAATTTGTAGGTCACAGCTGGGGCTGCGTAGCCACGGGAAATAATGCATTCCTCATTAACCTTCGGACTCGAAGACAAGCCATTACTTTATCCAATCTTAGACATTCCGCTCCAAGGAAGAATACTTGACAAGAAATGCAATGCAATGCTTGGCTCTCTAATAGATGGAATAGGGATGAGATATGCACAACACTTAATTTCTGGTCTGTGGCATACTTTTCATTCTGTAGTTCTATTTTGACTGTCAATATCGAGCAATCAGTTCATTCGCCTGGCAACTTTTTCTTGTTTTAAATACTTCCGCGAGGTTGTGCTTTTGACAAAACTAATGGCTTACTAGTAGTTTAGAAATAAAAATGTCTCCATGTTTTCAGTTTCATGTTTGAAGGTTGGCGAGACTTTTATTTATATTAATACATTTGCCACAGTGACAAATCCAAGGTAGGTACAAAATCCCTGCAGCAGAAAACCAGACTGAACACAAACTGAACCAGACTGAACACAGACTGAACCAGACTGAACACAGACTGAACACCGATTGAACCAGACTGAACACAGACTGAACATAAACTGAACCAGACTGAACACAAACTGAACCCGACTGAACACCAGACTGAACCCGACTGAACACAGACTGAACCCGACTGAACACCAGACTGAACCAGACTGAACACAGACTGAACCCGACTGAACCCGACTGAACACAGACTGAACCAGACTGAACACCAGACTGAACCCGACTGAACACAGACTGAACACAGACTGAACCAGACTGAACCAGACTGAACACCAGACTGAACACAAACTGAACCCGACTGAACACAGACTGAACCCGACTGAACACAGACTGAACAATTCAGAAGTCTGGCACTGAGAGTGGTATCACAAGAAAAAAAGATGCATGTTCCACCAGGCAAACCAATCAGTGTTGAAGAAGTTGATGCAAGTTCAGATACCGGTAGGCAACAACCTACACCAACATCAGTTGAACCAGTAAGACAAGTAGTGGTAGATGAAATTCAAAGTACCAGTACCGGTACTGGTATTGATTCAGATGATGAGTGGCTACCCCTCCCAGGCAAAAATACAAAGATGTTCGAAAGATATTTTTCATGTTAAAAATAAATTATGGGTATTGAAACAGTCAAATTTCTGTGCTTTTATATATTTAAATTGTTGTCACGATCTTATAAAAAGATTTTTCTGTATAAATTGTTATCTATTGACTTTCTAAAATACATTTACGAAATTACGAAAATTAAATTGGAAGGCAAAGTCACCCCATTTTTCAAGAAATGTCATTCAAGCCCTAAAAAGTATTTTCCCTAGAATTTACAGACTTTATTTAATGATCGTATCAAAGTACAGGCATCCACTCTGTAGAAAAACAAGATCACAGGAGTTGAAGTGTACTTTAAATATGTGACAATTAAGTTTGAAGTTACAATGTGGGCAAAGTCACCCCGTTTCACCGTAAGTAAAGTACCGCACAGATGAGCCAACTTATATTCGTCTGCTTCAGTTCTAGTATAACTACAGCTGCTCAGTATCTTATCTTATCTTCTTCTTATCTTATATAATACAGACGTTACTTCAAAAAAAAAAAGAAGATGATTACGTCCTACGCGTCATGCATTCAGTCATACATATTAACCAATGACTTAAATTCTGCCAAGTCACTGGTTTTCCTGGCGGGCTTAGGCAACCCATTCCATGCTCTCCGGTGCTTCAATCATTTTTTTAAACATTTATTTAAATTTTGTTGTCGAATGAATGTTCTTGCGAAACTGTCACTTTCTTTTGCTGCACCTATCAAACTGGTTCCTCGTCGTGTCTAGTTCCAACTGGTCCATCGTCGTGTCTAGTTCCAACTGGTTCCTCGTCGTGTCTAGTTTCAACTGGTTCCTCGTCGAGTCTAGTTCCAACTGGTTCCTCGTCGTGTCTAGTTCCAACTGGTTCCTCGTCGTGTCTAGTTCCAACTGGTTCCTCGTCGTGTCTAGTTCCAACTGGTTCCTCGTCGTATGTATTTCGCTCTGCTCTCGCCCCTATAATTCCAGACCAATTTGTCAAAGGGATATAACCACGAAATTGTCCTGCTACCGATTACCTCCCTTAGCTGATTTCTTTATGACCCTAAGCCGACGCAAAATGGACACATTTATTTTAGGTATAGTGTGCGTATATATGAGGTCGTGGTTCTGTGTGAAGGAATAAGAAAGACTGAATTTTTAAAATACTTTTATACAATTAGATTTAAATATTTTTGTTATTATAGTCCTAGACATGGGCAGACTGGGTATCAAAATCGGCCATTACATCTTTCATTCTTTTAAACGTTTTTTCTACCCTAGAATACTCTCTTCCTATAATTAGTGAAAGGCAGTACACACGGCCAAGGGACAGCTAGGGAGTCTGGGGGAGCGCAGTAATCCAAGCATTATTTCCGTTATTTTAAGCTTTAAAAAATGCATATTTTGAGGTATCTACAGTGCACGAGTAGCGCTAAAAAAAATCAAAAACTAAATCTTCTATTCACTGGAGTCTAGCGACTGGTAGAAAATGGTACAATGCTTTAGTTTTGTATTGGGGGGGGGGGGGGGGAGGGAAATCGCAAAACCCCTTTTGGCTACCCTCATGAAATTTGGTGACTGTAGTTTGCTTAAGTTGGCTGTACTGAGGAAGTAAGTAAAGTTTCCCTTTCAGACAATGAGATCTGAGGCCAGTGATGGTTTGAACTCCTCCCCTCTTGGCTACGCCCATGTGTTTTATCATAGGTGTAAGCCTAATTCTATTCAAAATATATAAAGTTTGATAACTCATCGAAAACTGGATGTATGCTTTCGTAGGCCTACATAATGTATTCTATTTATATATGTATGTAGTCTAAAAACTATAAACACTACAATAGCAGCCTTAATGAGTTTCAAACTTTTTGTTATTACTTGTAGATTACAGACGTTTCTTAAAAAAAATATAATAATTAGGTTCTTCGCATTTCACGTGTCAATCTAATCATGCATGTTGATCTGTGACTTAAAATATACTAAATCATTGTTTTCCTGACTGACTCAGGCAACCCATTCCTTTAAAGTGGTATCACCACAAATACAAAACTAGGGGTCTATCGAGCCGTCATCCTCCCTACATTGCTCTATGCCTCAGAAACATGACATGTCTGTGAAAAATACTGAATGTCAAATGGCAAGACAAAATACCAGATACTGAAGTCCTTCAAAGAGCGGGTCTGCAAAGCATCCACACAATCCTGATGCAGTCCCAGCTGCGATGGGCAGGACACGTCTGCAGAATGGAAGACCATCGCATTCCTAAACGACTCTTGTATGGCCAACTAAGCGAAGGAAAGCGTTCGCAAGGTTGTCAAAGAAAGCGCTTCAGGGACACCCTCAAAATTTTTCTGAAGGCGTTCAGCATAGACCCAGCCACCTGGGAGACAGAGGCACATGACAGAGCATCATGACGTCGCGCTGTGAAAACCGGCGTACAGGTTGCTGAGAAAAAGAGAACAAAGCTGGCAGAAGAAAAACTCCAGAGAAGAAAAGCAAGGCCAATGACACTAGCTCCAGCTGGAATAACCAGCCTAGTGTGCGGCCGAACATTCCAGGCTCACATAGGTCTCACCAGCCACACGAGGAGACATAAAACACCAGTGCAAAGCCCTCAGCCCCCCTGGATGACAAAGTGGTCATAATCGAACTACGATGGAGAGAGAGAGAGAGAGAGACATCTATATATATTCCTTGAAAAGATAAGAGAAAGCAGAACGGTTAGAGAGGTACTTCTAAATGTGAAAAGTTCTTGCTTCGTCCTAGTACATTCTCAAAAACGCGATTTGTATTTGAATATATTATTTAAAAAACTACGTACAGAATTACTTTACGAGCCTTGCGTGTAGCAAAGTCATACAGTATATCATAATAATTCTGTTTCCTACATAGATCACGCTCAATAGCAAGAATTACCGAATGATTCAATCTATCTTTGAAAATTGTTAACCTCAAGTAATTCTTTATTAGTTTGAGACGCGAGAAGCTTCTTTCACCAGATTACACAATTACGACTGACGCATAATGCCGCGAGTAAGATTGGCGTTTTCCTTATTGAATGACACCCCAAAATGACGATTTTTTTGTATATATTTCCGTATATTTTAAGGACTTTTTCGTATATTTTGCGATTTCGGGAGATTTCCAGGAGCTCGACAGGAGGGCGCTGGAAATCTGTTTTGTTATAAAATTGTTTAATTTAATAAAGATATATACACCTTGAATTAGAGCGAGTCCTATGAAAGTGCGGGCCCCACGCGGTCGCATAGGTTGCAGTGGCCTAAGGCCGGCCCTGCAAAATAGCGGCGTATGCTACGCCGCCGGTCGACTAATATTATTTAAAATATACATGATTCTAAATTTCCTTTCATTTCGGATGTGACAGCGCTATATGAATTATTGTAATAATTTTCATTATTAATGACTTTATACTAAGCATAAGTCTGCCATTAATCGTAACTGTATATAATTTATTTATATCTAGATTTATGTTTTAATTAAATAATTTTTTTTGTAAGCCTTATGTTACGTATCTAGGCGTTGTTTTTTTTTTCTTTGACCTGTTGCGGTCAAGAGACGGGTAGGTTGTCTGCCCCTTGTGTAATAAGTTTTTTTTTTTTTCTTTTTTATTCGTCAAGCCACACAGACAGTGACCGGTCCTTGACCTGTGTGTGTACCTCTGGTTGAAAGGAGGGTGTTTTTTTTTTCTGTCTCTTTGAAGAGCGTTCTAGATCTGGGAAATTGATGACGTATTTGGTTCGAGAAATTCCTAGATTTGTCTTGAGATCGACGCGCGGTAGATTATATAAAGACCGCCCGCGTGACGTTGACGGACAGACATACGGAGACAGCCGTGGGACAGAATAGCGGAGACATTGCGCGACCCGTGCGTGGTATACCAATTGATCGTGTAAGTTAAGATTTTTCTTTTTTTCAAGGCCTTGCTTGTATTTGTAATTATATTTTCAAACTCTTGTATTGTAATATTTTTACATGCCATTTTTGTAAAAGGGTTTTGGTCAACCCTTCCATTTTGTATTCGAGTTATATTTTATTAAACATTAAGTTGATATTTTACCTTCCGATTTCTTGTGTCATTTTTTGTTTTTTTTTATTCATTGTAAGTCTTTGATTAAATTCAGACTTTAGATAAGTGACACAACTACCTTTTTCTATTGTCACGTTCCCCTAGGCAAGCCATTTAAAAGTAGAATTCAATTTGTAATACGTGACAAAAGAAGTTTGAGGGCTTTCGTCCCGGATATTTTTCTGAACCTATTTTCGTCTTACTTGAGTAATTTTGTAAAGGCGAAGTTGACTTTAACAAAATTTTTTTTTTGTGTCAAAGAGTCGGAAGTAAAGTATCAATAGTATTGACCAAACTCTCTTAAGATTTTTTTGTTGTACTGATTTTGTACTGTATATTTACATTGTATACATTTTTTTTTGCTTGTAATAGTTGTTAGTTAGTCATGGATATTCAGGTTTTTCTTGCAAATCCCTCTGTGAAAGAGCTTGATGCTTGTACTAGGAAGGAACTGGTCCTTATTTCTAAACATTTAGGGTTAAAAATAAAATCAAATGCCCTTAAACAAGAAATCAGAGATAACATTGTAATCCATTATGTAGACGAGGAAGTGTTTTCTGAAGACCTTTTAGAAACCCTTAGACCCGATGAGGGTAAATCAGATTTAGAACTTCAGATAAAATTAAAACAAATGGAAATAGAAGCCCAGTTAGCTTTAAAAGAAAAAGAAATAGAGTTAAAAAAATTAGAGTTAGCTGCTAATGTAAGACCAGATTCTTCCTCTGCCAGTCATACTGCTGAAGCAACAAAATTTTTGAAAATAATTCCACGCTTTAATGAAGCCACAATTGACAATTATTTTCCACAATTTGAACTTGCTGTGAAAAATTTTAATGTACCTGAAACTTTGTGGCCCACTTTGCTGCAAACAGTTTTGACTGGTAGAGCTGCAGAGGTATTTTGTTCTTTGACCATTGAACAACAAAAAGATTATAATGTTGTTAAGGCCTTAATTCTTAAGGCATATGAACTTGTTCCGGAAGCTTACCGAAAGCAGTTCAGGGATTGTCGCAAATCGGATGGCCAAACCCATGTAGAATTCCTGCGGGAAAAGGAGCGACGCTTTGAGAAATGGCTCACTTCCAGGGAAATCGGCACCGACTTTGCAAAATTCAAGAACCTAATGCTGATGGAAGAGTTCAAGAGTTGTGTGCGGCTGGACGTCCGTACGCATATAGCTGATCGTGGCGAGGAAGATGTGCACAAGGCTGCAGTGTTGGCAGACGATTATATAATATCACATCAATTTGCCAAGTATACGACGGATGTCAAGCCAAAACAAGTCAAACAGCCTGAGTCCATTGCTAGCAACTCCCTCAAGAACAGCAGTACAAATGACAGAAAACCTACTACAAGTAAAGCTACTTGTTCCTACTGCAAACGAGAAGGCCATAAAATTGACGATTGCTGGAAATTGAGGAAGAGAAACGAAAAAGCTCCTTCAAAAGTCAGCGCTTGCACAGTACAGTGGTCGTCGAGGTTTACTCCCTCATCATCAAGTCATATCAAGAATACCTCGACACCACCTGTTTCAAATGTATTGACTGTACAAGACTCTCCGAAAATGTCTCCACGGTGTTCAAATGACTCAACAGCGAGTTCTTCAAATTCATCTTTACGATGTTCCAATGACTCAACCAAGAGTTTTTCAAATACATCAAGCCGATGTTCCAATGACTCAAACAAGAGTTTTTCAAATACATCAAGCCGATGTTCCAATGACTCAAACAAGAGTTTTTCAAATACATCAAGCCGATGTTCCAATGACTCAAACAAGAGTTTTTCAAATACATCAAGCCGATGTTCCAATGACTCAAACAAGAGTTTTTCAAATACATCAAGCCGATGTTCCAATGACTCAAACAAGAGTTTTTCAAATACATCAAGCCGATGTTCCAATGACTCCATCCAGAGTTTCCATAATACATCACCCCGATGTTCCAATGACTCTATCCAGAGTTCCCATAATACATCATCCCGATGTTCCAATGACTCTATCCAGAGTTCCCATAATACATCATCCCGATGTTCCCATGACTCTATCAAGAGTTCCCATAAGACATCACCCCGATGTTCCAATGACTCCATCAAGAGTTCTCCAAATACATCCACAAGATGTTCTACTGACTCAAGAAAGAGTTTCTCCACTGCGTCTCCTAGAGATGTCAATGACTCCAGCGAGAGTTCGACCCAAGTCCAGTCTGCATCAACCAAAATTGATGTTTTATTAGAGGATTTTAAGCCTTTCATTTCGGAAGGATTCGTATCACTACCCGGTGATTCTACAAGTCTACGACCTATCACCATTTTGAGAGACACAGGTGCCTCACAATCGTTACTTTTAGAGGGTATCTTGCCCTTGTCTAAATCATCATCGACTGGGAAGAGCATCCTGTTACGAGGCGTAGAGCTTGGATGTATAGATGTGCCTCTACATCTAATCGACATAAAGTCAAATCTCATTACTGGACCGGTTGTTGTAGGTGTCCGACCAACATTACCATTGGAAGGCATCTCATTGCTGTTAGGCAATGACTTAGCAGGTGGAAAGGTGATAGCCGAACCCATCGTCACTCAAACACCCGACTTATCTGCCACACCCGAGGAAGACCTAGAGTTATATCCAGCGTGTGCAGTAACAAGGGCAATGAGGTTGAAAGCATCTCAAGAAGAGAACGTCGTCAAGGCCAACAGTAACCAAGATGATGTGGACTTGAGCACCACATTCTTTGCTTCTCTTGAAGAAGAACCAACGCCAAATTCTGAAAAGCCGGCATCAACTCGAAAACAGTCGATTGAGGACCAAAAGAAGGATCCAGAGCTCGCCAAACTCCGAGAAACCGCAATGACATCACAAGAGGCAGAGCTAGCATCAACGTGCTACTACATCCAAGATGATATGCTCTTCAGGAAATGGAAACCTCCAGACGCATCCAACGAAGAAGAATGGAGAATATGCCATCAAATCGTGTTACCAGAAAGATACCGAGCGTACATCATGAATCTGGCTCATGACACACCAATGTCAGGTCATCTCGGCATCCACAAGACATACCACAAGATTATGTCACACTTCTTCTGGCCACGTTTGAAGAAAGATGTCATCCAGTACTGCCGATCCTGTCATGCCTGTCAGATGGTTGGCAAGCCAAATCAAAAGATCCCTGTTGCTCCTCTGAAGCCGATTCCAGCCTTTGAAGAACCTTTCAGCAGAGTACTTATTGACTGTGTTGGTCCTCTCCCAAGGACAAAAGCTGGCAACCAATACCTGTTGACCATTATGTGTGCTTCAACTCGTTTTCCTGAGGCTATTCCTCTAAGGAACATAAAAGCATCAAACATTGTAAAGGCCTTAATCAAGTTCTTTACTCTATTTGGTCTACCAAAGTCCATCCAATCGGACCAAGGAACGAATTTCACGGCCAATCTTTTCAAGCAAGTCATGACTCAGTTGGGCATCAAACACTGCATGTCGAGTGCGTATCATGCCGAGTCGCAAGGCGCTCTTGAGCGATTCCATCAGACTCTCAAGAACATGATCCGAACCTATTGCTTTGAGCACGAAAAAGACTGGGACGAAGGAATCCACATGCTACTGTTTGCAACCCGTGAATCCGTCCAGGAATCGTTGGGATTCAGCCCTTTTGACTTAGTCTTTGGCTATTCGGTGCGCGGTCCCTTGAAATGTATAAAAGAGACTTTGTTGTCACCAACAGCCACTGAAGGACTTTTAGACTATGTAAGTAAGTTTAAAACTAGACTTTATGATGCTTGTGTTCTGGCCAAAAATAACTTACAAAACACCCAATCCAGCATGAAACGCTGGTATGATAGAAAGGCCCGTGTTAGAGAATTTTCTCCCGGGGATAAGGTGCTTGTATTTTTGCCCATACCAGGTCAACCCTTGCAAGCCAGATATTTTGGTCCCTATGAAATTGAGACCAAAATTAGTGACCTCAATTACACAATCAAAACCCCTGACCGTAGGAAAAAGACTCAGCTATGTCACATAAACATGCTGAAGCCTTATGTATCTCGGCCAGATCACTCAGAGAAGAGTAATTGTGTTTTAAATACAGTCAAAAGTTGTTCAAATAGCCATGTTTCTCCTATTGATGATGATATTGTAAAGGAGAAATTTGGACAATACAAAATACCTAATTCTTTTGTATTACAGAATTTGGATGTAAAACTGTCTCATCTGTCTTCGACAGAAAGGCCAGTTATCATGAAACTCATTAATGAATTTAATGACATTTTTTCTGATGTACCAAAACAGACTAATGTTATAATGCATGATGTAGATGTTGGCGAGGCTACTCCAGTCAAGCAGCATCCTTACAGGGTCAACCCTGAAAAACTTGCCATACTTAGGTCAGAAATCAAGTATATGCTTGAAAATGACCTCATTGAACCAAGTTCCAGTAGTTGGAGCTCCCCATGTGTCTTGATACCTAAACAGGACAAGACTTATCGTTTTTGTACAGACTACCGTAAGGTAAATGCTGTAACAAAGACCGATTCGTTTCCTATCCCTAGGATAGACGATCTCATAGATCGTATTGGTGACGCTAAGTACATCACCAAAATAGACCTACTTTCAGGTTATTGGCAGGTTCCCCTGACTGATAGGGCAAAGGAAATCTCCGCCTTTGTCACCCCTGATGGTCTGTACCAATACAAAGTGATGCCATTTGGCATGAAGAATGCTCCTGCCACTTTCCAGAGAATGATAAATGCCCTGCTTGCTGACATGGAGAATTGCCACGCATACATAGACGATGTAGTAATTTTTAGCCAAGATTTTTCTAGCCATTGTAAACAACTGCATTGTCTTTTTACTAAACTTTTACATGCAAAAATTACTGTAAACCTGAGTAAGAGTGATTTTTGCCAGGCTTCCATCCAATACTTAGGCCATATTGTAGGACAAGGCCAGGCGAAACCTGTAATGGCCAAAGTAGAAGCTATCCAAGCTTTCCCTATCCCTGCTGATCGGAAACAACTCCGAAGATTTTTGGGAATGTCTGGATATTATAGAAAATTTTGCGAAAATTTTTCTGTCATTGCCAGTCCTTTAACAAACCTCCTGAGAAAGAACGTCCGATTTACTTGGACGGATGAATGTCAGAAAGCCTTTAACCAGATCAAGCAGATATTATCTAGCTCTCCCATTTTGATGGCTCCTGACTTCGGAAAACCTTTTAGGTTAGCTATTGACGCCAGTGACACAGGTGTTGGGTCAGTCCTTTACCAAGAAGATAATTTCCAAGTAGAGCACCCTATTTGTTTCTTTTCCAAGAAATTTAATAGACATCAAAGAAATTATTCTACTGTGGAAAAAGAATGTCTTGGGTTGATTCTTTCTATACAACACTTTGATTTTTATATCAGTGGGTCCAGATGGCCACTGGTTGTATTTACTGACCACAATCCCCTTACGTTTATCCACAAAATGTCTGGCAAAAACCAACGACTTCTCAGGTGGAGTTTATTTTTACAAGAGTACAACCTAGATCTTAAACACATAAAAGGCAGCGAAAATGTTATCGCCGATGCCTTATCTAGATTGTAAAAAGTATTTTAATGTATATTTTTTTTTTTTATATATATCATGATAAATACATTCTGTAATGTAAATATCATTTTTGTAATTATTCTAAAAAGATTTCCATTTCGTGGAAATGTAAACTTTTTATTTTTAGGAGGGAGGTGTTACGTATCTAGGCGTTGTTTTTTTTTTCTTTGACCTGTTGCGGTCAAGAGACGGGTAGGTTGTCTGCCCCTTGTGTAATAAGTTTTTTTTTTTTTCTTTTTTATTCGTCAAGCCACACAGACAGTGACCGGTCCTTGACCTGTGTGTGTACCTCTGGTTGAAAGGAGGGTGTTTTTTTTTTCTGTCTCTTTGAAGAGCGTTCTAGATCTGGGAAATTGATGACGTATTTGGTTCGAGAAATTCCTAGATTTGTCTTGAGATCGACGCGCGGTAGATTATATAAAGACCGCCCGCGTGACGTTGACGGACAGACATACGGAGACAGCCGTGGGACAGAATAGCGGAGACATTGCGCGACCCGTGCGTGGTATACCAATTGATCGTGTAAGTTAAGATTTTTCTTTTTTTCAAGGCCTTGCTTGTATTTGTAATTATATTTTCAAACTCTTGTATTGTAATATTTTTACATGCCATTTTTGTAAAAGGGTTTTGGTCAACCCTTCCATTTTGTATTCGAGTTATATTTTATTAAACATTAAGTTGATATTTTACCTTCCGATTTCTTGTGTCATTTTTTGTTTTTTTTTATTCATTGTAAGTCTTTGATTAAATTCAGACTTTAGATAAGTGACACAACTACCTTTTTCTATTGTCACGTTCCCCTAGGCAAGCCATTTAAAAGTAGAATTCAATTTGTAATACGTGACACTTAAGTGTAGTATTCTTAGATCTATGCTATTACAAATAAACAACAAGAAACTTACTTTTTCTTTTCAAATAGCAGAAAGTAGAACTTTTTACCCTTACTGAGTTATGAATAAGTTGGGTGGTTTGCAATTTCGAGGTTGTGTGTATGTGTTTAAGTTAACTTCTATTAAGCATTGTTAGCTAACTGTCTCCCCTTTTGCCGCGTTATATCCAATGTTTTCTAGCTTAACCTCTCCCATCCCTCTTTTTCGTTAACTTTCAATGGAACCATCAAAAAACGGGTGAGGGAAGGAGCAAAACAAAAATGGGAGTGCCATCAAAGGCCCATGCCGACCAGCAAAATGATCAGGCCAAACACAGTCTCGAAGACATCAAAGTAGTGTAGAAAGCCATGCCGCTCGTGCATAGCAGAAAGTACGGTCTAACGTTTTTACAAATGATAATACGTACACTATATAGTGTCATTCTTAAAATTATATTCTTGTTGAATTTCAAACAAAATTAATAGTAATAAAAAAAAAAAAAAAAACTTTGTGTCTTGATGCTGTCACTTTTTTAAAAAAGTTATCTGCATTGAATTTTTTTTTCTTTGGTCGCGACCAGACCGACCAATTTGGTACCGGCCCACCGGGCATTTACCCGTTTGCCCATATAGCCAGTCCGCCCCTGGTCCTAGACTTTGGTCCCCTTTTTGTAATAGAATTGTAATTTAAAACGTATACAGTCTTAACCTTTTGTTGATTCCAACAATGCACCTCTCTATTTCTTAACTTGTTCATGAAATATGTTAGTTAGTCTTATCAGTATACTGGTATATGAAATATGAGTTATTCTAATGGGTTGTATACCGGTATATAATATAATTGTGTAAGATAAGATAAGAGTTTCTATTATGAGTGAAAACAGATTTCATGTCTTGTATAACATTACACCAAGGGTTCTCACTAGGAGGAATCTTCTTTGTTCTATTTTTTTTTTTTTGTGTTGGAGGTTTCAGAATAGTAATCCTATATCTGAGATGAACCGCCCAGTGATTTAAGATCAGGCAGTTCTTCTACATCATCTGTCATTAATGCATTGCTTAAGGAACATAAGGCCTCGGTAAAAAAAAATACACCACTCGCCTCGATCTCTGGCTAGTTATTTTAACGGCTTCATCTAGTACACTGCTAAGCCATGTTCTTTTTGGTCTTTCTCTGGTTCTTGTGCTCCTGGGGTTCCATTCTAATACTCGCCTAGCTCTGCTGTTGGTATCTTTTCTAAAGGTGTAGTGTAGTGTGACCAGTACAATCCGTCCGTTATGGAGTGTGTGTGTTTCTTTTTTATATAGAATTATCTACTAGGTCTATGGCCTGAGAGTCCTGTACTAAGTCTCTTTGTTAGAAGAAAAGACGCTATTCGTTTTGTGGAATGTCTGTCCGTCCGTCCGTCCCGTTTAGATCTCGTAAACTAGAAAAGATAGGGAAAATCCATCATAATATTTTAGACCATTCAAAGTTCTGATGCAACGGCTACTTTTTTCTGAAAGCGAAAAATCTAATTTTTTAGATCACTTGTGCAAGCAGTTTTTTTCATAAAAATATGCCACTTTTATTCACTATTAATAGTAACAAACACGGGGGACTCCTTAGTAGGGGAGATGACAATTTACCATATTTTCAACAAATTTATGCAAACGGTTTTATATTTTTGTCAAAACTTTTTTTTTTTTTACATTTGTATTGCTAATATAAGAGAAAAAACTATATTTAGTTTGCATACAAGTTGGACAATTTAAAACAAGTAGTTTTTCTTATTATTCTGTGAACTGTAGCGTCGCTCTATGGCGATGATAGAACACTGAACTAAAGGAATTTTTTTTCTTTACGGAAAAGTTCCTATGAGGAACAAGAGATTGTCCCTTTATAAAACAATTATATATTCATTGTATGACAAAACAATTATATATTCATTATATGACAAAACAATTTTATATTCATTATATGACATTAGTTAGGCCAGATTCACATCTAACTTCACATTCACCTATCCTTTAGTCTGTGGACCGCTGGGGCACCACACAAGATTTGTCATCCTTCTTTCTCCATTCTTGTCATTGATGGAAATTCATTCTGATGTTCTTTCTGAAAATATTGAAACCTGCCTGGGTGACCACTTCGGAGTCGATTTTGAGTTTGTGTCTCCACACAAACGGTCTTTGTAGCCTTGTTTGTAGTTTACTTATCATACTTTTGTCTTTTGATCTGAGGTCTACTCTTGTGACCCAATCCAATACTAGGAGGAACAGGAAAGAAGACATTCCTGCTGTGACTGTCGATTCTATCAATGGCCTTTTCAAAGCAGTCAAATGTTGCATAAAGAAATTTCCATTTGACACATTGTTCAGAGTTTTGCTATTTGAACAGCACAAGTTTTCCCTTTCTGAATCTGGCCTGTTCTTCCCTTAGGAGTTCATCACATGCTCCCTTTATTCTGTTAAGCAGGATTCTGCTGAATATCTTGCTTGGTACCGACAACAAGCTGATGCACTATGATAGTTCTTTGGTGAAGGAGGAATCAACAACAATGTTTTACAATTAGTAAATGTCATGGTCTAACAAATATTTCCATGGACCAGTTCGAGTGAAGTACTAATGTACTAAGCACTTGACAAAATGTGCAAGGCATTGTGCAGTAGTTTCCATGTACAAAACATTTGAAGAGAAATGTTTACTGCTGTACTGGTAAATCCAATCATCAAGACATTTAGTCAAGTTGAACACACACGTGAGTGCAGATAGAACTAGAAACTAAATGTGGCATGTAATTTGTCTTATTGAGATAGCTTAGTGTCTCAATGAAAGTTGTAAAATGAAACCATAAACTTACTAATTAAACAGCAAACTGAAGAAACATGAAGTTTTTACTTTTATTTCATTTGATTTTGTAAAATGCAAACATGTAGAATCAAACAAAATGATCAATCAGCTAGGGACAAATCAAAGAAATACATTTTGTTTTTAAATTTGTCAAACCTTCAAATCAAATAATTTGTCAAGGACTTTTCTAGTAGACTTGACACTAATAATGTGTCACTCAGTCAATGCCCTTGTTAAAACATTTATTCCTTCCACTAGTCCATTGTTGGGAGGCTGTAGAATTTATTTCTGTGAATTTTAATAAAACTTAAAATTCGTACATATTTGTACAGATTCATTTAACGACCACTCTCTCAGCAAAAATGTCCAGTAGTGTAGGAAGAAATAAAATCAAGGTCAAAGTCTCTTCAAAGCAAAATTCAAAAAATCCATCCAATAGTTTAAAAGTTAAAACTCTCAGACCTGACCATGTAACCACTTCTAGTTAAACCCACTGGTCTAGTGAATGTCCCGTCACACACACAAGGTTTGGATTAGAATTCAATCATCGACACACATATACACATTCAGCCTTCCCTCATGCGATGTATCAAGGGTAAAATGTAGGAACCCAATCCAATGAAAAGCTGGCCACACCCATCTAAAAACAAAAAGTTCTGTACAAGTGTGTGAACACTACTCTTGTACTGTTCAAGCTATGTACAGTGTCTAGGATAAAGAGTCAAATAATACAAAGTACTGTACAAGTCATTTGTTGCTTTCACCAGAGAGCCACCAACTCTAGAAGAAGAAATCCTAATCTTGATGTGAATATTCAAGAATCTCATCATGAACATGTCCTAGAAGGATTCAAACTAGAGACAATCATGATGATAGTCTGACAGGCAGAACAAGTAAGTGTTGGTGTGAAAGTTCAAGTTTGTTTTAGAACTATTTCTGCACTACAGTTGGTATTTCACTAGTACAAACATGTCATAAAACCAATGTGAACATAAAGGCTTAATGTGGACAAGGGTGCAAACAAGCACTGCAAGAGTCAAACCTTTTCAAAATCATATCAAGTATTGCAATTATTGATCTATCAATGAATGTAAAGTCAGCTGATCATAAAGAAACATATTAATTGAACATCATCATAAAACTAAGAATAGACACACAAAGTTTTTTTTTTTTTTTTTTTGCAACTCAAGAATTCACGCAAATTATAATCAAACATTATATCTAGCTGACAATTAAAGGGGCATAATTAAAAACAAAAAAAAATTAATAAACTGAATAGAAAAAAAAAGCCAGAATGACAAACGAAAGCAATCCAAAAAGCAATTGAAACAATGTGGGAATGATCTCAAGCACTATGTCAAAAGTATACATTCAAATAGGATAGAACAATATGAGAAAATAATACATGGAGAAAGAAAAGGGAGAAGTGAATGAACAAATATATAAGAAAGCAGGACAGAAACAAAGAACATTACAAATAGACTTAAAGACATGTCTGGACACATTTTTACTTTGTCCATCTCATAATAATAATATGTATATAAACAAACTTGCTATTTTGGTTATAATGATGATAAAATAAAATGAGGATGGTGACACCAGCAGTAAGGAGAGGTAAACATGAAGAAAAGTGATTTGAGTTATCTTTCCCTGGCAAGTGCTAGATATGCCATTGAGCTTCTCATCTGTCTCCCATCCCTAACAGGAACATGTGCACATAGGGAAAATGTATTTCATAGATAAAAGATCATGTCAGTTCAAGAAATACATCTGGTTAAGGAAGCACTCAATGAGGTGTACTGATTAGAAAGTCCCAAGTCTCCAACTGGATCCTCAGATATATTGAATGCTGCAGTGTCAACTTTTTAAGCCAATGATTTTGTCACCAAGCAACAGTCTGCAGTCTCCATACATAAGACACTACGCTGGTCTTGGTGTCAAGGTGGATAGATGGCAAGTAGTTTTCAAACAATCTTGAACTTGCAGAATCCAAATTGAATGTTAAGTCAATGACATTTCTCTGTTGTATTCTAGCAAATAGGTCAGGACTGGTCAAAGTTTTATTTTAACATGTAGAGCAACTTGCCAAAAAAATAGTAATGTTCTAATCTATTATAAATTCATCAGTAGGCTGATTATAGTGTAATACAACTATATTTGTAGTTCATGTAATTACTGAGTAAAATAATAAATATGATATGAAAAGAGGATACTACCCTGGAAGCACAGAATGTAAAATATGTAAAATAATCTGACTTAGCATACAACTCACATTGAAAAGTAATGATCTAAAAAAAATAATTTTGGTTTTGTATTAACAAAATCCCATCCACTGTATCAATAGTTTCACATTAATCGCTCAATTCAGCATTTAGACAAGCCAAGCAAACAC
This sequence comes from Biomphalaria pfeifferi, assembly GCA_030265305.1. Lineage (NCBI taxonomy): Eukaryota > Metazoa > Mollusca > Gastropoda > Planorbidae > Biomphalaria > Biomphalaria pfeifferi. The sequence continues at coordinate 1,668,933 of JASAOG010000102.1, forward strand.
TAGTGAGCTTGCAGATCATCCTCACCAGTTAAACAATGTCAAAATAACATCTCTCATTTAAAATACCAATAATTGGTAATTGTACACTATTGACACATTTTTAAAAAGTACTCAAAAATGTTGCTTACATCTTTAATAAGAAGATAACCTCTTAGAAAAAAAAAATCTTTATTACAAGTGTAGCATCATGCCTACCAACCATCAGAGAAACTGCTGGAAACATAATAAAAAAGTCCTATGATCTAAAGAGGCATTAACTTAACAGTTCAACAAATTGTTAATTATAATGGCATGAAGTAAGACAACTAAAATTTCTAAGACATTTTTAAAGCGGGGGGGGGGGGGGGGGGGGGGGGGGGGGGGGGGGGGACAACTTTTAACTATAGCACTTACCATACCAGTCAATCATTGTCAATCACATTGTATTTCTGACTGATAGAAAAACAAACATTTCATTTCAAACTAAGTTACTTGTTACCTACGACAGTGCCACTAAGTGTCAACTATGAGACAGTACTACCAAGTGTCAACTATCTCATGACCCAAAGAAATGCTGAAGAAATGTCACAACATGTGTGCAGAAAGTTTTTAAGAGTTGAAATCAATGAAAGCAACATAGAACATTTGGACTTTGCTATGACTTTTGGCTTAATTCCAGAAAAAATATGATGCTTACAAAATATCCCACCAATCAAATCATCATTTTCATTTTTTAAAACTTGGAATGAGTGCTAAAGATGCAAAATGTTGTATCCAAAACTGCAACCCATGCTCTGTAAAGTAGACAGCAGAAGCTTCAACTGCATACTGTATCAAAAAGCACTGTCTAGAAGATAAAAAGGCCTTACACTACCCTTCTTAAAGATTGACTGAACCACTGCAAACTTGTTCCTAGACAAACACAATTTTTGACCTGCTCAATATTGAGAATAGAAACAAAACGACCAAAGAGAACATTGCCATTTAAACCTACTAAAACCTAAGCACACAGTTAAATGAGAAACAGAATGGATTTTATCACTTTAATAAAAATAATTATTCAGATTTGGAAAATCCATTTTCAATGAAGAGAAAAAAAACAATAACTGCCAAGTAATGAATAAGTCGAACTAGTCCAACAATTAAATTCTAACAAGGCATGTGTTCAGCTTACTGAAACGATCTTATATATTTCTTTTCATATATATGACACTTGAGATTTGACTAAACATTCTATCAATGTCATTCAAGTGCTGATTTTATTCCGATTGTGTTTCAGAAACCAAACTAGGCAAAGTCCAGAGGATCAGATGCGTGCAAGAATACTGACTTTAAACAGGAGAAAGTGTTGGCGAATGTTCACATCTAAATGAGCAGAGTTTAAAGAATGGAAAAAAAAAAGTTTTTTAAAAATCGTTGTAGACCAGTATAGCAGCAGTTTAAGAATAAAGCCATTATATGTTAAGCTTCAATAATTGTTGAGTTTTATTAGATATACACAAAAGAAATATAACAAGCTAAGAAAACAAAAAAAAACAAAAAAAAATGTTTCAATTAAATAAGAAAATAAGAGAAACAAACTTAAAAGAGAAGTTCTAGAGCTGCTGTCAAAGCCAATGTGTCAGCAATGGATCTTCACTGTCAGATTGACATCATCACAGACAGAGAATTTATTTCAGGGAGAATGAGGTTCTGTGTTGATAAGTTCCTTTAAAAATGATTATTACATCCTATCCCAAACCCGCTGGATGACGGGAGGGTAGGGCTCGAACTTGGACCCATCATGATTAGAGTCCAAAGCGCATACCACAAAAGACAAGGCATAGCAATTTACCTTCACATAAAGATTTCATGATAGCACTCCAAACTTCACAATTAATTTCAACAGACACCCCAACACATCATTCAATGAAGCATTAAATGTCACCTCTGAACAAAAACAAACCCTAGAAAGCAAAGAGTGAAATGATAAAATTCTTTTCTTGAATTGTGATGTAAACCAAAGCATCTAAGTTTTTTTTTTTTTTTTCTTAGTCACTTACAAAGAGCTGTGTAGGTCTAGTTTAACAGTTTGGACAAAAAAAAATTGACCTTTGACTCAGAACCAGGTTGTGTACACAGGATTCATACATGTGTTTAGTGCAGACTTAATCAGTACACAAGATTCATCCATATGTATAGTGCAGACTTAAAACAGTACACAGGATTCATACATATGTACAAAATAGAATGAATTGACCCGTTGCTGATAAAAACAAAGGTATACATAATTCTGCATTGCTATAAATAGTGAGCCACTTGACACAGCTCAAATAATTGTCATCACAAGTCAACATTCAGAAAGCAATGTACAATAGAAACAAGACAAAAAACATTTCCAACATTTGTAGAACCATGCAAACAAAAAAGGAAAAAAGAATTTGAATAAAATCTTGGGAGAAACAAAGGAGTAAAAACAAATGTATACACACACACGATGCAACATGGAATCCCCAGACCACAATGGCTGTCTAGTTCTATCCACAACTTCGGAGCACAGAGATCCTCACCGATGAGATCAGAGACATCTGATCCTGATATGCTCATAAAACGACAAATTAAAAAAAGATTTTAGTGCCAGACTGAATTCAAGACAACTCAATTAGCATCTTCACAGTGCTGTCAATGAGATCTTCAATCCCTGTCCAGATCATTTCCTGGTGTGTCATCTCAAAGGACATTTCAAAGTTTCATTTGTCTATAGATGTAAAGAATGACAAAAGTGCCTCCATAATTATGAAAAACCCAGGGAAAATAACTCTCTAAAGGTGAAATAGCAAACAAGTTAGGAGACAAGTAATGGTCACACACACAAAAAGTTCAAATGATCAGCGACACAAAGCCTTTTTTCTCAAAGATGGCAGTCTGGAATGACATAACTCTGGGTTACATTGTGCTGATTAGTGAATTCAATGTGTAACATTTGTGTATTGTATCAAATGAACCTATTTTTTCTTTTTCTAGGATAGCCCATTAGCTTTTAGTTTCATAAAATAATTCTAATTTTATACTATCAGCTTATAATTCTAATTCTATACGCCAGGACAAGGAAGAAATAAGATATATTTGCACAAGAAAATGTGTTCAACGCAAACCTTGGGAATGCAATCAAAATTTGACACATTTTTCCCTTGTCACTGGACAAATAGAAATTGTCTGGTATTTACACCCTTAGCAGTCAGGCATTCAAAATCTTCATCACTTTAGAATGACAAAATGCAACACTCAAGATATAGTAATAAAGGGACTATATAGTACCTGCCAATGAACAGCAGTCTTGGTTTCCCTGGCATCATTTAAAAAGTGTTTATTTAGTGACTCAACATAGTCACACAATGCAAGTCTCAGATAGATTTTTTTCCCCCTAATCTAGAAAAGTTTCTGTGCTTAGAATAAGAACGTTTTGTTTTAAACATTGACAAAACATCAAAACCTTGGTTCTAAAATACTCAGGACTTCATGTATAGTATCACCGGACATGAGGGATGGTACTATAGATCACTCAAGTGCACTACCAAATAGCTGCCATAAGAAATGACTTAGCCTTGAAATGACTACAACTAAACAAATAAATATATAAGCTATCTCAACAGTAAATGCAAAGAAAAACAAAATCCTTAAACACACAGGCGCTTGGAATAAAGAAACAAAACGTTGGTAACTAAAAAGAGAATATGTAGATTCATTAGAGTTCTGCTACAAATAATTTGTTTCTATTTACTTTTGTTGATTGAGATTCAAATATGCAAAGCACTATTATATGAGAGCAATGTCTAGTAGGTGTAGAAATACATGTGTATAGAGCAAAAAAGCCCAAAAACAACATAAAATAAAAATTTAGTTAAGAGTTTTGAGCTGAGAATAGTATATTCAAATAAAAGGAAAAACATATTTTCATATGAACTTCTGACTGCTGCATGAGCAGACGACAGCAAGCTAAGAGAAGACAGTCTCTAAAAACTCTCACCACTAATGCAAAGTAACTCATTAAAACACTTTCGAACAGAAATTTGAATCTTTTACAGATGTTTATGTACAGAAAATAAATCATGTCTTTTAGGCATTGCTTATGTCAGTGCCAGGTCTACACATGGTCCTTAATAAGACCAATGCTGTTTCATCGAGAGAGAGAGAGACACTGATAGTTTAGACCAACAAATCCTGAGCTTGTTTCCAACTGAAAACACACGTTCACTCAAATGTTTCAAATTCTGAATAAAAGAAAAATAAATCTAGGTTTTCTTAAAACTTCATTATAATCCAAAACCTTAAACACAAAATTAAAAAATAAACGACTTCAATAAACATAAACAATAGATCTTTGGCACTTTAAAACCACAACTAATTGACTGAAGAAAAAAATTCCTACGACACCACTAAAAAACAATATTAACTTTAAAACTCCACCAAACAAATGATTTTAAAAAATGAATTAAAATTCAATTGACTGGAAACTTCACAGTTTCAATACAAAGAAATTAAATCACAAAAGAATAAATTACTTCAGTTTTTCAACCAGCTGTTTTTGTTGTTACAAGAGAGAGCACAAGTCAAAGGTACAAGTTTTTCAGTCTACGTCTTACAAGAAGTGGCTTAAACCCACAGATGAACCAAACCCAATGTCCAGATCGGGACTGTTACACTCCATCTGGACTTTAGGAACTGGTTGGCCACTAGTTGCACTGACGACTAACAACAATGGTATTTTAAAAAAAAGGCTAACATTTCCCCCAAGAGACAAATCTACAAATCTTGTTTGTTTCTTGTCAGGAGTAACTCTTTGAGTTGCCGTCCTTATGAGGGTCATGCTAACAATAAGCTTCTCTAGAAGAATTACACAGTAACCCATGGCAGTGTGTAGCCACAAGATGTGTCAATGAAATGTTGGTAATGAATGCTAAGTTGACAGAAGGTGTCAAAATTCAAATCTCCATTGTCACCCAAGAAACTTCAAGTGCACAGACACAGAAGCCAATTCATTCTAATTAATGGTGTAGTGCAGTTTAAGCTCAGAATCCTGCACTGCTTCTACAGGGTGTGCTGTCTGTAGTACTCTACAAATATTCATCTCTAGTCCAAAGATATCAAAATTGTGTTGATGTTTTTTTTAAATAACAGCAGATCAAAGATTTCTTCTATTATTTAATAAATAGTCAATATCACAATTGAAAAAAAAAAAAAAAAAAGTAGATTTTTTCAGCAGATGACTCCATTCTTTGATATTCTCTGGTGTCAATAGAGTGATGTTATGTTGGAATGACAGACAGGTCTTCTAGTTACAATCATTGAAATATCCAGCTAAAACTCTAATAATCCACTCTGAAATATCACTATTAGCCTAAACCTTTTGTCCATACATGTTTGAGAACTATCTTTGAACCAAGCACATGAGTGTCTAGCAGACTGTCAAACAACAGGAAGATGTAGAGATGCAGATGAAGTTATATCCTGGTTTCATTGCCTGTTGTTGTAAAACCTGGGTTTGTAACAATCCGTGACTTGCCTCCCTCAATGTCCAGGCTAGAATCTGATCGTGGGATCTTAGAAGCTGGACCCCACTTGGGTGTATCATGGAGCATCTTTTTCAATTTCTGGAGTGGGAAAAAACAAAAACAACAGAATGTCATGCACATAGTAAAAAAAATAAATAAAGTTCCCCTTTCAAACCTTGAGCTCTATAGGGCAGATGGGGTTAGGGTCATCTGCATATACTATCAGACAATCAGCTTACAAGTATGATCAATGTCTCTACATGAATTCCATTCCAATATATAAAGGACTAATTGTTAACTAATGTTTATTTTCTTCTGATTAAAATCTAAGCATATCAAGAACACACACAAGAAGTTAAATGAAGTGCAACTCAAGAATTATAAGTCAAAGAAATTAGAAGACACTCCAAATATATCTCCAACTTACTCAGATAGTTGTTGTGCCGTATAAAAGTTGATAATACAACACTTAATGATCAGGTCAACACTTAATGATCAGGTCAACACTTAATGATCAGGTGAGGAGGAGAACTAAATGCTGCAGGCCAATAAGCTTTCATTCTATCAGACCTCAAAACTTAACAATGACAGACAACACATTCCTATATGGTCTCCTTCAGTCATGATGCGACTACAGATCTTATCATGGATGATTAGTGCCTGGGCATTAGATGTGGTCAGAGCGATGTTGCCCGCACATCAGTCCCTGCCCCTCTCCAGGCAACTAATATAACCAAATGAACATCAAGTACCGATACAGTTTGAAGGTCAGCAGCGTCACTGGATCTGCCAGGGTATATAGCACTGAGTGCTGCAAACTGCCTAAGAGTCACCGCCTCCCGATTTTTCCTCAGAGTGGATAGCCTTTCCCATGATTTGGTGAGGTTAACATAGTTGCATTAACTATAAAACTTTGGGAAAGCATTATTTGGTTCATCTGTATCTGGACTTTTATCCCTTCAGTCATTTAAACAAGATTCAATCATAAAAAAAAAAAAGAAGCCCCCCCCCCCCCCCCCCATTTTCGATGGTATTTTTTGCTTTGTTTTTTTTTAAACTAATGTCAGGAGACTTAAAAAAAATAAATAAAGCAAAATAATTCAGAGAAATACATATATTACCATAACAAATGTCTTTTCCTTAGGTGAGCGGTAGAACCTCCATATTCCCATACAGATGATCACCAATACAGGGATGAAGGTCATGAACCAACCTAGCAATTCAGCCCAGACTGGGTACGGCTTCTTCTTGTAGGACATACGTTTGTAGTCCACCAGATTGAACAGCAACAAGAACTAAAGAAAGACAGTTTCTCACATGAACACTTGGACAGTTCAAACCAAGGCAATCAGAAATAAAACTCAAGATACAGGAACTTACAATAAGAGTGGCTGGTGTCAGAAACTTCCAGAAGAAGATGAAGAAATAGTGCCAGAATTTACTCCTCTGACCAATCATTGTCTCTATGTCTCTCAGGAAGCGGTCAGCACCTAATAAATGATGTACATTGAACAATGTAAGTTTTGGTTAACGGATATAAAGTAAAAGTTCCCCTTTCAGACTTTGCGATCTATAGGGCAGATGATGTATGATCATCTGTTTTTGTGACCCACGGTTAATGAGGGTGTCGAGTGGCTAGCACAACAACCAATTGCCATTAGTTTTCCACAACTAATGTCAGGTACCCATTAGAGCTGGGCGCCCAACGATCACGAATTGAAAATCCCAGTCTTCACCAGGATTCGAACCCGGCACCCCTGGCTTGGAACCCAAGTGTTTTACCGCTCAGCCACCTCACCCCCTGGTCAATGGGTATGAGTGAATAAAATAAAGATATATTGGAAATTATATAATCACTAGGTCTATAATGTTAAACTAACAATCATTTTTTTCCCACCAATCAAGTCACTGGTTTTTACACAGTAACTGTACTAGGAGTGTCATACCATAAATCCATCCGATAATCACGCACTCCAAAATAGCCATTATAAAGACAGCAAAGCTGGCAGAGTATGTGTCCATCAGTTGTAGAACATACATGCCACCCTGTGGACAGTCAAGAGTTGACAAAAAAAAAATAAAAAGGAATAAGAATTTTTAAGGATGGCTTACAATGCTGTTAGAAAGGAAAAAGCTAATGAGCCAAGTTTTATAGAGCTACCACAGAGCTAATGAAAAAATTGCTTATATTTATTTTGAGAAAAAAAAACAACAACTGAGTAATTGTAAGTTCTTTCATGACAATTGTATGCTATAAGAGAGAAGAATAAAAAATTGGAAACTGTTTCTCCCTTGCCCTTATAGAAACAAAAGAAAAGGTTCAATTCAAAAGTCTTGACTTGCCTCTGTGCAAACAACCAGACCTCCAAGGAAACCAAAAACACAAACCCCCAGCACCACAAACACTTTCTTCTGTCTTAGTGGAGGATACGTGTCTTGTACAGCAGTCATAACTGTCTCAAGTAAGGCAAACTGTCAGACAGACACAAATACAATGTTATCACATGCAAATCAAAACAATTTTCAAGGAAAGTTAGATGATTTGAGAATAAGAAATATGTATGTAAAAAAAAAAAAAAAAATAAAAGAAAGAAAAAAAGTCAACTAAAAGCATCTATTAATTAATACTATCAATCAGATGATTGGAACAAACCTCACTGCCCATGCCGAGGGTAATTAACATGAAGAAGAAGAGGAAGGACCAGAGTGGAGGGACGGGCAGTCGAGTGACCACATCAGGAAACACAATAAAGGCAAGCCCTGGACCTGGAAAGAAGGAAATCAATATTTCATCTAGGTCTATCATGTCTTCAGTCAAAGTCAACTCTACAACATTCAAAGGTTTATCAACTACAAAATAGTAATGTACCTCAGTGGCGTTAACTATTTATTTCTATTTAAAGATTAAGCTATCCATGCATTATATCTGTCAAAATCGCCTTGAAAATATTTCTTTAGAACATGTTCTGGCAATAATTGTAATGTTTATAAGAGGAACTGGATATTAAACTGGTCAAACAAAAAAGGGAATTCTCGACACTAACACTTCACTTGAGCCTTACATAACTTGCTAAAAGAGAATTAATGCTGTCTGTGTGGCATTTTATGGAACAGATGATCTTTTCCCCATGCTACTTCTCATTGGACTAAAGAGGCCTTTACAATTATATGCACAATTGTTAATTCTTAGACAACATCATGAAGGCACACCAAACAGAAAATATCAAAGTTCAACTAGCCCTCATAGATTTAAAAAAGTGAATGTAACCCTAACCCTGAATCCCAAGAGATGTTCAAAACAACTACTTGACTCTTACCTTCATCCACGACTGTATTAATTGGTGTTTCAAGCTCTTTAGCCAAATAGCCCACAATACTGAAGATAACAAATCCAGCATAAATGCTGGTGCAAACATTGCCCACACCAACAATCAGGGAATCTCTATAATGATAAAAACACAGTAATGTACGAAATAGTCTTTAAAAAAAAAAAAATTCTGCCTATATATTGTGTGTTTTAATGGTGCTTTGATATCTAAACAGCTTACTTGAAACAGTTATTGTGAAATTTATTGTAACTTGATAAAGTAATGAGACCGCCCCAAGCTGGACTTAAAGCAAAGAAGATCTGCACGGCTGCCTTTACCCAGGTCTGGAAAAAAAGAAATAAAAAAGAAATTATCATAGGCTGCCTTTACCCAGGTCTGGAAAAAAATGAGATAAAAAAGAAATTATAGCACGTGTATGATGGTCAGTAAATGTTAGATGATACTAGCATAAATCAAGTGACTTTACATTTCACACACTGAACAAAAAACTTACTTCTGCAACTATCAACTTGTCAAAATTTGGAGTGAGGTAGTAGATTATGCCATCTTTAGCTCCATCCAAGGTCACACCACGGAAAAATAAAATAGTCAGGACGACATAGGGGAACAAAGCAGTGAAGTAAACAACCTGAAACAATAAAAGTACTCCTTAGATCTGGATGGACATCACTCATGCCTGACACAAAACTAAATGGTGTAATATCCACAGAGCTTAAGAAAACCTTATCCAACTATCAGGTAAAACTAAAGTAAAATTTCCATGGTGTATTTCAAGCTTGAAATATTTCTACAATGGGTGCAGAGAAACAGGGAGCGTAAAACAGACAATTCGTTCAGACCATCCCTTAACCTTTAAAAATAGCATTACACTCTCTGATGTTCAAATAGAATCATGGTACAACCAAATCTATTAAGTTGTTGGCTAATTCATAAAATGCACAAAATCTAGGCTTGTCACAATTCTTTCTGGGACTAATAATTTAAATTTGCTTATACAGATCTAGATTCCTTTTGAAATTTTGCCTTCTTATAAACTAGAGCACAAAAACAGAAATAGATCATTGCGACACCTATCTGAATGTCAAAAGCAATGGAAGACATTTAAAAAAGATGTAAGCAACAATTCATCTAGGCAGTGGAGTTGTGCATGTTTATGCCATATGTTCATTTGACATAAAATTTAATAATGAAAATTACAGTCAGTGAAATATATTTTTTGGGATCACAATTATGATTTTGCCAAATAAAATTTAGGAAATCATGAATGAAGAATTTACTGACCTTTCCAACACTTTTAACACCCTTGCTGAGAGAAAGGAATGTCAAGGTCCAAGTCAGCAGCAGACACAAGACTATCTGCCACTGTAATCCTCCAATATCTTCTATACTCTCAGTCACTCCAAGTATATCACGTCTAGTGAACAAGAATAAATAGGTTCATCATCACAATTAAGTAAAATAAGTAAAGGTAGCCTTTTCAGACTTTGTGATTTATGGGGCTCAACTGATGGTCAACAAAGGTGTTATTAGGCCAGCATGATGACCAACAATCTAACCTTCCCCAAGGTATGTCAGGAATCCGTTCGAATCGACTGGACTCTTTAAAGATCACAGACCTATTTGTATTTACAATTGTTCAGTTATTTTTAGTTGTTTTCCAAATGCCAAAGTGTCCATCTCAGTCAAACATTTATTTGCACAATTAGATTAATAGCTGCCTGTGTATGTAAGGAGCTGGAACTTACTCAAAGTAGTCTTGAGCAGGTGGTGCCCTGTCAGATTTGTTGTGGGCCAAAGAGCTTATGTTCAGCCTCTCCACTTCTGTCTTGTTAAAACAGTTCTGTAAGTAGTACACAGAACCATTGGTGGCAGTACAGTCAGCAGCATCCTTGTGAGAGTAACACCCTAGTCATACATAAAACAAAATTAGCTACAAATCAACTTACCAAAAACTTTAAAAAAAACAATATGGAACCTAATTTATAACAACTACTAATTGTGTCTACTTGTAGTGGTATAAAAAGTCAAAAACTCCAATGGAATTAAAAGTTAAATCCAAACAATACTTAAATATACTAAAAGTAAGAAATACTAATCATTAATGTATTACCATCTGAATGCTGAGTAGTTCAATGTTTAGTTCATAAAAAATGTATTCCTACAAAAAGGTAAAATCATTTGAAGATCAAGTGCCAATACAATATGTAAGGCCCTATGAACCAGCAAGACATTTTTTTATGTGAATGTATGCCATGCAGCCTCTACTTCACATCAGTTAATTTTTAGTTATTCATTCTTGCTCTTACCACATTTGAGTTTGTTCCATTTTACCAACTAACCTTTTTTGCCCTATTTTTGGGTCCAAATTGTGCAATACTCATTGTTTGTATTAAAGTGAAATTGTCGCATCATTAACAAAACATATGAAAAGTCTAAATAAAATGTGATGGCATGTGATAGTGAATAGACCTCTTCTGTCTAAAAAACAAAATTGGCAGTGGTTCAATTGACAACATTTTGTGATGAGTCTCCAGTGGTTTCCAACTCAATCCGTACTCTACAAAAAGGAGGCAGAAGCTACCAAATAAAAAGAAACACAAACTTACGCTCACTGGCCCAGTCCTTATGACATCTCTCCCATGGTAGTTCAGAGGCGAAGGACTTGAACATGTAAAGGAAAGCCCATCCAATGATTACAGTGTAATAGAAGGCAACCATACAAGATACACACACCATGGCATGGCCAATACCTGCACAATAGATTGACATATCAAATAGAAATTTTGAAGAAAAAAAATATATTTTCTTTCTTCTTTAAAGCAAAAACCTTTTTTTTTTTTTTGCCATCAAAAATTGTCAATTTATAAGTCAAAATAAACATTTAGAATTTAAGTAACAAAAAAATACTATTACAACTGTTTCTAAGTTAAAAAAATAGTATCTATTATAATCATTGACATTAATTGTATATATTTACTACCAGTAATGAAAAATCTGTTTTTACCATTCAAAAGTGGACAGATTCTATCAAAGATTGCTGCTGGGCCCAAAGCAGCAAACTGACCAAAGCTGAGTTCCAGAAACATAAGGGGAAAACCCAGGAGTATAAACATGATGATAAAAGGAAATAGAAAAGCCCCTGTGGAATAAATAGTAGATGAATAATTAAACATGCAAATACCATAAAACATTAAGAAAAAATAGGAAATATAAAGAAACAAGCCCAAGGAAATAACTTACAAATAATATATAATTTCATTACAGCAAGTTACAAGTTAGCTACCTCCAGTCATAAAACAGCTACAGCTCATATCCTACAGCAAAGAAAGTTATAATTTATTTGATTTCCTTTATTTACCATCTAAAGCAATATTGTTTTCTAACATACATCAAGCTTAGTGGATAAATAATTTCAACCAAAAAAACAATTTGTATCATCAGCAAAATGAACTGATAGAGTTGTGCTAATAATTTTCTTTGACCAACACAATGATTGAGAGCAACTCCTGTCACTTACCACCACCATTGCTGTAGGCTAAGTAAGGAAATCTCCAAACATTGCCCAGGCCAACAGAGTAGCCCAACAAGGACATGAGGAAATCAAAACGTCCTGACCAGTTGCCGCGGTCAATCTCTGTGATTTCCAAGTCTTCAATCTCCTCTCCCACCCTGGAGGTGAGCACTGCAGTACTTGATACATCTTGAGCTAACTGCTGGTCAGCGGCACTCTGAGGAAACACAACATTGCAAACACTGTGAAACAAAGTTCAAGTTCATGATTTAACACAATGTCATCACTCAATACAATACCAATGTATTGCTTTTCAGAGTGCTAGGTACAGTTCTATTACAACACAATTTCTACTTGGCGAAATGTTAATTTCATTGAAACATATTGCACACCAGTGTTTTAATTAAATGCTGAGAAAGTGGGTCATGTTTTTTAAAGGCTACTAAAGTTCCAGACTTAAAATTTAACAAGTTCACAGGGTGATTGCATAGAAAATGTACAGAAAGTTAGTAGCTATGATTACTTAAGAAAAGGTTTTAAAGGAAACTTTGACTTCACTTTTGAAAACATTTAGTGATACTTTAAAATGACTAAGTGTGTACCCTAGATATTTTGGTGAAATATTTCTTTATGTAATAATAAATAAATAAAAACAATGGTTCAATGGTATAGCAAAATTTAAGAAAAATGATAAAACCAAACATGAAAAATACATTGAGAAGTGAAAAAAATATATAATATGCATTTATAAAGCAAGCAATACATTTAGCTATATAGATAGCTTAATATAAACAAGGTATGATTTGTTAATGTAATAAACCTCAGTTTATGAGACAAGAAAAGAAAATACAAGACTATTATTACTAAGAGGTTTTTCTTTTTAAGACTTTGAGAAGAGTAAGCAGAGCGACTGCAAGCAGGGTTACATTTGTTTTAGTCTTTTTAAACACTCTCTAATAGTTGACTCATGAGATTACAGAATCAAGCATTTATATGTATTTAAATACGTTAATTGTAGATAGTAAACCATGCATAGAATAATCATTCAAGATGATCTAAAAGATGAAGTGTTGAACAGTTTGAAGATCAGTTGAGTGGTAGAACAAAAGCTTCACTCTACTCTACACCACTCCCGACATGGCTTTGACTTGAGTCATGCTACATTTTTACACTTTTAGCAATTTAATACTATGCAAAAATATTTCATAGGACTTTTTATTGCAGTGTACCATATGTTGCTACTCTGGAATGTCCTGTGTATAGACATATTTTGCTACTCTAAAAAGGTGTGCATGTTTCCTATCAGATCCATTGATCATTGGATTAAACTGTCCATATCTATAATCAATATTTCAGGTTATAAATCTATATCTAAATACAATATCAACATCTTAAAAAAAAACAATGTGTTTCTGGGCTACTTATTCATGGCTGTATTTGCATAGCTTTTGTCTACCAAAGCAAACACACACACACACACTATGTTAAAGATCTCAAAACTATTTGAATCAAGCCACAATATACAACATGCATAAATGTGTTGTTTTTTAAATAAGTGTATAAAAGGTGCATAATTTAGAAGAAAAAACAAATGATTTTGATATGAAAGATATAAGTAGCACTATTACCAATGTATAAATAAGACAAAACGAACTGGCCAGTGTTGGGACTAAATGGATGTCATCTGACTATTCTATGTATTAAAATGTTAAATTAATTATTTAAATGACCACACGCACAAAAAAGTCAGTGTCAAGTATTCCTGACACTAGCCAGTCCTGGTGTCGGTCAAGCAGTAAAGTAGTAGCACCAGTACCCAAGAATTTTGTGATTTATTTACATCATCCTCAAGAGAATTCTCAGTAAAGTCCTTCTTGTACCAAGGAACCGCAGATTTGTTGACACTGCCATCAATGGGACCAGCATCATTGGGGGTCAAGTCACCAGACTTATGGCGCTGCTTGACATTATTGCGATGATGATCAATCACCACATTTCTCTGAGAATGCAAATGGCAAGACTTCTAGTTTTAAGACATTGTCATGTGAATCTCTAGTTGCAAGCTAATGGTCTGAAAAAGAATGCTGGATGGACCAAATCAAACTTGGACGCCTACTATTGCTGGATGGACCAACCTGCTGTATTTCTACACTCAATCTGAACATCATAATAAAACAATTTCAATGCTTATAATTTGTTTTTATGATATTTTTGCCTTATCATATCTTAGATAATACAGACATTACTTCAAAAAAAGAAGATGATTACATCCTAAGCGTCATGCATTTAGTCATGCAATTAACCAATGACTTAAATTCTGCCTAGTCACATGCTCTAATAGCACTAGGGAAGAAGGAGTATTTGTACAAATTTGTCCTAGCTTATGGGTCGAGGAATGTGCCTTTATCTTTGTGTCTTTCAGAGTATTTTATTAAATTTTGTTTTTGTATTTGAAGATTATGGTTCAGTGTTTTATGTATAATTGCTACTTTACTTTTGAGTCTTGCCTGCATAGGTATATTTATGGTATAGAACGATTAAGTATTTAAATATGTAGACCTGCAATGCACAATTTAATATCGTGAATGTATTTTGTTCATCATGAGCTTTCTTTAAATCATTAACTAAGTTTGAAAGCAGACAGGATAGAATAGATTTTATAGGTAAGATAGATATGATTATGAAATCACTATATGATGTGGTCAGTTTATCAGGCCCAAATTTGGAATGATGCATATCTTACAAACACCAAACTTATAATCTAGTTAATTAATTTTTTTCCCCTCCAGGCTGTTAAAAAACAACAACAAAGAGATGTTTATACAAAGGTGTCAGAATGGGGAAGTAAATGGCAAAGTGTGTGCGTGTGATACACACAGGGAGCACATGATGATGTAATCACCCACAGCCCTGTGTAAACATAGAAGGAAACGAAAGGGATGGGGGTTCACATCTAAACATTGGTTTAAGCAGCGAACCAGTAATGTGGGCTAATGGGCATCTGTTATGGGACTAGACACGGCATAGTTGGCTTTACATAAAATAACAAATAATCAAGAACAGACACTAGCGTGTAGACATTGAGATTTCAAAGATAAAGACAACATTCTATGAGAACAATGGATCAGACTTTGAGGTATAGCACACACACGCAATGCCTTCTTGTTTTTTTTCCCTTTAACTGTCTGAAGTTTCATTGACATCAATTATCCCAAGATCAATATTTTCAAGCAGTGGCGTAACTAGGGTGTAGGGAAGGGTGGGGGGAGAGAATTTGAAAATCATCCCGGGCCCCCACTTGAGGGAGAGGGGCCCAAATGAGTGTTCGAAATTTTTTTTTACATTAAATTTTAAATATTACGCAAAATGCAGGGCCCCCAAAGAGGTCAAGCCCTCCAGGCCCCAATTGATGTCAACTTCCTAGCTACGCCACTGTTAACAAGACACGAAGTTACGAGAATTTGGCATGGTCTAGAACAATGTTTCTCAAAACAATATCTTCAATTATAGTTACACACTATGGGATCACGGCCGTTGTCACAAGCAGCATCTAGATTTATGACAAGACATGCATACTTTTCCCTCGTCATTTCACTTGGCCTGGCTAGCTCCCAAACATCGAACACCTTTCATTCGCATACCGCTGCTGTGAGACTACGCATCACTCGCAGTGGTTCGAATATGAATATTGCTAACAGATGAGAAACAGTGAAACTCAGGCTGAAATCAATAGTTGACGGTTATAAGTCAACACATCACTTATATCTAGGCCCCATTCTATCAACTCATTATGATAGTGTTAATGGGATCCTTCATGTACTATTACTAATCACATAGACACAAGTGCTAAACGCAACAGCCGCTATGCTGTTTGTGTGTTTGATGTCTGTCCTAAGTTGAGATAACAAAAAACAAACTTGAAACTCACCATAGTCTTTCCTAGGGCTGGGGGATGACTAAATGTCACGTCTACTTTCTGGCGTAGGTCTCTCCACATGAGCAGTTCTGGAACTTCTCGACCTCTTCCTCTCACCCCTCAACTCTGGACATGACGTGTCAACACGCCGCTTCCAAGTCTTACACAATCTTCCTTTCTTCTTATTATCGTGCTATTATATGAAATCGTTTGATTGCTGATGCAGGAGAATCTCCAGACAAGTTGACCGCAGGGTTATCGCTGGTCAAACAAGCAATGACAGGACCAGTCGGAGGTGAACACCCACTAGGGCAGACAATCCGACTTCCTACCAGCGTGGCCACCTTCCAGAAGCCGTACTACTAAACTGGCTTTCTTGTACCACTTCACTGAGGCGACCCATTCATATCTTTCAACTGCGCGTCGTTTACCCCCTCCCTCCTTTTCTCTTTCACCGAAGGCCACCTCCATCGAGGTGTCTAGGGTGGTCAGTCCGGCAGTGTCCACGTGATCACAAATCTTATCTTGAGGTGCTGACAGTGATGTGTCCTCTCTCGGTTTTGTTTTCTTGACCCAATTTTTACACCGGAAGCTGTTGAACGCAAGCAAGAACCGGGACACGTATGACGTTAAACAAGACGAGACAGCACGTGTGAGCGGGGAGCAGCAAGTGAAGGGATGAACTAGGAAGATAGATCTCCTTCTTTACTTGGGAAAGTGGTTTCACGAAACGCGTGTGTTGCAGTATAAAGGATAGAATCTTAGCGACGCAAAGTCTTGAAAAACCTAATGTAGAAGATATTTTGAAACACAACCTCTGCGCGACATTTTTGAAAGGAAAAAAAAAAATCCTACTGAAAGGAATTATTAAGCATGTAGAATGTAGAGACACTGGGACAGAACTGTCCAGGCGACAAGAGTTAAAAGTAACGTGGGTCAGTCATTCTTTCAGATCTTTACATTCCCATGTCCTTTGGAATGAACCAACCTGTTGCAATACCAAGTCACACGCCAACTAAAGTGACGGATACGATTTCTTCCTGGGAATACTACCCACCAGACTTCACAGGCCACTTTGAACAAGAGCACTGTCTCATCGCGGTCACTGCACATATAGAACAAAAAGCCAGTGGACTTCCTGGAATCTTATGCGAGACAAGGAGTGCAGTGAGGTTTAGGTATGCTCTAAACACTACCAGGACGTCACCCCACCATCGCAGCACCCAGCTTGGCAGCACGCTTTGTCACCAGACCAAAGCTGTATGCTAATCAAACAAGAGATACATTGCACTTTCATCGCGGCAAGATCAAGGTCAGAGACCCACCGCCCCCTCACCAAAGTCTCTTCTCGCTGACTGTCATTGTGACGTGTTATCTCGTTACTGTCCGTCACCTGGCCACCACCACCACAAGGATTTACTTACATTTTAACTGCAGCTCGCTTATAATTCGATGTGGCCATTTTTGTTTTGTTTACCTCGTTCACTGAACAGATAGTAGTTTAAGCAAACATCAAGTAATGTGTCTTCAATCAGACATGAGTGCAAGTTTTAGCCATTGCATATAAACCAAACAATGAACATTTCTACGCCATCCTCCAGTGCATTGATCCACAGCTCCATCCCCACCCCCCATCACTGTGTCCCATATATTAGACTTTCATTCATGAAACCTGTAGTGTTGGTCGTGTTTAGAAAGAATTCTAGAGACAATTTAGTCAGCGATTATACATACGCGGCATGGTCGCCCGACCGCCACAAGAAAACACACAAGACCTAGAAAATATAGCGCCATTTTTTTTAATGTGGTTAACTGAGTGGAAGGGGTAAGTAAATCTAAGTTTCTAAGAACGGATGTCAATCTAACAGATGCTTTGTTTTTCTTTTAAGTTTAAACATCCTGAATGCAGATGGCGCTAAGAAGACAACAACAAAGTATTGAGTTCAGGTCCGGTTTAAGTACAACTTTGACCACGTGGCCCGCACAGTTCCTGCTTAACAGAAAATAATCAAATCAAAGCCTTATAAACAAAGAAGACACTTCAATGGTACCAACATCTAGTCACCTATCCGAAGTAACAATCATGTACATGAATACATTTCACGAGTCTATTCTATTTCATTCACAAGACAAAAGGAAAGTGAGAGACTAAAGGATGCGAAATGTACTAGGCTAGGATGAGTCAAATCTAGAGAGACGCTCTCATCATATCCAGCGTAATGGTTTAGCCTGGTTTGATGTCAAATAGCTAATGATATCACCACTTAGACAAAAACAAAACTGACGATCAAGGTCGGACGAAAACTCAATGAAAAATTGAAATTTAAAAGAACTGGATTGGTAGCACACATGCGACATATTTCTAAAACTCTAGACCAATTACATTCAAGTCTACCATTTCATAATAATCAACAATATTCATCGTCTTTCTATCCGTGAGGAAATTTATTTTACAATTGTGCATTACAAAAACAATACATAATTAGAATTATACGACAGAACACACAATATACATTCATACCACAGTTTTTCTTAAATGTGTGAATTTAAGTGTTTATAAACATTTTCATGCTAGAATCCGTCACTGAAGTTATTGACTAGAGTATAGGAAGCCTTCGACTAGACAAATTCCCAACGTATTCTCCAAAGTAATTCAGGTCTTTGTATCTCGGAAGTATAAAGTGATGTCATAAATCCCGCGCGTGCACACAGAATGTACTCAACCTAAACTCAACACTTACACGACAATTGTGTAAGGAGACTAATGTTACATCATCCGCCATGACACATTAGAAAAGTAGGGCAGTCATGTGTATAGGCCAGTGAAGCTCAAAACTAAAACTATAAAAAAAAAAAGAAAGAAAAATAAAGTGAACGAGCTCTGGACTATATAAAAAAAGAAGTTGTATGGAGTCTTGGGGCATCCATCAAATAACAGAAATAATCCATATTCGATTCGACTTTAAGTACCGCCCCGTGAATAGGTCAGGGTCTCTTCTTGTATTCAAACACTATTATCTCCTCAGCTTATTTCATTCAATGGTGTTGTTCCCATTCTTGTTATGCGATGTCAGAAAGTTCACTCTAAGTGTATACATAACAGTCCTCAGGACACGTTTGATCATGCACTCCCCCCGAAGACGATCAAGTCAACAAGTTAAAACAGAGGCCTTGCTTACACTACTCATCTCAAGGTTACCTCTCAACAGACAAACACAACAGAAGATCCCCATGGCCGCAAAGGAACGACCACTTAGAATATGTTACGCACGATTACGCACGGCACACAGTAAATTCGTGTTAAGCCCTTTAGTCACGCCTGAGGTGACCAACTTTATTGGGACACAGCTGAGTGACCCATAAGTCATTACATACTATTACTTCGGACACGTTTCCAATGTCGTGGTACTATTAGTGATGAGAGCAGACCAAAGGTTAAGTTAATGAGATTAATAAAGACTCTTAAGTCTCCAAGCGTTAGACAGCGTTACAAGGCAGGCAAAGTATTTAATGCTGTTAGAAACATGTTTCTGTTCCTAGAGAGCAACATGCTGCTATGGCTTACATTGATCGAAAGGACGTAAAGATTCAACAAACTTTGGAGGAACTCTACGAGGCCGAAGACAAAAGGAAACCCATAGTAAAGAGAACAAGGGTCAAAAGGTTACAGAAAATGTTTGCGCACTCTACGGAAGTTCAACAAACAAGCAAGAGCTGACAAGAGTTGAAGTATGATTGACAGTTTAAGCGACAAGGCCTGAACAGACCAGTCAGTCAAGTTCAAAGGCTAACCTTTCGTTAGGACAGTAACCATGTCATTACATTAATCGCCATGTCTTACAGACTGACATGAAATCCTAAGCAATATGTTCGCATTACATAAGTGTCTTTAGAAATGGAAACCCTCTCCCAGAAATACAATAATTAAATCTAATCATCATAAAATTTTATTAAACTAAAAAGGGATACAAAAGATCATTTATCTATGAAATCAGAGACCAGACACTCCTGGAGGGGAGTGGACATTACCTTCTCCTCGTGAAGGTCATTCAGTTCCTCCAACAAAGGGACGGCTGCCGGAAGAAATGGCCGAAGCGTGGTCCACGTTGTCACGGACTGGCGCCTCCTTTCCCCACCCAGCAACTTGAAAGACTTGTACTCATCTCCAAAAGACTTTCTGCGACCTTCCGACGAAAGAAATCCTTTGATATCCATACCGGAGAGTAGTCACGGACTCAGCACAGTGATTGATACACGGCTCCAAGAAAGCCACAACTATTTCAATTAAACTGTTATCCACCACTGTTTCTAAATCTAATCGAAACGTTGAATGCAATGTCGAAAAACCAAAGTCAGTGTTGGTTGGCGAACTGGTCAAGAGCATGTGCTACGCACGAATCAACTGTGTGGCTCAACGACATCTTATCAACAAGTGTTAACAATTAGCTCACAGACTCCATAAATTAAGATTAAACAGTACGTACGAAACACAATTCTTCCACACGTCATTAACCAAAGTGAAGAAATAGAACTGCGAGCAATGAACGCTCTTGAAATGGTGTCTTAGAGAAGAGAATCCAATGAATTCAAAATGAACTTGCCCCTGTCATAAGAATACTTCAAGTAGTTGCTGAATATATCCAGGCGTCCAAAGTGAACAGACAAAACAAGAAATAGTGTATATATATGTGTGTGTGTGTGTGTGTGTGTGGACCAACTTGGAACTTTCAGAAAACGTTGTACAGATCATAAACCCATAATAAAAAAGAAACAGAGCAAGCACAAATGATCCGTATAATGATCGTTAATCAGATCAATTATTCTGAATCGTGTTAGCTACTAGGCCTAGCCCTGAATCTCATGACACCCAACAAAACAAAAGAAATTATGGATAAATGGCTGGCTAGATGGCTAATAGACTACGGCCAAATAGAGGTGTAAACTAAAGAATGCAGTGGAATGTAACAAGTTTAGGCTATACAAGAGTTCCAGTTTCTTCTCAAGCACGCACCCCCCCCCTCCAGTCTACAGTATTCCTTGGTGATCCCCGACACAAAGAAATCGCTGAAACGTACAGTCAAAACGTCATGAAACTGGATACGTTCAGTCTACACTTAGATCACAAAGCCCTTTAGCAGACTTATCTCATGCAAACACAACAAACATTGACAAAGTTCAAAAACATGTTACCACCGTAATGTATTGGATATAGAGTTATCCTAGTTGGCATTCTGTCATGTATTGGATATAGAGTTATCCTAGTTGGCATTCTGTCATGTATTGGATATAGAGTTATCCTAGTTGGCATTCTGTCATGTATTGGATATAGAGTTATCCTAGTTGGCATTCTGTCATGTATTGCATATAGAGTTAGCCTAGTTGGCATTCTGTCATGTATTGGATATAGAGTTAGCCTAGTTGGCATTCTGTCATGTATTGGATATAGAGATAATCTTTGATCACCCAACTCTTTAAAGCACACACACACGATGTTTGATCAACTCGAAAAGAAACTGAATTCTTATCAACAAACACACAACTTCCTATTTGAAACCAATGACAAAACTATTTTAGTACGCTTTGCACAAATATATTGCTAGCAAAAAGAACCAGACAGAGGAATCTGTTAAGAATCTATTCAAGAACAAATTAAGTTTCATTGAACTAGAAGGATATTGATCAAGAACTAGACTTTGTTGTTTTACTTTAGAACCAGTGATTAGACTATCGATAAGCCACGAGAACCAGACATTACGTGTTACGGTGGACCAAACTTATTAAAAAAACACGTGAATTACTGAATATCTACGTACTACTACGCACTGTGACTATTAACTCGAGTGACTAAGCAGGAAATCGTTTGAAAGATTATCTACAGGTGAACGATTCACAAGTATGGAGCTCCTGTTTGGAAGATTTGTGGTTTTGTTCTTAGTACCAGGCTCAAGGTGCAGAGACATTTCATTCTGACTGACAAGCCCTACAGCTGACGGTTGATCATCAATAGTGAACAACATTAACTTAGAACGTTGGTTAGACATCACAGCTCGCAGTGTAGGGTAGACTCTCGACCACAACTGGAGAACATCCTAATGAGCATTAAGTTGTTATTTTGTTCAAAAGGACAACCACCGATGAGTAAGTCCCTGATTTAGGTCAGGGGTCAATAGGTCGGGGTCAAAATGACGCCCATCGTCTTGGAAATTTTATATTTCGATGTTTTCCCCCCATTACTTTTGCACTTTTAAGTTTGGAGAGATAAAGACAAACTGTCCAGGAAAGGTACTTTTTTTATGCCATTCTTGCCATGTCAACAATCCACTTCATCTTTTCATATTCAAGAGAAAAATGACCACTAAAAGAAGGTTTCAAAATAATTGGCTGAAAGGAACCTTTCCTAATGATGAACAAGAAATTCATTCATTAGTGACAAGGTTTTGAGATCAGCGAGTTTAATGAAAACCAGCAAACTCTAGTCTTTAGCCACTCACACACAATGAACGTGAAAGTGTGACAACTATACGATAGAGAAGATGGAACATGTTTCTAGACTCTCGGTCCGTGTCAAACAAACTATGTGCAGCTCTCTATCTCATTCCAATGTTTTGGAACAGGATTAAATAAAAAAGGTGCCTGTATAGCGTTTCAATCAACGCATGAAACCAACAAATAAATGGATAATTAATTAGTCAAAAAAAATTATATGGTTGCGACAAAGAAATGAATCACATGACAAATGTCTAAATTAATAACAGCTCATTAAAGCATGTTCATGATGCCTTTGTGCTAGCCTGTAAATCAATCCAGCCATCACAAAGGCACTAGAGCCCAGGGCCACATCTTTCCACTCAGATCTGTCCTGTACTTTTCGTCTCCATGCCGAACTCTAAGCCTCTACATCATCAATCTATCGTAGTCGTTGTCAGCCTTTGGGGCGCCTGCCTTTAATTATTTGCCGGTATACTATTTTTGCTCTTTTCTTCTATGCTGTTCTTTCGAGATGACCCGCCCAACGTAATTTAAATTTCCGTCACTATAGAGTGGTCTTCATATAAGTTGTATAATAATACAGGTACACCTATTGGTAAGTGGGCGTCCTCCAACCGGCTTCATCATGTTTTAGCATCATACATTTTTTCTGAGGATCATCCTTTCCCAAGTATTTATCAGATTCTGTTGTTCTTTTTTAAAAATGTATTGATCCTCTTTCAGTTGCATACATTGCAACTTATGATGGTTTTGTAAGTAGTTTTCTTTGTTTTCGTAGATATTGGTATGACTCTACATTGCGCACTGTCATTTGGCGCGATATTGTGTACCATAGGACACGATGGAGAGACAGAGGAAGGAAGATGGCCGATGATTAGCGATGTAAACAAGAAGGCCTGAGATGTGATTATTAGTTTGGCTCTAGATGTAGTTTATAATTGATTATTAAACGTTCTGTTTTATATCACTTTCGTTGAGTTTAATTGCTAAGTTATAGCAGTATATATAAACATTTGTTTTGAAGCATGTGTTGTATGTTAGTGTTGCATAGCACTAGTCGTTCCTTTATTTCTGACAATAGAGCTCGTATATCTTGTACTAAATATATTACTCAATAGAGCAATTCCTATTGGACGCAACCATAAATACAAGCAGACGTCAAGTGTGCAGAAGATATTTCCAAAGGTTAAAAAAAAAAAAACACGCCGTCACAACTTTAAACAATCCCTCCCCTCTTCCCAGGCCTGCATCACCACCAGAAATAGATTAACCGAGTTTAGTTTGAGCTGCAATCGACCCACCGGAGGGTTCAAGGAGGTAGAAACTCGGAGTGTACCCCGGCCTTTTCTTTCACTCACACTGTCTCAGTGCGTGCTAGAGAGGGGGGGGGGGCAGGTTAGGATCTGTGTGCCCCCCATAGCCACAGGTTACAATACGCAAGCTCACAAGATGCACATCAGGACTGACTAGTGTCAGCTTTCAAACTTAAATCGGATATTTCAAGAGAGTGTGAGCTGTGAGGGAAGATGTCCTTGGAGCAAAGAAAGAAAACTGATCAAGAGCTGTCCCTCCACATTAAGTACAAGCGATGTTAGGTGTCATCAAATGAGAGCTGTACCTCCAAATTAAGTACAAGCGATGTTAGCTGTCCTTAACTGCGAGCTGTACCTCCACATTAAGTACAAGCGATGTTAGCTGTCCTTAACTGCACTCAATTGCAAGTGTCATTATTATGTGAATAGATGTCGGAAACTAGAACACAAGACTATAAAAAACAAGAACTAGAACTCACATGTTACTAGAGTGATTCGGCGTTTGTCCCTGTACGAGCATTGTACGTTTAAAGTAATGTCACCGTGACACTAAGTGTTCGAGACACTCTAAAGATCTACGTCTCACACTAACACGACTATTCATTTAATTTGCTTACCCTCCAAGAACTATGGGAAGCTGTCGGGGGAGAAATATTTTGTAACTATCGACACTATCTATTAAGGGGAGGGGGGAATGACATTTATTGTACAAACAAAAACAAAATAATTAGGCTCTTAATGGTTGATGCTTTTTTTTAAATTAATATTATCTCGGTCATAAGTGTTAAAACTCCAAACCTATTTCGGTCATCAACACGGTGGGACACAAGTAAACAAGTTAGTCACCAGTTAGCATAGTAGCTTTAATAGTCTGACAATTTCTTGGCTTTTTTTTTTTTTGGTCAGACTTTTTGCCTGTTTGTTCTTCGTATTTGTCTGTCACTGATCAAACGTAACAACTTACATACCAACAGAAGCCAAACTTTCTTGCGACATTTCCAGTCCAATGAACCCTGCTGGGAGAACCCCTATTACATATTGGTAAAAGACCCATTGGATCTAAGAGGTGTACTTTAGTCTGCATACATCTTGAGAGAACGCATGAAGTCTTTAGGATGACAAGGAAATGGGCAGAAGGGGGGGGGATACAGAGGGTGAGGGCAATTTCACTTGTTTTGTATTCTCAAGAAAAAAAAAATTACGTCGTGTATTAAGACGCATGTCCTATGCCAGTCTTCATAACAATATGGTTACCATTTTAAAAGTTGAGAAAAAGTTCTAGCTTAATTTCCTTTATTTTAAAAATCCGTTAAAAGGATTAACAGATCTGGTTTAATGTTATTTCCCCCCCCCCCCCCCAATATGTGGTATATGTACTGTTTATTCAAAGACCAAGCAAGTTTACATCAATACAAATCAACTTGTTTTCCGCTGTACAAGGTCCACCAGTTTCACCACGAGATAAGTACACAACTGTTTTCATCTAGACACAAACAAATCGTCAACGTCGTCTTACTATTCGCCACGCTTCCGATTAGAGAAACACTACATAGAACGGACTTCAAGTTTTCATTCAAAGAGGCCGATTAAAAGTCGTCGATTCAATTGTTGCTCCTTGTGAGTTTTAAATTAACTAGTACCCGTAGCACAATGGTGTTTTTTTTTAAAACAAAACTCGCGGTAGTTCCATAGCACTATAAACCCCCTTTTTATTTTAAAGCCCTAATTTCCTTCGCGTGCAGTGATCTACTTCTCAACGACCTTCCCTTGCTTTGGCCGAAACAGCGCTAGGGTTCGTGGTGTCTATTTGTTCAAGACTTAAAAAAAGAGGACAATGAAACATCCTAGTTGGCAGCACGCCCTAGCTTCATGGGGACAGCTTTTAAAATTACGAAACATTTGTAATTTACCTTTTTTTTTTTTAAGACAAGAAATGACAAACACGGGGTGGAGAAGAGAAAGGAGTGAATTCGTTCAACTCTTAATGACTTCAACAACGAATGGAGACTGTCTTGTAATAACGCCCCCCTCCCCCGCCACTGAAACATAAGGTAGTCGTGACAATGTCCTAAACCAGTAGTTCCAACATTGTTTCACTGAGGATTTGTTTCGCGTGTTTCTCATTATTGTTATTTTGTAAATGGGTTCAGTGGTTTGAGAACCATGCCCCAGATACAAGTCACTGCAGAGATAGGTCAAATATCTACGCAGATAGTTTCCGCAGAGAAAGTGAAAGGCAACATCTGGAGGGCATACATCACATTCCAATTTCTTGGTTACAAGCCAAACAATCACTTTCTTCATTTCATGTTTAGTTGAAACTATTAAACTTCATAGGAACCCTTTTTCTAGATCTCTCTCTCTCTCCCTTCCCCCTTTAAAAAAACAACACCAAAAAAAACGTCTTTTTGATCACAATGCGCAGACTCCAGACTAAACCAAACATAACAAAAAAAACACATTTTCAACATGGCAACAATACACACAGAGCAAAAGATGCCAATGTTCCAGTATAATAATGTTAATCACAGCTGAATTGAACGGAAGATCTTTTCAAGATTTACACTTTCTTATGTAGGTAAAATAAAATCTTAGAGCCTTTTCCTTCACTATTATTATTGCCATAATTCTTCACCTATTGCAAAATCGCGGTATTTGCTTCAAAATAAACAGTCTATATAATGCAATCCTAGTGACATTCAGATCAAAGGAGCAAAAATAATAAACATCTGAAATCCAGAGAGTTTAGGACAAGGATTATTAATAAATTTGACAACATGCAAAGACAAGTTAAGAGTGCTGGCACTATATACAACACCTAAAATTTGTTCACCTATACACAACAAATATTAGAAAGTCTGTAACAACACAACAAATCAGAGGACAGTCTCATCAAAATTCATGCAATGAACCACACTTTCAATGTTGCACTTATGCAGAAAGGGGCAGTTGCCATCTTTCAATGTTAAATAAATGGCATATAAGTAGTATTCATTTTGTTTAGTGTCTACTTGATCTAGGTCAGTGCTACAATATCTTAAATAAATAAAATTAAAAAAAAGTTTGGAAGCAGTACCACTTTGACACCATTTTCTGAGGGTAATACTATTTAAATATAATATATATAGAGATAGACAAAACCTATACTAATCTTATATTTTTACATTTGTGGGTCAACTCTGCATTTGGCTTAGCTCAATTTAGCTACATAAATACTTTGGCTTGAGATATTTGGTCATACATCATGAAGAGTTAAACATGGTAATTATTCTGCTACTTTGCATTTTTCTGTAACCAATTGCCCACTAGTGACACTTGGTCTATTAATATTACTAAGTTTAGATTTATTCTTAATTTGCTTCATTTCCATTAATCACAATAAATTTATGTTTTAATAAAACAACTTTGCAGGTCATCATGATTGCAAAAAACTTTTTCATATATAATTTTTCACTGCCCACATACCAAAGACCTTCCACCAGTGTGTTTGTTGTGTTAGAAATGTGTATGAACAGACCCAACCAAGAACCTAAGTAGCATTAAGATCTAAATTAATAGAAATAGTGATATTCTTTGGTTAATTCTGTAACCCTGTTTCATGATCTAAGTCTAGTCTTCATACTAATACTCAAGACTGGCCAAACTAATAATGTATACAGAGCACACTAGCACAGAGACCAAAGACTTGTGCGAAACTAGAGAGGACATTTAAAGTTTATATTGTAGACTAGATTAAGACTATATGATATATGTAGACCTAGTCAGCTATTTATTTTAAAATAATATCCATTAAAATAAAGACCAGGGAAACTAAAACAGACTGACTCTTGTCTTCACTAACTATCAAGATTTATTCTAGAATAATCTGGTTTAGAGAGAATAAGTCTAGATCTAGATCTGTAGACAGAGTATTTGGTGATTGTGTTGGACTTAATAAAGCCTATCCTAGAGTTTAGATTAGTAACATATTTTTATTGTGAGTTGTTAAACAAAAATTATGAGTCTTCTAGATAACCCAGATTAGATGCTATATCATATTATAGATCTAAAAGATAGAGTACAAGTGTCTGAGGAGATTTTATCTTATATAGATCTTCTTAAATAATACAGACCTTACTTTGTATTTAAAGATTATGGTTCAGCGTTTTATGTATAATTGCTACTTTACTTTTGAGTCTTCTGTTCTGAAGGCTTTCTAAATTAAGTGATTTTAATGAATCTCACTGCACTATATTACCATCTGTTCCAGTTTTTTAAAATGTTTTCTTGAGATGAGGGGTCCCAAACAGTGGATGCATATAATATTCTATATTGAATTTTTGATCTAACCAAAGTTAAAAAAACATTTTAGTTTTATGACAGTGCATCAACAAGGTATTGCAAAAATATTGCTCTAACTAGTTGTCACTAGAATTGACTAGATCTATATATATCTAGAGTCTAGATCTAAAAAGATCCAGATGTAATAAGGCAAGGCATGGGCATAGCCAAGATTTATGTGTGTGTATGTAATTAATGTTCATTCTATTATGACCCTTTATTCTTTCTGATGTTTTTTTTTTACCCTAGTATAGACTCTTCTTTTAGTTAGTGGAAAAACAGTAGACGCCCCACTCTGCCAGTTAGGGGGTCTGGGGGAGCGCTGTGAGGCCCAAGCACCAAGCATTATTTCCAGTATTTAAAACTAAAAATGGCAAATTCTGGGGTATCTACAATACAATTGTCTCTAGACTATCTAGTAAATTCTAGTAGTCTTATACTTTTAACTGTCTAGTAGGGTACAATGTTTTTTAAGAAGTTTACAAAATTAATTCTAGGTCTAGAGTCTAGCTCTAGGCCCTAGGCAATGGTGTATTCCAGCTAAGTAGTAAGACAACTTGTTTATTTTTCTTCTGTATTGATTTATATTGGTTATATACAAAAATACAGAGTCTAGATCTTAGGGTTGAGTATAAATGTATTTATAATTATGATAGTCTGTACTTAGAGTAACTTAGACCTACATTGACTGTGAATGACCTACAATATATATACTATAGTAGTAACATAAGTCTAAGTCTAGATTTAGTAATTTAGTTTACATAGTGACAGTCATAGTTACTTATAATATACTTATAGTTTATAGTAACATACCGAATAGATTTATTTAGACTAGAGTAGAGTTGACTAGACTCTAGTCTACCCTCTATGATTTATTCTATGACTATAGACATATAAAAAAAATAGATCTAGACTATATCTATATTTAATATATTATATATCAATTCAATAACTAATCTAGTTTACATTCTCATTTCTAGATCTAGTCGTTTAGATATCTAGACTCAACTCTAACTACTAAAAAGTAGTCTAGATCTAGAAACTCTAGATCTAGCTAGAGTTCCAAAAAAAATGTAACAAAAGACGATTGAAATGTCTAGTCTAGATGTATAGTATTAGTCTATCCAATTTTGGCGCACTCATCCTAGCTATTTCATCATCATGTCTAACAAGAGTTGTTTGGCCTCGCTATCATCCTGACAGAAACATTTTCTAACAGGCCATGTGCTCTGTGTTGTTTTAGAGTAAATATCGATGTTAATGTGTCGAAATAGTGTTTTAAAAACTGAACTTACCAAGAGATCCATACGAGCTTCATTGTCATTTTCGCCATTTATTGTTTTAGTCCCATTTTCTCGATTTAAAACATTTGGATACAGATGCGACCTCCCCGAAGTAGCAGCCATTTTCACATGACAGTACTTTCCTATTTTCGGTTGGCTATAGGTTTTTTAAGTTAATACCCAGGACAACCTAGATATTTTTTTTACTTGGTCTTAAAAAAAGTATCAAGATTTTAAACTAGAGGAAATAATGCGTAAAGAAAAATAACATTTTTTTTTGTTTTCAACAAGTTTAATAAATAGTTGTATGATCGCAATACTTAAGACAAACCAAAAATAAACAGCTAGACTAGTGGAAAATACCCAATGGTGAAGTGACAGTTTTTGAAACATTATGCTATGATTATCATGTTTTGATTATGTCGAGTAAGAACATTAATCTGGATATAAATAATCCACATAACTCTACATTTTGAACTTTTGTGGTGTAGGAAACAATACTTTTTGCTGCTTTTCTATTTTTACAATTTTGTGTATGTTAGCATAACCTCATTCCCCATTAATTTAGGGAAAAAATATAACGGAGTATGTATTTGACATGTCACCGTAAACAAGGAGAAAATTAAGTTCTGTGTGTTAATATATGTTAAAAACGTAGCTGTCGTTTAAATAAGTAAACATTTGTTAACCATCATAAGGTAGAGTTTAAATGCACATTCTACATTTGTGTTTTGTTGAGATTGATGCAAGAATACACTAATTTCGTAAGTTTGTGTGTTGTCCTTTTATTTTTCCCACGAGTTTTTTCCCTCTACGTAAAGTTCATTGATAATTGAACTACCAATGAAAGTCTTTATTTATGTCACGTGAGCGTCGATCTTCTTCGTGTAGTCTAGGAAACGTGTAAAAATGGAAATCTCCATTTGTTTACTTTTTAAAAAAATAATAAAATGCTAAATCATTTTTAAAAAACACATCTAAGAGTCAAAAACATATTAAAATATGTGTTACTAAGTTTTTGTATTAAAATTATATTAAAACTATCTTGATACTATTTGTATGTAAATGTGTACCTATAAATAGACTGTAAATGGAGTGTAAAAATAATTTAAAAAAAAGAAACATGCAGTGATAAAACCCACAGACTATGAACGAATCAACGAAGTTAATCATATAGTTAATGTTATTTAATTTGATTTGTTTACATACGAAAAGGCAATGAGGGGGAGGGTGGAAAGGGAGCGTTCTCACAAAAGGTGCATTGTAGATCTACTTGCAAAGACTCCTAATTATTTCCTGGTGCTATATGTCATTTCTTTTTCTAAATATCTTTTAGAAGAAATCACGTTTTAACGAGAGGCGTCTGCTAAACGTTTTCTTTTAAAGAAAAAAAAAGGGCATCTCAATGCGTTTCCGCTAACGCGATACTTATGTCAGAAAGGCTGAATTTC
Source organism: Biomphalaria pfeifferi (assembly GCA_030265305.1). NCBI lineage: Eukaryota > Metazoa > Mollusca > Gastropoda > Planorbidae > Biomphalaria > Biomphalaria pfeifferi. The sequence continues at coordinate 1,700,055 of JASAOG010000102.1, forward strand.
ACCAAACTGTCGTACACCATTCTATTATCTTTTGCTTGACAAAAATAGGACGGGAGCAAGGCCGCCCTTTTACACCATTACATACAAACGTGCGCTATATGTCTCGAATGATCTCGCATTTTGTATCGACCAGAGCTCAGTGATGTCTAAACTTCTACCCGAGGGCCACGTTCGTCCCGTGATGCTATCGGGCCCATCTATTTTCTGCCCACAACGCATAATGAAACCGCAGAGGATCGGCTCTATTGGACGGCGACTCGTGAAACATGTCGTAAAATTTGTTTGGCCCTTAGCTAAAAAAATTGGCACCTTTGCTATAGACCCCAGGAGAATGCGTTTCTGCATGCAGAAAAACACTTGATCAGAGGAACCCGGCCCCGGACCTCGCTATTAGAGCTTAAAGCTTAAACCTCATAGTTCTACGTATTTTCCTTTTTTTTGTTGTTGTTTAAATTGTAATTTCTTTCCCAGTTTTTCCAATAAGTAATCGACAAGTTCTCTTACTTCCAATCTCCGCTCTATCTCTTTTTACAAAGCTAATATCAACTCACTCTGTCTGTCTGTCTTGTAAAAAGTCTGTACACGTTATTTCTCTCACACCCATTCTCCGATTAAGTTAAAACTTTGCACGATTACTCATTGACATAGACAAGTCATGAATCCATTAAAAAAAATTAAACAACTAGTCAATTAATAACAAGTAATTTTTTTTCGATACCAACAAGGGAAATCAATCCTTCAGTATTCACATACACGACTAAATTTATCGGGTTTCGTCCTCTTACATAATTGAACTTTTTTTTTCCTCACACACCCATATGCGGATCAAGTTGAAACTTTACACAATTATTTATTGTACCTAACAAAACATAAAAGCATGAGTCAAAAACTAAAAATAAATCAATCAATTAGTCAATTAATTATTGATAATTATTTATTTCGTTTGATATCGAAAAATGGAAAGAAACTTCTACATTCTTGAGTGTTATAGTTGTAAGTGCGTAGTTCTTCCCATAAGAAAAGCTTTGTTTTTGTTTTGCCTGTTTTTCATTTGTTTTTACTTGCCTTCTCCTACCTTTACTCGTTTTCTCTCATTTCTCCGTTTTTCCCCTCTTTCTCTTTTGTATCTTTCGCGTTTATCTTATTCATTACATTCTCTTTTATCTATATATGTATGTCTAGGTCGTTCTAAAGTATAAATACGTAAATACGCCCAAAAATGCGTCGGCAGGTGTAAACATCTAAATATAATTAGTTGGAGTACAGCCCGCGTGTTTTATATACACGCACAGTCACACAAGCAATTAGAAAATAATGGCATTAAAAACAAACATTCCTCTCACTACAGCATTAAGATGTAATGTTTGTTTGTAAAAATGTTTGACATGTTTCGGATGTTCCTTCAGAGTTGAAGATAATTACTTCCTAGTCCAAACCTCCCGCAGGACGACGGGGGATGGGAGCGGGCAGGGTTTGAACCCTGGACCATCGATAAATCTGAACGACAGTCCAGAGCGCAAACCGTGAGACCAGGCAGCCATCCCGACCAGGCAGCCAAAGATCTAACTTTGTATTTGGTTTCTCAACGAGTAGAATACACAAGATTGTATGATTGATGAAGTTTTGTTTCGTCCAAATTAAAGTGAAACTTTTGTTTCCATGGAAATAGGAAAACATTTTTATCTCTTTCTTCTTTATCTCTTTTCTCTTTTATTCTCGTTCTCTCTATCTCTTTCTCTTTATTTATCTATCTATCTCTTTTTCTTTATATCTATTTTTTTCTTTTCACTCTCTCCCTTTCTCTCTCTCTACCTCTCTTTCTTCATCTCTATTTTGCTGTTTCTCACTCTATCTCACTTTGTCTCTATCTCTTTCTCTCCAACTCACTTCTCTTTCTCTTATTTTCACCCCCCGCCCTTTTTTCTAAATAGGAATAAGTTATTGCTTTAACGAACGTGTTTAGTTCCGGTCATAGATCGTAGAACGTCAGTGGATCGATTTTTATCTATTTTTAAAATTCAAATTCTTAGTCTACACCGAGTTTGAGCGAGGCCTGAACACAAACTTGTGGCGCGGCAACAAGCTATTGCCCACAGGTTGTGACGTTGCAGGTCAGTGTTCAGGCCCTCTTTAACGAATGGTCTTGATTTGAGCCCTCCCTCCCCCACCTCAAACCCAGTTAAGTTGCCAGGATGGCTGCCTGGTCATAAAATATGTGCTTTGGACTGTCACGAGGTACCGAGTACAAACCCTGCCCGTAGTCATCCCCCTTACCACCATCGGTTCTCAACCTTTTAAGCTCGGCGACCCCTTTTTACAACCCCACTCTGACGCGACCCCCCCACACACACACACACACATACAGCAATAGAAAAGTAGGCAATAACAATCTATATTTTTGATGGTCTTAGGCGACCCCTGGCAAATGGTCAATCGACCCCCAAGGGGGTCGCGACAAACAGGTTGAGAACCCCTGCCCTACCACCCTTGTAGATACTAGATGGAATAAGAAATGTGCCTTTTTTGGTTTCTTTTGTGAACAGTTTGTATTCAAAGATAAGATAAGATAAGATAAGATAAAGAGTTATCCGAGCATTCGGATCTGCCTTACATACGCTAAGTGTAACGGCTAGGAATGTTATGATCCGTGTCGAGATAGATCTATCGTCCTACGGATTCACAGTTCCACACAAACCAGGAAAATGGAATCTGCAGAGTCATTGATCATGCCTATAACGTAGGCGTCGATAAGGTGTGACTGAAGACTAACTCCAAGAAGCTTATAGATTTATATGTTTGATATATGAAACTGCAATGTCATTCAAATGTCATACGATTGGGGAACATTCTCTAGTTCAAACAAATTGTATATTCCAAGTGACGTCACTTTCGGCAAGGGAAAAAATGGCATAGTGAAATATCAGTAAAGTAAAAAGTAAAGTTGCCCTTTTTCAGACGTTGTGGTCTATAGGGCAGATAAATGTAAAGGTCATCTGTTTCTGTACAATATAAACATGATAGATAAGAACTAGACTTACCATTACCAATAATTTGATCTAATTTTCCATATAGGCCACAGTTTGTGTAGATTACCTTTCTGTTCGTGTGTGTGTGTATAAATGCACTAAACTTAATTAGATATTGTAAACAATAGATTTAATCAACAATGACATTCATTGTTAAAGGACATTCACAAAAAGAGGCGTTTACACGAAACGTCAGTGGTCCTACCTCGAATTATTTTCTTATAATGAAATATTTATAAAACATGTGGGGGGGGGGGTTGCCTTCTTCCTTGTCCCCTCCCATCCCCCAAACAAAATAAAATCCAATTAACAGAATACGAAAGTACTGATAACAGGCCGGCCCTAACAATTGCGGGTCCCTATGCGAAACGGATTGCGCTTGGCTCAGTCTGGGTAGGGATAAGGATGATACGTGAAAAATTAAGTTTTATATTAGAAAATAAATATGCCTTTGCATTTTATTCATTCTTTACTAAGAAAAAAAAATCACGATAAAATGAACTTTACGAGCCTTGCATGTAGCGAAGTCATACAGTAGAACTATATCATCAAAATTCTGTTTCCTACATCACGCTCGAGAGCAAGAATCGCGAATTGTTCAATCTATCTTCGTGAATTGCTGATCTCAAGAAATTCTTCATTAGTTTGAGGCGCGAGAAGTTTCTTTCGTCGGATGCCACAGATACAAGTATTGTATAATACCGTTTTTTTTTTTTAAATCGCGACTAGGATTGGCGTTTCCCATATTAAATGACACATCAAAATGGCAATTTTATCTATATTTTATAAGATTTTATAGTTTTCATGAGATTTTAATAATTTCAGAAGATTTCCAGGACTTTTTCATTTATTTTGCAATTTCAGGAGATTTCCAGGAGCTCCTGGGGAATCGGGAAGTCGCAGAAACCCTGCACAAGTTATAATAATTTAATTTAATAATTTACACCAAGAATAGGCGCGTGGACTATGAAAGCGTGGGGCCAACTGCGGTCGCAATGGTTGCAGTGGCCTAAGGCCGGCCCTGTTTGATAAGCATGTATGGCCGCCTTCAGTCATAACTATAATTCATCTCGTAGAACACCTTTTTCATGTGAAAATGTGTCTGCTCTTTCTGTGTCATTCTACGTCCTGAGAGAGAGTTGTCTCCCTTTGCAACTTCTTGTGAGGCAAATCCTTGATACACAGCTGTGGTCAGAGGTTGAGCATCTGTTTTCCGAGGACTACTCGGTTTAAGGTAGGCAGTAGTTATCCAGTGAGGCTGAAAAGCCCCTCTTAACGTCGAGAGTTGTCCCTGGCGTTCCAACATACGCCAACAAGCTAGTAACTTATCACCGGTAACTACCATTCTCCTTTAGTTTATTTTTTTTTACAGAGACATTACTGTAAGAGATGGAGTGGCCTCTTCATTGCTGGGTGAGTGCCTGAACGGTAAATTTGCTGGGCTGCCCATGCGTCAACACTCACCTCTCTTCCACACTGACCGGTTCCAAAGTTATGGAAAACTTTCGCAATTTGGGGGTCAGGTGGCCGGAGGAGTATGCCAGTGAGAAGTAGTCTTACCACTGCCAAAGCCTGATTTTCTGTCAAGGATTTACCCCCAAAGCCTTGGACCTTACAGATCAAACATAAGGCAGTGCGGCTATTAACATATAGCTAGGGATTGGGTTTGTGCCCTTTACAGCATAAATTTATCAACTAACTACACTCTTCCTCTTAAAAAAAAAAACAAGTAATTTTTAATTAACATTTATTTATTAATACGGCGTGCAACATTGTTTAGTGTGTCTATTTATCTCCAAGTCTCTCCCAAACTTCCTCTTTACATTTTCTGACGTTTTTCTACGAGTTCCATTACATGGCCACCACATTGTTCTCATATCCCTTTCTCTTGTTTCTCTCTTGTTGTATTTTAATGAAAAAACTAAACGGCATTTTCAATATCTTAAGTGCAAACAAAGAACAGATTATTTTAGCGTGCACCATTTCCAATACATTGAAGACATTTCAATTTTCCAAATGTACTTTACTGAAGTAACAATTTTGACCTAGATATGACACTTTACCGAAGTAACAATTTTGACTAGATATGACACTTTACTGAAGTAACAATTTTTGATCTAGATATGACACTTTACCGGAGTAACAATTTTGACCTAGATATGACACTTTACTGAAGAAACAATTTTGATCTAGATATGACACTTTACTGAAGTAACAATTTTGATCTAGATATGACACTTTACCGAAGTAACAATTTTGACCTAGATATGACACTTTACTGAAGTAACAATTTTGATCTAGATACGACACTTTACTGAAGTAACAATTTTGATCTAGATACGACACTTTACTGAAGTAACACTTTTGATCTAGATACGACACTTTACTGAAGTAACAATTTCGACCTAGATATGACACTTTACTGAAGTAACAATTTTGATCTAGATACGACATTTTACCGAAGTAACAATTTTGACCTAGATATGACACTTTACTGAAGTAACAATTTTGATCTAGATATGACACTTTACCGAAGTAACAATTTCGACCTAGATATGACACTTTACTGAAGTAACAATTTTGATCTAGATATGACACTTTACCGAAGTAACAATTTCGACCTAGATATGACACTTTACTGAAGTAACAATTTAGATCTAGATATGACACTTTACTAAAGTAACAATTTCGACCTAGATATGACACTTTACTGAAGTAACAATTTAGATCTAGATATGACACTTTACTAAAGTAACAATTTCGACCTAGATATGACACTTTACTGAAGTAACAATTTTGATCTAGATATGATACTTTCCTGAAGTAACAATTTTGATCTAGATATGACACTTTACTGAAGTAACAATTTCGACCTAGATCTTCCTACCTTATATAATACAGACGTTACTTAAAAAAAATAAAAACAAACAATGTTTGTAAAATGTTTGTAAAATATTTGACATGTTTCGGATGCTCCTTCAGATTATAAGATAATCTACTTCCTAGTCCAAACATCCCGCAGGACAACGGTGGATGGCAGCGGGCAAGGTATGAACCCGAGACCGTTGAGAAGTCCGAACGACGGTCCAGGGGCGCACACCGCAGGACCAGGCAGCCATCCGACACATCACTTCAGTTACATTATAGACAAAAATAAGACATTTACTAGTTACATTATAGATTAACTTAAGATCATAATTTTATGCAACCATAAGATGTATGAGTTTTTTTTTTCTTTCTTTCTTATAAAATACAGACGTTACTTCAAAAAAGAAGATGATTTAGTCCTACGCATCATGCATCCAGTCATGCATGTTAAACAATGACTTACATTCTGGCAAGTCACCGGTTTTCCTGGCTGGCTCAGGCAACCCATTCCATGCTCTTATAGCACTAGGGACGAAGGAGCATTTGAAGGCTATACATTTTTCCTAGCATATGGAACGAGGAATGTGCCTTTATCTTTTCGTCTTTCTGAGTATTTTATTAGGTTTTGATTTTTGGATTTTTCCACTGTTTACATGTTGATTTGGAAGATCACAAGCCATATGGACACAAAGAGAATGTGTATAAATACATGAGGCGTGCAGAGAATTACCGTGAGAGAGAGAGAGAGAGAGAGAGAGAGAAAGAAAGTGTGAGAGAGTGTGTGGTGTAACCTATGTCGATCTCAAGGTCGACACCTGAACGCTAGAAAAAAAAAAGAAATCTATAACATTTTCTTTTTTTTTGTTCTATTAGTTTAGAAATTAGATGCTTGAGGACGATCAAAATGGCGTTTTGAACTCAAGTCTAGACAAACTAAGCATACCCACATCACATCAAAGACGGAAAGATGTGAGCGAATCAAAGCAAAAAGAAATTATAAAGGAGAACAACCCAACGCAACACCCCATTGACATGCTTGGGCTAAGAATTCGTGTAGTTCTATATTCAAGATATACGCCATGCACACCCGTTTATTGTGCATCGCTTGTTGACACACACAGGATGTAAGTATCCCAACACTTTGGTTCCCTAAGTGCCAAACGGGCCACAGTTTGATACCTTGAGAACGACCTTGTTTTATCTGGCCAGTCATCGGGACGAACGATTATAAGTCCAAAAACAAATGAAGCAAAAACTTAGCTTTGACATTGAATAAATTGGCAATGCGCTGTGCCAGTGACGCAATGTTTACATGTCTATTTTTAGAACAAGGCCTATAACTAGGACAATGGTTCTCAGACGCATGAAGATGTGCGAATAATCCCAAGACTGATTTTAAATTGCCTTTTATTTATTTACACAATAGATGTATTTCTGTCTTATTTATTATTATTTATTTAATCTAGACCTAGTTCAGTTTCGGTCACATGTCTGCTCTCAGATCAAGACAACGGGTACTGCAAGCGTAGTGCTAGAGGATGAAATTCAAGTTGGCAACTCTATATCATCATCAATGCACCTACAGTGATGTAATGCTCGTGTACACCAAAGAACTGACCAAAGACTTATTTCCTCTAATTGTGTCGCATTTTTTTCCCCAAGACCTATTGCCATAAAGTCGTTTCTGTACACTAACCAAAGATTTGGGAACTCGCTCCCGACAGAGGGCATGCTTCACATTGAGCCATATTGTATCTATTTCATAGTTCTGAAATCATCCTGAGCAAATGTTATGTTTTTAATAGAAATACTTGATTCAATAATTATTACCGTACTACTTCCAGATGAGGTGTAGAGCATGGAATGGGTTGCGTAAATCAGCCAGGAAAACCAACGACTAAGCAGAGTTTAAGTCATTGATTAACATGCATGACTAGATTGATCTAGTGATGAGTAGGACGTAATCATCTTTTTTAAAAAAATATTTTGTTTAAGGAACATGTATTTTATGAGATAAGATAATGAATATGTTTTTTTTTAAATAGATATTGGTTTGAGAATCATTAAGCAAGGCAGCTTTTTTTGTCAAGGCTTCATCTCGCAAGGCATTTATACAGGTCAGTGGTCTGATGTAACTATAATGCCTGATGGAATATAGTTTTAAAGTTATACAAAAAGAAAGTAAAAGTTCCCCTTTCAGACCTTCTGGTCTATAAGGCAGATGATGTAAAGGTCAAAGGTCATCAGTTTATGTGGCCTAAGGTTAACGAGGGCGTCATGTAGCCCGCACAACGACCAACCGCCTTTACTTTTCCACAACAAATGTCAGGTACCCATTAGCCCGAAGGTACCGAAATGAAAAATCCCAGTCTTCACCAGGATTCGAACCCCAAAAGCGCTTTACCGCTCAGCCACCGCGCCTCCACATAAGAAACAAGATGACAAAGTGGGACCAAAAAAAAGTATAAACAAATTATCTTATTCTTATTTATTTGTTAACTCCTAAGTATTTATATATGTAGCCTTATACACAGTGTGGATTTAAATTTAGTTCGTTTAGACTTGTTGAGTTGTTGAGTATTGTACTTAATATTCACTTTTGCCACAAAGAAAGAAACAGTGAGAGAGAGTCGTCCACAGTCAAATGAGAAGCGCAGTGCTACACACTCCAACAACACACAGGCGTTTATCAGTTTTGGCAGACGAACCAAGAACTAGATCGTTAAACTTATTTGAGAAGGAGAAACTTTACAGCCTTCCTCCAAGCTGTTGTTAGAACTTTCAATAGCAAACAGCTATGACTTTCAATAGCAAACAGCTATAACTTTCAACAGCAAACAGCTATAACTTTCAATAGCAAACACTATTTACTTTAGTTAGAAGTAACAGAATTGGGAAATTTCAAGAATAAATATTCCTTTCTCAACAATGTTTAGGACATATATTTAGGACCAGATTTAGACCTGATAAGGCCCTAAGCTGTCTAAGATATCGAATCCGTAGTAATCAACATAACGCTATGTTTCCTAAGCGCTCTATTCAAAATGATTAAAAGATGAACATAACATAATACATAATGATAATGAAACTAAAGCAAACATCCTAAACAAATACTTTGCATCAGCATTCTCAGACCCCGGAGACAAAGACATACTATTGAATTTGAACCAAGTAGACAACATAGAAGATATAGTAGTACAAGAAAATGGAATTCAAAAACTATTAGCCAACACCAAACCAAATAAAGCGTCTGGACCTGATGGTATTCCAGCTAGATTACTCAAAGAACTTAGCAATGAGCTAGCCCCAGTGTTCAAAATACTCTTTCAGGCTTCGCTTAACCAGGGCAGAGTACCAAAGGACTGGAAAGAAGCTAATGTCACCCTCCCCTATTTAAAAAAGGACAAAAATCTGACCCAGGAAACTACAGACCAGTATCACTTACCAGCATTACATGTAAAATCCTAGAACACATAATATGTAGCAACATCATAAACCACCTAGACAAACATAATGTTCTCACACCATACCAACATGGCTTTAGGAAATATAGATCATGTGAAACCCAACTAACAGTACTAATTGATGATTTTTCTAAAGGTTTAGATAATAGTGAACAAATAGATGCTATCTTACTAGATTTTTTCTAAGGCTTTTGACAAAGTTCACCACCATAGTTTGCTTAAAAAATTAAAATATTTCGGCATTAATGGACCACTGCATCAGTGGATTAAAGATTTTCTGAGAGGGAGAGAACAAACTGTAATAATAAATGGCTCTAAATCAACACCGATAACAGTAAACTCAGGTGTACCTCAAGGAACAGTCTTGGGTCCACTACTATTTTTAATTTACATAAATGATTTACCAAATTGCATTACTTCAGGAACAAAATTCAGATTATTTGCAGACGATTGCATAATACATAGAACAATAAAAACAACACAAGACACAGATATTTTACAAAGAGAATTAGATGAATTACAGAAATGGGAATCAAATTGATGCATGTCTTTCCACCCAGAAAAATGTCAGTTGTTAAGAGTAACAAAAAAACTAAAACAAATTAATTCCACTTATCTTATTCATGGCAAACCAGTAACACAGACTAAAAACGCAAAATACATAGGTGTTATAATAAATGAAAAACTGTCATGGAATCCACATATTGATGATGATGAAACTATAAAAAATCAAACAAAGCATTAGGATTTATTAAAAGAAATTTCTATAAATCAAATAAGAACATAAAATTAAAATGTTATTTAACCTTGGTTAGGCCAATAATAGAATATGCATCCTCCGTTTGGGACCCCTCAACTCAAGAAAACATTAAGAAACTGGAACAGACACAAAATAGAGCAGTGAGATTCATAACAAACGAATATTCACATTTGACTAGAGTAACACCTTTAGTAAAATCACAAAATTTAGAAAGCCTTCAGGATAGAAGACTCAAAAGTAAAGTAGCAATTATACATAAAACACTGAACCATAATCTTCAAATACAAAAACAAAATTTAATAAAATACTCTGAAAGACACAAAGATAAAGGCACATTCCTCGTCCCATATGCTAGGACAAATTTATACAAATACTCCTTTTTCCCTAGTGCCATTAGAGCATGGAATGGGCTGCCTGAGCTAGCCAGGAAAACCAGTGACTTGGCAGAATTTAAGTCATTGGTTAATATGCATGACTAAATGCATGAGGCGTAGGACGTAATCATCTTCTTTTTTGAAGTAACGTCTGTATTATATAAGAAGATAAGATAGCAATGGATTGCCTAATAGGGAAATCCAGCACTGGCTATATTCAATGAGGACTGCTGCCAACTAACTAGTTCCAAAAGAAACAAATCACGTGATTGTACAGTTCTAAAAAGTGCACACAAAAAAAAAATGAAATTACATTGCTAAAATATTATTTTATTAAGGAGTTTGTGCGTGTGTATATCGTGATGTAATCACGAGGAAAGTAGAACAGGTGTTTTGGTTGTCTGAGCTGAAGAGTTTCTGATGCAACCTCGAGGTGGTCTTTTGTAACCAGGTTTATTAAGACTAGACTGAAAGTTGCAGAAAGGGGAGATTTGCCATCAGGGGCGTAGCTAGGAATTTTGACCTCTTCTGGGGCCCCTGCATTTTGCATAACATTTACGTTTTAATGTAGAAAAGACTCCTTTTCAAATTGTCCTTCTCCTCCCCCACCTTAGCTACGCCACTGTTTGCAAGAGATGTGAGACAGAAAAGATATCTGATTATTATCAGAAAATTATATTGAATTGAATTGAACCTTTCACTAGGCAGGAGATGGTTCACGGGCCGTAGTTCGCCTAATATTGTCATATGCTATAATAAACTAGCTGTGTCATATAATATGTACTTAATAAAATGACCTTGACATTATCAGACATTTTATTTTAAAATTGGCTTACGCCAAGTTTTCCTCTCACCCGCCCCTTTCTACTACGTGTTCGACCAACTTAAGTTGAGGTCATTTGGATTTTTTTTCTGGAGGTCATTTAAGGAAAAGTGGGTTTCACTTTCAGGTTGTTGTGTGTGGGTGTGTTTTGTGAGTGAGTGTTCGTGTCTATCAAAGCGGACGATATCACACTATAAATAGGGCTCTACTGCATTCTAGGACAGGCACTGACCTATGGAACGAATCAGGACGACACTTAATGACGCAAGATGCTAATTATTACCATGGCCTTTTCTGCTGCCTGGCAACCATAGGCGGACACCTAAGTAGGCCAAAGTTTAGGGCGGCTCTTTTTTTTTTAAAAAGCTAGAAATTGTAGAACAGTCGAATCCAAATGTTCAGAAATTGCGAACTTCTTGTTCGATTACGGAATCCTCAATTAAAGCGAGACCCATCGTCATAGAGGCTGGTTGCGGTGGCTGAGTGGTTAAGCGCTTGGCTTACGAAAATTGGGTCTTGGTTTCGAATCTCGGTGGAGACTGGGATTTTGAATTTCGGGACTTTTAGGGCGCCCCCGAGTTCACCCAACTTTAATTGGTATCTGACTTTAATTGGGGAAAGTAAAGGTGGTTGGTCGTTGTGCTGGCAACATGACACCCTGCTCATTAACCATTAGCCGTAGACAACACAGAAGACCATAACATCACCTGCTGCTTAGATCGCGAGGTCTGAAAGGGAAACTTTAATCGTCATATAAGGCCTGAACACTGACCAGCTACGTAGCAATCTATGAGCAACGGAAACCAATAGCTCGTTGCCACGTCACAGGTCTGTACAACGTGGCGACGAACTATTGGTCTAAAGCCTAAACTGCCCACAGGTTGTGACGTCGTATGTTATTGTTGATCCCAGCTATAACGAGTAGTTTCGATTAAAGTAAATAAATAAAATGAAAAAAAAAAGTTTTAAAAAATTGGAAAAAAAATATTTAAAATAAAAAAAACAAAACAAAGCAACAAAACAGTAAGAAATGGAGAGTATTATATAGTATGTAGACTTGTACATGTCCCAGCTGATTCAAGACACTTTATGCGCCCATTAGTTTCCCCATTCAAAAAAAAGTTGCATCTAATAAGGACCAAAGAAGAAGAAAATTATAGAATTATAAGAGCTTTATCATTCAACCATTCACTTTTACAGCCGATGTTTAAAAACGTTATATGCGTGTGTGACACAAATAATACATTTTGGTATTTGTATTCCCCCCCCCCCCCATTATCACATTTCTGCGTCCATGACGTCATATTGCCTGAAGTTTCCCACTGGTCTTATCTTCAGGCGCTTCTTTTTTTTTTCTTTACGCTCACCACAAGGTCAAAAGGTCAAAGAAACAAAAGATAGTTTTATTTAATAGAAAATATATTAATGCATGAATAACATAAGACTGTGGATAGGAGTACCGCTGATCACAATATAAAGGCTGGTCGCTAGAAAAGCGGAAAATTTAAGGGTTAGATGAGATCATGAATATCAAGCTCCAAAAGTCCAGACTAAGTTTGGAGCTTGTTATGAGCAGAGCTTCGGATCTATCGCGTGACACAAACTCTAATGATGACTTGTAAAAGAGCTTGGGACGATATCTCACAAGCAGAGGCGTAGTGAGAAAAACGTGCACCCGGGGCAAGAAACTGTATTGGCGACCCCCTCCCCCCTCCTCCCCAATTTTCCATGAACATCACATAGAAATATAAGATTAGAAATAAAAAAATATTTAATAATAATATAATACAAAAAACCTTGGAGTGAATGTATTACCTAACTATAATATCTACAACAGATTTTTTTGGCGCCTTTCTGCGTAGCGCCCGAGGCATCGTTCAAAACTTGCTTCTTCCCCCCCCCCCCCCCCACTACGCCACTGCTCACAAGCTACTCTTCGAAACGCTACACGAGCTTGGATCTTTAGGTTAAGACGCTGCTCTGTAGTGTAGCACTTATGAGTGTACTATAATATTTGCCTTTAAAAAACTTTGTAAAAGTTATTCTTTGTACAAATAATTAGCTGTTTGACAAATATTCTGCATTTTTTAGCGACAACCCTGTATACTGCGAAACACAGATTTTTAATTCATGTTAATTACATCACAATTAAAGAACACAATTATTTTATGCAGCTAGGATAGGCTTTAAAATTCTATAAATGTATACAAAAAGGATGCATGCCTGGTCGTGTGGTATGCGCGCTGGACTGTCGTTCGGACTTCAGGATGGTCCTGGCTTCATACCCTGCCTGCTGCCATCCCCCATCGTCCTGTGGGAGGTTTTGACTAGGAAGTAGATTATCTTCAACTCTGAAGGATAATGCGAATTATGTAAAGATTTTACAAATAAACAGAAAAGCAAAATGAGTCTAATCACAATAAAAATCTGGGACTTTTCGTTGGGTTAGCGATTTGATACAACACCGTTTGCAAGGAAGTCGGCTTTCTAAAAAGTTACTCAAGGTCACGATAAATTAAAGGTGCATACACAGTTTATAACCTTATTTTTTGACATTCAACGAATCGATTAACTTACTCTTTAACGGCCACATTTATTTATTTAATTTGGAGTTGCCGCGACGAGTTTTGTAATAATCTGAAATAAATCTAAACAATGTCGTAGCAGTAGCAAGGTAACCTACTACTGGACCCGTGTTCAAGAATATTAAGGTGTCATTTGTGTGTGGGTGTGTGTGTGTGTGTTGTTCCAATCTTATTATGAAGAAAGGGAGCATTAATTTTTCGGTGATGAAGAAAGGGAGCATTAAATGTAAGCCTTGTAGAATGATGCAAGAAGATAAGCGGCACTGTGATTCCGTAAAACTTCAGTCTCAACATGGCGCTCTAGAGGAAAAGATCAGGCCAATAGGGAAGTAAAACAAAATTCACGTTCGGGTGTCAAAGGACCGAGACCATTGCACTGGCGGGGATGGAAGAAAGTCTCAAACACACATTTTACTACTCCAACATCGTTCTTCAAGAGGTCTAGAGTTGTAAGAGTCTTCGACTCAACTCTTAGGATAATTTCAAAGAAGAAAAAAAGCAAATTCCGAGTAACTAGAAACAAGAAGTAGGCTACAACTATTTTCTAACTACTGACTTCTCCATCAGTGGACGGAACAACGATAAACAGACAAGGAATACTTAACGAAATTGTTTGAAAATATATACAACGAAATTCTCACAGACAACATATTTTTTTCCCATTTCGAGGGCCCCTGTCAACCCCTATCAGTCACGGGCCCGGGAACAATGAACCCCCCTCGCGCCGTGGATGCTACGAACGGTTGAGATTTATCGCAATAATGACGTTTGGCAATGAAAGGTCACGTGTTCAGTTCTCCTGCGCTAAATTCAAACATTTTTTTCTAGACTATCATTGGACTACAAGAAAGTGGCACTAAAGTTACCTCTCTGTCACGTGATAATAGAAGGTCAAGGCTTTTTAAAATCGTATAAACAATAAACAATATGTTTAAATTTCAAGAAACAAAAGACATTTTCTATTAGAAATAAAAGTAGTCAAATGAGTTTAAAATAAGCAGGGACCTTCCGATAGAAATTTCTTATTCTTTCATGTCTACTGGAGAAGCTAATTTTAGAGAGGGTTAATACAATGGCGTAGCTATGTACCCGTGCGCCCGGGTTTAGGACTATGACATTAGCCTCTTTCCGGTATATTAGGTATGACTTACCTACTTACTTGGACTTAGTTACTGCCACGTCACATTTCTATACGACGTGACAACGAGCTATTGGTCTAAACTGCCCACAGGTTGTGACGTTTCAGGTCAGTGTTCAAACTTTATAACGATTGGTCTCGGGTAAAGCAACCTTTGAGCGAGGCGAGCAAAAGTGCATCTATATTTATATTATTAATTATAAAGATCTGTTACATGAGGGCAAGTGAGTGATTTTACGTGAGTGTTTAAACATGTGTGTGTGTGTGTGTGTGAGCGTAGTCTGTAAAACTATGCACACTCTAAGGACATGCTCAATAAGTAGGCCATGTTTCTTTCACCTACCTTTAGGACTTGTTGCCATCAAACATTATGTCAGTGCGTGTGCAAAGATGCACACGGCATATGGGGTCGACCTTGACACGACGTAACAAGCGCATGCGCAAAAACAATGCAAAATAAAGAAATGCCAAATATACACTTTTCCGACACAGCCTACAGTACAGGGAACTAATTGTTTACGTTAAGAAGTGTCGTAATTCATGTCCCTTGTCGTATGTTTCACGCGTAAATTCAGAAATAATGCTTACGCCATAGCCTGAAATTCTTGCAGGACATGGGCGACATAGTGGAGGGATCGAACTCGATATAATCCAAAGCGCATACCAATTTAGCTTGCTATCAGGGCCGGCCTTAGACATAGGCAAACTGGGCAGCCGCTTATGGCCTCCAATTGGTGGGGGGCCTCGAGCTTACTAAATAAATAAATTTAGAGAAAAAAGTTGCGAAACGTGAATCTGATCTCAAACATAGTAGAGCACCGTGACTCTATGTTTACTAGTCTAACTCTGTCCAGGGCCGGCCTTAGGTAACTGAAGGCCCTATGTCTGTCCCAAACGAAATAGAAATATAAAATAATTAACGATAAAAAATAAAATTAAAGCCTTTTTTTTGTAAAAATATAGGTGCCGTTACTCAGTGATGGATTGCCTAACCACTTCGTCTAAAGCCATTTTATGCACCAGACTCGAAATGACATCTCTTTTCACCAAAAGGTCTTCTAACATATCGGTAGTCTAGCAAGTAAATCTAAGCTTTCGTAAATAAACCATGTCATGGTAAAAACTTAAGAGCTATTTTAACAGACACAGAGCAATGGAACTTTGCTTTGTTTAAGATTTGATCCAAGTTACGCTGTTTTTTTTTTTTCTCTAAAGAATTTTTTTGAGAGGCCGCCACCAATCAGAGGCGCTAGGCGGTTGCCTGGTTTGCCTATGCCTAAGGCCGGCCCAGCTCTGTCTCTACTACAAAAAATGCGACTTATGAATTTCAGTTATTTGCCGATTTAGATATAGACACTGACAATTTTTTTTAAAAATAAATTGTGTTATTTTATTTTGTCGATGTTCGTTTTCAATTTTTATTTCATCAGGACCACCAAAAGCCGGCAATGCGGCAGTCTTGCCTTCAGTGAAACCATCACATACTGAAATAAAGGACCATACAGATTATTATCTAACACAACTATTGGTCACTCTCTGGCACTGAAAAGTAGTATTATTATTAACAACTCCGACGCTACCATAGTTGAAGGAAGCGAAATAGATTGTACTCCCCAGAATTTTCTGATGATTTTTGGAAGTACCGTCCTCTGACAGGTTGTCTCTTGTCGCTACCCATTTGCCTTATATTTTCATTATTGATTATTATTATTAACACCTGAACAAGTCTTATCCAAGTAAATATTATTCCGTGGGCGTGTTGGTCTTAAAGGCAAGGGCTTAGTTGGGAAACGGAGAATAAAAAATTCGAATCATGATGATGACGCTGAAACGAAAAAATCCAAATTCTATATCCCAAGTTTTAGGCGTTCCTTTAGAAATGAGTAACCTACGTCCTAATTAGTACGTCCAAATTCACCACCACCTCACCTCACATATGGCGTAGTCTGCTGGACTGTTGGGGCACACGAGATTTGTCAACCGTCTTTCTCCACTCCGTCTTCTGCCTTGGAAAGAACCTCTTTCAATGGCGGGCCCGTCCATTCTTTTAGGTTGTCTTCCCCATTACTTTCTCTGTCAGCCTCTTTTTCTTTTTGCTGGTACTGTTCCCTGAAGGAAGGTCTTTACAAGCCCCGAAGACTTTGTAATCAGGGCCGGACTTAGGCCACTGCAATCTATACGGTCGCAGTGGGCCCCGCACTTTAATAGGCCCCGCGCTAATTCTAGGTGTAAATTATCGAATTAAAACATTATAACTTATAAATAGTAACAGGTTTTTTTTCGCAACTTCCTGGTATTCTAGGGGCTAGTGGAAATCTCATGCAATTGCAAAATATACCAAAAAGTTCTGGAGATATTCTGAAATTAAAAATATCCTGAAAACTCATAAAAATCTCCTGAAAAATAGACCAAATTGTCATTTTGCGTTTCCAATCCTTTGTGCGATTAAAAAAAACGGCATTGTCAGCTTTCATTTAATGAAATTTAAGACAAATGTATTTTCTAATGCTAAATCTTATTGTTGACATTATGGTTATCCCTACCCAGACTAGGCCCCGCGCAATCCATTTTGCAATGATTAGGACCGGCCCTGCTTGTAATATGACCATAAAGTCTTAGTTTCCGCTGTCGTTCTAATTATTACATCCGCAGGATGTCTTGGGAGGGCAGCCGAAAGTGTTCCAACTCGGAACGATTGTGACACCATTTCTTAGTGCAGGACATCTTATTGTTAGTCCGAAAGGTCACTTTGCTCTTATGGGAGCTTTAAGTTTAAGGGAAAATTGAAATGTGTGGCCGAGAGACATAGATCAGGCTGGATACCTATCAAAGGGACATGAGTTTGAATCCCGACTCCAGCAAAAGTTTTGTTTGTGAGCGCCTAAAGGCAGAAATCTTTTCCCAGATACCCCCTTCCCCCACTGGCTCACAAAAGAGATTGGACCATAAATCAATGAGCATGCTATAAGCATGAAAGTTGCGCTATACAAAGTAACTATATAAGCATCCGCCGGGATACCAAAGAAGCGCTCTCTTGCACACAAATAAACTTCTCTATTTATAAACACAACATCAATGGAACACTAATACTGTTTGTTCTTACCTATTCTCCCTTGAAAACTTTGGTCTAGACAACAATATGACCTTATTTAGCCTCTTTCTTACCAATATCTAGCACCCAAAGACTAGTTTCCCGGAGTATTCTTTATCTTCAGTCCAGATCTAGACCGTGTCATCTTTCTAGCGTACCTTGCTAGGGTGCGGCTTAAGAAAAATTCGGGGAGCGGGAAGACTGCTAGTATGGATGACAACTGAATCCCCATTGACCCACATTGCACCTTTTCATCTGCGCATTTAGACCTATATTTTTTTCAACTAGAACAGTGTTTCCCAAACTTTCAACATATGCGTCCCATTTCAATAATTTTCGTAACTCAGAGTACCCCTCGCCCGCCCCCCCCCCCCCTTTTTACAAAAAAAAAAAAAAAGAATATTTATCGAAAATAAAAAACAAAAAAATAAAATTGTTTATAAAAAGTATTTATAAATGTTATATTATAAATAACATTAACTTGCATCAATGAGTAGGAGAAGGCTAGTTAACGCGTACCCCATTCAAACTCTTCGCGTACTCTGGGGGTTCGCGTACCCCACTTTGAGAAACACTATAGTAACTAGAAGTATAGAAAGGTTACCCTCTTGGTGTGGATGACGGTCTACCTAAAAGGAGGTCTTGCCCAAATTGATAGATAGTGGTTCTGAAACTTTATTTGGCCCGGGTACCCCATTATATAGTCAAACTATCCCACGTATTTGTGTACGCGCACGTATGTATGTCCCCATAGAAATCAAAGCTTTTTGACCAATCTTGATAAAACTTGCCATAAATGTTCCTTAGATCATGGCGTTGACCGTAGTTTATGTTTAATGTCCCTCCCACAACCGGTGGGCCCTAAATATAAAATATAAAAAAAAACAACAACCTAAATTTATCTTTATTAAAGAATGAAACTTTTTATCATAGATCTAATTCCAAATCCAACCCACTAGATCAGTAATACTGGAAATAAGACCCGCAGTCCGGCTGCTGGTTATATTCCGCTAGTGAGTTATACATGTAATAAAAACATTTTGTTGAAGGAAAGACTTAAGAGAATATAACTCTTATTTAAATTAAAAATGAAAAAAAAAAAAATTGACTTAGATAAAATAGTATAAGTGTCTTTATGCCCGGCTTCAAGAGCACACATTTCATGTCGTTTTGTTGTATTTGTGATGCAAGGACTTCACGGTGTTGCATATAAGAAGACCCATAACGCATGTTATCTAACTAAAGAATGTCTTCGAGTCTATAGGTTTGAGTCGTCATTGAATAGAGTTTAAGTGACTTAGTTTATGTGACTACGTTTATGTGACTTAGTTAATGTGACTTAGTTTAAATGATTTCGTTGAATACTTAAAAGACATATTAAACAACGGTGAGGAGCGAGTTGATAATTATTCACATTATCGGTTTTTAGCGGAGACGTTATTTTAATTGTATACAATTTTAACTCTTTCTCTCCTGATTGACGATACCAGCGTTGATTTGACCCCATTAAATTAACTTAACTCTTGGGTTCATAAACTTTGATTTGTGTTATATAAAAAGGGCATGCATTTATCTCTACCAATTATAACATTGTTTGATTATAAGCCTAACAGGCTAGTGAAATACAAATAGGAAAAAATGAATAATTCCTTCTGAGCGCGGAAAATAATTACGGAGCGATATAGTTAATCTGTCTGCGTGTACCCCTACCCCTTTTGGTCTCTCGCGGACCTCTGGGAGTCCGAGGGTCACAGTTTGAGAACCCCTGTCCTAGAGTGTATCAACCTGTTATATTCAATCAAATAGGTCACCCCATTCGAAGGGTACTCGGGGGTTGACTGGTGTGGAGATTGTTGGTACTTGAAACTTTAATACGGCAGACTAATAGGGAAGTAGTTCTGGCTCTTGTGATAAAATGTCGACATAAAGAAATAGGAAGGGGGCATGGCGAGCTTTTCTGTGCTGCGCACTACCGGAAATCCTGTTGTACCATAATAAGACAAAAGAAATTTGTGACAGAATTTAGGTTTGTAGAAAATGAATATCTTTAAGCTTCCTTTCTGTTTGTCTTTTTTTTAAGCGACTGACGTAAAGAAAAGGCAGACTTGTTTTTGTGCTGTCAGTATGTATGTACGTCATTACATTGTCTCTAATTAGGACGCAATAAAACTGATTTGTTGACTCTGATGGGGAAGCTGAATTGGAAACATACGCTTCTTGATAAGCCGAGTCACACATTCGTTATACACATAAAAAGAGTTTCAGGGGATATTTACAATCTTTTTTTAAAGAAAGAGCAAAGGGGAAAAAAATGCGAAACATAAAATTACTTAAGGAAAAAACAACAACTCCAAACTTACAAGTATATCTCTAAAAAATATGTAGAATTTATTTCCCTTTTTCCAATATCAACAAAACGAATTAATAACCAATAATTAATTGACTAATTGGTTTTTTTTTTTAATTGATTCATATTTTGTTAAGAACAATAAATAATTAAAGTTTCCACTTGATCCGAGAATAAGTGTGGGAGCAATTGCGTGTACAGTTACCTGAGGGGATTAAACCCAACATATTTATCATACCTGTGAATACTGAAGAATTAATTTCCATTGATGGTATCAAACAAAATAACTAATTACCAGTAATTAATCGAGCAATTGGTTTAATTCTTTTTATTGATTTGTGTATTGTCTTCGCCGGTGAATAATTAAGCAAAGATTCCACTTAATCCGAGAATCGGTCTAAGAGTAATAACGTGTTCAAACGTTTTACCAGACAGAGTGAGTTGATAAAATCTTTTTTAATTATAACATGGGGCACCATATAACAGTACCTTTAAATAGCTGGGGGCCTTATGAAATCTAAATTCGGCCCTGTACAATTCTACATTACACATAAGAATACATACTAAGAGAAAACGGATTCTACGATAGCACACACACTATACGCTCATACCCCAGTTTCAATTAAACACGACTATAGCCGTTTTACAAGTGATGTCAACAGTTCTAAACCTGTACCATTTAGATTCAGTCATTCATATTATATAGTAGATAACTAACATCGCCCAAACGTCACGTGGTTAGACAAGTTCTAAAAACAAACACAAAAAACAAACAACACTGATAAGATACTTTGCAAAGAAAAAAAAAATCTTGTGTTGGCAGTGTAGTTATGGCGCCCACACCTTACCTATAGCAGTATAGATTTACGTTAGATCGGTTCAAGCATATCCTGAATGGTTGCTTTATGATCCGCAAATCCCAGGTAAGTAGAATGCCGCGTTACGGAATTTCAGGTTGCGACATGTAAGATGGTTTGTGTTCTTGCTTGCAGTTTTAGCGGTCCCAGAAAAGGTAATAGCCGCTATTAGTTTTTTGTGGTCTGTCTGTCCGTCTTTGCTGTTAAGATCTCAGAAACTAGAAAAGAAAATGAAAATCGGGCATTAGGATATTTTATATTAGATTAGATTATTCAAAGTTCTGATGCAATGGCTATTTTTTTTTCCCGAAAGTGAACCATTTAATTTTTTAAAATAATCTACGTAGGTTGATTTCTCAACAAAAAAATGCACCACTTTTAAATGGAAAACTTCAGTAGAGATAAGTCTTTTAAAAAGGTCACAGACTTCTTCATTAATAACTCGAGCTTGACTCATAAAAACACGCATTGGTCCACTCAATGGTTTTTCCCATCTGTCTGTCTGTGTCGTTCTCTATTTCCATCTGGCACTTTCTCTGTCACTCTCCCTAGATCTCTCTATCACGTGTCTCTCTGTCAAGCTCTTTCTATTTTTATCACTCCTCCTGTCTCTCTCTCTGCATTTCCCTGGTGCTCTCCCTTTCTCTTCATGTTTCTTCTCTCTCTATCCCTCTTTCAATATCTTTTTTTTTTCAGTCTATATGTCATCTGGTAATGCTCTCTCTCTCTCTCTCTCTCTCTCTCTCTCTCTCTCTCTCTCTCTCTCTCTCTCTCTCACTCTCTGCTTACTCTCTTTTTTAAAATCAGTTATATCTCAGAATCATTCAAAAGTAAAAAGAACTGTGCATAAGGTGTCCACTTGACCGACGTTACTGTAGCGAACAGGTAGCAGTGTACAGGTAGCAGTGTACAGATAGCAGTGTACAGGTAGCAGCGTACATGTAGCAGTGTACAGGTAGCCGTGTACAGGTAACAGTGTACAGGTAGCAGCGTACAGGTAGCAGCGTACAATAAAACCTTCAATACCATGTCCATGAAATATGGCCTTCACATTTCTTCCATGGTTGTTTTTCTACAGTCTGAAAAAAAAACAAAAAAGACATAGATCTAGTTGAGGACAATAAATAAACAAAAGGTGTCAGTAAACAAAGGAATACTTTAAAATAAAAAGACTACACTATTGCTATTCTCAGTTCGTATACTAGTCAACTGTTGGAATACTATAAGTTTAAGTATCAACGTTGAAGAAGCTGCAGCAGAGAATAGTAAAAGCTCCCTTTTCAGACCTTGCAATCTATGGGGCAGATGATGTTAAGGTCATTCTGCTTCTATGGTCTACGGTTAACGAGGGTGTCATGTGACCAGGACAATGTCCAACCGCCATTACTTTTTCCCAACTTAAAGTTAGGTACCCCATTAGAGTTGGGTGGACTCTGGGGGCGCCCTAAAATTGACGAAATTCAAAATCTCAGTCTTCACCGAGTTTCGAACCAAGGACCCCCAAGTTCGGAATCCAAGCCCTTAACCACTCAGCCACCGCGCCCCTGACAAGCTGTAGTACTATATTAAATTGTAGTCGCTGTAGAATGTTCTGTCTACAGTTCTAAACATATACCATATAGAGGTAGGATATCACTACGCACCAATGGAGCTGAAAAGAAATCAATTAGAATGTCATTGTAAAGACAGGAAAACGTCATGTCATGTCTAGATAGTGTAGTTTTGTCTCATAAGCATGACCTATTAAGATCTAGTTCTATGATTGGTTCAAGCCTATCCTGCATGGGGTAGATGTCACACACAAATCCATTCATTACTTTGAATCCTGTTACACTGGTATGAACAGTGCCGGGCCTACGCTGGGGCAACGCCCTAAAAATGGAAAGATACTTGAAAACATAGCAGTGTTATGGTTTCTGAAATACAAACACATATTTAAACCTGTAAACCTACAGCACATAAAATGTGGATCTCATAGAGAAATCAGGTTACTGCGATTACAATTATTATGAAAATTTCCCTATATTGGAACCATATACCTCATATTAGGCATATACCTAGACTGAACATGGACATCTAGTGTACTAAGGCAAATGTCAGATAGGAAAAAAGAAAGACATACGACAGATCTTGCATGCTGCCCCAACGATTCAACAGACTAAGAGATAGGTAAAGATATGTGCTATAATATTTATATAAAATATATATTGTTGGACATTGCAAAATGGCTAGAAATCGCGAGAAAATATAATGTTTTGAAATTAAAAAAATAAAAAGTTTATGGAAAAGACAGATGAGATGAAAATTTCTATATTAATTTTTGGAATAGTGGTCTCTTTTCATTGAAAATCTTTAATGTTCTTAATATGATGATTATGTTGACAATTTATGATAAAACAATGAATCCGGCTCCTTTACACGGGCGGGTATCTCAAAAGAAATTGGGTCCACCTGTTGATCCTATGAGACTCCTGGGTTCGAAAGGTATCGAGTCTTTTCCTCGACATGCGAAATATCATGCCGATGCTATAAACGCTTTTATCCAGCTACATCAAAGTCGATTTGTGGTCCAGTGTTAGTGGCCTCTTTCAGCAGGCCACTGTATAAAAGCTGCTTCTGTAACTGTAACTTCTGTCTCAATGTTCGAAAGCTTTTGATACAGACTACTATAGTGTTTTTCCTGTTCGTTAAGTTGTTAGAGTTCTTTTTGCAACCAAGTGGCGCTCACAGATCGCATAATCATCAATTTAAAAAAACTCACCAGTCAACTTTTTAGGGGCTGGTGATGGACTGAAGCAATGAGCGGAGAATCATCTCTACCTCCCCTCCCCCGAATCCTGTGATGTCTATAGTATATAATGACTCAGGAACCTTTTTTCCACACATTCTTATGATTGTCTTTTTCTTCCCATTTTGTCAGCTTTTCTTTAGTTAGAATCGTTATAGTGGCTATTTATTATAACGTCACCGATAGCCCATAGCCTAAGGATAAAATATACGTTAACATTTTAAAATGATTTTCAAAATTAATGTCGCTAATTAAAGAGTGCCTAATTATCCGGTGCCTAATTATCCGCCTTTTCAAAAAGTGCCTAATTATCCGGTGCCTAAATTTCGGGTGCCTAATTATCCGGGTGCCTAAATATCCGGTGCTTAAATATCCGTAAATATGCGGTGCCTAAATATCCGGTGCCTAAATTTCCAGATACCGGTTAACATAACTGAATGGACCTCATTCACCAATCGTCAACAAACAACATTTAGCCACGTGATAATAATGATAAAACAATGAAAATTGCTTATCACGTGACAGCCTTTATGTTGTTTGTTTACGATTGGTGAATAAGGTCCATTACATAGGAATTTTAAGAAGTCGAGCCTGACGTTTCTGGCTCTCAACAATCGAACCTACTGCTTTAAACTTAAATGTACAACTTCGGACACTATTACCTTTAAGATCCTTCTATTGCGGGGTAGTTTTTCCGTCTTTTGAGAATACTACCAAAATTTAAGCCAATTGTCACGTGACTTAAGCAAAAGGAGAAAATAAAAGGAGGCCATACCTACACTACCTTCTTAGCTCTATTTATTGAATTGTAAATCATTATGGATTTTTTTCAATCGCTTTAAAAGAAGGCTGATCAAAAGAGACCTATTTAAAAATAAATTGGTATGAGTATAACGAGGTCAATGTCAAGGTTACTTTTGTTTGCACCAATGAGACCTAGATTGCGTCACGTGACATAACTTGAGACACACACACAGAGACGCACACAAAAGCTAACACACGGCTGTGAAATGGTCACGGCTTGGTGAGCCAACAAGTAAACAGTCGGCCTCGCAGACAAACACACGTGCCGCCCCCCTCTCAACTGTCCGCGGTGAGTGACGTGTTGTGGGCAAGATCAATGTGACCAATCCCAGGTCACCGCGCATTCATACTTACCAAGTCAACGGAGCAGTAGCTTACCACATGATTTCATCATGCTTCTCCCACGCACTTAAAACGTGACGCTAACTCAGAGGTTCTAAAATTGTTAAATCATTGTACCTTTTAGGTATGATGTTACTTCTGCGGGAAAAAAAATCATAATCTATCCCAAGAAGCCGGCATTTGGCATTTCCCCATTATTGAAATTAACAATTAACAGATAGTGGTTTGATTGCATCATTCACTAAATCCAAAGTAAATTTCGAAAAATAAACTTAGTCACATAAACTGAGTCACATAAACTTAGTCACATAAACTTAGTCACATAAACTAAGTCACGTAAACATAGTCACGTAAACATAGTCACATAAACTAAGTCACTTAAACTAAGTAACATAAACTAAGTCACTTAAACTAAGTAACATAAACTAAGTCACTTAAACTTATTGACACAAACATAGCCACATAAACATAGTCACGTAAACATAGTCACATAACCTTAGTCACATAAACATAGTCACACAAACTAAGTCACTTAAACTAAATCACATAAACTAAGTTACATAAACTTTAGCCACACAAACTTAGTCACATTTATTCACACAAACATAGCCTCATAAACATAAGTCACATAAACCTAGTCATATGGTCGATTTAATTTTAAAGCTCATGTACAGAATATGACAATCGCATTTTCAAAAGACATTGGAGACCCACCGAGTGGACCAGACACATCCTGGGGCACTCAACAAATGAACAGAACAGGCTAACGAATCTCGTACCTAATTTTCCGGTACCTAATTTTCCGGTATCTAATTTTCCGCCTTGTCAAAGGGAGCCCAGTTTACCGGTGCCTAAATTTCGTAAATTCCCGATGACTATATGTCCGTTTACTAAATTACCGGTGCCTAAATTTCCAGACACCCAGGCTAACAGGGTCCGTATAGTGCAGGGGTTCTCAGCCTGTGGGTCGCGACGATTTGCCAGGGGTCGCCTAAAACCATCGAAAATATGGATCGTATTTGTTTACTCTTCTATTGCTGTATGTGAGTGTCGGGGGAGGGGGTCGCGGCAGAGTGCGGGGGTTTTAAAAAGGGGTTGCCGAGAATAAAAGGTTGAGAACCGCTGGTATAGTGATACAGTGGCGTAGCTAGGATGGGGCCCCCAAATGATGGCAAATTCCTAGCTACGTCCCTGTAGGGATGTACAACTAATGGAGGCACATCGCTGACCAAAAATACCTATCCACGTTTTGTATGTAGTATTGAATAAATTGTTTGGCCTTGCCGAAGTTTCGCCTGCTTTTTATTGAATGTATCTCCTAGTGCATGAAGTAAGAGCCTACAGCATGAAGACTGAGATAGGAAAGGTCAGTATTAGAACTTAGGACCAGTATCACGACAGTCCGAAGCGCATATCTCACGACCAGGCAGCTGCTCGCAATGGTTACTACATTAACATGTGTACACCACATGAATGATGAGGTCTTGCAGGTTTTATCAGGCAGCAGCAGCAGAATGTTCTAGTATCATGGTATGAATTAATTTCTGAGAAAGTCTTTGTTATCTAGAAATGTTCCCACTGCGGCAAGATCCGGTTCGCTTTAATGTAGGCAGAAGGTAAAATTCCAGAGCGCGGACCTCCAAAGTAAACTCTTGACCTTTCACATTCTCTATTCAGAAGCAACAAAACCTCATTTCGATTCAAAAAGTCAAGGAGAATATGAACACTGAGACTGTACAGGCAAACACTAAAACTGTAAAGGTATTGGCCTACAAATTCTTTTAAAAATCTACTTTTGTATAAGAATTAATATCCTTTTGGTTGGTTGCTAAATATTTCTAATGTATGTTGTGCATGGCGCTAAAATATTTATTATACAATTCAGGGCAGGCCTTGCAAATGGCGGGGACAAATTAAATGGCTTCTATTCTATTGTTATTTTTTTTTTTTTTACAATTACAACTATTACCATTAATTAGAGCATTCTGTGGCATTTTACGTCTCGAGAGACGATCTTTTCCCTTTGCAACTTCTTGTGTGACAAGGGGCCAATCCTTGATACACAGATACACAGGTTGGGCATCTGTAATCACCAGGCGCCGTTCCATTTTCACCATCCTTTCTACTACTGTTGTGTATGGTATCTGCAATCCGGGACCCTTTTCTTATGCTCCATATCTCATTGACTCCTATATCGAATGTGTCGATCTATCCAGCTTTTTCCAGAGGCTCTCCTGCCTTCTGTTAGATCGACATACAGAATGTCTTGTGTAAGTGGACGTTCTGGCATTCTATGACCGTGGCCAAGCCAGCCAAGGTGTCTGCTGCTGACAACACAGCAATCGGCCCAAGTCCGACCTTGATAGATTTTATTGTTTAAGGAGATTTTCAGAATTATTTTTCATCACAATAATTTGATCTTTGTTTTAACTGCGATTCTTGACGATCCGGTTTTCAGTAATGAAATACGATATGAGAGAAAAAAAAGAAAGCGATACAGGAAAATATGAAGCAATATAATGTGGAAGTAAAGAAAAATGTAAGAAAAGGAAGATTTGTCCAGGAATTTGTTCTGAAAGATTACAGTTGTCAACTAAATAATAATAATTACTTTGTGTTCCAAGTGAAGAATCAAGAAATTACTTCTGCACTGCTCAAATAACTGAAAAATAACAGTTAGATCTATTAGATTTTTTAAAATTGTAGTCAATCAGTAGTCAATACATTAACTTCCGTATTATGTTCACAAGATATACCTACAAACTAGCTATTTATTGTGTACTCCCATTTATGACACCCCCCCCCCCCCCCGCCCCTGGAAATTATCTGTTTATACAGTTGTGAGGCAAAATATTTGAAAGGCATGTTGTGTATAAAGAGCAAATATTTCTACAGTATTAAGAGTATGAAAACCAACGTATGGGCACCTAATGTTTCTACACTGTATAGATCTACTGCTGAAGGTGGGGGAGCAGTGGTTAAGAGGTAGAGCACTTGGCTTTTGAAGCGGGGGTCCCAGGTTCGAATCCTGATGAATTTCGGAATCTTTAGGGTGCCTCTGACTCCGACCAGCTCTAATGGGTACCTGAAATTAGTTGGGGAATAGTATAGGCGTTTGGTCATCATTCTGGCCACATGACACCCTCGTTAACCGTTGGCCACAAAAAAAAAAACAAAAAAAAAACAACAGATGATCTTTACACAGTTTAACAAACGACATGGTCTGAAATGGGAACTTTGTTACAGCAGGCAAAATATGTATAAGCTTTATGGTGTACGATGTTGGATGGAGATCTAATGCAGTAAGACCAAATCTTTGTATAGCGTATGAGGCAGTCTATTTATATACTTTATTGGACATTTTGATCAATTATTTCTACAGTTTTAATGGAGACCGCTGCTTCTTTTTAAAATCATATCCGTCGTTTCGGGGCCTTCTTTGCATAAATGGTAGACAGCAGACGACCAGTGGCAACGAAAGAGATAACATCACTATTATATTTTTGTTAAGATGTAAAGATTATTTAACGGTTTAAAGAAACGGGAGATGGAGTGGGGATGGAAGGGTGGAGGACATGACAATACGGGTATCTAGGTCAGTGGAGAGATGAAAAACGTTTAGAGTTGGGGGGTGGTCAGGTTGGTTCATTCATCAGTGCAGATTTATTTGTAGGCGCCAAAATATTCTCAAGTAACCCTACAGATTTTACAGGCGTGGCTGCAATACAAGTTGTCGTCTGCTCAAATGCAAACACAAATAGATCTTAGAAGTCGCAAAACTGAATGGACTTCATTCACCAATCGTAAACAAGCAACATTTAGCCACGTGACAATATTGATAAAACAATGAAAATTACGTATCACGTGACAGCCTTTATGGATTGCGTAATTTGTATAGAAGATATATAGAGAACCACGTGGCAAAATATTGTTTGTTTACGATTGGTGAATGAGGTTCATTAACTGAATTTTGTTTATTCAATCATTTATTAGTTGTTATAAAATTTGATCTAATAATTTTATCTACCGGTACTTTAAACAAAACTAATTCCCAAAAGAACAGTTTTAATTTAAAAAGTATTCTTATTTTCCATTGCTTGTTTATAATTAGGTTATACTCTATATTTCTTAAGTAAAGATGTAGGACTTATAATATTATTAGAAATTTAGACGCTTGATCTAACCACCTAACTTTGATTTCGTTATGAAAACAAAGTGTTTTATAATAGTAACGAATTAAATCTAGATCTAGTAAGAGTCTTGTACTAGTCCGTAATCTAGATAATAGATCTAGATCAAGACTAGGTTCTAGTCTACCTTAGAACTAGAATCTAGTTTTTTAAAAAATCACGCGGAACAGGGGCGGACTGGCCATATGGGCATTCGGGTAAATGGCTACCGAAAGGACCGCATGAATGCCAGTAAATTGTTTCAAGATTCATATTGCTCTCTTTAAAAGCAACAGTTTGAGCGTCGTGATGAAACAAAAATACTTTTTTACACTTTTTAAATCTAATACTAATATAGAGAATTGTCGTAAATATTCATTCGTATATAGATTCCAGTAGACGTCACTGAACGATAAAAAAAAGAGAAACTTAAGGCCTTTATTTCTTATAGACATCGACGAAAGTGTGAATATATTCGGACGAATCTATAAAGGGACCAACCACAATGTTCCAAGTCCTATACGAATGCTAATTGGTTTGATGGAGTTGTCGCATGATCTCGAGTTAGCCCCGCTACGAAGTCCTCCACAAATCACAATATTATCTTGAACAGTGTACACACACACAAAAATCGAAATAGAAGGAGCAGAAGTGAGATAAAAAGCAACTATTGCTGGAACCCTGTGCAGAAAAAAAAAAAGCAAAACTGTGAATGTTTTCTCGCTAGTACAAGAGATTCATCAACATTATGATGACAGCATTTATGAGTGAACAGGCTCAACGCCACTAGAATCACAAATACCAAGACAACAAAGATATAGACTTAGTCGAAATACAAAGAGGCTTTACTAAAATATGGCAGTGTCATACTTCCTTACAAATGTTAATCTATAAATTTTGGTTGTGATAAGTTGGCCCTACTTTTCGACCACCTCATTCTAAAATAAAGATTGTTTGTTGTTGTTGTTGTTGGTTTTATTTTTTGTGAGGTTAGGATCACATTGTATCATGTCTAAATCAATGGAGTTGTTTCGAAACTCTGTTCTTCTTTAAAATGTCACATGGTTATGGTCTTATACATAATAAAGGCGATGTCTTCATATGATAAGATCTAGATCTGTGGCATTTGTGGCATTTTACGTCTCGAGAGACGATCTTTTCCCTTTGCAACTTCATGTGTGACTAAAGAGGCCAATCCTTGATACACAGCTGCGATCGCAGGTTGGGCATATATAATCACCAGGCGCCGTTGCATTTTCACCCATCTTTGTGCTTCTGTTGTGTATGACATCTGCAATCTTTGACCCTTCCTTTATGCTTTCTCTCTATGAGGATCTGTCCAGTGCCACCTCTTCCCAGTTGCCAGTGTCGATTTTGAAGAGCTTCATGTCGCGTTTGCACACATCCGTATAACGTAAAAGTGGGCGACCAGCGGCTCTCCTGCCTTCTATTATATCTAGTACTAGTGTAACATAACAGTATAATATGTACATTTGCACATTAGCGCGTCAGTGCAACACCGCTTGTGTTTACGTAATAAATAGAGTTCCTATTTGTGTAATACAAATAATCTACATGGTGTCAGAGTAAAACTTAAAAGCTGTCCAGACAAAGGTTTTTATTAATCTAATAATGGCTTCTTTTTATTTTGAGCAACCAATCTTAAATTGGAATGCTAAAGATCTGTATCAAGAGTTTTTAAGGTTTCAACAGCAGGTGAGCTTTTGTTTCAAAAAACCGTCAGCTGGTGCCGATAGTAAACAAAAAGCCGGATGGCTGGGAATGTGGATAGGTCAACAAGGCCGAGAAGTTTACAAAACTCTAAATATTAATGGTAGTGAAGAGGGAGATTCGCAATTGCTATTTAAGAAAATAGAAGACTACATAAGGCCAAGACAAAATAAAAAGTGTCTAGATTTAGATTAGAGCACATCCGTATAACGAGAAAGCAGGTAGAAGGAGAAAGTTTTGATAACTTTGTGAAAGACCTAAAGATTCTCATTATGGACTGTGAGTATGATGATCCAGATGATATACTTATTGATTTGATCATTAGTGGAGTCATACACGGAAAGGTACAATTAAGACTACTTGATCAGGGACAGAAGTTGACCCTTAGCAAGGCTATTGAAATTGGACAACAATATGAATTGTCACAAATCCAAGTGAAAATGTTTAGGGGCCAAGAAGTTCTAGCAATCAAGAGACAGTCACACAATGTACTCAAGCAGAAGTCTAAAGACAACTCAGATAAATTATGTAGTAAATGTGTCAAGAACCATGAAAAGGGAAAATGTCCAGCAATAGGAACTACATGCAATATGTCTTCCCTCTTAAACACTAGTTTGTTATTGGTGTAACACGAATATTGTACAACTAGCCTAGGTCTAGTAAATCTACTGAATAATCATACCAGTTAGTGAATTAATGTAACCTACTTTTGATTCCTTAAAGATATCTAGACTATTTCCATATTCAAATTACAATGAAACCAATGAGGCCATTAATGTAAAAAACACTAGCACTTGACATGGAAATAATACGGAACAACTCTATTGTTTATGACCCAGGGTACTTAGAAGAAGAAGCTTGGAACCACTGACTTAAAAAAAAAAGGTCAACAGATGAAACTTTAAAATAGTCCTGCACAGCATTGTTGTGACTATTGACTGAAACACAATAAGTCCATTTAGTACCGACTATTTAGAAAAAATACAAAAGATTAATGCATTATCTAAACATTCAGTCTTACTCTACCCAAGAGACACTGAGCTGTTTACAAAGAAACATAAACAATAGTTAACTAATTTCTTTAGTAAACAAAGCGATGGCCAGATTTTTATGCTCACAGCGCAATTAAGTAAGCCTAAAACTGAATCGACGTATATTGATCTTTCTTAATTAGCTAAGGTATTTATTTTGTGCGCACGAATTAGGATTCACTTTTAAGGGATAATTGTGTTAAATCTGTTTGTTTTAGCGGCCCCCGAAAGGGAATAGACGCACCTGTCCGTCCGTTTAAATCTCGTAAACTAGAAAAGATAGTGAAAATCCGACAGCATGATATTTTAGACCTTTCAAAGTTCTGATGCAACGGCTACTTTTTTTCTTTTCTGAAAGTGAAAAAATTAAATTTTTAAAATCAACTATACAAGCAATTTTTTCATTAAAAAACACCATTTTTACAACTATTCACTAAAAATTTTAACAAACACGGGAGGCTAGTTAGTAAGGGAGACAACGATTTACCATATTTTCAAAACATTTGTGCAAACAATTTTAGATCTTTTTCAATTTTTTTTTTACGAATATATTGCTAAGTTAAGTGCTGTAATACTAACTACTTTATTTACAAAAAAAAAAAAAAAAAAAATGTTAACTTTCTTTTTTAAAGAGAAAAAATCTATTTACTATGCCTAAAAGTGGAACATAATTTAAAACTACAATTAATAAGTAGCTTTTCATAAGATAGGGTGTAACGCAATAGGGCACGCAGTGCTCATAATTAGTAACTAAAGGAAATTATTTTTTTCTACGAAATGTTTTTTTCTCTTGAGGCTTTGAATAAGAGTTTGACCGTTTATAAAACAATAAGATAATCATTATTAGACATCAGTTAGGCCAGGTTCACATCTAACTTTACTTTCACCTTTCTCTTGGTCTGCTGGACTGATAGAATTTCATTCTGATATTCTTCTGAAAACATTGAAACCTGCCTTTTTACCTGCCTGGGTGGACCACTTCGGGGGCCGATTTTGAGTTTGTGTTTCCACACAAACTGTCTTTGTAACCTTGTTTTGTGTGTTTATGTGTTTAATGTGTTTAATGTTGTTGACAATGTCCTGACGTTTCAAATGGACGTAGTGGCGATGGAAGATCAAGTCAGTAATTAGAAGCTCAAGTGCTCGAGTTAAATGGCCGATCTGGATGGCAGATTGTAATTTAATGCCCGAAGTGGCTCATTATCCTAAGCGGAATTAGAGGTGAAAGGAGATATAATGGGAGAGAGATAGTGAGAGAGAGAGAGAAAGAGGCGAGAAAAAGAGAGAGAGACAAAAAAGAGAGAAAGAGAGAGGGAAAGAGATAGAGAGAGATCTAGAGAGAGAGACAGAGACGCGGAGAGAGACAGAGAGAGATTTAAAGAGAGAGACAGAGAGAGAGATTTATAGAGAGACAGAGACAGAGAGAGAGATTTAGAGAGAGACAGAGACAGAGAGAGACAGAGACAGAGAGAGAGATTTAGAGAGAGACAGAGACAGAGAGAGACAGAGACAGAGAGAGACAGAGAGAGAGACAGAGAGAGAGACAGAGAGAGAGACAGAGAGAGACAGAGAGAGAGACAGAGACAGAGATAGAGAGACAGAGAGAGAAAGAGATAGAGAGACAGAGAGAGAGAGACAGAGATAGAGAGACAGAGATAGAGAGACAGAGAAAGAGCGACACAGAGAGACAGAGAGAGACAGAGAGAGAGACAGAGAAAGTTCAAGAGAAAAAGTGAGAGCGAGAATAAAAACAGTGACAAAATGCGTTAGAGAGAAATAGAGAAATACATAGAGAAGGGAGAGAGAGAGAGAGGGAGAGAGAGAAAAAAGCCCTGAAAAAGCAGCAACAAAGACACTAACAGATCGATAAACTAACAGAATAGGAATGCGTGTGAAAGAATAGAAAAGGGTGGAGGGCGCCTTAGGATCAAGGACTGTCTCACCTGATCAAGAGATAATTTATATTTCAACAAGTTTTAATGCGGATCAGTGTCACAGTCTGATCGATAGCCCAAGCTTAGGGGATGTAGATGCAGAGAGTAGGGCAGAACTTAAGGAGATGACAGGGATGTTTTGTTTACATTCGTGTCACGTGATTTAATATATATATATATATATATTGGAACGTTGTCTAAAAAACAACAACAGTATTTACAGTCCGCAGAGGTAGACATTGGTTGATAGAAATCGAGTAATACACAATTTAATCACTCAATCATTCAATCTGTCTGTGTCTTCCTCTAAGTCTCCCTCTCTCTCTGTCAGTCTTTCTCCGTATTCTCCCTTTTAATTTTTACTCCATACCTCTCGTTCTCACTCTCTACCCTTCCCTTTCGTTCCTCCCTTTTCTCTTTCTCTCTTTTATCAAGCTAGATTTCTGTGTTTTAAACGCCCGTACCAGAGGCGGATCTAGGGGTGTCGAGTGTGGATAACCCCCGCGATAAAGAGAATCTACATCGCCGTCAGCCCAGAGCACAGGGCTCCTCGTATTGCCGAGGCCGCCTCTGCTAGTCCTTTATTACTTTGTCTATTCAACACACACACGCAAGCACGAATTATATTGTTTCTACGAATTCAAACACCTATCTCGTAAATGAATAAACGTCTATTTATATCTTACGTACTCTCTGCCGCCTGCTCTCACTCTTTCTTTTTACAAAGCTCATATTAACTCAATAGTGGTCATCAATTAATGTTGTTTGATGTGGGGAAAAAATTAAATAAATCTTACAATGCTTAGAGATATGGCTATAAATGTGGATTGATAATCAATTAATTTAGTTTGATGTAGGAAAGGAAAATTAATGTTACAGTAAATAGAGATATGACTATAAATATGTAATGGTAATCCATACATTGTGTTTTATGTAAAAGGAAAATAAATCTTACGTTACCTAGATATTTTGCTATAAATGTAAAGTTCTTCCCCTTCTTCGCCTTTTAAAAACATTTGCCTGTTCTTTAGCTAGCTCTACAAATCTTTCTTTTTTGTAGGCTACTTCTCTCTTTTCTCGATATCCCCTCTCTTTCTTTCTCTTTCTCTGTCTTCCTCTCTCTTTATTTCCCTTTCTCTTTCCCTCATTCTTTCTCTATCTTTCTCTCTTCTTTTCTGTATCTGTTTCTCTGGTTTCCCTATTTCCTTAACTTTTTATCGTATCGACCTGTGTTTGTAAACAACAGATGTGGCTACACACTTTCGCTGTATTTGGAAACTGCTGAAATCGTCGAATTTTTTTTTTTCACTTAAACTTCCACATCATAAGAATAAACGCATTTTTTTCTTCATGCTATAAACCCCACTCCCCCACTCCCCAGAGACACACAACAAATAAAATTATATATAATTACACATAAAACCAGTGGCGTAGCTAGGGATTTGGGGGTCCGGGGTGGGGGGGCTTGACCTCTTTAGGGGCCCCTGCATGTCGACATCATGACATAAGATAATGACATAATATTCAGTATAAAATTAATTTTATAAACTAATTTGGGACCTCCCCCTTTTTTTCAAGTGGTGGCGGAGGGGGGGGGATTTTCAAATTTGGACCCCTTCCCTTATCCTATTTACGCAACTGCATAACACACACACACACGCCTACATATACATAGTTATACACAGAAGTGTTATTGTATTATTATTCTGCCTTCTTGCACTTTTCCTGTTGGTTATCTCCCGTGTCCGCCCCACTCTCACGCGTACATATGCGCTGAGCTTCAAAAAGCAATGACGCCCAAAATGTCTGAATGACGCACGCAGCAGACGTGGATCTAAATCCTACACGTTTTATCGACCAGAGATGCTGCGCCGGCGAATCAAAACCAAACCATATGTCTTCCGTAACAACTTCTGCATTTTTTTTTGTTTTGTTTGTTATTTAGTTGAATTCGACTGATTCATTATGGTTGCCTTATCCCCGATAACCACGTGGTTTAATTTCTCTTTTTTTTTCCTCAAAGAAGTTTATAAGGTTAAAGGTCAAAGTAGTATTATGGGTTAAATGTCTTACTCAGCGGTTCTCAACATGTTGGTCGCGACCCATTACGGGGTAGAGTGACGATTTACCAGGCGTTGTCTAAACCATGGGATGTATGCGTGTTCTTTTTTTCTATTCCCCATCGGAAACGTTGTTTTTTTTTGTGTGTCAATATAAAAAAAAATTCAATCAAAAAATTATATT
The DNA here is from genome assembly GCA_030265305.1 of Biomphalaria pfeifferi. NCBI lineage: Eukaryota > Metazoa > Mollusca > Gastropoda > Planorbidae > Biomphalaria > Biomphalaria pfeifferi. Next base: position 1,736,431 of record JASAOG010000102.1, read on the forward strand.
TTCTTTTGTCTTGTGATTTAATATAAAGTTTTGACTAACTTTTGACAATGTTTAGTTTTAACAATATCATGCATATCAGATATATACATTATAGTTACAATTTTATAATGTTAGTAGGGCCTAAAAGGAATGTTACTTGGGCCTATGAAAAAAACAACAAAAACACATTACGGATGGAGTATTGGCACTGTTTGGGAACTATATTAAAAGGGTCGCAGAACCTTAAAGGCTGAGAACAGTTGGTTTTGTACACTTCGTACCCTTTAATGCTCTTTTGACTTGGACCTAGATTGGACTATCACACAGACTGGCGATCAAAAAACTTGAATAGCATCTACAGCTGCTGTAGGTCAACAATGACATAACATAACAAAACACCTCCCCCCCCCCCAGAAAAAAACATTACAATAACTTTATATAAAGTGTAATTGTGTCAGTTAGTTTGGATCAGTCATGTAATTAAATCTGTAATAGATCTAGACTAACAATAATAAAAAACAATAATAAATCTGTGCGATCAGAAATATATTTACCAATTAATTTTGTTTTGCGCGATTTCATGATTTCAGCTTTCTCAATGCGCTATCACTTGTCTGGACCAGTTGGATAAAAAAATGTGGGATGGGGGTAGTTGGGTTAATGTTACCGTGATCACTTTTTAAATGCATTAAAAAAACAACAACAACGACTTGCACTTGCACTCAGGGCTCAAGCCTCTCAAGAGGACTAATTCAACTTATACCACTGCATCTGTCAAGTACAATTTCTTTCCAAAATAATTAAAAGGTAATTACCTAATTGGTTATTTTTTTGTAATCGATTCTTGTTTTGCAAGGCACTAGAAATAATTGTGCGAAATTTCAGCTTGATCCGAGATTGGGTGTGGGAGAAATAACGTGTACAAACCTTTTACCAGACAGACAGATAAGCTTTGTAAAAATACAAGTCGGTATTAAAATTTATAAAAAATTCAACCCCCAAAAATGTGTTATGAATATTACCTAAAACTATGAAATTCGTGCACTACAAGGAGTGTGACACTCTAAAGAAATAATTGTAAAAGTTATATATATGCACTGCTTTTTTTTTTTTTTTTATAACGTACAGATGCAGCGTACCGACACCTTTTTCAATGTGGGGATAAAATATTACTTTTCTTGTATTTTAACGTTTATTATTAATTTTTTAGTAGTTGGGCAATCCATCAGAGAGTACCGGCACCTATTTTTCTACAAAAAAGCACTGTATATATGTACATATAAGCTATGATGAGCACTGTGTGACACAATGGTGCCTGCTCCGAAAGTTTTAGCATAATTGTTGAAACTAAACAAAGATGTGTCCTGACTCCGACTCTTTTTAGAATACTTATCTTATCTTATCTTATATAATACAGACGTTACTTCAAAAAAAAAAGATGATTACGTCCTACGCGTTATGCATCTTGTTAAGCATGTTAACCAATGACTAGAATTCTATCAAGTCACTGGTTTCCTGGCAGGCTCAGGCCATGCTCTAATATCATTAGGGAAGAAGGAGCATGTGTACATATTTGTCCTAGCATATGGAACGAGGAATGTGCCTTTATCTCTGTGTCTTTCTGAGTAGTTTTTCAGCGGCAATCCACCACGCATTTGACTAATCACCAAAGGCATCTATTTCAATTCCAGATATGATGGCAAACCTTTGAACATTGCCAGACTGAGGGCCACTACAAAAATCAGATCTACCCTCGTAAGAGATATGCTGTTTGCGAATGATCAAATGGCAGTGGAACACACAAGAACAGCTTTAGTCACTAATATCTCCCGCTTCTCTGTCAGGGGGAGGAATGGCGAGAGTGAATATGTTACTTTGATATTTTGGTATGATAGTTATATCCCTTTGTTTATGTACTCCCAGGTTATGAATGTGAACAGTCTGCACGTGTTATTAACTGAATGTTTTAGTCTTCATTGAATGTGCGAGAGAGTGTGTTAGTCAGTGAAGGTCTTGTTCCCGGTCCAGCAATGTTGGACGGTTGCTTCCTGGATTGGTGTTTGTGTATGAATATTTACTGAAAGTTAATGTCATTGTGTGCTTTATTGGATATTAAAGTATTATTGTTATTCATGGATAGTTGGAGTTGAATTGTATCTTGTAATAATTGTTCTTATTTAAGTAGCCCCTAAAGTGCCAAGCAAGAAAAGATTATTGACACTAACCACTAGCACGAAGAAAACAAAAGTTATGGGGACACATGCTAAAACATCACCCTCCATCCTCATTGTCGATAACAAGCTGGATGCCTTAAATGAATCCTGTGAAAGCCGAATCGACTACAAGGTGACCACACTTTGTCATCAGTGTATCTATAAAAAGAAATGCCCTTGTACCTTAGCGAACTGATCACTTCATATGTCCCTCAAAGAACCCTGCGCTCAATGGACGCTTCTAGATGTACCAAGTTTCTCAATCAAAAGCTACGGTCCGCTGTGAGCTTTTTCAGTGCACGGACCAAAGATTTGGATCTCACTCCCCATTGATCTTAGACAGACAACATGCTACACTGCATTCAAGAAGAACATAAAGACCTACCTAAAACTTTTTTTTTTTTTTAGATTAGTGTCATTATAGCTCTTATGTTTATGTTTGTAATGTTATCACTACACCTTGAGGCTCGACTTGAGCCTACATTTTGTTTGTTGACACGCTTTATAAATAAAATTATTATAAATTATTATTAATGTACTCTGCTATCTTGGATCTACAATTCAAGATGGTGCCCTGTCTCTGAATGAGAAGATAAAACACAAAGCGCAGGCTGCATCGCAACGTAACAACTATGGTTCAACTCGTCGAACACTTTTTCATGTGACTGTGGAAGATTTGGAGAGACAAGGGACCCATGGTGATCTTGAACGAGTTTGTGAAATCACAAACTAGATTTTTTAAACATATTTTCTTTTAAATTTAATTATACATGTTGCGAAGATCTCATAGCATAGAATTTTTTTTTTATAGTGGCATAAATTGTCCAAGGGAGGTAACTGCACAAAATTATTTTTATTTAATGAATCTCGGATTATCTCCTATTTTATTTTTGTCTTATAAAAAATTGTTAAACATTAAACGATTGCCAACTTATCATACATAATTACATATAACACACTCTCTGCCTGTCTGAGTCTATCTTTTCTGTCTCTTTCATGTTCCCTCTAAGTTAGCCCTTGTTATGTAAAGGGAGAGTGATCCTTAAAGGATTACGGGCACGACATGACCGAAATTGTGCCGATATGACTCAAAACTCAAACTCAAACTCAACTCTTTTTTTTTTCTCTCTCTCTCTCTTTTTCACACACACACACACTCAGTCTCTCTCTCTATCTCACTCTTCTGTTTCTTTTTCTTGCGAATATCTCATAGCCTGAGAGATAAATTGGAGACCCTGGTGTGGCTTCAAGCCTGCCTCACTTTGACTTTGTTACAAAATAATTTTTAAAAATCCTAGACATAGATTTATAAACATATTCACTTTAAAGTTGATTACATTTTAAGATTAAACAAGGTTACAAAGACAGTTGGTGTGCAAACACAAACTCAAAATCGGCCCCCGAAGTGGTCCAGCCAGGGAGGTAAAAAGGCAGGTTTCAATATTTTCAGAAAGAACATCAGAATGAAATTCTACCAAAGACGAATGAAGAATGGAGAAAGAAGGTTGACAAATCTTGTGTGGTGCCCCAGTAAATCGGTGGTGTAGCTAGCTACAATGTTGCTCAGTTTTTAAGTAGAAAAAAGGAAGCCATATTCTGGCGCATATAAAAAAAGAACGTGAGACATCCCCGTTATCTAATGTAAGTACTAGATCCCCGGATTCTAATCAAATAGTTTCAGGTCAATTTAATTTTTTTCTGTAACTTTTCGTTTATATGACCCGCGACACGAGTGTCGAAAATTAAAATGGCCCTGAGGTCGAATTAGGTCGAGTATCAAGAACACTGACTTAAATGGACTTGTACAGAAGGAATGTTTTAGCATGCGATAACACCACATACCATAGATGTGATACATTCTAAACTGACATTTTGTGTGAAAGCGAATTGCAATTATAGAGTATAATAGAATGTGCCGTTTGATTTAAAAAAAAACAAACTAGAAACTATTTCAACAATCACTTGATTGACTTGATTTAGCCCTTTAGAGTCTAAGTGAAGCAAAGGGCAGCATCGCCATCGTACACTGTTTACTGAAAATGTCTCTCGGGTCCATGTCTACCTTGCTTTCTTTTCTTTATGTTGCTCTCTTAAACTTGGATAATCCTAATCGTTAGCAAGTGTACATAATTCCTTTTCTCATTAACAAAAGGTGTTACCTATATATGGAAAGGAAAATTTTAACTAGAAATCGCATTTCAAATGTTTCGATGTTTAAAACTACCTTTTTTTTATTTATAGTTTTTTTTTAAATTTAATATCAAAGACATACTACCTAACCATTGAAACCACTAGAGACAGAAAATTGATACAAAGTTAATCGAAGTATTTTTTTTGGAAACCTCAGAATTTGCGCTATTCAATTTTAGCTTTATCATCATAGGAATCCTTGGGCGTTAGGCCTCTTCTTTGGCTCTTTTTTTTTTGGGCTTAATGTGCCTCTTTTATAGGCAATCTTGCCTCTTTTGTGGGCTTTTTTTTTTTTTTGTTTTTAAATATGTTTTTATTTGTAAGTTCTCAAAATTCACAAGCATTAAATCTTAAACAATTAAAAAGTGATTAACCTAAAAATATAATAATAGTGTTATAAACCTGGTGGTGGCACAGATGGGGGTGGCGGTGTGTGTGTAGTCAGCCGACGCAAATCGCCCCAGGCCAGCGCTAGACGAGCGGTCAACCGTGACGAGTTACGATGGTCAGCCGAGTCGAGTGTCAACAGGACGGTTCGGGAAGGATCGCCGTCGTGAACAGAGCTCAGGAGCGTCACGAGAGTTGTAGTCAACTGACCACCTAGAAACGTCGAGCGGCGTTCTGTTCGGTTGGAGAAGGCCAGTGGGACCCTATATAAGAGCGGAGGTGACACAGTCAAGACGGTTCAGAGCCCGGTTCACTACAGTCCGGTCGACTACAGCACAGTTCAGCAGTGTGGTTCTATACGGAGCATTACGACGGTTCAGTGCGGAGTACTGTCAAGTACAGTTGAGACGACCGGCGTCTTGATCTTGGACTGCAATCCAGTCCGACACAACGAGCCTAGTGTGTGAAGTCAGTCCTGAACTGTTGAACCCAGTGCAAGCCCGGAACGATACTGAGAGGCCAGTGCAAGAGTTGATACGGCGGTAGGGTGTTATCGGAGAGATATTTGTACAGTGTACGTTTTGCCAATTGTACAGTATTGGCTGTTATTTATTCAACTATTAAAGTGTTACGTTACTTTGGATTGTCAAGTTCTTTAAGCTGGTGGTGTATGGTGCAGTTAGCAGAGAGCCTGGATAGTGAGATTCGTAACAATAGTAATAGAAATATTATTTAATATCAAAGACATACTACCTAACCATCCTAATAATTGAACCCACTAAAGACAGAAAAATGATACAAGTATCCTCTACTCCAGAACAATCAACACAATATCAGATATCCCTGACTCTCATTTCTGGAAAACTACCTGAGCATTGTACAAGTATATGAAAATCAAACTAGATAATTCTCTACCCTAAAATCCATTTTAGTGTTTGTTTAGTAGTCTAATATTTTTTCCTGTATTATAATGTTGTAGAATGCAAATGATTACGATTGCTTCAAATTATTATAAACAAGATATACAATGTAAAATTGCATTTTACTTTTAAAAAGTACAAGTTGAATCATTTTATTATAGTGTTTTAAATAGATAAATAATATATAATTGGTTTGTTAGAATTGTGTAATATGTAATGCTAAAATACAAGTGAGATATGTTATAGTAATTTTTCTACTTACTTTAAAAAACAATTTTTTTGGACGAAAAATGCAAAATTTTGCTATTAAAATGTCCATTGAGTTCTCTGTATCATTGTACTATAAAAAAAATCTACCGAAAGGTCAACGTCTAAGAAGGATAACTGTTGGAAAAGGATGTCATCTATTTTTAATTTATATAAAAAATTAGTAGTTTTTCAATTTTAAATGTCAACTACAGAAAACATGATATTTTCTTTGAATAAACTGTTTTAAATCAACTCAAATGTTTTAATTTTGATAAATTTCAGCATTTCGAAGAAATATTTCAGTAATATTTTGTAAAATAGTATAGAAAGAATTTGTAAATTTATCTATTTAAAAGAAAATATGTTTATATAAACTCATTTGGTAGTTTTTACATCGCTCCAGTGGTATTTACGTTGAATGTTTGCTTTTAGAGCCAAAGGTTCAAGGTTTAAAGTCTCAAGGGTGCATTATTTGAAATAAACTTTTTTTCTTTACTTCTCTGTTTTTGTGTGTAAAGAATGAGAATCTGTACTACGAGAATCTAAAAAAAAAATCATAATTTTGTCTGAATAAATATATATGCTTCGCTTAAAATGAATAGTACAGTTCGACTTCAACTTAGTACAGTTTTACTTCAAGATGTTCGTCTAGCTTTCTTTGTAATTTTTTTTTACTTCAGTTTCTTGAATGATGGTTTAGACAGCTAGTCTTGTCTAACAATATGATCAAACCAGTTCTTAAAAAAAAAATGATAAACATATAAAGGACATTATACAACATATATGACGGCAATCTTGAATTGAACAGCGAATAAAACAAACTTTATGCCCAGAGATTGAAGGATCGATGGGAATATTTACCAACAATAAACAAGAAAATGAATCGGTGGTGTAGCTAGCTACAATGCGGTTCACTTTTTTAAGTAGAAAAATGAAGCCATATTCTGGCGCGTTTAAAAAAAAAGAACTTAAGATATCCTCGTTATCTAATGTAAGTACTAGATCCACTGGCTTCTAATCAAATAAATTCAGGTTAATTTCATTTTTTTTGCAATGTTTCGTTTATATGGCCCGCGACACGAGTGTTGGAAATAAAAACGCCTGCAGGTCGAATTAGGTCGCGTATAAGCTGTCCTGGATCTTTAATTAGATTTTCTGTTTATTCTTGGAATTTTGTAATTGTAAGATTCTGTTCGGCTAGAACTCTCGCACATGTGATTTACCCTGTATTTTTACAGAAGTAATATTCTCAAATACAGAGTTTTCCAACTTTCTCCATTAAATGAACGCTATGCACTTGCTGAATATTTAGCGTACCATTTAGCTTGTTTTTTTTTGGAGAGATTGATTTACATATTGGCCTACTAGTTCATAATTCCTGTAATTCCTGGAACTTCGATTCAGGCCTCGCGGAACTCTAGGGTTCCGCAGAAACCAGTTTGGGAAACACTGCTTTAATATAACGACTCGGTTTCGACTTGTGTGTATGTGCGTATGTATTCGTGAATGTTCAATAATTGTTTTCGAGACTATAGAAGAAACCTAAATTAATAATGACCTAATATGAGTATTACTGACTAATAAGAAGTCATGACCTTGCGGAGTTCATCATTGAAATAGTTTATGAAGAGGGTAGATTTAAAGATTACTGAAATGCAAAAAATCTTTAAAAATAGATCAAAGAAAGATAATCGAAGTAGATTTTTTTTACCTTTATCTATCCCTTCGTTTGTTGGACCGTTGGGGCACCACACAAGATTCTTAGTCGAATGTCTTTCTCCATTCTTCTCTGTCTTTTGCCTTAGTTAGAACCACTTTCAATGGCAGGCCCGTCCATTCTGTTATGTTGTCCTCCCATCGCTTTCTCTGTTTGCCTCTTCTTTATTTTTTCTGGTACTGTTCCCTGAAGGAGAGTCTTTTGGAGCACCGAAGATCTTGTGATATGGCCATAGATTTTTAGCTTGCGTTATTTTACAATAGTTAGCATATCATCATAAGGTCCAATCGCTGCAGTAACCCTGTCTCTAATCTCTTGGTTTGTGATGCGGACTTTAAATGAGATACCTAGGATCCTTCTGTAGCATCTCAATTCCATTGCTAGGACCCTCCTCTCTAGCTCTGCAGTCAGCGTCCAAGACTCACAAGCATATCGTAGTAGATACATTTTAATTTAATGATGGATTATTTCCCTTGACTACAGAAACACAAAATCAACGCACAGTAACGACCTAGACTTTAAAAGTTGTACTACGTGACAAATCTAATAAGTAAATAGTGTTTGAAGATTGTGAAATAGTGTCTGCTGCAGAGATAATGATACCCCAGCAAAGGTAATACTGCGGCGGCCCCCACACTTAGATGAAGACATTACCACCAGCGAGCTGTCGATGACAGCCTACCCCTGTGTTTTTCAAATGATCTTCAAATAGAAGCCGCCAACTCGTGATATTTTCTTGTGTGCTAAGTTGGCAGAACAAACTGACATTTAGAATGCGATTCGGGTTTTGTGTATAGACTAAAGTCAGACGTCACGTGACCAATGGAAGTCTTTTTTTGTGTGAAGTCAATGTCGCCTGAAAGTAGCGCGTGAGAAATCACAGATCTGATTGGTTGGTTTTGCGATTCGGAAAACTTTTATTTCTGGTTCAGTTGTTGACAGGATTTATCTTGAATAAGTTTACTTTGATGGTTCATTGGAAACACAATTTGCAGTTTTTAAAAAAGTGGGATTCTTTCTGTTCCAACGTCATTAGCTGAGAACGTGCCTAATGCCTAATTTTTTTCTAATTTCTCGTATATAGGTGGAGCCATGCTGGCAGGGGTGGTGGTCGAGTGCTAAAGCGCCTGGTCCCTGTTTCGAATCTCTGTGAATCCTTTTTTTTTTTTTAATTTGTGATTTTAAGGTCGCCCAACTCTATTGGATACCCGTTATTAGTTGGGGAAAGTGAAGGCGTTGGTCGTTGTGCTGGCCACATGACAGCCTCATTAACCGTAGAAACAGATGACCTTTACATTATCTCCCCACCTCTAGAGGCTGTGAGGTTTGCATGAATTAGTTTACTTATTTTACTCATGCATAGAACGATTTCGGTTCCAGAAATAGAAAATGGTGAATTTTTTTGCATGAATTCCAATGTTTTTATAAATTGATACCAAAGCCTAGTAAGGTTGAAATTATATATATATATCTAAAATCATCGGGAAATACTGAGTCATCGTTTTGTAAACCTCAAATTGGGAAATTAATTAATTGTAATCTCCTGAGTAGCTCAAATTAAACAGACAATTATTTCCCTTCACTATAGTTGTATGGACTCCTTCGGTCTTGTTTTGATTACACTGAATCTGTATCTTTGTATTGACTTTGAATCTCTATTATCTTTCTTTCAAACATTTTTTTTCCAATCATTTTTTTAATCCTCTGCTTTTTAATGTAATTATCCTGTGGGCTTTTTTTTTAGGTTTAAAGAGATCTAATAAGATAAGATATTTTGATGCCAGCATGTTGTCATGCTCCACGCAAATAGATTTAGAAAACAAATCAACAAAATTGTCTATTTTTTTTACAAAACTGTCTGTCTGGTAAAGAGTTTGAACATGCTTTTCCTCCCATTCCACATTCTCGAATCAAGTTAAAACTTTGCACATTTATTCATTTAACCTGACAAGAGCTGAATCAATAAAAAAAACAAAAAACTATTAGTTAATTAATCGTTGGTAATTTATTATTTTGATTGATTTCAAAATAAAGGACATAAATGCTACTTAATGAGAGATGTGGATATATTCGTGCCCTGCCCAGCGAAACTTTCGTACTATAAGAAGTCCCTCTATACCGGCGTTCGCAAGAGCATCGCTGTTTGTAGTGTGGTCTTGCCTACGTATAGAAAACTATCAAGTAAATAATAGCAGTTTTTTTTGTGTGTGTAAAAACGTGATCTTTTTTTTTTATTTTTTTTATTGTCTGGTATACCTCATAATGTCATTTCCAATATTATTGGTGGCGTCAAGTGTTTGAACTATCGGGAACATTGCTGTGTTTTAAAGCTCTACTACTGCTTCCACTTTTAGGTTTTACCGTAAGGTGTCCATCTCGTGGCAGTTCTGCCCTCGTTTTGACCGCATGACCCAGTCATCCCCATCTTCAGAGCTTGATAAATTCTGTACCTGGCAGAACTTCTGTTTATAAATTATGGCTTTTATATAGCGCTACTTTCATGCTTATAGCATGCTCAGAGCGCTTTGGTTCATTCTCAGTTGTGGGCCAGAGGAGGGGAGGGGGTATCTAGGAGAAGGTTTTTCCGTGCTGCCTTCAAGCGCTCAGTATCCGCTGAAGTTTTATTTATCTTTTTATTTGAGATAGTTCTAAAGTTTGACAAAACGTTTCTCAATATTTTGAGTCTAACACTTGTCTCACAAAGCTCCTAGTTTCCAGTCTATTTCAAATATTATAAACTTATTGCTTGATTTAATTGATATCTATGTTTTGAAAAAAAAAGGATTTATTTGATTTTATGTACAAATACGTTAGTCCATACATAAACACGTTCGTTCATACAGGGCCGGACTTAAACCACTGCAGCCAATGGGTCCACAGTGGACAAAACTGCCATTTTGGGCTGTCATTCAAGATGGAAAACGCCAATTCTACAGGCAATTTAAAAAAACAACTGCATTGTCAGCTTTCAATTAATAAAATGTAATAATAGGGCAAATTTAAACCTAAACCGGAAGTTCCAATACTTTATTTACTTTAATAGTTTACTTAGTAAAGAATGACTAAAATGCAAAGACAATTTTATTTTCTAATACAAAATCTAAATTTTTCTCTTATCTTATCTCTTATCTACCCAGACTGCGCATGCGCGCAATCCGTTTCGCATAGGCCCTGCAATTGTTAGGACCGGCTCTGCGTTCATACAGAGATACATTTGTTCATACAGAGATACATTCGTTCATACAGAGACACATTCGTTCACTCAGAGTTTAGATTAAAAAAGAAAACCAATTAACAAAATTTGATTACAAATCATTTTATTATTCTTTGAGAATTACTGGCTAACTAACCAACTAGCTAAATAAACCCTTGCTTGGGATGAAAGGATTCTGTAACTCATTAGCAGAAGAAAAAT